>JAJGRX010000121.1:0-710785 GCA_025461125.1 Carex kokanica
CGTGACTCTCGTGGCGTGACTATTCGCGTACCGTGACCACCCCTTGACATTTTGGTCACGGCACGGCACATGAAAAATTAACTTGGTCACAGCACGGCACGAGACTAAAGTCACAGCGTGTTAGTCACGGCACGGCACGGCACGTTTTTTCCACTCTAATTGAGGGTATCTGAGTCAAATATCCAAGATGAAGATTTTGTACCCCTTACGCTTGTAAAGGAATTTCTTCATTTTATTTTGATTTTTCAAATGTGTGATATTAATATTTTTTTTTGATATAGAAAGCTGGAAGTCTAGCTTACTAACTTCTATTTAATTATTCATAAAGAAATTTCATTCAAGTTTTGAATCCAGAACGTCCCACAAAAGAAAGTGATATGCCTTTACTACTAACAAAAGACTAGGTTTCTGTATGATATTAATATTTTAATGTATATGTTCACAAATCGTAATATAATTACTCATTCAAATACTAAAAAATGCTGAAAAAAACCTTGCAAGAACTTAACTGAATCCGCCTAGACAGATGCGTTAAGTAGAATTATGAACAGATATAATATTGAGTCAAAACTATTAAACACGTGAGTTCAGTCCAAATTACTTACATATACCTTAATAAACTAAAGTTAATCTACATTATTTTTTTTTAAAACCGATTAATCCTATTAAAAGTAAAAAAAATAAGATATGATAAAAAAATCTTGTAAAGGAAAGATTAGGCACACCGCCTAGCCCAAATTTTTATTAGTACCCTAAAAAAAATAGCAAATATGCCCTTCACATGAAAAAAAAAATTCAAAAACGCCCTGACTGCCCCATGTTTGGGCAGTCAGCTCTCACTACCAAACCGCCCCACGTTTGGGCGGTCACCACTTAATACCAGACCGCTCCACGTTTAGGCGGTTTGGTATTTAACTAATTTTTTTTTAAAATCGCGACCCCCACCACCCACCCCTCATCCATCGATGGAGCGATGCCTCATGAACCTCAACTTGTATCAGCTACCACCATGCCTCAGAGTAGGATCGATCAGGCTCTCATTTGCGGTCTAGTGGAGAGATGACGACCGGAGACTCATTCATTTCATCTTCCGGTTGGGGAGATGACAGTCACCCTAGCTGATGTGAGCACCTTATGGGGTTTACGGATCGATGGCGACCCCATAGGTGGTGTCTCAGACAACCAGACCTGACGAAGATGACACCGGAGTTGTTGGGGGTCGATCTAAAGGCGCTATAGAAGAAAAAGAAGAAGGGGGAGGAGGATGAGTTTTGGTATTCTGGGTACTGTATTAGTCTAGCGTCGCTCCGCATTTACTTCTCCAAGCGTCCGATAGTCCCTAATACCATTGACGAAGAGGCGGTGAAGAGGTAACCATAAATATTTGGAAATTAAAATATATTATGAACTCAACAATAATAACAATTATTTATGTTGACTATTTTACATTGTAGGTATATTAGGGCGTTTGTGATGGACTTATGTGGCAGCCTCATGTTAGTGGATTCCAGCGGTGACGCAGTCCCGATTATGTTCTTCTATCTGCTGAAGGACATTGAGAGGCCATCGAATTGGAACTGGGGTGGAGCTGTGATCGCCCACTTATACCGAAGCTTGTGTCATGCTTGTCTGGTAAGTGTCACACCCCAAATCTGGAGATGCGACAATTATTACCGCGCCTATCTTACCATTCAATATACGTAACCTAAGGCATGGATCTTTTATGCATTGCCAATAACATCCATTATTTTTCCCACATCTCAATTTAATTACAATAATTATCTGATATTTTACAGTGGATGATGCTAGAGATATATTCTCTGCACCCTGTCAGATATAATAACCCAAATCCCAAACCTTTAGATGGCCTTGCTGTCAATTTTAACCCCAAAAGCGTTTCTCTGTCTTCGTCTAACGAACCTGCGAATCCCACAAGGAGAAACGGGTGAGCAATAATAATATTATTCCTCAGTGCGAATTTGCCACAATCAGGTTACTGGACTTGCAATCAGAATTCACATTCAAAAATGAAATCCATACAAAATTACATTAACAGTTCAAACACAATATATAAATGAATGCACATGCTGGACAACAATAATCGAATGAAATACAATTTACGGAATTTCCAAGATGAAATCCAAACAAAACACGTATTTGGCCTAACTTATCTCATTATGACTGGTAGCACCAACAGATGTTCAATCGAGCTGGACCCTTTGTCAAACCCTCATCTGTAGGGTTACTGGCACCTACAGATGTCCCACCGAGCTGGACCCTTTATCTGACACCCATCTGCAGTGCTTTGGCTTAACCATTTACTAAAGTCTGGTTCGAAGTCAGCTATACAGCTCGACTTTACAAATGCATCTACACGGAATCAAAGTCAGCTGATCACTCCTCAATTGACCTATCATTTAGACCTGTTTCTACACTAAAAACACATGTTTTGAACCACCAAACTGACCTTTTTACATTGAAATATCTATAGAATGTGGTACTGCTGTGTTTTAGTTTGCTTTGCAGGAAACAGGCGAGAACAGATGAAATCGGGCGAAAATCGACGACTTTGGAAGTCCTGACGCGAGTCGTATCACATCCCTACGCGAGCCGCATCACTCACCATTCTCACCTCTGCACGCGGGTCGCATCACCCTGATACGGGTCGCGTCCAGAGGCTGCCGCCAGGCCCAATTGAAGCCCAATTCATTTAAAAGCTGAGGTCTTTAAATAGAGGTCCCTGTCAGATCCGAATTCATTCTTTTTCCCCCCATTTTTGCACAGAGAGCTGAGAGAGAAGAGATCAAGAAGAGCAAGGATTGGAGGAGGCTTGGAAAGGAAGCAAGAAGTGAAGATCGAGAGATTGACTTGATTCTCTTCCCTCTTTCATCTCAAACATGATTTGTTCTTTCTTTCTATCTTTTATTCTCTTTTGCATGATGTGTGAGTAGTATACCTTGTTTCTAGGGTTTGTAGGAGTAATCTAATGCTTTGTAATGGATCTTGCATGAGTCTTTGATTTGAATTGATTGATTGAGTTTCTTTGATTGTGTATGAATGTTTTCTATCTTGATCTCAAATGGCTTGATTGATTCTTGATTGTCTACTAATCGGTTGTCCTTGACTTCCCTTTTTGTAATTTGACCTTGATGAACCTTGCAATTGAGATTAAGTACTTGAGGTAGATCGTTGATCAATGTTAATCGAAAGATGAGATTTCTAGAATTGAAAGGTTCTTGATACCTTTAGCAAACGAATCAAAGAACTTAGATCACGAGTCTAAGAAGGTTTAAATCATATTTCTTTACTTAGATCAGTAAACCAACACATGAAAATTGCGGTTTAGGGATCTGGTACGATCTGTGACACCTTACTCAACCAATTAACTCAAAACCAGACAAATGCCGGTTCAGCTCTAGGACCACGCGACCCGCGTACGATAGCATACGGGTCGCGTCACACGGGTCGCATCAGAGGTGATGCGGGTCGCGTGATAGGTCCAGAGGCAAAGCTGAGGATGAAACTTAAAACCCTGGGAACACCTTTTAATATCTGAAAACTAAAACCTTTACTCTGTTTTTGATTCTCTGTGATTGAATTGTAGTTGTAATTGCAAATTAGGAAACCTAATCAAATCAAAACCCCTTTTCCCACTTCTAGTACTTAGTCGATTTAAGTCAAAATTCAGATTTGGAGTCGTCCCTGAGGATCGATCCTTATTACTACACACGATTAGAGTTGTACACTTGCAACTTTAGTCGAGAGTAGAACCAAGGTTTAAAAAGTGCAGCACACCCGCTGCACTGAAACTTGTGGTACGCTTTCGCGCTAACAAGTTTTTGGCGCCGTTGCCGGGGACGGCAATCATATCTGAATTTTTGCTTATCTAGGCTAATCTAGATTTTAACTTGTATCTTTTCTTTCATTTCTCTTCCCTATTACTAAGAAAACTGGCTCTTGAACAACCCCCTGCAGGAAAATTCACACTGAAGTACCAACTGAGAAGTAGAGGGCCACTGTTTGACGAAACTCCTCCAGACGACTCTGTCCCAGCTCAAACCTCAGCTCAGGCTTCTCTAGACGCGACCCGTACTGAATCCAACGCGACCCGTGTCACATCAGACGCGACCCGCATTACTCCAGACGCGAGCCGCATCGAAGAGAAGATGTCTGAACATCCGAGCAGAGAGGACAGGCACGAGCGAGAGGAGGACCGAGACAGAGAGGAAGAGCTGACCGATCAGTCGGACCACGAGATGGATGACTTCATGCCTCGAACTTTGCGAGAGTTCAACGTGCCGAGAGCTGGCGACGTGAGGGGTGCAATCAGGCTGCCACGCATTCCAGGACAACAACCTAACTTCAATCCAGGTGTTATCAACATGGTGCAGCAGAACACCTTCCATGGACTCGACCACGAGGACCCGCACGCCCATCTCCAGACCTTCCTCGAGTGCATCACCACCATCAGGACAAACAAAGAGAATGCGGATTACACCAAGTTAGCTCTCTTTCCTTTCACTCTTAGGGATAAGGCAAAGAAATGGTTAGGATCTTTACCTAGGGACTCGGTTTTGACCTGGAGGGAATTGTCCAAATTGTTTCTGACCAGATTTTTCCCTCACAAAAGAACTGCCAAGGTAAGACATGACCTGACCAGCTTTAGCCAAATCTTTGATGAACCCCTGAATGAAGCTTGGGAAAGGTTTAGAGAATTACAGTACTCTTGTCCACACCATGGTATACCAGACTGGCTCTTGATCCAAACATTCTATGACGGCCTGAACGAGAGCACTCGTGCTTACGTCGACGCTGTTGCGGGAGGCGCGCTAATGTCAAGGGAGCCTTTAGAGGCTATGAACTTGATAGATGGCATGGCGCAGAACCAGCAGTGGTCCGGCCGCGACAACTCGCGACGAAAAGGAGGCCAAGGAGGTAGCCAAGGAGGTGGCAAGTACGAGGTGGATCACATCACGGCTCTCACTGCCAAGATGGACGCCATGCAGAGAGCAATGGACAAGCTCAGCGTCAAAGCAGTCGACCAGCAGCCTCCAAGTTGCGTCATGTGTGGAGACGAGAGGCACACTTACGAGCAGTGCCCGCTGGCGCAACAAGACGAGGAGAGCGAGCAAGTCCAATCTCTCAACAGCGAACCTTCCTTCTTCCCGAGACCTCCCTTCAGCCGATCTTATTCCAAAGATCCGGTTGAGCAGCAGCATTGGAGGTCGAACCAGAACAACCCCGCACCGTTCAACAACTCTTCTGCCAGACCGCCCTTCAACAACAGCTTTCAGAAGCAGCCCTACAATAACAACAACACGTGGGGCAACCGGGCGAACAACAACTGGCGCGACCCTCCTCCCAGCAACAATAACTGGGGAAACGCATCTTCGAGCAACAACAATGGCAACAGGAACTTCTACCAGAACGCTTCCTTTCCCAATCAGGGCAACCGAGCTGCTCCATCTGATCCCTCAAGGTCAAATACTCCTGCAGGAGTGAACGACTTCACCCACGAGCAGGGCAAGATGAATCAAATGATGTGGGAGCAGATGCAGAGCATGACGACTCAAATGGCAGCTCAGAGCAAGCTCTTGGAGCAGTTGAGCCACATCGTCACCTCGAGTCAGCCTCAACCTGGGAAGTTGCCAGCTCAGCCAGAACCAAACCCCAGAGGAGAAGCCAAGGCGATTACACTGCGGAGTGGGACCCAATACGACGAACCAGCCTTCCCCATTGACCAGTCATCTCCTGACGCGACCCGCACTGAGGTCACGCGACCCGCGTCACCACCCAAAGAGCTGGTGAATCCTGATCGCAACGACCCAATGCGACAGGCACCAGACCCTGAAGAACCAGAGTGTGCGACCCGTGTCCCTGACACGCGACCCGCGTCAGAAGGGGTTGACAGAGAGAAAAGGAAAGAGGCCGAGAAACCTCCACCTTACAGGCCACCTGTGCCCTTTCCCCAAAGGCTGGCTGAGACCAAATTGAACGCTCAATTCGCAAAGTTCACCGAAGTGCTCAAGGGCCTGCAGATCACGATTCCCTTCACCGAAGCCTTGACACAGATGCCCACCTACGCCAAGTTTTTGAAGGATGTCTTATCCAACAAACGAAGCTTGGGGGGGAATGAAACGGTGAAACTGACCGAGCAATGCAGTGCCATCCTGAAGAGCGACCTACCTCCCAAATTGGACGACCCAGGCAAGTTCTCCATTCCCTGCATCATTGGGAAAGCGACGATCAAGAAAGCTTTGTGCGACCTGGGTGCCAGCGTGAGTCTCATGCCACGCACGATCTACGATCGAATGGGGGTGGGAGAGCTCCGACCAACGCGAATGTCGCTGCAGCTGGCAGACTCCTCGGTACGTTTGCCACTTGGCATAGTGGAAGACGTGCCAGTCCAGGTTGGTAAGTACTACGTGCCTGTGGACTTTGTAGTCATGGAGATGGAAGAGGATAAGGAAGTCCCTATCATTCTGGGACGACCTTTCCTCAGAACGGCAGGCGCGATCATTGATGTCTCCAATGGTACACTAACCCTGAACTTCGGAGGAGAGAAAGTGTGTTTCCAAATTGACCGAGCCATGAAGTATCCGTCGACCGAATTTTGTTTCCGAGTTGATGTGCTCGAAGAATGTCTAACGGATTTGGTAGAGGATTGCTTCCTGGAGCGAGTCAATGAGAGCATGAATGAGCACTTCGAGTTCTTGTCTGCAATGCAAGCTGAGACACGCGAATCAGACGAACTCTTAGGAGCAGACGTGAAGACTGCCAACTTGGAAGACCTTGGATGCGACCCGCATCATCCTCACGCGAGTCGCACCACAGAACCTGAAAACCTGAAAGCTGGAGGAAGCGAGTCGGATGGAGCTTGCAACGTGCCTGACGCGACCCGCAAAGACCCTGATGCGACCCGCGTTGAGAGCCACACAACGAAGCCAACTCCTGAACTCAAGCCTCTACCAGCTAATCTCAGGTATGAATTCCTTGGTCCAGATCGCTCATTCCCTGTGATTGTGAATGCTGATCTGAGTCCCGATCAAACCGCCAAACTTCTCGAGAAATTGAAGCTTCATCAGGGTGCGATTGGGTACTCGATCACCGACCTGAAGGGAATCAGCCCGTCTATCTGCTCACATCGGATTTTCTTGGAGGACGATCACAAGCCTTCAGTTGAACACCAGCGACGGCTCAACCCGAACCTGAAGGAAGTTGTCAAGAAAGAGATTCTCAAGCTTTTGGATGCTGGCATCATCTATCCTATCTCTGACAGCAGGTGGGTGAGCCCAGTCCATGTGGTGCCAAAGAAAGGAGGTGCAACTGTGGTGAGAAATGAGAAAAACGAGTTGATCCAGACTCGTGTGGCAAGCGGCTATCGAATGTGCATCGATTACAGGAAATTGAATGCTGCCACACGCAAGGATCACTTTCCTCTGCCATTTGTTGACCAACTCTTGGAACGGCTTGCGAACCACTCCTACTTTTGTTACCTGGATGGCTACTCTGGCTTCTTCCAGATACCAATCCACCCGCAAGACCAGGAGATGACCACCTTCACCTGTCCCTACGGTACGTACGCATACCGTAGGATGCCGTTCGGACTGTGTAATGCACCAGCGACCTTTCAACGAGCCATGATGGCTATCTTCTCAGATTTCATCGAGAGCGAGGTCGAGATTTTCATGGATGATTTCTCTGTGTATGGTGCATGCTTTGATTCCTGCTTGGCAAACCTGTGCAAGATTTTGAAGAGATGCGAGGAAGTTCATCTGATTCTGAATTGGGAGAAGTGTCACTTCATGGTGCAGACGGGAGTTGTCCTGGGCCATGTAGTGACCTCCAAAGGCATCGAAGTCGACAAGGCCAAGATAGAGGTGATTGAGAAGCTCGAGATCCCGACAAGTGTCAAGGGAATTCGCAGTTTCCTTGGACATGCGGGATTCTACCGACGATTCATCAAAGACTTCTCCAAGATTGCGAAACCACTGACCAATCTACTCGTCAAGGACTCTGACTTTGCTTTCACCGACGATTGTGTCACATCTTTTCGCACCTTGAAGGAAGCTCTCATCTCAGCACCCATCTTGCAGCCACCTGATTGGTCTCTCCCCTTTGAGATCATGTGCGATGCGAGCGACTACGCTGTCGGAGCGGTTCTCGGGCAGAGGAAGGACAAGAAGCCATGTGCTATCTATTACGCTAGCAAGGTGCTAGATCCTGCCCAGATGAACTACACAACCACTGAGAAGGAGCTTCTCGCCGTTGTGTTTGCTCTCGACAAGTTCCGGTCGTATCTGGTTGGGTCACAGATCATTGTCTACACTGACCATGCCGCACTCAGGTATTTGTTGACCAAGCAAGACGCCAAACCACGTTTGATACGATGGATCCTTCTCTTACAGGAATTCGATCTTGAGATCAGGGATCGAAAAGGAGTCGAAAACACAGTGGCAGATCATCTATCCAGACTTCGTTTGGTAGATGAGAGCTCTGCCAACCTGCCAATCAATGACTCGTTCCCTGACGAACAGCTCTTCTCAGCAGACGTGCTTGATGCGACCCGCATGGAGTCTCACGCGACCCGCACCCATCATGATACGACTCTCATGAGACCCCATGCGACCCGTGTGATGACCCAGACAGACCCATGGTTTGCCGACATTGCCAACTTTCTTGCTTCTGGGATCTTGCCGAGCACCATGACGTACCAGCAAAGGAAAAAGCTCAAGGCTGACGCGCGGTACTACTTCTGGGATGACCCCTTTCTTTTCAAGTTGGGGATTGATGGCATCTACAGACGATGTGTACCACACGAGGAGACACGCTCCATTCTTGAGCACTGCCATTCATCTGCCTATGGAGGACATGCCTCGAGCTCCAAGACAACTGCTAAGGTTTTGCAATCAGGCTTCTTCTGGCCTTCTCTCTTCAAAGACGCGAAAACCTTTGCGCTGGCTTGCGACAAGTGTCAACGAACTGGGAACATTTCCAGCCGCAACGAGATGCCCCTCAACTCCATTCTCGAGGTTGAGCTTTTCGATGTATGGGGCATCGACTTCATGGGACCGTTCCCACCATCATGTGGGAATGAGTTCATTTTGGTTGCGGTTGATTATGTGTCTAAATGGGTAGAGGCAGTGGCGTGTCGACGGGCCGATTCAGAAGCAGTGAGGCGATTGTTCAACGATGTCATTTTCCCTCGCTTTGGAGTGCCAAAAGCTGTCATCAGTGATGGAGGGAAACACTTCGTGAACCGGCAATTCAACAATCTCCTGAAACGACACGGGGTGACACACAAGGTAACCACCTCATACCATCCTCAATCTAACGGTCAGGCTGAAGTCTCTAACAGGGAGATCAAGTCCATCTTGGAGAAGACCGTTGCACGAACAAGGAAGGATTGGTCTTTGAGGTTGAGCGATGCGCTCTGGGCTTACCGAACCGCCTTCAAGACACCGATTGGGATGAGCCCTTTCAAGCTGGTGTATGGAAAGCCGTGTCACCTGCCTGTGGAGATCGAGCACAAAGCATTCTGGGCCACGCGAGCCATCAACATGGACATGCAAGCAGCTGGCGAGAAGCGCATCCTCGACTTGCACGAATTGGAAGAGATGCGACTCCACTCTTATGAGAATGCGAGGATTTACAAAGACAAGACCAAACGAATTCATGATATGCGTATCATGCCTCGCAACTTCAAAGAGGGTGATCTCGTTCTCTTATTCAATTCCAGGTTGCGTCTCTTTCCTGGCAAATTGAAATCACGATGGTCAGGTCCATTCATTGTGCGGAAGGTGCACCACTTCGGAGCGATTGAAATTGGGAGTGAAACTTGTGGGACATTCATGGTGAATGGTCAGCGTCTCAAGCCATACATTGCTGATCAGTCCTACCAGGAGCGATTTGTTCAGGATCTCTCTGATCCTGTCTCACCTGCAGACTAGCAAAAAGGAGGTCGAGCTTGAGACCTAAAACAAGCGCTTCTTGGGAGGCAACCCAAGCCTTTTTGTTTACTTGCATTTTGATTAGTTAGATGTTCTTTTCAGTTTTCATTTGCTTTGACTTCACAAAATTTCAAAAAGAGAACCTTGACGCGACCCGCGTGGGAACCCATGCGACCCGCATCATGTCACGCGACTCGTGTGAGCCCATGCGACCAGGTGTCACGCGGCCCGCGTGATCCTTGACGCGACCCGCGTCAATGCGAAACGGCGCCGCATTGAATGGGCGCATCGAAACGACGCGGGGTCCCTTTTTAACCCGCGTCCCCTCTTCTCCTTTCTCCTTCACCAGCCGTACATTCCTCTCTTCTCTTTATTCTCCACCCAAGCCAGCACCGACAACCCCGCCCTCCTTCCTCTCCCGCCGATCCTGCACCGCCGCCGACGTCTCTTTCCTCCTCTCCTCCTTCTCCGCCGGAGCCACCGACGCAACCAGGTAAGTTTTTCTTTCTTTTTCCTTCGTCGGTTTTGCAAACCCTAACCTGACCCTACTCGTCCAACGCGGCCCGCGTCCACAGTCACGCGACCCGCGTTCTCTCTGGTTTCCGGTTCCCATTTTCACCAGACTGACCACACCGGTACCATCCCACGCGGCTCGCACCCATACTCACGCGACCCGCTCCGGTTCCAGTTTCCAACCCTAACCGGCCGGTACCAGTACACGCGACCCGCGTCCTGCTCAACGCGACCCGCGTCCTACGCCACGCGAGCCGCATCCAACCCTACGCGACCCGCGTCAGGACCGAGACAGAGGCATGGATCCAGGCCGTGAGCGCCGTTCTAAGCGCCAGCACGAGCAGCGGCAAGCCGCTCTCCGTGCCCAATCCCCACCGCCTGCGCGTACACCTTCTCCCGCCTCGGCCTCGCACGACGACGGATCATCTTCTTCTCACCATTCCACTCATTCTTCTCGCCATTCTTCTTCTTCTCATCATTCCACCCCTCACTCTTCTTCTCACCATTCCACTCCTCACTCTTCTCACCATTCCGGTCCTCATTCTTATTCCCATCACCCCACTCCTTCCTCTTCTCGTCACTCTTCCCACCATTCTTCTCATCATTCCGTCCCTCGTGCCGAGTCTCCCGCGGTGGAGTTTTATTCTGATGAGTCCACCACTCCCACCGATTATACCCACATCTTGCAGCAGCGCAAGTTTGAAAACACTCGCCGAGTCGATTTCGACGCTCTCGAGGCGTTTGGGGTGCGTGAGGAGTTTGTTCGCCTCACTGAGAGGATCGGGTTTACTCCCGCTTTCTGGGCTATTCAGCGCGACTGCTACGAGGAGCTCACGCTTGAGTTCCTCTCTTCTCTCAGGCTCAGGTGGGATCCCGAGCACCATCCATACATCAGATTCCGGATGCGCGGCGGGCTTTGGCGAGTGCCTGTCTCCCAGATGCGCGAGTGGTTTGGATTTGCCCCTGACCCGAGTACTGATTCTCTTCACTTCCGTGAGGGCGTCGACAGAGACCACTTCTGGCGTCTGATCACTGGTATGGAGGTTGCTACGAGCAACCAGTACAGGAGCACTGCCATACCTCACCCTGTACTGCGTTGCATCCAGCGTACCCTAGCCAATACCATTTTTGCACGTGGCGAGACAGTCTCACGTGCTAATGAGGAGGACTTGGCGATGTTGGATTTCATGCTCCGCCCAGCGGATTCTATAGAGCGGCCCGATCTGATGCTCATTATGGTCCGCCACTGGCTCGGTGTGCAGCAGGTCAAGAAGACAGGTGGCTCGATTCACATCGGGGGATACGTCACTTTCATTGCCGAGCAGCTTGACGTATCGCTCGCCGGTTTCACTCTCTCCAGGGGCCCGATTATCATGGACGCCAGGGCTTTCCAGCAGGCGACTTTCATCAGGATCGCGCGAGGTCCGGCCGGCCACCGCACTCGATATTTCTGGCGCCTACAGGATGGTAGCCAGCACGAGTTGCCTTCTCCATCACCTATCTCTTTCGAGGACGAGGCCACTTGGCTGTTTCCTCGACCACAGCCAGCTGAGCAGGCAGCAGCACCACCACCACCTCCTGCTCAGCCACAGCCTCCTCCCGACGGTGATGTCCACATGGCCGATGCCTTCATGCCACCTGCGCAGTTCCACGCCTCTACCTCTTATGCCGCTGGTCCCTCCACTTCTTCTGCTGGCCCCTCCTATCCACCTCCTGTCTCCGACCCTACCATTCAGGATGTCTACAGCCTGCTGTACGATATGCGGCGCGAGCAGGGTGCTGCCATTCATCATCTCCATACGCGAGTGGGCGCGATTGAGGACATGCTGAGCGACTGGCGATGGTACGGCTCTGCTGACGAGTGAGCGGGTATGTTTTCCTTCCCCTCTGCTTTTATTTCTCCTTATCTTTTCGTCTTGAAGCATTGAGGACAATGCTCAGGCTAAGCTTGGGGGGGGAGACTTTTATGTTTTAGGATTTATCTTACTTAGGTCATGTTTACTTTTCTTAGCACTTTGCATTTTTAGGTGATAAATTTGCTTGATTGTTGAAATTAGGGACCTATCTGAAAATTTTTATATGATTAGGATGACCTTGGAAAATTGGAACTACCCTCATAATTGACCAAACAAAACGGATTAGGAACAAATGTTTTGAGATTTGCATAATTGAAAACTTGAGTGTCGAAATAGCATTTAGAAACTGATCTGTGCCTTTCAAATAGGGAAATAGGGATTTAAAATAAAGAAAGTTTGGGATATTCATCGGTGTGAATGAACACTAGTGGATGTGTGTATTCATGGTTTGTGCAAAAAAAAAAAAAAAAAAAAAAAAAAAAAAAAAATGAAAAGACGGAGAAAATAAGAGTACTGGCAATAAGTCCTGAATGGGCGCCTTTGAGCTCGTCTCCCAAATAAAAAAAAAGAAAAGGCTTTTGCACATACCAACACACGAAGTCCGCATCTTTCTGACCTAAGCTTGTTCCAAGCTTGGGGGGGTTGAAAAAGAAAAAAAGAAATCTCTACAAACGAAGGCATAGATTTAGTGAAAGAATGATAAACCGATAACTTCGAGCAATCAACTTTGCAAGTTTTAGAACATTTAGAGTTTGAAATTTTGTTAATCAATTTGTGAGGTGAATCAAAATTGACCAAGGAAAGTCCAAATCATAGCAAAGAGATTCTTTAGGTTTTTAGTTGAAGCAAATCAAGTAAATTTTCACATTTAGGAACTTAACTTGCATTTAGAATCTAAACCCGGTACCAAAACATGATTTGCTTGAGGACAAGCAAAGGTTAAGCTTGGGGGAATTTGATCACTCCTCAATTGACCTATCATTTAGACCTGTTTCTACACTAAAAACACATGTTTTGAACCACCAAACTGACCTTTTTACATTGAAATATCTATAGAATGTGGTACTGCTGTGTTTTAGTTTGCTTTGCAGGAAACAGGCGAGAACAGATGAAATCGGGCGAAAATCGACGACTTTGGAAGTCCTGACGCGAGTCGTATCACATCCCTACGCGAGCCGCATCACTCACCATTCTCACCTCTGCACGCGGGTCGCATCACCCTGATACGGGTCGCGTCCAGAGGCTGCCGCCAGGCCCAATTGAAGCCCAATTCATTTAAAAGCTGAGGTCTTTAAATAGAGGTCCCTGTCAGATCCGAATTCATTCTTCTTTCCCCCCATTTTTGCACAGAGAGCTGAGAGAGAAGAGATCAAGAAGAGCAAGGATTGGAGGAGGCTTGGAGAGGAAGCAAGAAGTGAAGATCGAGAGATTGACTTGATTCTCTTCCCTCTTTCATCTCAAACATGATTTGTTCTTTCTTTCTATCTTTTATTCTCTTTTGCATGATGTGTGAGTAGTATACCTTGTTTCTAGGGTTTGTAGGAGTAATCTAATGCTTTGTAATGGATCTTGCATGAGTCTTTGATTTGAATTGATTGATTGAGTTTCTTTGATTGTGTATGAATGTTTTCTATCTTGATCTCAAATGGCTTGATTGATTCTTGATTGTCTACTAATCGGTTGTCCTTGACTTCCCTTTTTGTAATTTGACCTTGATGAACCTTGCAATTGAGATTAAGTACTTGAGGTAGATCGTTGATCAATGTTAATCGAAAGATGAGATTTCTAGAATTGAAAGGTTCTTGATACCTTTAGCAAACGAATCAAAGAACTTAGATCACGAGTCTAAGAAGGTTTAAATCATATTTCTTTACTTAGATCAGTAAACCAACACATGAAAATTGCGGTTTAGGGATCTGGTACGATCTGTGACACCTTACTCAACCAATTAACTCAAAACCAGACAAATGCCGGTTCAGCTCTAGGACCACGCGACCCGCGTACGATAGCATACGGGTCGCGTCACACGGGTCGCATCAGAGGTGATGCGGGTCGCGTGATAGGTCCAGAGGCAAAGCTGAGGATGAAACTTAAAACCCTGGGAACACCTTTTAATATCTGAAAACTAAAACCTTTACTCTGTTTTTGATTCTCTGTGATTGAATTGTAGTTGTAATTGCAAATTAGGAAACCTAATCAAATCAAAACCCCTTTTCCCACTTCTAGTACTTAGTCGATTTAAGTCAAAATTCAGATTTGGAGTCGTCCCTGAGGATCGATCCTTATTACTACACACGATTAGAGTTGTACACTTGCAACTTTAGTCGAGAGTAGAACCAAGGTTTAAAAAGTGCAGCACACCCGCTGCACTGAAACTTGTGGTGCGCTTTCGCGCTAACATCAGCCATCTGGCTCTACTTTGCAATTTCATTCAAATAATGTCAAAGTCTGGCAAATTCATTTCACAGGTCAACGGATAGGTCACCGTCACCTTATCCAGCTACCTAAACAGGTCAGCCTGGCAAATTCGTTACACAGGTCAACGGATAGGTCACCGTCACCTTATCCAGCTACCTCTATGGGTCAGCCTGGCAAATTCAGAAACAGGTCAACGGATAGGTCACCGTCACCTTATCCAGCTACCTCTATGGGTCAGCCTGGCAAATTCAGAAACAGGTCAACGGATAGGTCACCGTCACCTTATCCAGCTACCTCTATGGGTCAGCCTGGCAAATTCAGAAACAGGTCAACGGATAGGTCACCGTCACCTTATCCAGCTACCTCTACGGGTCAGCCTGGCAGATTCATTCACACATCGAATAACGAATAGAACACATCAATTGACAACCATACGAATATGCAAATCAACTACCTCACAACAATTCAGTTCTAACTTGATTGGGTTATGCACATGAATCACACAATTTCAAATTATGCAGCAATCAGCATACAACATGACAATCGAAAAACAATTTAATTCCTGAAAATGAAACATCAAACAAGTCCAAGAACCCCGCACCTGATATCGTAGGGCAATAAATAAGATCACCATTAGTCTGTTCCTCCTGAACATTCTATCTCGTCTGTCTTTCTCATAATTATGCCTACTTTAAAACAATATATATATTGTAATCAATATTTTTAACATTTTCATATAGTAGAGTTGTATATTAATTATTCCCTTATTTCCTTAACCCCTTTTTATTTATATCAATTTTAGTTCAATATATGATTGCTCATCAATCCAACAAATTTCAGTCCAAATCATTTAAGTTCAAGTTCCTGACTTATTCATTTTCGGCTTTAAACCAAAACCTAGTCCACAAAATCTATTTCAATTTTATTAACTTAATTTAAAGGCTTAACTCAAAACAATTCAAACCTTGTAGCATTTCAGTCAAGTCCGAAAGCACAACAAATTATAATAAACTTTATTTACTTTCTAATGGGATAAAAGCCCAATTCAATTTCTTTTTGAATTTTACTTATCCGAAGGCATGTGAATCAATTAAATTTTCATTATTCACTTCAGCCCTTTTTAATTTAAACTATTCGCATTCGGGTCCCTATCAGATCAAGGCTGGTAATCAGTCACAAAGCAACCCCATAAAATCAGCAGCTTCGCCGGGCTACGACTACTGGTACAAGCATCAAATAATCACAGCCACACGATAACAAAATCAGGTACCAGCACCGATACCGATAATGTTAGAACAGAAATAAACAAAAACAGCACAGCACAGCATCACAGCCAGCTCAACAACAAAAAGAACTGGTACCAGTATGGTACCAGTTCCGCCCAGTCACAGCCCAGCAAAAGCAAACCAGCAAGCACACACAAGGCAACAAACCAGCCAAATACACAAGGCACAAAGGCCGACTGAACAAGGAAAAAGGCTCAAGGCCACAGGTCAAAGGCACAGCCACTCAACAGAGAAAGGCACGAAGGCCGACAGAACAGAAAAGGCTCCAAAGCCACAGGTCAAACAAGAAGGCACGAAGGCCACAAGTCAAGGCAACAGCCACTCACAAGAAAAGGCGCACGGCCACAGATCAGAACAAAAAGGCACGAAGGCCACAGGTCAAGGCAACGGCCACAAGACAAAAATCCAACAAAGAAGGGTCAGATTACCGGGTGAAGAGCAAAACCGCACGGCCCCGAGTCACTCGGTCGGTTCCGGGGAACTTCGTCTCGCCTCCGACCGTCAAAAATCAGCAACACCTCCACACGTCCGAGGCAACCGCAAGTCAGGGCCAGCACCACCACCGCAACTCCAACCCAGTCCTCAGCACAAAATCGCGACAAGCCAGTGGAAGAGAGAAAGAAAAGAGAGAGGGGGGGTCGGTTCTCCAGCGAAAGAAAAGAGAGAGAGAGGGAGGGATATGGGGAGGGGGGGTCCGGATCCGAAAAAAAACAGCATTTCAAAACAGTTCATAATTTTCAGATCCAATATGGTGTAGCTAATGGTGTAGAAATTTATATTTGAAACTTAAAATTTGAATATTAATCTGATCAATGACTTCTTGATAGTTGTTTGCGAATAAAATTTTAATCGTTCATTTCGTTAATAAATATTTACTAACTACATTTTATTAACTCTAATCATTTTATTAAATTTTATTTTGCATACTGTTACAGTAAGTCTCTACTAATATTGTAATTTTTATATTACAAATACTAGAGTTGAATAAGTACCAAAATTGCACATACTGTACAAATTCAGGTGAAGAATAAGCATATTGCCGGTCCACTTCTTCTACTCCAGTAGTGGTCGTGGTCACATCTACCGGTCTATCGGCCTGTTATTCCAAATACGCCTCACCCTTGGACGAGACTAGACGCCGAGAGATGCCCCGCATACGGTGACATATGGGGTAGTCATCACACATACGAGAATACGGGCAAGGGAAAAACCGTGGGAATTGTTGGATTGTGCCATAATTTACTTGTATGTTTGACTAGATTTGCAAAACATATATTAATTGAATTTTACAGTTTCGTATCTTGAGATATTATGTAGGTTCATGACGATATGAATTGCTAAAATATACATCAAGGATACATGATGAATTGCAATAATTAATCAAGGATAAGTCATGAAGAATCAAGCATCGGAGCTACAAGCATCATCTCGAGATTAGGTTTAGAAATCTGTAAAATTGGTAAAGTATGCTTGAGAATGTGGTTTGCACCCTAACCATTTTAACGGTTAATTAACCGTTGCAACGGAATAAATCAAACACAGTCAAATCGATTTATTCCGTTATGACAGCCGTTGCAACGGTTACCCAGAATTTCCAAGCACAACCGTTGTGGCAACCGTCACAACGGTTAATAACCGTTAGGGTTTCCCAGGTAGCCAAACCTGTGATTTGGTGGCAACCGTTGCAACGGTTAAGACCAAATACCTAATTTTGCACAGTTCTCTATAAATAGAAGCAAAATCTAGGTTTGGATAATCACTATAGCCGTCCACAATTGTAATATTCCGAATTCTATTCAGATCTAGAAAAAGACATTGTTGCTTGTGCACTCAACTTCAATATTCTTATTACAATCTCAAGCATACTCAACCGCAATCAATCTCTTGTAAGAAGTAGAGTGATCCTTTAGTGATCTTCTTGTTTGATTTACACATTTGAGCCTTTAGTGCTCGTGAGCCATTTCTGTGCTCGGGCCGCGTGACTTCCCAAGCTTTGTAAGGGCTCACCGGTTCCAAACAAGATAGAGCCCCTACCTGGCAGGCCAATCCCGAGTTCACTATGACTGACCTTGCTGGAGATGATACCGGGTACAAGGTACAGAGCCTCCACAGACCACAATACGCGGAGACCAGACAACACGACAACGAGACTAGTGGGAATGGGGCGCAGGCTGCAGATGCCTTTGCCTCTACTATATTTGGCACACCACCTTCGGCCACGTATCCTTCTACCTGGGAGGCCGATCCATGGGAGATGCGTATACAGCCGGTAATCTAGGAGGATCTCCCATGGGTCCGTCGTACACAGTTATCTTTGCAGGAGGAGGATCAATGGGCGGCCGGTGCGGCGTCGGAGATGGATATGGATGATCTCCAGGATGACGAGGATGAGGAGGTTCACTTGAGGAGTCAGCTGCCGTCCAAGGACCGCCATCCACCTGCTAGGTCGAATCTCTCCGGTCGTCGCCGCCCTCGTCGTTAGGGATTTTATGTTTTTTTAGTTAGATGGATTTGTAGTATTTTATGTTTGGATTATTAGATTTTATGTTGTAGACTTTCCATTTAGATTATTTAGTTTTATTGTTTATCTAGTTGAATAAAACTAATTTATAACATTAAATAAAATTGTAACAAATAAAACTACAATAAATATATAATATATTATAAAACATTATAACAAATAAAATTATAATCGTCAATTATAAATTATAACCATAAATTATTATAAAAATTATAACAAATAAAACTACAATAAAACATTACAACAAATAAAAATATAATCGTCAATTATAACAAATTATAACCATAAATTATTTAAAAAATATAACCGTAAATTAAAAAATTATAACAAAATTTCAACGTAAAAAAATACAACATTTTCAAAAAAAAGTTACATACCAAACCGCCCAAACGTGGGGCGGTTTGGTATGGGGAGCTGGCTGCTCAAAGATGGGGCGGTTAGGTCATTTATGAAAATACTTCATAATGGAGGACATATTTGCAAAACAAAATTTAGGGTATTAATAAAAATTTCGGACCGCCTAGCAACTAGCATTCGTAACAAATAGACGATTCTGATCTCCAAAAACCATCAAACAAATTCTGCCGACATTTTTATTTATATCCAAAGTTAATTACAAAATAATAAAAATGCCCAGGACCGTTTGGTTTTATTAAAAATATCCAAATCGGCCAGAAAATGGCCTGTCCTATTTAAATAGGAAAGCGGCCATTTTCTGGCCGGTTCCCTATTTTTTTTTAGAGACAAATAGATAAAATGCTGAAATATAACACTAAAAAATTGAATTGTTTTTTTAAATATTTGTTGTATTACTTTTTTTTTTTATATAATTAGCATTTTATACTAAAATACACTAAATTACTTAAAATTATGTTAATTTATGCTGAATTACGCTAAATTACGTATGAATAGGGATGATATATTCACTGAGAAGGCGAAAAACGACGACGAAACTTCAAACGGCCATAAAACGGCGCTCGAGTGTCCGATTTCAGCAAATGACCACTTTTCGGAAAGATTGCAAAAATACGCATGCGTCCGTGCCCGCGATGCTGGATTTCAAAATTCCGAATTGCCAAAAAAAAGGGAAGAGCCTGAAAACTTCAGTTGAAGTTTCCGATTAAGATTTTCATTTCTATTATTCAATCTACGTAGCTCAGTAAATTAGTTATATAATGAACTTGGAGAGTACCAATTTTTATTATTTTTGGAATTTTTTTACTATTTTTGTGATTAATGAAAGATGGCACAAAATCAGCCCTATTCATACGTAATTTAACGTAATTTACCGTATTTTAGGGTAATTTTACATAATTATTGTAATTTAGCGTAATTTAGTGTAATTCAGCGTAAATTAACATAATTTCAAGTAATTTAGCGTATTTTAGTATAAATATGCTAATTATATATTAAAAAAATAAGCTAACAAATATTTAAAAAAACAATTCGATTTTTTAGTGTTATATTTCAGCATTTAAGCTGTTTGTCTCTAAAAAAAAAATAGAAAACCGGCCAGAAAATGACAGGTTTTCTATTTAAATAAGGGACCGGGGGCATTTTTAATAAAACCAAACGGATCTGGAGATTTTTATTATTTTGTAATTAACTTTGGATATAAATAAAAATGTCGGCAAATTCTGTGCTAAGTGAAGAGGAGATGAACAGCTGGAATTTATTCTATCAAAACAAAAAAAAAAACAGCTGGAATGTGGGAAAAAGAGCCAAGACAGACAGACGGCCCAAAATACAAACAGCCTTTGGTAATTTTGAAGAAATATAAAACATTTGTTTCTTTTGGAATGCGTGCTGAATAGATATTATTATTTTAATAATGGCTGATGCTTTAATTCGGTCCCCTTTTTCCTGCCTTTTTCCCGGGGCTCAATGCTCTCTCTGTTCCCTTTCCCCCTTCAATTCAGACTTCCAAGTCGCAGTCTTCCCTTTACCATTTAATGCTTTTGCACCCATCAACTTTCTTTTATTTTATTTCCTAATTCTTATTTTACAAAGAATAGGGTTAAAATGCATTATTGGTTTTGTACTCTAATCATGCTCTACATTTTTTTTTCCGTTTTCAAAGTTTGAACAATCGATCCGAACCACTCAATATGATCTTCATATTAAAATGTGCTTGGAGACAAAAAATTTATATTTTTTGAAACTTTTTTACTATTTTTTTAGATAGGTACAAAATCACTGTTTTGGATGGTCCAGAATCTTTTTAAAACAGTGATTTTGTACCTATCTAAAAAATTAGTAAAAAATTCCAAAAAATATAAAATTTGGTATCCAAGCACATTTTAATACAAAAATCATGGTGAACGGTTCGGATTAACTGTTCGGACTTTGAAAATGAAAATAAAGATGTGGAGTATAATTGGAGCACAAAACCAATGGTGCATTTTAATCCTACTCTTTTATAAAACAATAATTACAATAATATAGCAGTTTGTAAAATACTTACAGATTTAAATCTAGCTTTTTATTGTAAGTGTTGTCTGAACGCAAGTATTCATAGTGTAGATATTAATGTTACGATTTTTGTTTAATTTTTTTTTTGTAAAAATATAAAGTAAGAATTTTATAAAATTCATGTACCACCCACACTACATTTTTTTTTCCTTTGTTTGGGAAAAATTGTATTGATTAAGAGAAAAACATAGTTGGTTCAAAATAATTGTATAATTATGCTTGATTAATACGGCACATTGAAAAATATTATGTCATTACTTTTAATTTGAAAATTAGAAATTGAACTTACATTTTCATAGTTATTTTATCTCAATATGTCTCTTACAAAAAAATAATTAAAAAAATACAGCCTTCAATCAAAAAAGGTATTCCGAGTAATGTGAGGCACTTGCACAGATAAAAGAAATATAAAATATGTACTTCGAAAATATACATATAACTAAAAATAATTATAAAATATATTTTATCTTCTCAAAATTTAAACAATTTATAAAGGCATCATCACGAATTTTTTTATAAACCATAATTAAAAAAATATTTTTACGAAACCAACATGATTACTTTTTTTTTACAAAAACCATAAGAACCGAAATGGCATTTCGGTCCGCTATTTTTTTTTTATTTCGGTCCGGTCCCTTTTTAAATTTTCTGTGGCGGTTTATATAAAAACTTGTGAAACTAGTACCACAGAAAATCCAAAAAGGAGACCGGACCGAAATGTCATTTCGGTCCGGAATAAAACAAATAACAGCCCAAAATGACATTTCGGTTCTTATAGTTTTTGTAAAAAAAAATAGTAATCATATTGGTTTCGTAAAAAAAAAAAAATTAATTATGGTTTATAAAAAAAATTCATCATCACATAACCAATTATTGGTCAATTCCACATGGCACATGCAAAGAGGTGGTGGCCTTCTTTAATCCTCCTCTCTTCTCGGGCAGAAGCGCCACAGTTCAAATTTTTCTATCCGTACTATTCTCGCTTTAAAACGGTTTATAAATTATAGAAGCATTTATTACCGAGTTACTGCAGCCTCGGTAAAGAGGTAATTTATGCCTAACTGCGCTCTTTTAAATCTTATCTCCTCTATTCTATCACCACACCAACTGGCTAATTTAATATCATATCAATTAATTAATTAATTGATTAATTAAAAGCTGGGTTTTTTTTTCCACTTGTCTTGTCTCTCTCAAGCCGGTAAGATCAGATAATTTTTTTTTTTAATCACTGTTTCACTTTCACACGTCAAATATGGAAAAAAATTTCCACTTGTCTTGTCTTATGTTTTGTTTAGTTAAGCTTTTGATTTTTCTTAAAAAATTACTGGAGCATTTGGGACTTCCAAAACACTCTCTAAGAATCTCTCATTTCCATTTTTTTATTTATATTAAAAATTATGAATCAAGTATTATTTAAAATGATATTCTTGTACAAAAAAATAAGATAAGAAACTGCTAGCAGTGGCAGTATTTCGTAAAATATAAGGGCCTGTTCGGCTCTATTTGTGTGAGGAAAAAAAATTCACTCGGAGAGAAATTGTTTTTCCAACGTGAACAGTAAAAATTAGTTCAAATCCTGTGCCCATTTCTCTACCCATGTGTCCGCCAAACAGGCCCTAAACTAATCGAGAAATTCTTACGGAACGATGACGTGACATTATGTTATTACACACAAAATCAGAATGAAAATGACGATTATTAGCCGGCTTCAAATTTGAATATTTGAATCAGAATTTCCAGTTTACTTCACTAACTCAGTTGAAGTTGAATAGATTTTGGTTTTATAAAGAATTAGAAAGCACAGATAGGTTTCATTTAAAAAAAAAAAAGATGCAGTAATAGAGGATATGTATTTTCTTCCTTTCATTTTTATATTATTTTTCTTGTTTTATGGAATTGTTATTCTCGAAATTTATTTTGTGTATATAGATTTTTAAAATATATGATAATGATATCTTCACTATCAATGCTTGACAATATTATACATAATTTTTAAACACATGATTTCATGACAACATTTAATTGTGTGTTTTTGCCATTCAAACCATCAAATATATCTATAAAATCAAGTAAAAAATTAAAAACTCAAGAATTCTAAATGCATGCGCTCATAAAAAAAAATGTCAGACATAATTTCGCCTTATGTGCATTGACATACGGTACACGCAAAACACATTGGGGCTGTTCGGCAATAAGAGGTTAAGTTTCCATAAGACTTAATTTGCTTCTTGTAGCTTCCTTACATGTTTAATCTTGCCGAACACCGGTTCCTTTGTGCGGATTAAGATCACCTCCTTTAGTCTCGTTTTGTTCGGATCTTAATCTTTTGCCCGGACATTAAGACACCTCTACTCCTTCCTTTAGTTTCCTTAACTTTCACCCACGGATTAAAACAACCGAACATCAGTTCCTTAACGTTTCTTAAGCTTTTAATCCTTCACTCTTGATCCCTTATTGCCGAACGGCTCTATTATACTTAATGAACAATAAGGTACAGAAAATATAAGCATGTTTACCAGAAACGAAAATATAGTTGTCAAACATTCAGAAAATAAGCATGTCGTTGTTATTTATTTAAAAAACCTGGCTAAAAAAACAAAAAAATCATGTTTACCAGATTTTTTTTTTTTCTGATTACTGCACTCAGAATATGAAACAAAATTGAATTTAAAAAAAACATGACTTCTAAACTAATATATCCAAGAACCTAATATTTGATAGCTCAGCCTAATTGCTAGATACATGCCTAAATTTTCAACACATTAAAAGTTAAAACTAAATTAAAATATTGGAGTCAATGATGAAGAAAATCTCAGAAACCAATTAAAATATTGCACTCGCTGTCATGACGTCAAGTCCCAAAACATCCCTATCAACCCCTTCAATTATTGTCTCCTTAATCACAATTTTGTCACTGATGCAACCAATCATATTGAATTTTTTTTCTTGAGAGGAATAAATAAAGAGATGAGAATGGGACCTTAAAATTAAATATGAAAAAGATATATATATGTTGTTATGCAAAGGGAAAGGATTTTTGTCGCCTTCACAATAAATAGAAATTGCACAAATAAATATGGAAAGTGTATAGGAAAATCTCTAGCTAGTTGCTACTACAGAAGTTGCACAATTTATATATTATTTTCTTATCACTTTTCCTGCTAATTATTTAATAATTTCCAATTTAAATTCTCACTACTATGATAAGGTCTTTTTCACTGGTGCCTATGAAAATTTGTTATTTGAGATATATTGGAGGACCTTTAGCTAAAACTTGTAAAATTTGTTACATGAAATGTTGAACTGTGCACATGTTTCACCAATTTCTTCCAAACTAATTTATAATTACCAGAAAAGCATTTGCTGCCTTTTTCACATATAAAACCTAAGAATTAGGTATTTCCCAGTCCCCACATCAAATTCAATATTTACCATATTTTATTTATCACTCTCAAATATTCATACATAAAAATTGTGTCTGAGGTTTGTTTTCCAATTTAACTTGTTAAGATTTCAAAGCTCAATCCAAAATTAAATTAGTGTAATGAACTAATTCATTAGTGTCTTTTGTTATTTAAAATGAGGCTATAAGCACTTGTTTTCCAATGTATTATTTAATTGGAATCAACCAAGTCTAATAGAAGCATGATGGAGGCATAATAGATTTGATTATTTTGAATGTGAAAATTAAAATATGCATTCTGTGAATTTTTGTTACTACAAAATCATCAACAGATAGCTTAAAAGTAAAACACACATAAGGTTCCATGAAGTAGTTGCAACCTTATTTGTGTTCCATTATTTTCCATGAACTATTAAATAGTCAATGAACCTTACCAAGATAAAAATTAGTTCACTAATCAATTCATAACTCAACATACAATAACTGAGCAAAATTTCAAATAAAAAAAAGGTTGCAACTAGTAAGCCAATAAGATACTTATAAAAAACAGGTTAATTATTTTGCATCCTATAAACTGGAATTAGACATAGAATTCTAGTCACCTAAAAAAATATTTTTAATATTCAATATTAAATAGTAGTATTTTCAGATGTTTTACTATTGAGAAAATCACAGGATTAAAGAGAAGGGAAAGCAAACATCAAATCTTATCTGATGCAATTTGAACCCTACAAACAGTTTGCCATCCAGATCTAGAAGAGATGTTTAGCAGGACAAGAAAGAAAACAACAAAAGAAGAAAAGGTAGAAATGACAATGCCTATTGCCCGTGACCAAAAACAAAAACATGGAGAGTGCAATTTGATGAGTATACATGATTGTCCCTGTTCAGTAAAAGGAAGGATATTTGAGGCCAAACACATAAGGGGTTAAAAAATTATTGCATTATCTTCAAACAGATGATATGTATATAAAGATTTTCTACTGGTATATGGAATTAAGAGAGATTTGGTAGTCATCCCATCAAATACAACATAACTTTTGGAGAAATTCTCATTTCATCAGATCCTTCTGATTTTGATCATATGACTAATGTCAATAAAATTTGATGGCAACATATGTAAAGTCAAGTCCATATACTTCTTGTTACCTTAACATTATTTTTAGATCAGCATGAATTTCAAAACAGAGTAATTGCCAGAATGTACAAGTCCAAATTGGAAATGAAATACGGAGAAGAGGATAGTTCTTCCAAACATGTCTGTGTGATTTTGTATTACATATAACAAGACTGAGGATAACGCTTATAGGAAGTAAAATGAAAAAATAAACCAAGTACTTTTGGGGTTATATAACTATGGTTTGGTATTAACTTTTGTAAAACACTCTTTGATTTCGAAAGAAATTGGAGGGCATCCCCACTTAATTAAAAAAATAAATAAACCAAGTATATTAATGTATCATATAGCTTTAACAATTATCCAAAATTTATCAAAAGATTGATGCAAAGAAACTTTGAAGAGACACCTGCACCATTTTGTTTAAGAAATTATGATTAAATTTAAACAACATATTGAATAAATTTAAATGTTCCAGGTTAAGTTGAATTGAGTTTCTTGGTTCAATACATTACAAAATTAAGATACCTAAGCAATATAGCAAATAGACATAAGAAGAAAAACATGGCGCCTTGTACCTATACCCCACAGAGAGAGCTACGAATTACTAAAGAGCTTTAACTGCACATAATCTCCACATAATACGGAATATCTACTTTACATATAAGCCCTCTAGAATATCAATATTAATAGTTACTATATTATATTTTATCCATAAAAGCATGAATGAGTAATAAAAAATTAATTTCATATGTATCTTAATCAAAAGGAAAACATTGATGGAAATGCAAATAAGCTCACAGTATCAAACAAAACAATCAGGATTTACTTTGGTACCAGCATACCTTGGCATTCTAGTTTTGAATGAGGTACATTAGAGCTAAGGGTGTCAATGGGGTACAATACGGGTAGGGTGGAAGCATTTTCATATCCATACCTACTAAGAATTGACCTTACCCATACCCTACTCTTACCCATTAAGAATTAACCTTACCCTACTCTACCCATACCCGTTAAAACGGTAACAGGTGGATAACGAATAATAATAGTAATATAATAATTAATTTTATTATGTTTTACATATAGAACATCAAAACTCATCATTTCACACATGCAATCAATTTCAACTAAATTGTTTTTTTATAAAGCAAGAGAATTTGAAAACACAAATATTTATTCAGATACATTCAATTATTTAACTAAATAACAAACATGCAAATAAAAGTAATAAGTTTAACATTTTTCTTATAGCAACAAAAAATTCACTAAATAACAAATATACATCACTAATTATTGCAAAGATACTATTATATGAAATATCACAAAAATAAATTTTACCATCACTAATTATTGCTCAAACACTATCATCATATAATATTATTTTATATAATTATTCTATAGGGTAACGGATACGAAATAGCTTTTGCCCATACCCATACCTGTTTAGCTAATGAAAAAAAATCCTTACCCATATCCATACCCGATAAGCTAACAAAAAAAAAAACTTACCCATACCCGTCTTAACGAATACGGTACAGGTAGAGTAAACGGTTAAAAGGGTATCATTGACACCCCTAATTAGAGCATTACCTAACTCTTAAGACATGCATAAATTCTTAAAATAATGTATATGGTAGGATATTTAACTAAAGAAGAGTCCAAAAATAAGCAATGGCAAACTTACTTTTCTACGACTATTAAACCTATCAATTCAGCTCAAACAGATATATAAAATCATAGAATTGAAATAAGATTTTATCACAAAACGACTGAAAATAATATTTTTTTTAATTTAAAAAAAAAAGATTCTTTAAAATGTCATATCTAAAAGATTCCAAATTTTCATTTATGAACGCTATAACACATGTTCATTTATTGCAGCTTACTCAAGCTCAACAATGCCTTGTTAGTCTATACATGAAGTAGTTCTCCTAGAAAATCATAATGATGCATAATATAATGAATAGAATTAATAGCAGAAAAAGGAATCAAACTCAGGTGCTTTTCCGAAAGAAAAGCAGGAACCTGTTTTTCCGGATCCAACCATTCAAATTTTTTCATTCGTGTATTTCGATAAAGAAACTTTTTCATGCACAAATCTCGATGAACTTGAATGGTTGGATCTGGAAAAGCAGCAGAGTCGGACTCCAGAAAAAGACCTTCATAGTCATTTCAACTAAGGAGATGAGCAAATACGCATTCTCGTAATTTAAGACAGTATTTGCCATTCCCAACACTAGAAATTTCCTAAAACGATATATAACATTTTATATTCACTTGGAAATTTCAAGAAACAGCACAAGCTATTTTACCTTTTTTTTCAACAGATATGCACTAGCACAAACAATAAAAATGATATAAAAATATAGAAACATCTGTTCTGGTAATTAAATATGCACAGCCAGCTCATTGCGATCTTATAAAATATGACAGTAATTAAACATGCTTTTTACAACTACTTCATTTCTTTTATAAGAAAACATGCATCCTTTTTTTAACATGATTTTTACAGTATTAATGCCATTGCAATACAGTAGTATTTATTATGCATCTTTGTGTGTTACCTTTCCAGAAGAAGTGAATACAAGAGGTTATGATATTAAAATTAATTACAAAAAAAGTCAGTATTACTTTTATTTCGAAATAAGAATTACAATTTAACAGGAAAAGTTAATATATTTAAATTATATAAGAGTTCTAAATAACAGAGAATTGTGAAAAATTTATATCTTCATTTTTAATTAAAGTCCAAACAGACGATCCAAACCGTTCGGCGTGATCTTCAAGTATATATTTTAATAAAATTTGGTCTTCAAGCATATTTTAATATAAAAATCATGTTGAACGGTTCGAATCGCTTGTTTGAACTTTGTACACGGAGATATTTATCCATAGCATAGACCATTTTGCGCTTTGCAAAGTAACATAACCTCACTCTTTTAATTATATATAATTTCTTAATGACAGAGAATTGTACAGAACAATTTACATATGAAAGTTCCTTTTTTTATATTTTAAAGAGGCAAGACCAAAATATAAATGCAAGATTCCTCCTATGATTTAAAGTCCAGAAAAGAAAAGTTTGATTTCGTGCATTCCAAGACTTGCTATAACAGTACCATGCCAAAACAGATTACTCGTACTTTTGAAATGGAATATATAAATATGAATAAAGGATGTACAAAGTGGAGAAAATATGAACATTCTGCACCAACAAATCCAGGGAAATATTTGTATATATATATATTTTTATGCCTTCACCTTTTGGCTTTGTACCAGAACTACGACAAACTACATTTAAAGTTGTAAACCAATCAAAGTTGGTTTGGAAGAAAGAACATTCAAGGAGGCAGATAGAGACATTAAAACAAAGAGTGGAATAAAGCAAGAACACATCTTTTCAATACTCTTTCATGGGGGAAGTGAAGGAGAATAATAAGTAGGCAGAATTTGCACAAAAAATTAGGAAGGTGCCACCCCCCATGATTTCCTGATGGTACATTTTTCTCTCTTCAGTAAAAGAAAGCAGTAAAAAGAACAAGGAAACAAGGTAAAACTTGGTGTGGAGAATTGAGAGTAGTTAGAAAAAGAAGAAATGTATTATTCAAAGGCACATGGATTGCACCAGCTTTGGTAGGGAAAGTGTCAATCAAAGATGCAAGTTCCAACAAGACAATGCCCCCTACCTATTTCTCCATACCAAACCTTGTGGAAACTAAGCCGCATAGAGCAAAGCACGCAATATATATGATATATATATATATATATATATATAGAGAGAGAGAGAGAGAGAGATGTGACCCCTACAAGAGAAGTCTATGCATAGAGGTCAAACTTTCCAACTGTGATAAACAATGAGAGATCACATGACCAAAATAGTCCCTAATAGGTGCCATGAAATGATGGCCACACCCCTAAATCCAGGCCTAATTGTGGAAGAAAATGAAGAATCCAGAGGAGAAAGAAAAAACCAAGCGAAACAGTATCACACAGTCTTTCAAATCACTCACACTATACATCTACACACTCTCTTTCTCATTCGTTAATGTATATTATCATTGGAGAAATATCATACAGAAATGCAACCACTAATCAGTAAAAAGTATGAGACGAAGCAGCAGCTTAAATTTTCTTTCAGGATATAAAAGATGTTATACAACAACAGCAAAAGGATTTGCTCATAATGCATGAATGATAACATACAAAGGAGGTAAAAGAAAAATAGAAAGACTCAAGAAAAATGAGCTAAAGAAAGAAAAAGAATAGAACCTTAGTGCAGGTGTAAAACAAAGTAAACTCCTTGAAGACAAGGTAGCTAGCTACATCTCAATTCATTTGATTGGCATAGCTAACTCCTCCGAGAAAACCACCACCACCGGTCGGACCACCGCCACCATAAACATCATGAGAAGAAAGCAGCGGTGATGATGAGGCAACATCTCTTCCGGTAGCCCCAACACCTCCTAGATGCAGCTCAGATATATTCGGTATCGGAGCGTTGTTGTTGTTTTCATCGTTGCTAGTACTCGTACCGGCCATTTCGTGACTTGTACCATCATCGGCTCCTTGGTTATAGAGAAATCCCTTGAACACGTGTCCTCCAATTGTGACCATGGCTTGGTACGCGTACTCATCTTCCCCGTCTTCAATGGATGTCACTCGGACACACTTGAACACTGCCGGTGCACGCACGTGTCTTGGTAAACTGTCTCGGAACCCGGCATCTTCAAATTGAACAAGAAGTTCAACTTCAACTTTGTTGCAATATATGTAAATGTTGAAATAATAAAAAAAAAAAATTTTGATTCTTTCCTTGTCTCCGATTATTGGTTGAGAGAGGAATTAAGAAATTTTAGAGAATGACAAGTTCTGCTATAACACTTGATCCAAAGCAATTAATAAAACAGTTGTTTCATTTTTTTTATACTGAAATAAACGCTTATTTTAAGGGGAAGCCAGGCATGCATTTTCAATTCCAGGTATCCCAGAATTTTCTTACTGCCTTGCCAAATTCTTTCTCGAATCCAAAGTGTTGGGGTTGCAAAGGAAATGGAACCAAATTACCTTGGTGGCTAGAGCTTGTATCGAAACTACGCGGTGGAGTGTTAGAAGTGGAGGTGTGTGAAGTGGTTGTAGTTTGAGACGAAAGAAGTCGGGGCTTTTTTGTGCCCGAGGTAGAGGCCGACGAGCCCGCAGCTGCTGGCCCAATATGTTGCCTTTCGCGGCGGCGAGCAGCCGGCACCCAAGTACTCTTTACATGTGTAGAGCAATCAAAACCCCGGCTCTTGCAACAAGTGCGGCATCGCCTATGGGTACAATCTTTCTTTGCCTGATTGCCACAATCCTGACAGGTTGCCGTCCCGCCTAAACTTCCCGACCCAAGCATCCCTCCATGTTGTTCTAAGATTGAAACCGGCTTTTTAAGGTAGGAGATTGTTGCCTGGCCACCCGCTGAAGGATTAAGATTAGGGTTAGGGTTTTGTTGCTGCATATGCTGTGCGTGCGAGTGCGAGTGAGGCTGTGCTTGCCAGAATTGGATGCCCGTGCCGGTTCCTGATGGGGAAGGTTTTGCCCCGTGAGACTCGGGGTCAACTACACATGGCCCAGCTGTGAGAAGAGGTATCATCGGATGCTCCGCCGAGCCGAGGAGTGTTGCGCCTTGAGAAGCACCTCCACCGTCATGGTGGTGATGGTGGAGATGATGGTGGTGCTGTGTGTGGTGGAATGAACCGGCCGGCGCCACCACAAAAACATCCCTAAGACCCACCATCCCCATATCAGCAATTCCATAATTGATCGGCTGTTGCCTCGCACCTACAGACGCCGCCGAACTCGGGCCCCACAAGCCAGTGATACTGGCTGTCCCAGATCCAGTAGCACTTGTGGAGCCCCCGGCATTGAATCCAAGGGATAAATCATCGCCACGGCCGGTGGCAGATGAAGACACCCAATCGGCAAAGGCACCCGTATCGGACGGGAACCGCCGGCCTGAAGCCGCCACTTTAGGGTTACTGGTAGATTGAAAGGAAGGAAATTTATAGGTAAGGAAAGGGTCTATATATCCTCTATTAACCTCTATGCCACACCAAAGGCAACACAAGCAGGTTAATCATGTCTCCTACTTCTCCCCTCCTTTCTCCCTCCCTCCGCACACCTCGGTATGATAATCTACTGCTGGCTCTATCTAGCGTGGCTGGGGCAGCTGAGCTGAACAGCATGTATTAATGTTTATTTTTATTCTGCTAATTAGAGAGAGAGAGAGAGAGAGAGAGAGAGAGAGAGGAGAGGCGAGGAGGCTAGTAGAGTAGTGAGAGGAAGAAAACAAAGAAATAAATAAACAAAAGTAGAGACTGAGACAGAGACAGAGACAGAGAGAGAGAAAGGGAAAGTGGAGGAAAGGAAAGGGGAAAGGAAGTATCTAATTGAAATAAGAAGAGGTTGGGGTTTGTGTGGGGACTCTGAAATTCCCTCTGATCAAGATCTTCTCGATCACTCTCCTCTCTTTCTATTTCTTTCTCACCTCACCTCCTCTCTGATATGATCCTATGCTATCTTTTCTCTCTCTTACTCTCTCTCTTTATGTCTTTCCCGCTTTGTTTCTTTTCTAAGAAGCCTTCTGTGTCACTGACGCCCCCGCTGCTCTCTCTGCTCTGCGTTAAAAGCTAAACCTCTTTCTCTCTCTTAAATTCTGTTTTTCCTCTCTCCCTATAGCTAGCTACTAGTCCACTAGATCATAGCATAGCATGTAGCATTAGCTATAGCTACCTCTCCTGATTACCTCTCTCTCTCTCTCTCCCACGCACCTAGAAAACCCCTAGCTCTCTCTCAGAATGTCACGTGACAGCAGCTAATTACAGCTCGCGGTAAATGCCTTGAATTAACCGCGCAAAAAGAGCCGACTCTGTCTCTCTCTCTGTGTGTGAGTGTGTGTGTGTGTGTGAAAAAGAGGCAATGAAGAAGAAGAGAATCACAATGTGCGTGACGCGTGTGCTTAGCCTAACCTTTACTGTGAATACGCTTTGTGTCTTTTGTGGGCACAGCCACAGCACCCTCTTTATTAAATAGTACTTAAATGAAATTTAGACAAACTAATGAACGTGAGCTAGGACTTGAAGAGCGCATAATTAAGTGCTGTTCTGTACACCTCTTTTGGTCTCCATTTCTTGGCTACTGGAGGTATCCATCAGGTTTAAAATAGGGCTGTCAGGCTCCGTATAAAGAAAGCTAGCAATAGCATCTAGCTAAAGAGTAAAGAGCCTTGCCTAGATATTTTTGAGGGATAACTTATTACGTATATTATTTTAGGAGCAAGGTAACATGCGACCCCCCACGTCTCTTGCTTTTTGTGATTTTTTTTTAATAATCTTTTGAGGCTCAATTATAGGATGGAGTGTAATAAATTAATAATTAAACAAACCAGCATCTATTCTCCGTTATCTTTTTGATCTTTTAGCAGATTAAGGGGTTTTTAATTGAAGTCCCCGTGGCAGCATCCCACTCATGAGCAAAACCATGGTGCTTCATTTGATTAAATATATCCACCAAGAATCAAGAAAAAATGATAAATAATCATCTAAAAATGATGCTTGTCTGTTCATTTTTTCTTAATCAGCTAACAATATTACCAATTAACAGTTCCACTGATAAAGTAAAAGTTATAAAACATAAAGCAAAATCTTTTAGAGCCTGTTCGGTTGTAGCGTGATTTTTACTGTTTATGTGGAAAAAATCAATTCAAAAATTTTGCTTTCCTGTGCTCATTTCTCAGCCCACACTGCAGTCGAACAGGACCTTAGTGTTACGTGACATAATTTTTGTTAAGAAAAAATGAACAAAAATTATAACAATTTCAATGGTTCTATAATTATATTTTGTGTTTTAGATAACTTACTACAATTAAAGCTTATTTCATCTCATACTTCCCTACATATTTTTTAAACCGAATCATATATCTTTTCAAAAACCACAAATCGACAACGATGCAATGTATTATTATTTTTTATTCTTGAAATTATACATTAATTATATCATGATGAATATATTCCAAAAAAAATAGTGTTGTAAATTTAGATATGAACAAGTCCGGATATTATGCATTGTTCATGCACAAAAAATTGATGATGCTGTCATTCCCATTACCGTTGGATTAATTTCTTGTGGTATTACATACATCAATATATATTTCTAACAGGTTGAAAATTGAGGAGGGTTCAAATTAATCCTTCATTTTTTGTGTCTCCATCATGCCTTCATTTTTAAGAACTTCAATAACCCAAAATCTAAAACTTCAAAATCAAAATAAATTTTTGGATATGATCTACATCATTTTATCTATGCACGTGTAAAAAATTGTGACGTTTCAACTTTGTTTTGATTGTCATCAAGAGCTTGTAAAAACATACTAATGTGGATAATTTATAGACGTTGATTTTTCAAATTATTGATTCACATAAAATCAAAATCGAAATGTGATATTTTTTTTGTATGAGCACATAGAGAAAATAACATAGATCACATCTAACGATTTTATTTTGACGTTTAAGTTTTAAATTTTGATTCATTAACATTTTTAAAAATGAAAACATGGTGGAGGTAAAAAAAATAGAGACATTTGAACCCTCTCTTGAAAATTTAATGAAAAGAATATGACTTTTGTACTTTAGAAGCAAACAGGAATATAGTGGTGCTTCAGGAATGAACTCTGTTGTTATTCTAATAGAAAAACAGAGTCCCGCCTTTTCAAATCAAACCATTCAAAATTTTTCATTTATGTATCTCGATAAAGAAACTTTTTTCATGCACAAATCTCAATGAATTTGATAGTTGGAATTGAAAAAGTAAAATCCTGCTTTTCCATTAGAATAACAACAGAGTTGCATCCGATGCTTCAAGACCCAACTTTTAACTTGTACAATAATAAAGTTATTTTATATTTTTGCTGACTTGTAATATACATACAGCCTTCTTTATAGCCAAAAAATACATAATATGTTCTTGCTAGAGCAATCATGATATTTTACTAAATATACATTAAAATTAATTTTGAATTGCTTTAGTTTTTGTTAACTCCTACTTGATTGCACGGCTGGTAGACAGTTTTTTTAAAATGCAGCACAGAATTCAATTTGATTGGACACCAATGCAGTTGAAAAAACCAGACAACAATGCAAAGTTGTCACTTAAATATCTTTAAACTGACAGCAATGCATTTCAATATTTGTACAAAATATTGTTGGGCACTTTATCAACTGAATCAAAGTGCAACGAATCCAACCTCCAATACAAACATTAGTGCAATTAAAAATCCACAGTATGAACCAGTAAAATAGCTCTGGGACTGGTAGTATTAGTCAAAGAAAGAAAGGCACAAAATTTAGTAGGGTAGAGTTGGTACGAGGGTACACCAGTGGAATAATGAATGAAGCATGTGTACCAATTAATTATGTCATTCTAAATTTGTGGTGTCGTCTACAGCCAGGACAAACTGGTAATTTGACTCCTAGAGAAAGATCAAACTCACCTCTACAATAAGTTAAGGGCCTGTTCGTTTGTCACGGGATTGTACGGGATGGGATTTGACGGGTTCGGGAATCCACTTTTTTATTTACGGGAACCCATACTCATAAGATTGCACGGGAATAATTATGGGAATTTACTGAATGAGTGTTCGGTTGTACCATGAGAATAGTTGTGGGAAATCTTATTTTCTTTTTAAAATACTTGATATCAATAAAATAATTATTTAAAATTAAATTAACAAATTGATCATTGTGGTGATTAATGCAAGATTTCCATTTTGCTTAATTTTTAAAATTATACAATTATTTTTATTAATAAAATTATAATAATACAATTAAATAAAATAGATTAAATAATAATATTAAATAGATAACATTTCTAATAAAAATATTACTAAAATGGGTACAAATAAAATAAGAAAATAATTATAGATAAAATAAAAAATAAGAAAACAACAATGAAAAATATTTACAAACAAAATAAACATTTATAATTTGTATTAACATTTTCAAACAAAGAGGAATTTATTTTATACACATGTCAAATTATTAACAAATCACAATTTTAAAAAAAGCACCGATGATGGTTCAGTTTCCATCACCTATTTTTTTGGGTCAAGGAAATTTCTTAAATTAAAAAAAAAAAAAACTGTCAGGATCCGGACTTTTGCACTTTTGCATAGTCCCACAATTGCCAATAATAAAGAGAAGAAATCTTTATATAATACAAAGTAGGAAGAGAGAGATGATGGAGAGTGAATAAATAGCAGAATTTGGAGAGAGTGGGTGAAACTTGGACTCCCACGGCTCAAGTGGCATAAATTGGAGAGAGAAAGAGAGGAGAGAGAGAAATTGGGAAGAAAAAAATGAGCTATGAGTCCGTGTTTTTGGACCCAAAAATTTGCATTAAAATAGGATCTGTTGGGAATTACCTATAGGAAGATTTGGGGAAAAAAAAGGCCCGCCGAACAGCTTCATGGGTGGAATTTTCCTTCCAACCCATACCCACCAAATTCCTACAGAAAAATAAGCTGCCGAACAGGGCCTAAACATGCACAATTACCTGGATGGCTGGATCCATTGAATTATACAAATGATTTTTAAAGTGTTGCTATTTATCATTTTAGTCCATAATGTTTTCTATTATCATGTTTATTTGTAAAACTTTTAGTCATTATCAAATGAGTTGATACTTTTGATTACAAGTTAAAACAATGTACATTTTTATATATCTCAGCGTCATATCAGCCAAGGGCGAAAATAGCATACAACTTGGTTAGGCAAGTGTCTACTCCTGAAAAAAAAAATTTAATTTGGATCAAGTTTAAAAACGAATCTTGTCTATCTCTGAAAATTAAATATGCCTATCCTTGATCAGCCCAGCCCAATTAAATCTGCCTACCCAGAATTTTAATTAGCGCTACTCGCTACCCTTCTAAGTTCAAACCCGCTAACTTAACCAACCCGCTAGTCTGCTACCCTTCTAATTTCTAAATAACAGAGAGACAAAGAGGCGATTGCGTAGGAGAAAAAGTAGCAACACGCGGAGGAGAAAAAGGAGCACACGCAAAGGAGATAGCCTCTGCCCTGCCGACGTCGTGAGTCCGTGACTGGTACGGTACCTCCTCTTTTCTCTTAACCCCTCAAAGATAACCTAATTTTTACATTCATGAATGGCCGTGAGCCCGTGACTGGTACTGGTATGCTCTTGAACTTTATACCAATTTCATGTATAATTTGTACATTCATGAATGGCTTGATCTAACTGGAGTTTAGCAAAGCTCAAAGATAACCTAATAAAAACGATGATAATGTTTACAGTGGATAAACTTAGATATGAAAACGATGATAGAGAAGGGAGCTTAGATATGAATTAACTTCAAATTAGTTATTTACAGTGAATAAAAATATCTATTTTACAAAAGAATGATAGATTTTTTTTTCATCTAATCTAAATTATAGATGAGTTATAAATTACATAACTATTTAAAAACATCCAATTTATTGTAATGCTTATGTGGCTCTGTTGTTTAATTTAAATTTGACACTGATTTGTAATATGTAAAATAATATTTTTTTATAAATTTTTGACTGAGTTGAAATTTTTTATATTCATTTCTATTATCTTGACTTCTTATTTATTTTGATTGATGTTGTAATTTTTGTTATGTTTAATTTTTTTTTGCAACATATATACTCTATAAATATTTTTGTGAAATGGGTCTGGTCCGTACGGCGTTGCATCTGCGGCCCACCACCACTATCTCCTTAAAATAAGCATTTGGGGAACGCAAGGAAAGAGGTTCCTCTACTTCTCTCTCTCTCTCTCTCCCTACCCAGTCCCCGTTAAATGAATCGAATGGCGCTGGATATATGTGTATCTAGAGCACCGCGCTTGCTTTCTCTATTCAATCCGTGGTCCTTTCTTTCTTCCCCCCCTCTCTCTCTTCGTCTTCTTTAATTAATCACAGCCAATATATACACGTAGTAGAGTGTAGGCCTTAGATTAATTTCTCATTTATTTTATTTTGTTTATCATATTTGCCAAGCTCGGAGAAGGAAACCAGTAACAGGAATTCTTGTCGCAGTTTGGAACTTTGGGGCGGCATAATCCCCAAACCTGGAGGAATTCATATCCCCTGCATTAACTCAAAAGAGAATCTTTTGAGTTAACGAATCTCGACTGTTCGATTTGTTTTAAGATTCGTGTAAACTAGATCTGCACTAATATTAAAGGACCCCTGTGTTATAGACACGAGTCGGATTGGCTCCGTTTAAAATCAGACGGTTGAAATTCATTAACTCGAGAGATTCCCTTTTGAGTTAATGCAGAGGATACGAATCCTGGAGAGAGATTTAAATTCGGAGCAGAATTAGTTGCGTGTGATTGGTCAATGTGTAATTTTTTTTTTAAAATTCTTGTTTATACAAAATTCACCATCTGATCAAGATCTAACGATCCTTAATATGTGCGACTTATGTGACTACGTATTGTGCCGTCACTATACCAGTTTGCGTGTCGTTCAGTATTGTGCTACTTTTTTAAATGACGGTCATGTCATGCGAATAGTTACAGTACGAGACGCAAATCAATGTTAGTAATTGTGCGGTGCCGTGACGTATTCAGTCAAAACGTAATTTTTTTACGTCCTACCTGAAGACATCTCATTAAATTTTGATTACACATTTATGAAATTTTCATTTGTATTGAATAAAAAAATACTTTTATTAGTTTGCTTAATTGGTAGATGGAAAGAAAACAAATTCCATCAAAAATTAGAATCTTGAAATAAAAAAATTATAATATATTTTTATTATAAAAACGATAATTTGACAATAGTAATTACTGATTAGACACAGTATTTTGAGACTCTTTGAATTACCCAATAAACATTAAATAGTAATTAAAAAAAAGGAGAGAGTAATAAAAAAAGGAGTGTCGGATATGGAAAAAAAAATATAAATTTCATTTTCTTGTAGGCCTTCAAAAACAAAATAGCATGTATATTATATGAGTAGGGTTAAAATGAATCATTGGTTTTGTACTCCAATCATGCTCCACATTTTTATTTTTATTTTCAAAGTCCGAACAGTCAATCCGAACCGTTCACCATGATTTTTGTATTAAAATGTGCTTGGAGACCAAATTTTATATTTTTTGGAATTTTTTACTAATTTTTTAGATAGGTACAAAATCACTATTTTAAGAAGATTATGGACCATCCCAAACAGTGATTTTCTACCTATCTAAAAAAATAGTAAAAAAATTTCAAAAAATATAAAATTTTGTCTCCAAGCACATTTTAATATGAAAATCATATTGAGCGGTTCGGATCGATTGTTCGAACTTTGAAAACGGTGAAAAAGACGTGGAGCAAGATTGGAGCACAAAACCAATGGTATATTTTAACCCTACTCATATTATATTCCATTATCTAAAAAACTGAACATCATTTCAATTGTTAGTTAATTACAAATGTTAAATTAAGCAACATGATTTCTTGTAAAGTTTATTGACAATGTTGAAAATAAATTAGTTTGTCTACAAGTTCAATTTTGCAGCTTTGTTGTAAACAAAACCACATGCTTTTTGGTATTCAAATTTTCGAGATATATATTTGTGATTCGAATCACTTAATAAAATGGAGAATCATGAATAATTACAAGCAAATGCATTTTCTTCATATGAAGGTGGGAGGTTTGAAAATTCAATTTTTGTATCGAAAATAAGTTAGAAAAACTTCAAGATGAAAAAAATTATTTAACAAAAATACCTCGGGTGTTCTTGAGCTCACTGAGCGTTTTGGTAAGCTTAACTTCAAAACTTATCGGATTGATTTCAAATGACAAAGCAAAATTCTTGAAATATATTTATTTTACAAGTAATGCATTTACACGTCAAATTTATAAAAAAATAATTAATTTAAAACAAAGTCAAGCATTCAAAAAATAATGAAAAATGAATGCATTAAAATTAACCTTCATAACATATGATGGTAAAAATTAATTAACAAAAATAAATCGGGTGTTCTTAAGCTCTCCAAGCATCTTGGTGAGCTTAAATTCAAAACTTATTAGATTGATTTCAAAGGACGGGGTCAAATTGTCAGTACATACTTATTTTACAATTTATGTGTTTACACAGCAAATTTATAATTTTTAAATTAATAAATTAATTTAATATAAAGTCAAGCGGTAAAAAAATGATGAAAGATAAACGCACTAAAATTAACCTTCAAAATTTATGATGAAAAATATCGTTTAACAAAAATATCTCGGGTGTTTTTAAGCCCACTAAGCATCCTGGTGAGTTTAACTTCAAACTTATCGGATTGATTTCAAACGACGAAATCAAATCGTCGAAACATATTTATTCTACGAGTGGTGTGTTTACATGTCAAATTGATAAACCTTTAAATAATTTAATACAAAGTCACGTTTTGTATTAATGAAATATGAACGCACTAATATTAATCTTTTTTTACCGCTTTACTTTATATTAATTTAATTGAAAATTTATAAATTTCATATGTAAATACATAACTTGTGAAAGTAATCGATTTCAACGATTGAAATTTATCATTTGAAATCAATCTGATAAATTTTGAAATCAAACTCAACGAGACGCTGATTGAGGTTATTCCCCTTGATACATTATAGCATTTGTTAAAGTCGTCTAAGGGCCTGTTCGGCTGTCACTATGCCCGTGGGAAAAAAAAATTCACTCAGAGTGAATTTTTTTTTCCACGCGCACAGTGTTTCGGCCATTCAAATTAGACCCGAACCCAAACCCATTCCCGTTCCCGCTTGGCAGCCGAACATGCCTAAATATGCACGGATCAAAATTCCACGAATGGTTTGTTTTATTTAAAATAGCATTGCTGCATAAATCGTGGGACAAATGGCATCATTTCATTGGTAGTCAATGGGAACTTAGTTGGATTGTCGGAGCTTTAATTAATTAATTAGCATTTTATAAGATACATGCTTGATACCACTTACTTCATTCATATATTATTTGTTTTGGTCGTGCACACGAATTAAAGAAATTTAAAACAACTAATAATTGTCGGAAATTAATAATTGCCACAGTTTTGTTTAATAAATTAATAATGTAACTTCCATAAATTAAAAATTTCACTGTGCATCTACTCCACAGCTAGCAAAACAGGTGCAGAAAATTATATTTGTTATTATAATAATATAATTCGGCGCTCTGTATAGCAACATTTCCCAAGTAGGGGTGTTTAAATAGATTGGTTTATTCGGTTTTAAACCGAACCGGCAAATTTCGGTTTAATTGGATCGGTTGTTCGGTTTAAATGGTTCGGTTCGGTTTTGGAATCTCCAAATCGGTTTGAACCGAACCAACCGATTTAATAAAAAATAGATCGGTTTATAACGGATCGGTTTATTTTGTGTGGTTTATAATGGATCGGTTTATCAAAAACCGGCTTGTGTAGTTATTAAAAATGTTATCCAAATCGGTTTGAACCGAACCAACCGGTTTTGAAATGTTTGTATTCGGTTCAACCGAACAAACCGAAGTTTAAATCGGTTTAATCGGTTCGGTTTTAGATCGGTTTGAAATTTTAATTCGGTCGGTTCGGTTGGGTTTTCAAAATTCGGTTCATACCGCAGTTCGGCAAAAAAAGTTCGGTTTGACCCGAACCGACCGGTTGAACACCCCTATTCCCAAGTAAATGGCAAATTGAGGTCCCAACCACATAGGATTCAGATCAGCTGAAATCCGAGATTCATAAACAGTAACTCTGAAATTCCTGAAATCCGAGATCCAGCCGTCCAAATTTTTTCAGTGCATGCATCTCGAAACAACTGGTTTTTCTGTGTACGCATCTCGAAACAATTCAATAGCATGATTCAGAATTTCAGAAATTTCAGAATTACTGTTGATGATCTTGAATTTCAGCAGATTTGGATCCAAACGCATGGGATTAATTTTGAATCATGCAACGTGTGGTCCTGTATTCTGAAAAATACTAAAAAATGCACTCATCAAAAAGAAAGGTTGGCAACTTGGCATGTAGGGGTCCATAAAATAATTTTAAAAATAAATAAATTTAGAAGTACATATCAAAGTAATGAACAACTTGATACAGAAAGATGATGTTCAAACGGAGCGTCACGCTAAAAACCAACAATAAGTTACAATCAGGTCGCATTTGATTAAGATATGCACTATTGCAATAAATGGTCCTAAGTATGTCCACAAATTCGTTGGCATCTCTGGCATTGCTACATGAGTTTGGGAAGAAATAAAGGATCCGTATCCTCTGCATTAACTCAAAAGGGAATCTTTTGAGTTAATGAATTTCAACCGTCTGATTTTAAACGGAGTCAATTCGGTTCGTGTCTATAACATAGGGGGTCTTTTAATATTAGTGCAGATCTAATTCGCTTGAATCTTGAAACATATTGGACAGTCGAGATTTATTAACTCAAAAAATTCTCTTTGGAGTTAATGCAGAGGATATGAATTCAGAAATAAAGGAGAGATGTGTAAATTTCAGTGTTCTAAATAGTGCGCTATAGCGTTTTTGGACCCCAAACGCTAAGCAATGACATCAAAATGCGCTATTTGTGCTACGGCCGCTATACAATATGGGTTTTTTTGTTTTTCAATAAAACCTATTTGGAAGCCACTACCAAATTTTTAAAAAAAAAAAATATGGATATTTTTAAACAATTTATATAGGCTTTAAATAAAACCCATAAAAGTTCAAACCGAAATTGAATTTGTTGCTACTTGCTACAGATAAATCAATTTGAAATTGAGAATAAAAATTGAAATTTGAATAGAAAAATAAATAAATTATGTCATGAATCATGATGCTTAAGATATTTTTAATAGGAAAAATCGATAGTTTATGATATTATTATGGATATTTTGAACCGCAATTTGAACTTTGTACTGGTCCAATATGAATATTATAATTTCTTAATTAATTACTTTGGTGTTATTTATTGTTCTATGAGACTTTAGATAAATGTTGATATTTAGTACAAATATTGAATATACGGAATGTAAAAAAAAAAACGCTATGTGACATAACTTCCGCTATAGCGACGCTATTCGCTATAGCTTTTTTTTTTGCCTTCCCAACGCTGTAAACACTATTTAGAACCTTGGTAAATTTGCAATTTGTATTTATGTAGTTGGTCTCCTCCTCTCCTCTGATGAGCAAATGTACGGAAATCACCGGCAATTTATTTCCAATCAGACGGTCAAAAATAAGTCTTAATTAATTATACTGTCACTTATGGAGAGAGAGAGAGAGAGAGGGGTTCTAATAGATATCATATCAAAATGAGTCTCATACATGATCTGTGTCATCTGATTTGCGTCAAAATTCGTACAAATAATTTAAATTTATTCAGGAACTTGCAGATTGGACGGATTTCGGTTCAATGCTCCCGTCACTTGTTTGTTTGTTTATAGAGTTTTTGTATGAAAAAAAGTTTAATCTACACCATCCGATTTAAAATGAACGATTTTGATTGTGCATGAACTCTTCAATATATATATATTTCCGTACAATTGTAGATAAGATGTATCATGTATGACAGGGATCTGAATTTATGTGGGGGTCCGATTCATTTTGGGAATTTATGTAGGGGTCCGGATATCATAAGGGTGTTGAGATGTACGTGGTACAGAAATGTAGATACCTTTAGATCAGTGCATGCATGTTTTTTTAATCAAAGTGAAATTGGACAATTAAATTAAACTGGTCCCTGTCTCTGTCTGGTACAGTTCAGCAGAGAGGAATGGTACTGGTACTGGTACTATACTATGGCAGGCTTCTTTCCATGACTTGCTAATGCTACCTCTCTCGGCCTAGGTTTTGGTTTCTCAATTTTTAGTTGTTGTCTCTTCCATGCTTGGATTACAGGATCCGACTTTGCAGAGTTCTGTTTTTCCGATCTTAATCATTTAAAAATTTTCATTCGCGTATCTCAATAAAAATATTTTTTCATGCACAAATCTCAACGAATTTGAATTGTTGGAATCGGAAAAGCAGCGGAGTCCATTCCTGAATTACAAGGGATAAAATGGAATGAAGAATGTCTTAGAAATTGCTTGTGTTGATTTAAATAAAATGAGTAACTTATTCATGTTGTGAGCATATAACAAAGATTTTCGCGGAATTGATGCTAGGGCTGTAAAAAAAGTTATGAATTTGTAATTTGCTCGCTAACTGCTCATTTATAATTTGAATTAGTTATAACTTAAGTTGACTGACTCATTTAATTAATGAGAAGATTTTGAAGATACCCAATTCGCTCATTAATAACTTGAGTTATACAAAAGTTTCACCACAGTACATCCCAAGCACTCTATTCTAGGTCATTTACTATGGCTTGCTTAATTGGTGAATTCATTTACTATCAATTACAATCATAAATGAGTTGTGAGCCAACTCAAGTTGATACTGAGCTGAACTCGAGTTACAATTACAACTCGTTATTGTCATTTCAACTCGAATTAACTCACTCATTAACTTAATGAACTAAGCACGAATTAAAAATAACTCGCTCAGACTCGATTCATTTACAACCCGGTTATGTGAGCTGCATATAAATCACGTGTTGAAAAAGTATTTGAACTCATTTTTTACAACGAGTTGCATCATGTCATAATGGATACAAACAAAAATAATAAAAAGGTCAGAAAAACTTCATATCAAAATATACTTGCACATATCAAAATAAGCCAAAATTAAAAGAATTAATTACGAGTATTTTTCCGAGCTGATCTCGAACGATCTACACGCTACAATTTTATTGCCATTCTTGAATTGAACGGAGGAAAACAATTCTCTATGCATTACCACAAGGGGGCAACTGCCCCCCATGGAACACTCTGGGTTCGCCCCTGCATTACCAGAGGGAATCCAGACCCAGAACCTCTTTAATTGCATTCCACGAGTGGATTTTGATTTTGTTTTTTTGTGTGTAAACTTGATGTTGAAGATAATCGGTACGACTAAGCATTCCATCATGTGAAATAATCATTTACACTTACATAGTCAGGAGTGGATTGAGAATTTTTGTTAGAGAAGTACAAAAATAACAAATTGGGTTTAAATAGTTAATTGAGTTTAAATTCATTAATTAATTAGTACTTGATAAAAAATATAATATTTTAACTTGTATTTTCCAATATCCTGACTTACAATTTCTGATGTTCTCACTTATAATTCTAATTTTCAATCATAATTCAAAAAATATATTTTAATTTCAACTCTAAATTTAACCCGAATTACGAATCAGAAATCTAGAGGGAGCAAAAAAATTTCAAAGGAGACAAAGCCGGACCGATAAATTTCCATTAAAACTCAAAATCTAAAGGGGGCAACTGATCTCATGTGGATCTGCCCCTGTATATAGCAAATGTATGATTTGTTTTCTTATAAACAGATAATGATGTAAAGTTGTAAACATAGCAAAGAGATACTTTATTACGGAAAAGGAGCAGTCCAGTGAATATTAGATCAAATTTAGTTTCGGTTAGAATTGTTGGATCCGCATCAAAAATTGCGTGCCCGTAAAGATTTACGAGGAAGGTTTTAAAATAACTCATTTCCACCAATCCTAAAACTCATAGGAACATCTCAATTCCTTGAGTGCGTATCCTCTGAGATATCTCGTATTTTGCGTGACTGATGTGTTCGGTACCTATTCGGGATAGTGCAGGGGACCAGAATTATTTGAGCTTTGAGATTTGTGCAGAACATATTCATATTTGAACAGTTGAGATTTTCCAAGAAGTCACGCAAAATATTAGATATCTTGGAGGATGCGAATTGCAATTCCTTAGCCACAAATGTAAGTATTAAAAGAAAATTAATTATAAATATCAGAGACTTGAGAAAAGGAAGGTAGCACAGTTGGCTAGAAAAAAATTCTAATATTGTTGGTTACCCAAAAGTCGATAGTTTGATTCTCATTTACAACTTCGCAATTTTTGCGAAAGTTCAAAAAAAATATCAGAGACTTGAGAATTTTGGACCTTTTTTCAAGTAAAATTGAGAATCAAGCCATCCAACTGAGTTAATATTTGTAAGGAATTCTTCATTTGAATTTTGATTTTGTTTTAATATTTTTTAGAATCTATTTCTTGCTATCCATATTGTGCATAATGCTGCACACAACAACAATTCCGTGTTTTTCTTTTACACCTTGTTTGGATGGAGAGTAGAGGAAGGGATAGAATGGAGAAAAAAGAAAATTTTCTCTCGAATCATGTTTGGTTGACAAAATTATATCGGAAGTGAGAGATACAGGAGGAAAAGGTTTAATCTTACATACTTGTAATTAATAGAATTGATTTCCCTCTCAATTTGAGATGTAACAGATGAAAAAAAAAAAAATTAATGCAAATATTTAAAAAATAATAATAACAAAATATCCAGTTTTATATCTTACTTATATAATTCACATCAAAATTTCTTTGTCACAAACCTACTGCAACTACTGAATTTCTCATTAACCTTCTAAATTTTAATTAACCAAACAAGAAATAAGACGAGAAGGAAAGTTAAATTTATTTTTCCTTGTTAATAATCCAAACACAAAGAAGTTAGATATGTTACTCTTCCATTCCATTCTTCCATCTCCCCTCCCTTCCTCTACTCTCCATCCAAACAAGATGTTAGCCTCTCTAAACTGAACAATTTTCAGCCAAACTTTATTCCTTAAATATTTTTGGAAACTAAATATACATTGTTTATATTTTTCAAGCCAACACACTGCAAAAAGGTGGCTTGTAGTTTTTTTTTTTTTTTTTGGGGGCTAGCACAACAGAAAGCAACAGTATGACCAGATCAATTTTTCTAATAAAGTCACTTGATATTTAATTTATTATTTTGTAAGTGATGAATCATATAGAAAAAGGTGGCCTTTAACTAAACTCTACCCTTTATGGTTAACCAAACAAAAGTCTAACTTTTAATTGGATCTTATATTTCTAAAGTACCTAAATATTTGACTAATTTCATCAAAATCCAACCCTTGGTTTTGGAATTTAATTGAGAACCAAGTACATCGCAAGTTCAAACAATTTTAGCACGTGCAATATTTTTTTTTTTTTTTTTTTAAGGATGAGATCCATTGACAATTTATTAACTTTGACAATCTTAGAGCCTGTTCGGCTGTCAGGCGAGAACCGAAATAAGCTTGGATTCAAGTCCAATTTGAATGGCCGAAACACTGTGCGTGTGTGGAAAAAAAATTCACTCTGAGTGGATTTTTTTTTTCCCACGGGCACAGTGGCAGCCGAACAAGCCCTTAGCAGTAATAAAACTTAATTTATAATTTTAAATTCGACCTGTGAAATGTGATGTATATTGCGCAGAAGAAAATTGATGAAATTTCATGCAAATTTTACGGTTCATCAAGCGTTTTAAAAGTTACAACAGTCTATATTTAATGAAATTCAATATTAAATAAAACTAATGTTACATTAAACTTGATACACAACTAATCTATAAGTAGAACAACATGTTCATAAATATTTTCTTTTTATTGTAGTTTTTAAAATTAAATTAATAATAAGTTGTCAAGTTTATCAAAATATTGATTGTGAAGGGATTCCAATCCTGTTTTAATAGTCGTTGATTTAATTCTTGCCATTAACAAGCAAATATATCTTGTATATGTATAACTCTAGAAAATAATATATTTAAAAAGAAAATTCGCTTTCAGAGTAGGGGTGCAAACGGATCAGATAATATCGACCATATCCGGATTCGTATCCGAAAATTAGATACAGATATCTGATATCCGAATATCCGTGCAGATACGGATATGATTTTAAATTTTAATTATCATATCCGAATAGTAGATATATACTATATAATTTAATATATATTATGAAAATATTTATGTATATATCTACGGATATCTAATATTCAATTTGTATCCGTCCATCTAATATCTGATCCGTATCCATATCTGCATTCCATTATTAAGCACGTTGGATGTCCAATCCGCCAACGGCTACGATTGAAAGATTAATTTTTGGATTTAATCTCAGCTCTCCAATCACATAATTATCTTCTTTTGATTAAATGCATATGTTTTATGTGTAGAAATTTAAATTTAGCTATAAACATACTCGCCACACATACCACCACACGATGCGTTACCATTAAAATTAAACAGACTCTAAAATTTAGCAATATAATTCTCCGTTTTCTTATTTATTTGTTTCCTTATTTCTCCTTCTCCAATTGAAATTTTCTATACAGCGGATCACAATGCAAATATTTTTTTTTCACTTCCTTATTTATCTACTTCCTTATTTCTATACATATTATTGTGATAAATCTAGAATATGTTTCTAATTTTATTTTTTTATGAAAATTTGTCATTTTGTATGAGAATTTATTTTTGTTATCTTATCATATATTTCGTTGCAACGCATGGACACGATACTAGTCTGAAAAATAAAAGTGAATATGGATATGACTTTACCACTATTCCGATCCGTTTGCACCCCTATTTCGGAGGGCACAATATCTCGAGGCTTTCCAAATCTAGAACCCTATTTCAAGTCATTATTTAATTCTGATGCTTTGCGTTTTACCTTAACGAAGGTTGACATGTACCATTAAAAGACCAGCCTAGCGTTTGCTTGGTCTAAATCTAGTCAGGCTAAATATAGGTCTTGTAGACTTGAATGAAATTAGAACGAGGGAACCAACAGCAAAATTATTTATTTAATTAAGTAATCCATCAATTAAAAATGTACTATGCACTTCATTTCTGTTTCTACGAGGGAAAGCAGCAACTACCTACTGGTTGAAATTGTACATAGGCTTTTTCAGAATCAAGGTAAAATCTCATTAAGGGCCTGTTCGGCCGTTCACTGTTCACGTGAGAAGAAAAAAATTCACTCTGAGTGAATTTTTTTTTTCTCACGTGAACAATAAAAATAAGTTCAAAAATTTTGTTTTCCTGTGCCCATTTTTCAGCCCACTCCTCCGCCGAACACGCCCTAATGGAATGGGAGGGGAAGAAGACGGGATTGAGTCTCCTCTCTGTATAGTGATCTTACACTTCGATTTGGAGGTGAAAGATTTCATCAAAAATCTACATGATCTTCACTTCGTCTCCCCTCCGCACAGTAACTGCTCCTCTCCATTTCCTCTCCGATTCTCCCTTTCTAGAGCAGGTGAGGTCGCACCTGACCAGGCAGGCTGCTGACGTCTTTTCTCCGCGTAGTGATTTCTTCTTCCCCTCCCTCCGTGTACCCTCTTCTGGAGCTGAACCTAAGTGGCTTAAAAATAGAATAACAACAACATGAATTAGACTATTGAAATTGAGAGCTTACCAAGTTATTGAAATATAATTTTCTTTTAGGATAAATTTTGTTAAAGGTTACTAAATTTTATTTTTTGTCACGAATTGATTACTCAAGTTTGATTTGTTTGTTTGTAGTCATTAAATTTTTTATTTGTTCCAGTCAAATCATAATGCTACTTTAAAATCTAGTGACCAGCTCGTGATAAAGAACAAAATTTAGTGACTTGCGGTGAAATTTACCATTATTTTAATATATCCATCATATTGAACGGTTTGGATCGACTGTTTGGACTTTGAAAATGGACGATGTCATTCGATGTCATCAAAAAACGGTGTAATCCGATCCCTCCTCATATATATATATATAGAGGAGGGATCCAATTACACCTTTTTTGGTGACACATCATGACACCGTTTTTTATATAGATCAATTTTGCGATTTCAAAATTCAAACAGTCGATCCGAACCGTTCAACATGATCACCATATTAAAATGTGCTTGGAGATCAAATTTTACATTTTTTGGAATTTTTTACTATTTATTAAGATGGTTACAAAATCGCTGTTTTTCAATGGTCCGAAAACAACGATTTTTGTAACCATCTTAGTAAATAGCAAAAAAATTCAAAAAAAATGTAAAATTTGATCTCCAAGCACATTTTAATATATCCATCATGTTGAACGGTTTGGATCAACTATTTGGACTTTGAAAATAGTAGGTGTCAAAGTGTGTCACCAAAAAAGGTGTAATTGGATCCCTCATCGTATATATAAATTATAAAATATAAAGGACAAAACTGCTTATTTAATTTATCGCTCGTGATTAATACCTAGACCCAGGAAGTTGCATCTTGATTTTCTACAGCGCTTGACAAGGTAGCAGTGATTTAAATAGTTTGAGGTACTACATAAAAAATGCTTTTAAAATTTTAAGAAAAAAAAAAAATCAAATTAAAGCCAGTGAATCATGTATGAGATTCAAAATTGATAGTTTGGATGCACTGTGGATTTCAGAATACCTAGGAGAATATAAACTCAAAGAATTGAGGTGACTGTCTTAAATTAAGTGATTTGAACTAAGTATTTATTGTTTGATTTAGAAATAACAACGGAAAAAAAAGTAGGATTTGATGATAAACATAAGGTGATTTTGACCTCTCAACTATTGCATTTTGTTCAATTATATTCGTATATTTTTTTTATCCAAATAAACCCCTCTGTTTAATTTTATGGTTAAACTGTTTACGTTGCTTCCAATTAAAGCTGTTACAGTGCCAACTTGTTGTAAACAAAAATATTTGATTATCCCCACATGACAAAAAAAAAACGGAAATCAAAATTATTCCTACTAAATTGCCAATCTTCTTTACTAAATTTCGCTGGAGGTCACTAAACTTTGTCATTTGTCACGAATTGGTCACTCAAATTTGATTTGTCATTTTCTAGTCACTCAACTTTGTTATTGTCCCAATTAAATCACTCTATACTTTTTCATCCAAAATTTTAACAGAATATTCTCATTTCATCAAAAACACTAATGGAATGAGCATATTCCGTTAGCATTTTGGACGGAAAAATATAAATTGGCTTAATTGAAACAAATGACAAAGTTAAAAAACTAAAAAGAAATAAATCAAACTTGAATAACTAATTCATAATAAATGACAAAGTTTAGTCATCTCCAGGTAAATTTACTCTGAAAATTATGAGCAGTGGGAAAAATATAGTGGAATAGGAATAGATGTTTCAATCTTGTTGAATAAAAAAAGAATTCAATGAAATTGTGGAACTGGGTGTTTGAATTTTTGACGTCAAACTTTTGCATTTTGCACTTTGATCCCTTTTATATTTTTCTATGAGCTAATTCTTTGTTTCATCCTTTTTACCATTATCTGAACATGACTGAAATAGGAATTTTTTTTATAAACCGTAATTAAAATTTTGTTTTTTACAAAACCAATATGATTATTTATTTTTTTACAGAAACCATAAGAACTGAAATGCCATTTCGGTTCGAAATTTTTTTTTATTCCGGACCGAAATAGCATTTCAGTCCGGTCCCTTTTTGGATTTTCTGTGATACTTTTTCACAAGTTTTCATATGAGTCGCCGCAGAAAATCTAAAAAGGGGACTGGACCGAAATGGCATTTTGGTTTTTATGGTTTTTGTAAAAAAAAAAATAATTAGTTTGGTTTCGTAAAAATATTTTTTTAATTATGGTTTATAAAAAAAATTCCTGAAATAGTACGAAACAGAAACCTATTTCAAATTTCATTTTTCTCTATTCTATTTCACGTGTTGCCGAAAGAGCTCCAAGAGAATATTTTGAATAGTTGATTGAAGAAATTTATTTGAGCATGCAAATCAAAACCTTACTTAAACTTTACTAATTAAACTTGTCCTTTCAAATTACTGAGCCAATCAATTATAATCTCACTTTCTTGAAACCAAGCAAAAAGTACAGCAGAAAAGCCGACATTTTTCTTTATATCCAAAGTTAATTACAAATTAATAAAATTGCACAGAAGTGCCAGTTTTTATTAAAAATGTCCAAACCGGTTATTTAATGGCCGGTTTTTGATTTAATTTTTTTTTTAGTGACAAGCAAAAATGCTGAAATATAACACTAAAAATTGATTTTATTTTAAATATTTGTCAAATTACTTTTTTGATAGCATATTTATACTAAAATACGCTAAACTACTTGAAATTATGTTAATTTATGTTGATTTACACTAAATTACTTGAAATTATGTTTATTTTTTTTATTTTTTTAAGAGACAAATAGCTAAAATGTTGAAATATAACACTAAAAAATTAAATTTTTTGTAAAATATTTTTTATATTACTTTTTTGATATATAATTAGCATATTTATACTAAAATACGCTAAATTACTTGAAATTATGTTAATTTATGCTGAATTACACTAAATTACGCGAAATTATAATAATTATATAGAGTTATGCTAAAATACGGTAAATTACGCTAAATTACGGATGAATAGGGCCGATTTTGTGCCATCTTTCATAAATCATAAAAAATAGTATACAAATTCCAAAAATAATAAAAATTGGTATTCTACGAATTCATTATATAACTAATTTACTGAGCTACGTAAATTGAACAATAGAAATGAAAATCTTAATCGGAAACTTCAACTGAAGTTTTGAGGCTCTTTCCTTTGTTTTTTGGTTATTCTGAATTTCAAAATCCAGTGGCACTAGCACTGACGCATGAGTATTTTCACAAGCTTTCCGAAAGTGGTCATTTGCTGAAATCGGACACTCGAGCGCCGTTTTATGGCTGTTTGAAGTTTCGTCGTCGTTTTTCGCCTTCTCAGTGAAGATATCATCCCTATCCATACGTAATTTAGCGTAATTTACCGTATTCTAGCATATTCTACATAATTATTGTAATTTAGCATAATTTAGTGTAATTCAGCATAAATTAACATAATTTCATGTAATTTAGCGTATTTTAGTATAAATAAGCTAATTATATATCAAAAAAATAATCTAACAAATATTAAAAAAAATCAATTTTTTAGTGTTATATTTCAGCATTTTAGCTATTAGTCTCTTAAAAAAAATAAACATAATTTCAAGTAATTAAGTGTAAATCAACATAAATTAACATAATTTCAAGTAATTTAGCGTATTTTAGTATAAATATGCTATCAAAAATGTAATTTGACAAATATTAAAAAAAAAATCAATTTTTTAGTGTTATATTTCAACAATTTATCTATTTGTCTTTAAAAAAAGTAATAAATTAAATGAAGGACAGGCCATTAAATGGCCGGTTTTCTTTTTAAATAGGGACCGGCCATTAAATGGCCGGTTTGGACATTTTTAATAAAAACTGACGCTTTTGAACAATTTTATTAATTTGTAATTAACTTTGGATATAAATAAAAATGTCGGCAGAAAAGAGCTAAGATATTTTGAATAATATTTTCGTTGCCACCTGTCTATAACTTTGAGATCAAGCTGTTGAGTAGTGGATTGTTTGCGTGGTTATCAATAAAATATATATACTTATCAATACTGTTTAATTTTTAATTAAATTGTTTTTAGGTACATTACATATACATTTTATAACTGTGAAAACCCATAATTGTTTTTCATTATTCATAACACTCTTATACTTTAAAATGCAGGAGAAATTCTTTCTAAATCTAAACTTGGTACAGATATTTTTTCCTTCTAATTTTAGGATATAAAATTCTGCTCATTTTATTTTAGTTATCATAAAAAGAAAGTATAAACATACCTAAGTCATTCAATTTAATATTTTTATGATATCCAACAAATTAAAGTTAAATTTTATTTTACTTTGAAAAATAATTTAAAATTTTAAAAATGAAGTACAGTGGATGCAAAAGAAAGGGTCCTGTTTTAGACCTACCTTCCACATAATATTAAAACAACAGCTATATATAATAATGTCCATTATGTCATTGGTTCGTAGTACTTTAGCACTGTTGCATGCGCGTTAAAAACATAATAATTCAAGAGGTTGCGCATTCAAATTCAATCATCGCCACAACAAAAACAAATAAAATAAAAATATGAAACATTTCTGATAAAAAGGAAAATGTTCCTGTCATATGATCATATTATCATGAGAAGGGATTCAATTACACCTTTTTTTTGACACATCTTGACATTGTTTTTTTTATAGGCCAATTTTGCTATTTCAAAATCCAAACAGTCGATCTGAACCGTTCAACATAATCACCATATTAAAATGTGCTTGGAGATCAAATTTTACATTTTTTTGAATTTTTTTACTATTTATTAAGATGGTTGCAAAATTGTTGTTTTTCAATGGTCTGAAAATAATGATTTTGTAATCATCTTAATAAATAGTAAAAAAATTCAAAAAAAATGTAAAATTTGATCTCCAAGCACATTTTAATATATCCATCATATTGAACGGTTTGGATCGACTATTTGGACTTTGAAAATGGTAGGTGTCAAAGTGTGTAAAAAAAAAGGGTGTAATCCGATCCCTCCTCTATTATCATAAACTGAAATGGTAAACACTAAACATTTAAATTATTCAACTGAACTCTACTTATATTAAATATAACATTGAATAATTGTGTTTTATTTTGTTCAGTCCTAATCGGTTAGAGATCACTTTATAATAAAAAAAATCGATTTTTATCAAAATATTATTTATACCTTCCGTTACAAAAAAAATTAAAATTTCAAAAGCTATGTATTTATTCTCTCAATAAAATCCTGAACATAAGATTCCTATTCATTTAAAATAAAAAATAAAAAATAAAAAATGCTTAAAATACTAAGTACAAACTCTTTCAAAGTTTAGATATAAATAATTTTTATATTAATTATAAATACTTTTAAAATACCCTTAAGAAATATATATAAAGTATAGACTGCAGTAATAATTTGTTTTTATTTAACTATGATTAATAAGTTTTTTTAACAAAATATATCAAAATTTCCATCAAAAGATGCCCCTGAAATCCGGAAATGTGCCGTGCATGATTTGACAAGTTTTATCACGTGGGACCCACATGAATCCTATTAAGCTACACTTTTGCTAGAGGATGACAGTTACATGCCAACTACAATTATTATATATTTTGGCGCCTCAACCTCTGTAAAAAAACAAACATGAAATGAAAGGTTCTGTCAACATGTTTTCTCATATTCTACTGCACACTTGTTGTATTTTTCTTTCATCATTCACAATTCACAACCACTTTGTGTTGGTTTTTTTTTTATTGCACTTTAGTTTTTCTCTTTTGCCAGATATTATAATAATATTATGTGCTTCTGTAAACCTTCCTTTCCAGGGCATCTGACAACCTCAAAATGGACAGCAAAATAGGGCACAAGAAAAAAGAGAGCCCCCCCCTGCCATTTTTTTTTTGTTTAATATAATTTATGTGGCCTTCTTGATTTTTTTAAGGTGTTTGATCCTATTTATTATACTATCAGCCTATCACATTGTCAGATTATCTCATCATTGAATAAAAATTATATATACTAAATAAAACATAAAGTGAAATATTAATAAAGAAGAGTGTGGCTATGGTACTATGGAGAGTGTGGATTGGTCTGTACTATGGATCAATATGTTTGTTTCAATGTTAAAATGTCGATCTGATTCGAACTGTTCAACATAATCTACATGTATAAATGTACCTACGCACTAAATTTTACATTTTTAGAGTTTTTTTTTTACTATTTTTAAAGACAGGTAGAAAATCACTACTATTGAATGATGTAGAATGTTTAGATCAAGTGATTTTCCACCTATCTAAAAAATGTAAAAAGTGTAAAATTTGATTAACAAATGCTTTTTTATACTTTGAGAACGGAAATATTGATTCAAATATTAACCAATCCACGTTATGCATAGTACCATAGCCTCACTCAATAAAGAATGGACAAAATAATTTACAATATCTGACATTTACTCTTGGATAGAATATACATTTTTAGAACAAGGTGGTATTTCTTCCACATTACATTACATTTTCAAATTTTATTTTTCAAAATAATTTCATCATGAATGAAATTTTTGAAAGAAAATTTCTTATAAAAATAATTATTTTCTCTCTATAATGAATGAAGTAATAGTACCAAAAAGAATGTGTCTGTTGGTAAAACACTAAAATAACTCATACTATTTTTTCCAAAGGTTTAAATAGCGTTTATCGTGTCATAGCGGAACGACTGAAAAAACGGCGCTACACCCATATAGCGCCGCTATAGCGGCAATAGCGTCATAGCTTTTATAGTCCAAAAATACTATAGCAGCGCTATAGCGCGCTATTTAGAACCTTGATTTTTTCTTTGTTTTATCAAAGGTGCACTTCTAATTGGAATGAAAGAGTATAATAGACTAATAGTTCATAGCAGTATAATAGTAGTCCAGACTCCAGAGCAGTATGGTTTTAAAAAATAAATTGGAATTTTCTTTTCTTTTTTCAACTATCCAGTCAGGAATGACATATGAAATTGCATATAATACTTGCACAAGGAACTGTTTGCTGGGATGATATAGTCACAGAGGAACAGATTGTAGTTTTTGAAATAAATTTAATTATTTCTTCAAATACAAACTTGAAATAGTCAACAATTTGGTGCTTATCTGGGCTGGTATTGAATTCTAGAAGCGATGCTAAGTAGTAAGGACTATACTGGCATGAATGATAGCCTCCTGTAGCTATCTGTGTCGTTTACTGGTAAGAGATTTCTACCATTTCTGATATTTGACTTGTAAAACGCAGTTCATTATTAGATAGCTTAATTAGGTAACATTTAACAAGTATTAATTCCCAAACAAGAGAAATAAGTTTAAATTATATTCAAATAAAAGTAACAAAATTATTTTTATTTTCCGAATGAAAATAGTTGATTCTCGAATGTTTTCGTGCAGCAATTATTATGTAACTTTGGTGGATATGTATGATAGATATTAAGAATCTAATTTAAGTTAGCGAATAAAAAATTATGATTATATATATATATAGAGAGAGTATGGCTAATTTGCTTCCGGAGCACTTCGGCGAGGTGCTTACGGAGTCATATTTTAGTATTTGATGTTCAAACAACAAATCCAAACCGTTAGATGTTCAATCTATATTAAAATGTATTTGGAGACCAAATTTTATATTTTTTGGAATTTTTTTACTATTTATCAAGCTGGTTTGAAAACCGCCGTTTTTATTAAATTCCTGAAGCATTGAAAATAGCGGTTTTCAAACCAGCTTCATAAATAGTAAATAAATTCCAAAAAATGAAAAATTTGGTCTCCAAGCACATTTTAATATAGATTAAACATCTAACAGTTTGGATTTGTTGTTTGAACATCAAATACTAAAATATGACCCCGTAAGCACTTCGGTCGAAGTGCTTCTGGAAACAAATTAGCCATACACTCTCTCTCTCTCTCTCTCTCTCTATATATATATATATATATATGAGTAGGGTTATTGTATTTCGCGAAGTAAAACGAAGTTTTACTTCACGCTCATATTTTCATTTTCAAAATTCGAAACGTCGATTCGAACCGTTCAAGTTGTTCTCCATATTGAAATGTGATTGGAGACCAAATTTTACATTTTTTGGAATTTTTTACTATTTATTAAGCCACTTTAAAAATCACTAATCCGTTGTGAACAGTAAAAAACAGTAAAAAATTATGGACTAATGGATCAGCGATTTTCAAAGTGCCTTAATAAATAGTAAAAAAATTCCAAAAAATGTAAAATTTGGTCTCCAAGCACATTTCAATATGGAGAACAACTTGAACGGTTCAGATTGACATTTTGGATTTTGAAAATGGGAATATAAGTGTGAAGCGTTTTACTTCGCGAAGTAGAATAGCACAATTCATATATATATATATGAGTGAGGCTATGGTGCTATGCATAGCACGGATGACTAGTGTACTACGGCTCAATATGGTACTTTTTAAAATCCTAACGGTCGATCCGAACCGTTCAATGTGATAACCATATGAATATGTACTTGCAAACTAAATTTTATATTTTTTCGAATTTTTTTACTATTTTTTTAGATAGGTAAAATTTTGATGGTCCAGAATTTTCAAAAAACACTGATTTTTTTATCTATCTAAAAAAATAGTAAAAAAATTCGAAAAAATATAAAATTTAGTTTGCAAGTACACTAGCCATATTGAGCCTTTAGAATTTTAAAAAGTACCATATTGAGCCGTAGTACACTAGCCATTGGTGCTATGCATAGCACCATAGCCTCACTCTATATATATTATATATAATTTTGTTTTGGTTTTCTTTTATTGTTAATATTATAAAATACAAAAAATACTTGGATCTCTCAAATTACTTTTGTGGTTGTGTTAATTCGAATCATACTTTTTTGGGGGAATTTCATATATACCACTCAAAAACTTCGAAATTACATATTTACCACTCCAAATTCTATAATTACATATTTACCACTCTAAATTCTAATAACTCACATATTTACCCAATATATTTTAAATATATTACAAATATACACAAAACTCAAATTAATTATGTTTAAGATTCTAAAAACTACAATTAATTACGGATTAATTAAAACTTGACCCATTCTCCACATTCAAATTGGACTCTTGCCTTCTCCATCTCTCTTCTGCGCCCATTGCATGCCCATTATAACCTCTCTCGTTGTCTCCCGCATGACTCGCTATCTCATTATTATAGCCAACTTCTAACAGCAGAAGTGTTAGCGATTGCAGTTTGCTACTTGCACGGGATGGTAGGAGAAGGCATGGGCAAGACTGTTATCGCAATTGGGCTTGAATAAGATGGTGGCAGGGGACACATCGGGGTGGTTGGAGAAGCACGGCTTAATGCTATTATCCATTGTCAGAGCGGGTACATGGTGAATGAGTCCAGTTTTAATTAATCCTTGATTAATTGTAGTTTCTAAAATCTTAAACATAATTAATTTGAGTTTGAAGTATATTTAAGTTATATTGGGTATATATGTGAGTTATTAGAATTTAGAGTGGTAAATATGTAATTATAGAATTTGGAGTGGTAAATATGTAATTTCGAAGTTTTTGAGTGGTATATATGAAATTCCCCCTACTTTTTTGTGTGTTAATTCGGCTCTAAGAAAAAAACAAGAACAAAAAATAATAAATTTTTTTTTGGGTTGCTTTTGTAGGTACTGCTTCCTCCATGTGAAATCCACAAGACAAGGTAACTACATCTACATGGAATGATATAATAATAAATCCATAGAGAATTAGAGAGAGGAGAGAGGAGAGAGGAGAGAGGATTGAGGTGGAAATATACAGACCTCGAGCCCCTCAATGGCAGAGAAAAGTGAGACCAAAGGCATCCCCAAATTATATTATTTGTTACCTTCTTTTTTCTACTATTTAAATAATCAATCAAACAAAATTTAATAATTTATCATCATCATAGAGCGTTGAAGTTTTAACTTTTAACCAAGAAGCATTGTGACTTGATCCTCTCCATTTTGTCTTTTTGTGTCTTTTCAGTGTCATGGGCTGTCATAAAGTTTCACATGTAACTTCAAACTTGATTGGTATAATTTCTATTATAAGTAGAATTGAAAGCACCGGTAAACCTTCCATCCAAAATTGCACAAGTGAGAGGATTTACAATTTTTTGTTTTGTTTTTATGATTAAATATGTTCATCAGACTTCAGACCACAAAATGAAACCAAAGCTCCATAAACAAATGAAAACCTTTGATTTTTCTGAACAAATTCTTGTTTTTGTTTTACTTGTTGGAGTCCGAATCTGCTGCGATCCTGGGTGGGATCGCAGGATCCTAAAATTTTGAATCAACGGTTCAAATTTTTCTGTGCGCGGATCTCGAAAACACTTTGAAAAAATAAATTTTCATGCACGCATCACGAAAAAAATCAACAGCTGAGATTCGGGATCGCAGGGTCCAGCAATTCCCGAGAATCACAGCAGATTTATTTTCTACTTGTTGATGCAAAATCAAAGGCACAATTATTGAATTTGTGACAAGTCACTGTCAAATGACTATGTGCATAGGTGCAATGTGCATTTTATTCATTTTTATCATAAAGCAGATACATAGCTTCTTATTTAGAGCCATTTTCTCGATTCATCCAATTAGATTAGCGAATGTGAACATTGTAGTTCTAATAATCACAAACTTTACTTTGATTATTTTCCAGAAAGTGATTTGCGGAGTAATCAGCATCCATTCGTTACATTCATTTTTAAAGCACATAACAAAATGATAGGGCCATGTTCCCAGGGTCCTTAACGATACCTCTTGGGTCATGAAAGACTGGAATTCGGATCTCTTTGAGAAACCAGTCCGAGATCAATATGAAAAAGGCCCGAGATCCATCAAAATCTCACGAATACAGGCCTGGCTCGAAATCAGCTTACACGCCTTCGTGCGGGGTAACTGCCGACGCGGATAGTATAACCGCTCAATCTCTCATAACCGCATGAGATAACGGTTATGAGATAGCCTTTATAAGGCAAGAAGACCCATTGAATAGGGGTCGAACTTTTGCTAAGAGAGATATCGCATAGGTTAGAGTCCGAATATCTCCAAAACCATCCCGAGTTTCAAACTCATTCTCATCTCGGCCTGCCATCCCGAGACAGGACGAGCCCAACCCGAAAACTTCGCGACATACGGCCTACTCTCTCCGAGACAGGACGTATCACAGAACAATATATACATCTAAATCATAGATAACAAATTAAAGCAATCCATAGTACCACCAACACCAGATACAAAAACATCAAACTATACCATATCCAGATTACTCAATATCCTAACAGTTGGAAATGTCATACTCATACATGACAAATTATTTAGGTCGAATTTAATAATTTAATTTTTGAAATTAAGTATGAATTAAATCATATTAGACCGCAATTTGTGCGGGTCAAAATTTATGCACCCTCTTTGAAAAGGTGCATCTGATCAACAGGCTCAACCGAATTTATGCAACTTAATTAATTAGTGCAAAACAGACCATGTTGAGTTATGTATACATATGCAACAGTTTGAATTTTCAGATGATCTATCTGAATACACGCATTTTCCACATAGAGAGAAAGTGAGAAAGAAGGGAGCTGTATGTTCACTGTTATTTTTGAGTTGTTCGCGTGGATACTTACTAGTACCAAAAACGCGACTATACACGGTCTGAAAAGCTAATGTCACAAGGTTATACGACCGTGTATGAATATGGGGTACTTTGTACACGGTTTTTGAACCGTGTCATATAGACCTAATGTTCACGGTTAATAAAATCCGACCGTGTCTGATCGCAAAAAAAAAGGTGATGAAAATGGAGGTTTCTACACGGTCAAAGTAACTATGTACAATAACTAGGTTTATATACACGATTTTTACAAATCATCCGTGTATTATTTTCATAACAAAACACAATTTGTTATTTAGAATCGTGTATGTTTTGTATTTTTCTTAAACGATTTATAATAGGCTAGCACCCATATTTGCTAGCCATAACATTCATAATTCAGATAATCTTTACAACATACTGTTAGAAATGTACTAATAGGTCAGAAAATTATGGGCCATATTAATAATTAATATGGGTCATTTCTTATTGGGCTAGGCCCGAATTTTCTGTTCTCATCTGATCTGATCAGATTAGATAAGTCTTCTGAAAGGGCTCAACAAATTGGTGCCATGAATAGGCTCGAACGAACTGGTGCATATGTTTTATAAATATGCAATGATCTGTTCAAAATTCGGTTAGCCATTCTATTCCATTTTTCAGAAAACGAAAGAGAGACAGAACGAAAGAAAGGGGCTGTTAATTCGGTACTAGCATACCGAATTACAGAAGTTTCTCAACCTGTTCGTGTGGATACTGATAGAGGCGTGATTGCTGGACTGTTGTGTGAATCCGACACGAGAAGGAAATGAGAAGATCGAAAGAGAAGAAGGCTACTGCTAGACTAGACTTGAAATTTCCGCTGCGCGTCTAGTGGTAAACTCTATTTAATCCTAGAATTAATTTTATTCATGGATTCTGGTTTTCGGGTAGTGATTAAATTGATGAACTGAATCGAATTGTTGCACTTTAACTTATCCGAAATCCCTACACATATAGCAAACAAGATTTCAACACACAGAACAGAAAAAAATATTCATATAAATAACAAACAAATCAAAACAGGGCATTCATATACATCTAATATAAAGCAAGTTTCATAGTAACAACTAGAAGAACCAATATAGAGACTTATATACATTCAAACTAGAAAAACTGTAAAGTCTTAACATAAAAATAATTTCATATTAATGTACATTGATAGTCTACACAAAATAAAAAATCATCATCATAACTCTTATCCTTATTATGAATAGTGAGATCAGTAGTACCTACGTTGGTCACCATGAACAAACGAATCATCTTAAAATTTTGCAATTTCCCTTTACAAAGTATCACAGAAAGTACCACATGTTGTACTATGGAATAATACCTCCAGAACTTGACCTCAACCTTCTCGAGCTTCCTTCTTAGAGATGCTCGAATTACACCTTAATCCTATTTCAAATAAAACTAAATTAAATTGTAATCTTATAACCCTACCCAAATTACCTACACCAACTTATAAAGGGCTTTTATACGATTTCAAATCCATGACTTTGTTGATATCCAATCTAATCTCGGCATCACGGTAACTGTAGTTGTACTCAAAATTTACATCGAGAAGTCCATAATAATTGAAGGTAGAATAACTCCGACTTATTTTAAGAATCATTTTATTGAGTTTGATATCAAATTATTATTTTTATCATTTAAAGGGATGACACAATCCAAACACTCCAATTCATTAATGGTGTTACTATCAAATCTAAGGTTATAATAACGAGCTATACAACATCAAATATTGTTTTTTCTCGAAAAAAGTTGAGTCAAACTACTCAACTATCTAATATACACAAAAAAAATTCATTTCAAAATTTGAAATATGTATCTATAATAATTTTATATGGCTGATGGTCCAAATTGTTGATGCACCATCTGTTTTTTTTTTTTGTGTGATCACATTATAATAAATTTGTTGATGGTCCAAATTGTTGATGCACCATCCGTTGAACATGCTTATAAATTAAAATCACCCGCGTGTCAGTGTTTTTTATTAAATAATAATCCCCAAAAGAATCCACGCATTTCCATTTGGACAGACTGGAGTAGAGTGGAAAAAACGTGCCGTGCTGTTCCGTAACGTGACTAATACGTCGAGATTTTGATCTCGTGCCGTGCCGTGACCAAGTTAATTTTTCACGTGTCGTACCGTGACTAAAATGTCAAGGAGAGGTCACAGTATGCTAATAGTCACGCCACATGAGTCACGCCGTGCCTAAACGTGCCGTAACCATACGTGACTCGTGTACTCGCGTGACCATTTAATCATAATTTAAACTAGTTTATTCAAAATTTACTATTAAATTAATATCTAATGGTCCTAATTACATATGACTCACGTGACTACGTGCCGTGCCGTGCCGTGCCGTTCCGTGACGGAGCCGGCTCCGGCGTGCCATTTTGGAGAGGTCCCAACTCCAGAAATTTACAGCAAAACCTCTCTTTTTTTGTTTGTTTTTTGTGAGAATCAAACGAACAAACCCGCTTATTTCTCGGTCGAACCCAACTAAGTCTTACAGCGCATGATCCGAAACCTCTTTTTTTACTGTTGGGAACTGTTGCTGGTAAATGTTAATATTCTTTCATCTACTAAGACAAAATACTTTGCGAGCTGTAAACCAATGTAATGCTTTGGGAGAATAAATCTAATTTTTTATTGGTCAAGTTGGTAATTTTTCGAATGCTCATTGGTTACCAGCCGTGTAAGCTAAGACACATCATTTAGTCGCCTTTTTTAGAATTCAAACTTTGCGGCTATAATGTACGAAATTTGCCTTTGTAATTATTATAAATTTCATGCTTTTAAAAAAGGTGTTTTGCATGTATAAGAAAGTGCTTTTGGGATCTAGATGCTCCTCTCGCCTTTTTAATTTTATTTTGACGTGTTATGATGTTACATTAAAAATTAAAAATTAACAAAATTATGTCATGTCATGGTTTCCACTTTTCAAAATTTATCTAAATACCATTCTCAAAAATAACTGGGCTGTTCGTAAAAAAGAGCTTTGGTCTAAAAAAAAAATTATCTGGCCCAAAAAAAAAAAGTTATCTGGCCCAAAATGACGGGTACAAATACAAAACCTAATAGGTCCATCAATTGTTTTGCTTTCATCTTTCTTAAGAAGTTATCTGGCCCAAAAAAAAAGAGCTTTGGTCTCAATAACCTTTACTGGGCCTGGCGAATCACATCTCAATAGTTGTCCCAACTTTGCTTCCAACGGTTTGAAAAGATAATATTCCTTCTCAACTGTTGATTTTGATGCTCCCAAAACAAACCGACATTTTTATTAATATTCAAAATTAATTACAAAATATTAATTATACTTAGCTTAGCCAGACCGGCTATTTTTGGCCGGTTGGATTAAAAATTTGAACCGGCCAATTTTTTGCCAGTCAGGAGGATTTTTTTTCAAAATATTTGTTAGATTACTTCTTTTGATGTATAATTACCATAATTATACTAAAATACGCTAAATTACACTAAATGGGCTAAGAGAGACGATATCTTTACTGAGAAGGTGAAAACGACGACGAAACTTCAAACGGTCATAAAACAGCGCTCGAGTGTCCTATTTCAGCAAATGACAACTTTTCGGAAATCTTGCGAAAAGATGCATGCAATAGTGATGGTGTTGCCATTTTTTGAAATTCAAGATTGCCAAAAAACAAAAGGAAGAGCCTCAAAACTTGAGTTGAAGTTTTCGATTAATATTTTCATTTCTATTTTCCGATCTAAGTAGCTCAGTAAATTTGTTATATAATGAACTTGTAGAATACCAATTTTTACTATTTTTGGATTTTTATTTTTATTTTTTATGATTTATGAAAGATGGCACAAAATTGGCCTAATTTAGCGTAATTTAGCGTAATTCAGCGTATTTCAGTATAATTAGCGTAATTAGCGTAATTTAACGTAATTTAGTGTAATTTGGAGTACTTTAGCATATTTCAATAATTAGCATAATTCAACGTAATTTAGCGTAATTTATCATAAATTAGGTTAATTTAGTGTAATTTACCGTATTTTTGCGTAAGTTAACATAATTTCAAGTAATTTGGCATATTTTATTATAATTATGCTAATTATACATCAAAAGAAGTAATCTAACAAATATTTAAAAAAAAATCCCTACTGACTGACTGGCTGGTCCGAATTTTTAATCTAACCGTTCAAAAAATGACCAGTTTGGACATTTTTAAAAATACCCAGCTAAACTGGGTATAATTAATATTTCGTAATTAATTTTGGATATTAATAAAAATGTCGGCAAAACAAATGGTGTATTGCTAAAATAGTTGAAATTTTCTCCGACAGTGGTTCCAAAAATTGGCATTGCTAAAATGCGTAGAAGTTCAAGTTGACCACAAATTACTCAGACGCCAAGTTAGACTCAAAGAAAAAGAAGATACTAATGCCACGTTTTTAGTTGATATAACCTCAATAATGAACCCAAATAAATAGGATGCACTGAGCTTAATAGGTCCAGTACATCCCAGCAGTACTGGCCAACCCATACCAGTTTTGCGTAGCAGATGGATTTGAATTTTCTTATTTTGTGTTTGGTTTTACCCTTTTCTAAGCTCTCTGATGTTCTAAACTCTCTGATGTTCAAATGATTCCATTGAGTTTCTTGGTCTTTCCAAACCACCCGATTATGAGAACATCTTACATCAAGTACCAATAATAAAAACAAAATAAACTTGAACACGCAGTAGTATGCTATGATTGGAAATTTAACATTTAAAAAAGGCATTAAAGCATCAATTGCTCAACATGGTCTTTTTAGACAATGAATGCCACTAGTGGATATACAAGGTGGAATTTTATTTCACAATGGCGGTTGGAGATTGGTTAGTAACAACAAAGAAATTATGATACAACATTCTGGCATTTTTTGAATCTGAAACTAAGGACTAAGATAGAAGCAGAGCTAAAATATTCTGCATAAGCCGGGCGTCTGTTATACAGAAATGCCACACACCAAGTTTCATCAGAGAAGTTTAATCCTGTGTCGCAGCCATACGATCGTTGATCGCATCAAGGAAGCCGAACCTCTGTAAGCGCTGCTGGTGCTTCGCCGCAGCTAAACGATCAGCAGCTTCTCTTTTCATTGCCCTCTTGGCTCTCCTACCTGAGAAAACCAGAAATTTTATAAAAACCAAATCGTAGAATTGCATGTTTATGTTGCCAGCATGAAATTTTGGACATCTATTTTTTGCCATTCTTGAAAAAGTTAGATTCAAGAAAAGAAAAGTACCAATTAATTCCTTGGACATTGATCCATCTCCCTCTTTTTTCTCCTTATTCTTCTTCCTACTACTACTACTACTACTGTTATCTGCAATCAACAAAACAATTTTTAGGCAATTTTTAGGAACTGAAGTTGTAAATATTCTATGTGAAAATCATAAAGCTCATTTATGGGTAATTATCAAGGCAATAAAAATCATTTACATTTTTTTGCAGCAGTTGAACATGGGGGTGCAATCAATTAAAACTTTTAAAACCTATCAGTATCAACTAAAAAGTGTATTTCAGAAGTATAACGCTACCTGTGAAATCTTTGGACGAGGATCCTTCCCCATCCATTTTCTCCTTATCCTTCTTCCTACTGCTACTACTGCTACTGCACAGACGGGGCAGGCTCACGTCACCGTCATCATCTATGTACAAGTTCTGTCTGACGGGTCGGGCCTCCTTTCGACCAGCCCTCACATACCCATTATCGCCCCATCGCCGGTTGCCTATGCGAATAGTCGAAGAATTCCCACTCATGTAATACGACTCCAGGTCTTCTTCATCTTCTTCTAACTCCTCGGCGTAGTAGTATGGGTAGATATCGTCAGTCTCATCATGTACCTCCTCGTGGGGCTCGATCGTCAGTGGAATAAACCAGACGGCCCTCAGGAGAAGACACACACTCTCCTCAAACATGTAATCATGTATACTGTAGTGATACACAAAATATGTTAGCACTAATTTTGTTGCCATTACAAGGTAAAATCATAAAGCAATAGATCAGGCTAGGTTGGGGCGGGGGTCTTGCTAAAAAGGAGAGATCCATCTCTATTAATGTTTAAAAGACACTAAGAATAATCTCACTTGCCTATTGATAAAGATAGTAAAAAGGATATTATAAGAACTCAACTCAAGATGTTTATTTTCTTGCAAAATTGAACAAATATACTTAACTATAATTAAGACATTAACACATATGGTACGGATGTACGATATAAATAATACAGCGAAGCTTGGCCTGGTCTAAGCTCACCTAACCACATGATATAAAAAATAAAGAAAAGAGAAGCAATAGTGCTAACCATCCATCAAGGGAACGGTGCACACTGAGAGACTCGAACGGGTGCTTGCACTGGGGGCATAGAGGATTGTCTTTGTAAGATGCCCATCGAAGGATGCATGTCACACTGCATGGATAAAAAAATAGTAAGACAAATGTGAGAAGTTGTACTTTGAGTAAATACAAAGGTATCAAGAGTCATGCACTCTTTTCTTTGTTTCTTGCTTTTACTCAGCAAACCCTTATATTTTGTTTGCAAGCGGTTTTAAAAAATTGTGATGAACGACTAGAGAGTTCACCTTCAGAATAATTTATAGCCAAAATTAGATAATTAGCTTGAACTAGAAAACTATTTTTTAGCACCTCAAATAAATTCGCAACATTTTAACTGACACCAAGCCAATGTAAAACCAAATTCTTACAATTGCACAAATCAATTGATCAAATTTGTCAATAAATTGAGATAGAAAAAAATTTCTTTTACGGTCCTAATTTACGTGAGGTTCAAATCGATAGCCCGTATATAATATCAAGATATTAAAATATCCACTAGCTATAGCTTTTTTAGTACAGGGAACCCAGATCTATTGAAAACAAGAAACGGGAAATGAAAAAGATTTCAAAGACAAACCAGTAGGCATGCTCGCAACCTTTTACAAGCGCCGTTTCCTGAAGCACGATCCTCTCCAAGCAAATAGCACAAAATCCAAAATCTGCCGATCCCGACTCGCCGCCACACCCAACTTCCTTCAGATCTCTGCCAGACTCGGTCGCAAGGCAATCGAGCTGCGCCTACAGCAAACCAAATCAGAAAATCTGGAAAATTCCATCGAAAAATCGAAGAAAACAAGGGGAAGTTCGTTGAGAACCTGATCAACGGTTTCAGTGGCCATGAAAAGAGCTAGCAAGAAATGATTAGGGTTCGTTGGGTTGGGTTGGTGGAAGAAAGAGAAGATTAGAAAGAGGAGAAGATGCGATCGTTTATTCGGCGAATAAAGGGGATAATTGTAGTTCCAACCCTAAACTATTTTATAAGGGTTTTTCTTAAAAGTTCCATTATAAAATGGAACTTTAGTCAAGAAAACGCGGTATAAACCGACTTGACAATATTTATTTTATTTTTTAAAGTTCTACAGATTGCAAGATTTAAACCCGAAATTTTTATTAATAACCTCAAACAAATGAAAAATGTCAAATCTAACCTCCATCTGAAAAAAATTTCAAAAGTAACCTAACCGCCCCATCACTGGGCGGTTCACCCTACCCACCAAACCGCCCAATCAGTGGGCGGTCCACACGGCCAAGCAAACCGCCCCCCAATCGGGCGGTTAGGCATTTTTTTTTTTTTTTTTTACAGATATGTTAGGATATTTATTTTAGTAAGATATATTTATAAGATATATATTTTTTTTAAGATATATTTTTTTTGTGTAGATATCTTTTTTATTAAGATATATTTACTTAAGATATATATTTATGATAAGTTTGTATTATTTTTGTAAGATATATTTTTTTTATTGTAATTTTAAATAAAATTTGGTTGAGTTTGGATGCGTCGTCTGACGTTAGAACCGTCGATTCTTTTATAATAATTGTCGATTATACGGCTGTTGTATTGATTGTCGATTTGGCTAACGTGGTAAATATTTTTATGTTGTCAATTTGTGTATATTTAATTGCGCTATGAAAATAACAAAAATGAAGCATACAAAAATAGTTACAAAACTACTAATTAAATCAGTTCACAAATTTAGCGACGACGACCGAACAAATTTAGAAGTTGACGAGTTCTCGATCTGCTTCCAGTCTGTTGTGCGACACTACTACCGCTACCGGATGCCTCTGCATGACTACTACCGCTACCGGTTGCCTCCGCAACAACTCTAGCATTTTCTCTTTCGTTGTCTTCGTTCATGGCATATGCATTCCACTTCACCAAAAATTGTATGTTATTGAAATCTTGAAATGTAAAATGAATTATAAAATATAAAATAAAATGTACCTGCTCGCTGCCTGTCACAAGTTGAACGGCGAGCCTGATGTCCCATTCGCCTACCCTGCATCTGATCCATTGTCATTACAGCACGCTTGTGGGGCCTTCTCCCTTTTCTGATATAAAAAGAAGTTAAATAACCATATTAAAAAGAAGTTCAGTGCATATACAAAGTATTCTCCCTAACCTGATCCACTTTCGGGGGGGGGGACGATTTTATCTCCAACATAGGCCGGCCATTGATGCTGGTTGGGATAAGAATGGAATGATGCACCCCAAGTACTCGCAAGGTAAGTGGTACGGTACAAGTCGGCGACAAAATCATCCTCACGGAAGTTTCTCACTCGGCACACCGCCATAACATGAGAACAAGGTAGGTGAGCTAGTTGGATTCCTTGGCATGTGCATGTTACAGTATTGTCATCTCCGATTTTGACAACATACTTGAAAGGTCTTTTAATAAACTTCATAGTCCCATCTGCTCTACGGCTGGTTGGAGCGTACTCATTCGGAGAGTGAACTTCGAATTCCAAGCGACCCCCATACGGAACAACGGTCATAACCGAACCTTTCGCCCTATGTTTGCGTAATTTGCCCTCCACCCTTGTTGAAAACGTTTGGTTCCTGGCAAGTAATTCTGTTGCTTTATCACGGCGGTCAACGAACCATGCATTAAGCTTGTAGAAAGTGTCCTCCACAATGGCTGCCACAGGCAACATTCGGCTCTGCTTGAAAACATCATTCAAGGACTCGGACCCGTTTGTTGTCATTATTCCCCATCTCCAACCTCCATCTTTTGCTTGAAATATTTTCTCATATGCGGGTGCTTCTTGCAGATCTCTCGGATTATTTTTCCCCACCTTGAGTAAGTACGAATTTGCCTTCGGACAATACTACACAGAAATAATTTTTCAGATTAGAAAAATATAAGTAAATAGTTTATTAAAATTTCATCTAAAATATACATACCTTGGCAAACTCTTTGAACATCTCTTCCAGCCTCCTCGGCTTCTTCCTTCTGCATCCAATTTTAAATGTATCTGCAACCCATTGGTCGAATCCGACATGCTTGTAGAGGTTGTCTGCAACGTGTTGCATACACAGCCTGTGCACACAGTCGCCCTGCGCTGTCGACCACCCGAAATCTGTTCGATCAAAGACATATTTGATTCCTTTGTGCTGGTCTGATATGACGCAGAAGAACCTGTTCCCAACCACCTCTCTTCGCAAAAAACTCATGAAAAAACCCCAATTTTCACCGTCCTCCTTCTCGACAATTGCAAATGCCAAAGGCAACAACTGATTTTCTGCATCATATGCACATGCTATCAACAACCTCCCCTCGTAACGGCCAGACAAGAAGCATGCATCTATACTGATAACAGGTCTAATATATGGCACAGCTTGAATGCACGGACCAAACGCCCATGCTATGGCCTTGAACAGTATCTCGTCGGGCTCATCGGGATCGGTAACATTCTAACATTCATACTTTGTGCCGGGATTTGTACTTGCTATGGCTTGGAGCAGTGGTGCAAGCAAGTTGTATGAATCCTTCCAACTACCGAACAGTCGGCATATCGCAAGTTCACGCCCTCTCCACAACCTGTTGTATTTTGGGGTCACATGGTCGTAAGCGCGTCTCACCGCTCTACCGACCTCCTTAAGGCTGATCGACGGGTCCTCCTTAACATCTCGCTCAATTACATCGGCAATAAGTGATGCCGTAAGTTGTGAATGGTCTGTCCTTGACGACGCAGACTTGCATGTATGTGGGGGTTCACATTTCTTAATTATCCATGACGCCCCCTACCCACAGGGGTTGCATACAGTCGGAACTCGCATCGCGGTGAGTCTTTGCAAACAACAACTAACCTTTTTGACTCCCAATTGCTGCGGATATGAACTTCATATATTTTCTTCACAAGTTCATCTAGGGTGGTATAAACCTGGTCCGGAGCAAGCTCTGAGGTGTAAACGACACGCTTCCCAAAATAGCTTATGTCTGCTTCTTCAAAAGCAGTGGTATCGTTGAATGTGGCTACCGGGTGCCTGTCTGTCCGACCTCTGATCGGAAATCTGTCCTGCCTGGGTAAATAATCTCCATCACCGTCTGACAAGTGATCAGAATCCCAATCCCCGTCCCAACTATCACCCGAGTTAATTTCACGTTCCGGTATGGCATCAACCCCTTCAGCCTCCAGCATAGCATCTCTCCGGGGAACAATAACAGGTACAAGTATAGGTACGGACGGTGGTACAGAAGGAAATCTGGCTTCTACTCCGGGTTGAATAGGAGGTGAAGGTGGTGGTGGTGGTAGGTCGGTGCTATAATCAGTGGTATAATCAGTGGTGTAATCAGCAGTGTAATCAGTATGAACGGGTGGTGCGTGCGGTTCAGACGGTGATACATGACTCAAGTTTTGGTTATCCGAGTGGTCAAAACCCGAGTGCTGCTGCACTGGGCTATCATAACCTGTATGGTCTGTAGAAGGTCCAACCCTGGTCCGATGTATAAACTTTCTGGAATACAACTCCATTATCGGGGTACCCGTAGATTGAAAAGTATTGTAAACACATCTCCAACCATCCTCATTTGTTATTGGATACTTTACATAGTAAGGTCTATCCCGCCCTGCGTCAACCCGAGTAACCAAATCTATGTCATACCGGTTGGGGGTTACACCAATCCTTTCGAATACCATTTGCTTAAGTTTCAGAAATAAGGTGTTTTCATTTACCTCAAAGCCGTGGATCGGATCTTTCGAGTAACGTACTCCCTCCACACCCACCTCGAACTTCCCGCCCACATATAGTGTAACCAACATTTTATCTACATTAATAAACAAACTTTTATCAGTTACAAAATAATAGTACACAGTTGAATTATTAGTAAATAACAACATTAAAAAAAAATATTTAATAAAATTAATTAAAAAAAAATAATGAACAGTAATCTACAGTAGTCTACAGTAATCTACAGTAATAAACAGTAATCTACAGTAGTCTACAGTAATCTACAGTATCTACAGTAATCAACAGTATCTACAGTAATCTACAGTAATCTACAGTAATCTACAGTAATCTACAGTATCTACAGTAATGCATAGTAAAATAAATAATAAAATAATAATAATAAAAACTAATAAAAAAAAAAAAATTACCTGCGGAGAAGAGCGATGAATTCGGGGCGAGGGCGAGGGCGAGAGAATGTGAGAATGAGAGGCAGAATGGGCATTTATAGGCTGCATAGTGAACCGCCCCATCATGGGGCGGTTTGCTTGGCCGTGTGGACCGCCCACTGATTGGGCGGTTTGGTGGGTAGGGTGAACCGCCCAGTGATGGGGCGGTTAGGTTACTTTTGAAATTTTTTTCAGATGGAGGTTAGATTTGATATTTTTCTTTTGTTTGGGGTTATTAATAAAAATTTCGGGATTTAAACTAAGTTAATCGAACTCTGAGGCCTTCTGACGAAATATCATACTTTTTGAGGTTCCGACATAAAATATGAAGAATCACTGCCCGATTAGAAATTTTATTTCTAGAAGAGATATCGCATGTTAGTTGGTGATTGGTGAATGGTTCGGATCGCCTAACCCGTAAACCCGGTTTGTTAATAGTTTGTCGTTTTACACGATATCGGATCTCCAATGGGTTTGAGCCGAGAGGGATCCGATCCGACGCCGACAAAGGGGCCTAGAAATAAATTGTGGAAGCTGAAAGCCAGAATCTAGTGGTTGGCAATGGCGCTGTTGAGATCCATGTTCCATGTTACGTAGTTGAATTTAGCTAACATAATTTGAGAAGATTCTTTCGAATATTATTTAAGAAAAATATTCCACTACTAAATTGCTGATCCATGTTACTCATTATCAGTATTAAATTTCTCACTAAATGACATGATCCCGGACCGAAAGGCCCAAAAAAGACCCATCAAATTAATTATGGGCCATGGGCTGCACTTTACAATGTAGTGTATTAATTAATTATTTAAATTCACAATAAAAATATTTTTATTTAGATCATCAAATATGAAATAATTAAATCGATTTAAGATAACATAAGTTAAAGCATTGAAATAAATTTAGAGTTGAAATAAATTTGTTGAATTTTGATTGATAATTATAATTATAAGTCAAAGCATTGAAAAGTATAAATTAAAGCATTATTTTTTTATTGAGTACTCAATTGGTTAATGGATTTAAACCCGATTTGATATTTTTTTTACCTCCCTGACGAAAATCCTGAATCCGCCCCCGTACATAACAAGATCCTAATTGGCTAATTCCTAACACAGCATGTCTTGTTGACGAGAGGATGCAGCATCGACCTGGGCTGGGCATTATGTGGTGAAACCTTGCTGGAAACATCGGACCACATTCTGTGGAAATGATGGTACGCCATGAATTTCTGGAGGGGCTTAAGTGCAAAATTTACCATTCCTACACACCACTGCATAGCTATGAAATATTTTCTGGAGAGGGGAGAAGGGGTCTGATGAAAATCAGATTAAATTTGTGAAACGTTACAGGTTTGAAATCTAGATAGATCTCTTATAAATATTAGACGGTTGAATTGCTGCACTCTCAACCTCTTCTTGAAAAAAACACAAACACAATTAACATTTCTGATTTGATCATTTGAGTTATTATCAGTATTGCTTTAACTCATTTTCTCCCCCAGAAGAAAATGGAGAGAAAGCTTGATTTTATTCTACCTTATTCTTGGCCTTAGTTTTGGGACAAGTAATGTGCTCACTTTATAAAAAAAAAAAAACACATTTGGATGGGATTCAAACCCTAGGCGGCGGAAAAAGACAAGGCGATTCTGGGCGATTTCTGACGAAGGACAAGATGATGGCGACGGATGAAGGCGACACTACTCTGAAGATTCTCTCGAGGGTTGAGACTCACCTGATGCATGAGAAGAAGACTCAGGAGCTAATGATGGTTGGAGAGCATCCTATCCTCCGAATAGTCAGCAAGGATAATCAAGTGGCGGTACCAACTAACTCACAGAGATCAACTCAGGGCCTATTTCTGGATAAGAATCGAGATAAGAAAGAGCAAGAAATACAGTTTCCTGATCTAAACAAAGAATCTCAGAACCAAAATGGAAATCATCAGTCAGATCACAATCCAACAGGTAAGAAAGAGGATAATGACGGTTGGACTTTAGTATCAAGAAAGAGGAGACGGCCTGGCTATAGGGCAGCATATCAAAGGGAAAACCAACAGTCGCCACTTGAGATTCATGCATTTAAACTAAGACAGCAGCAAAAATGCTTTAGATGCCTATTGAAAGGTCACATTCAAAAGGTATGCAGGAATCCCAGGCGATGCCTTCATTGCAATAACGCAGGACACATTATCCGAGATTGTCCATCAAGACAAATTGGAAAACCAAAGGTCATGCCAAAGGGAGGCAATGGTTATAAAAGACAAGGTTTTCATCCTCCACAAAGTACCTCTACCAGTACTCTTCCAAAACCTGCAAAGTCATCACCCCCAAAAGAAACCTCTAAAAAGAAAGAAGTCTTCAACAGAACAATGGCTGTCTCTAGAGATTGGGCAACGATGGCGATGAATGATGGAGCAGTCCTTTGGCAACAAAGGCCTCGATCGTTAGACGTTTACCTTGCACCAAGGGTGGAGCTCAGCCCGGCAAACAGGTTTCTGGAGAAATCAGCCTTTATTTTTGCTGGTCCTGGAGGCAATGATCCATATCTCAAGAGGAGAATAGCAGATTGTATGGGAAGACAGTTTCGCATCGACCCCTCTGAATTCACAGTATTCACCATTCATCCAAATTTTGGAGATGTCCTTCTCATATTCCCAACAGCTGACATGGCACAGGCAGCCATTGATCGTGCTTCGTTCTATATTGGTAACAACATAGAAATTTTACTTCATCCTTATTCCCCTGATTTGCAAATGGCATTTGATCCATTGGGTGGTAGAGCACGTATTAATCTATATGGATTGCCTCTACAACACTGGAACCGATTGATATGCATACTCTTGTTGCTGGTTTTGGGTATCCCCTTAGAGTTGCTCCATATTTCCAAAATGGCAATTATGAATATCTAACGATGTTTGTGGCATGTAAGAAGCCTGAAAAGGTGCCATTTATGCTCAAGCTCAAGGTTAATCCATACAAGAAAAATATTAGAGTGGAACTGGATGGATGGTTGGACAATCAGGGGCCTCCACCACCACCTAGTAGGGAAGGAAACAATGATGAAGAAAGAAACAGGGGAAGAAGAGACCAGGGAGAAGATGCGTAAAGGGGAAGGTCATATCACCAGGACAAGTCAACAGAGGGAAGAAGAACCAGAGGCCGTGACAGAAGCAGAGGGCCACGACACCAAGGATCTGCCTCAAGTTCAGGATCCAACTGGAATATGACTGCCTCCCCATGGGTGGAAAACTTGCGTAAAAGGCTGGAAGAAGCGGGAATTCTCAACAAGGAAGGTGATCACACTCCCCTTAACTCGAAGGAAAATCAAGTTTTTGGGAAAGCTTTTGAAGCAGGTACTCTGGTGACGAGTAATTTTGAAGAGAGGCGATTAAGTATTATGCAAAGGACAGGGTATGGTAATCTCTGTCTTTTAACAACAGTGCTGAATATAATGAGGGGAAGAAGACATGGTGAGGGAACAATCATGTTCAATCTGGAGAATGGCGAAATGTACATGGGGGAGGAATCAGGATTCAGAGGACAACAAATGGAAAAGAAAAAGAGTTCAGTGATAATTGAGGAGTTAGAGGAAACTGGACAGGATGAGGATACTTTGGTATTGGCAATAGAAAAAGAGAATATGCAGCAGGACATGAGGAAGTCTGGGGTTGAAAGTGATCAGGCAAGTGATAAGGGATTTGAATATGCAAATGCATTAAGTCAGGAAACTGAAATTCCTTTGGATGGAGGATTAGTTTTAGACTCAATCAGTGAGACTACTCCTAAAGGGATTGTGCTGGAGCCAGTAATGGAAGAAGGTAACAGTCAAGATGTCTTGGGGTTACTTGAAGGGCAGGAAGGCAGGATTAAGAGGAGTGCGAGGATAAGAGCTCAAAAGAATAAGGTCAATTATAGTACAGCTGCTGGCAAGAGGTCTTACAAAAGGAGGTGTAACAAGGCAAAGAATGCATCACTGGAGTATCTCAAGTCTCTTCAGCCATTGGATTTGGAACAAGCCAAGTTGGTAGTGGAACTGGCAAGTGTGGGATGGAAGGGCAATATGGAAGAGAAGATGGCAGAGGTGATCAAGTTTTAGGCAAAAATTTGTGCAAATGAAAGTTTCTGACTGGGGGGTAGTGCTAAGATTGTCTTATGTATCTTATGTGTGTTTTATTGATATTAGTAATTTGGGATTCTGGCTGTTTGGCTAGACAATATAGTATGTCTAAGGGAGGTAGGTTAAGCTATAGTAAGAAGGAGGTGTTTTCTAAATTTGTTTGTCTTTTTATATTGGATAGTCAAATGTTGGAAAAGCATGTTAAGGCAGAAGGGGTGAAGTCTAGGTGGAACTTTTTGAAAATGATGTGCTGGAGGGGATGGAAGTTTGTAAGCCCTTTCAACACTAATAGTAAGATGATGTTTAATTATTATGGATTTTGTCCCAAAAATTAAAATATTGGCATGGAATGTGAGAGGTTTGAATGTCAAGGAGAAGAGAATAGCAGTAAGACAAACTATACTGCTAGAAAAACCAGATGTAGTGTGTATACAGGAGACAAAGTTGAGTGACATAAGTAGAATATTAGTACTTCAGACATGTGGAAGAAGGATGACACAATTTCAGTATTTAGAAGCGGAGGGGACAAGGGGAGGCATTTTGATTGCTTGGAATGGGAAAAAGTTTAAGATGCTAAGCAGTACAAAAGGTTCTTTCTCAGTGTCAGTAAACTTGGAGTATGCAGGGACATAAATTCTGGTATCTTCTATCTATGGACCAACTTTGGCAAGTAGTAGAGGACAATTCTTTCAAGAATTAAAAGATATGCAACCAGAAAGGGAAATGCCTTGGTTAATCTGTGGTGACTTTAATGTCACACTCTTACAAGAAGATAGAAATAATGTGAATGCAGTTAACTGGAGGGAATCAGTCAAATTTTCAGATTTGATAATGGAGTTAGAGCTTATTAATTTGCAAATGGAGGGCAAAAATTATACATGGTCTAATTCAAGGGCAATGGCCAAGTTAGATAGATTCCTGATTTCGGCAGCATGGAGTAACTTTTTCCCTAATTCAAGGCAAGAAGCTTTAGCTAATACATCTTCAGATCATAACCCCATTCTGTACACGGCAGAAACAGGTTTCAAAAGGACAACCTTCTTTAGATTTGAAAATAAATGGCTGCAATCTACCCTTTTTAAGAATTTTGTAAGAACATCCTGGGAAGAGATACCATTGGCTTGTACAGCAAAAGAATTGCATGAGAAGTTGAAAAAGATGCAATTGGCAATAAAGGAGTGGACAAAGGGTCAAATTGGAAATATCAAGCTTCAACTCATAGTTTGTAGAGACTATCTGGATTGGATAGGGAAAGTTGAAGAGCATAGAGAGTCATCTAATCTAGAGAAATGGGTCAAAGCTACAATTAAAAAGAGATTTACTGAACTAAGTGTCTTTGAAGAGGAGATGTGGAGGCAAAGGGCCAAGATCAGATGGGAGTTGAAAGGTGATAGAAACACAAGATATTTTCACTCTTTAGCAACATCAGCTAAAAAAGCAAATACAATTGGTGTGATTGAGCATGAGGGACAGGAAATCAGAAGTGAATCCAGGAAAACTGAAATTTTCTGGAATTTCTATGTGAATCTGATGGGAATGGAATCAGAGAACATTCCACACATTAACTGGTGCAATCTATATGAGACAAACTATGTTCTACAAGAAATAGCAAGTGCAATAACAATGGAGGAAATTGAAGAAGTGATTAAGGAAATGCCAAGCAATAAGAGTCCAGGACCTGACGGGTTCACTGAAGAATTTTACAAGGAATTCAAAGACAACATAGTGCCAGATTTATTTAGAGTTCTAAACAACATATTGGACAGGGGATTGACTTTAGAAAATCTTAATACATCCTACATTGTACTAATATCAAATAAGGAAGGAGCCAAGAGTCCAAAGGACTTTAGACCAATCAGTCTAGTTCACAGTGTGCAAAAGATACTCTCTAAAGTTCTGGCAAAGAGATTGCAACCACATATACAACACCTTGTCAAGGACAATCAAACAGGATTTGTCAAGGGAAGGCAGATAACAGAAGGTTTCTTATATGCCCAACAGATCATTCAAACAGCAAAGAGTAAGCACATCCCATTAGCAATGTTTAAGGCTGATATACACAAGGCTTTTGACACTATTAAATGGGATTTTCTGATCAAAGTGATGGAAGGTTTAGGATTTCCTGTCAAATGGATCAGATGGATATCTGAAAGCGTACTAAAGGGAAGTTCACAAATAATTGTTAATGGATGCTTGAGTAAGAAGATTGAATTAAGAAGAGGAGTTAGGCAAGGAGATCCATTATCTCCTTTGTTGTTTATATTGGCAATTGACTTTATATCTAGGTGGTTGGATAAACTGGTTCAAAATGGTACTTGGCAACTTCCATTTATAGGAATGAAACCTTGTTTGCTGTATGCAGATGATTCATTGTTCTTCCTAAAGCCAGAAGTAAGACAAGTGCAAGCATTGAAAATAATCTTCACAACATTCCAACAAGTATCAGGGTTAGCTATCAATATGGAAAAATCTGAAATAATAATTTTGGGAGAAAATCAAAATCTTTCTCAGCAATTGGTGGACATGCTGAGCTGCACAAAGGGTTCCTTTCCATTTACATACCTTGGTTTGCCTTTATCTGACAAGAAACTACCTAAAGCATCATATTTTCCCCTAATCCAAAAAGTCAACAACAGACTCCAAGGTTGGGCAGCTTCTCAGCTGTCAATTGCTGGCAGGCTAGTACTCATTAATGAAGTTCTGTCTTCAATACCAACCTATTTTATGTCTGTGTTCAAAATTCCGCAATGGGTAATTTTGGAAATAGATAAAACAAGAAGAGGATTTTTATGGAAGAAATGAACCCTAAAAGAAAAATGATTTTCTTTAGCAAATTGAGAATCAGTTTGCAAACCAAAGAAGTTAGGGGGACTTGGTATTATTGATTTGAAGGTTTTCAATGATGCTCTCTTAGCAAAATGGTATTGGTATTGGGTCAAACCTGAGATGAGACTATGGAAATCTTTGATAATGACAGTATACGAATTGGATAGACCAAGTGCACTTCCAGATTGTAAATTTTTCAAGCAAACTCTGAGGAATGTGCAAGTCTTCAGTGATTGTTTCATGACAAGAATCATAGGAGATGGTTCAACTATACAATTTTGGAAACATAGTTGGGGGCAAGAATTATTATATTCGAGTTTCCCAAAATTGTTCAAGAAGCTAGAGACCAAGACATTTAATTTCAGGAATTCATGCAGGCACAAAACATTTTGGACATGTTTCATAGTGAAATGTCTGAGGACTCTGAGAATGAGCTAACTTTGCTTCAATGTCTACTAGAACAACAAGATGCTGTTCATGCAGATCAAGATGATGTCAGGTGGAACTTGAACAATTAAGGGATCTTTTCAGTCAGATCTGCTTACTTAGGCCTTAAAAGGGAACCCATGATTGCATCACAGGTACATAGAATTTGGAAGTTGAAGGTTCCTCCAAGGATACATATATTTGGATGGCTTGTACATTTCAGGAAAATCTTAACAGCTGAGAATTTGCAAAGAAGAGGATGGAATTTGCCAAGTATATGTGTCATGTGTAGATCAAATTGTGAATCAGTGATGCATCTATTCACTGAGTGTATCTTTACACAGAATCTGTATAGTGCAGTAACACACAAATTTGGTCTACAATCTAGGGATTGGAAAATGGTTCTGAGAAATGAAAGGGCGCATAAATGGATTGTCAATAAAGGGGAGGATAAGAAGATTAGAGAGGTAATACTCTTATCCATGTTCATCTATTGGAGAGAGAGATGCTCTAGAATTTTTAGAGATAAAGTCAAAGAGATGCAAGTTTTGATTGAAGAAGTGCAACAACAATGGCAATATCTTCAATGACAGAAGAGTTTTAATATTCTTTTTCTTCTTTTAAATTAGTTTTTGTTTTAGTTTTTTATTAAGGATTTCAACAATGTTGAATAACTTTTACACTGTAATCTGGTTTCACCTTGAAACCTATTATCAATATAACAAATAGGGACTAGATCTCTATTTTTCATCAAAAAAAAAACAATTTATTGAATCTTTTGCTTTTGGGGTGGCAAAAAAACTCATAGCTCGTGGCTCGATCGTGACTCGCTCGCTAACAGCTCGCTCGTTACTGGACCGAGCTGTTAACGAGCCAGCTTGCCACTAGCTCGGTCCAGAATTAACGAGTTCAAGCTAGAGCCTAGCTTGCTCGTCAGCTCGCGAGCTAGCTCGGTTAGGCATCAATTTGTGAATTTGTATGAATTTGTGTGCATTTTATACTGTCTAGCTCAATTCAGCTCGGTTAAAATAAGATCCAGCCAGACCCAGCTCGTCAACTCGCAAGCTAGCTCGGACTGGCTCGTCACGATTTCAAGCTGAGATTTTAGCTCGGATGCCCTAGGTTCAGCTCGCTCGGTAAGAGCTCGGTCCATAATTAACAAGCTGAGCTAGGGTCCAGCTTGGCCCAAGCCAGCTCGTTGACAGCCCTAATTGGGTCGTTTGCTTTCATCCTATCCATTACTTGTATGCTCAAGAAGCCTTTTGGGGCCTTCCACTTCCAAGTACATCTGAAGGATCCATATTAGATAGGATTATTGAAATAATATTAGGAGTATGATTAAAATGTCACATTATTTTTGCGTCTCATTTATACCTCGTGTTTTAATTTTTGTTTTTAAAGTCCAAACAATTGATTATAATTGCTCAACATGATCTTCATATTAAAATGTGTTTGGAGATCAAATTTATAATTTTTTTTATTTTTTTACTATTTTTTAGATAGGTACAAAACAACTCTTGTTGGATAGTCCATAATTTTCTGAAAAAATAGTAATTTTGTATAAATCTAGAAAAATAGTAAAAAAGTTCCAAATATTTTAAAATTTGGAGTCCAAGCACATTTTAATATGAGATCATGTTGAGTGGTTCTGATCGACCGTTTGAACTTTGAAAACAGAGATAAGAATGCGAGGTATGATTGGAACACAAAAACAATAAGTCATTTTAACCCTACTCTAATATTATTTAAACTGAATAAATCCATCTACCATTTAGTTATCAGTTGCCATGCTTTTTTTTTTGTCAAATAAATATATTTTGAGAAGGGAAAATTTAAAACAGAACATGACATATATGAATATGACTTGACCAAAAGAAGAGGTTTATTTTTTCTTATTACTAATAAGGTTGAGGTCATAGCTGAGTTAAAATTACTGCTTTGGAACTGCCGTCTATAGGCCGGTATTATAAATATTTCATGGTTTGTTTGACATAATTGCCTTTCAGCTGTTCAAGGGTTTTATTTTTTGCAGGGTTCTAAATAGCGTGCTATAGCGCTGTTATAGCATTTTTGAATCATAAAAGTTATGGCGCTATTGACGCTATAACACGCTATTGCAACACAATATAGCAATAATATCGTTTTTTTAGTCGTTCCGCTATACCGCGATAAATGCTATTTAAACTTTTGATTTTTTGTGATAAAACTTTTGATTCGAATGATGTTCCCCTTATAAAGATAGCTTAGATGCCATGTGAATCCGATTATTATTTTTAAGCTTTTTGTTAGTTCAAGTTTGTAGCAAATACTCCCAAATGAAAAAAAAAATGATTTAGTTTTTAATGGAAATTAATTTAGAATATTTTTTAATGAACCATGTCATTGTTAATTTGCCATTATGTCGAATTCTTGGCGACAGCTACAGTGGGAAAAATGGCACGGCGGAGCCGGCTCCGTCACGGAACGACACGGAATGACACGGTACGCATGTCAGTTACGTGCCGTGACTCGCGTGTCCCGTGCTGTGACCATTCGCGTGCCATGTCCATCTTTTGAAACTTTGGCACAGCACGGCACGACACATGAAAGATTTAGTCACGGCACGACATGGCACGTAGTCACGCGAGTCACGTGTAATTAGGACCATTAGATATTAATTTAATGGTGAATCTTGAATAAACTAACCTAAATTATGATTAAATGGTCACGCGAGTCACGTATGGTCACGGCACGTTTAGGCACGGCGTGACCATTCGCGTGCCGTGACCACCCCTTAACATTTTGGTCATGGCATGGCACGGCACATGAAAAATTAACTTGGTTATGGCACGGCACGGTACGAGATCAAAGTCACAGCGTGTTAGTCACGTCACGGCACGGCACGACACGTTTTTTCCACTCTAGTGACAGCCTATGCTAATTTATTGGGTTCATTCACTATTGAAGGTTCAAAACATAGAAATTCAAAATGTTCTTTGCTAGATGTGCATGGTACCTTTTTTTTATCTTTCTGCATATAACAAAAAATATCATTTCGTGTTAACCATATTCAATTTTGTTTTTACTCCCTTTTTCTATTGATGGGCACCTCTAGCTTCATATAACAAATTTTAAATTGTGCGGTTTCTTCCGTCCTACTTGCAACATTACAAATAAAAAAGGAAAAAATTCTGTAACACAAAAAAATTTCTTTATGTGAAGACCACACCAACATATTTGTACATAAACTCAATTTTGGATACAAAAATGAAAAATAAATAAATAAAATCATCAAAATCTAACTAATTAACTTCATAGACTACACGAATATAATTAGTATATAACACTTAAATTGGTGCTCGCAAACATGCAAATCATTTAACACAAATAGACTCTCTTTTTTTCGCTATTATTGTTTTAATTAATTACAGATATTGGTAATGTTGTTTCCCTTTTAAATGTTGATTTACAAAACAAAATTGATTTTCTTATATATATTAATTACAAAAAAAAATTAGACCGTCCGTTTAGAGTTGATACAAATTTAAAAGAGATTCCGTAAATTTTCAAATTGACTTGTATGTTAGGATTCAATCCTTTTCTTGTTTAAAGCTATGTACATTTTTGATAGATTGTTGTGGATATATAGATAGGTTGGTTTACCATAGTATACCTAACAATTGTGGCTAATTAATTTGCTTTCCATAGGGTCACACATTGAGGTTGGATGATATATATATATATATATAGAGAGAGAGAGAGAGAGAGAGAGAGAGAGTGATATATATATATAGAGAGAGAGAATGGCTAATATCAAAACGTTTGTTTCTGGACTCAGGAACAAACGATTTAGTTCTCCAATTTCCAAAGTTCAAACAACAAATCCAAACCGTTAGATGTTCAATCTATATTAAAATGTGCTTGGAGACCAAATTTTACATTTTTTGGAATCTTTTTACTATTTATTAAGCTGGTTTGAAAACCGCTGTTTTTCAATGCTGCAGAAATTTAATAAAAACAGCGATTTTCAAACCAGCTTAATAAATAGTAAAAAAATTCCAAAAAATGTAAAATTTGGTCTCCAAGCACATTTTAATATAGATTGAACATCTAACGGTTTGGATTTGTTGTTTGAACTTTGGAAATTGGAGAACTGAATCGTTTGTTCCTGAGTCCAGGAACAAACGTTTTGATATTAGCCATTCTATATATATATATATATATATTCTAATAATTATTTGTAGATATAAGACTTGTATTAGTATTGAAGGAGTGATCAATAAGCAGATCAAGGAAGATCAAGCACTCTAATTAAAGACTGATATGTCTCTGGTAATTTCTATGAAATTGGCACTTGAAGAAAGTGGCAATTGTATACAAAATAAACAGTATCTAATAAATAAAAAAAACAAATTAAAGAAATTACAACAATTATATATAACTCCAAATTAATAAATCAGAAATATGTAATCCCCAAGAAATATTTATAGGGTAGTGGTAGAAGCCCTCTTCACCAGTAAAATCCAACAGAGAACCCTATAAATTAAGAAAAAACCACACATGATCCCAATATTTTGCCACCTCATGCTCTCATCCAGATGCCTAGTCATTAGCACATCAGATCCTGTTCTAGCACATATCAATGCATCCCCTTCATTTAACCAAGAGAAGCACTTGTCTCTCAAACTCCCATACTCATTTATTAGTAGTGCATCCAAAGGGTACCGGTATGGAGATACATAGTACATGAACAACCAATACTTTGGTATACTGTCTTTTGGTATGAAATATCCAGAGAAGAGAAAGAAAACCCCTAGAAATATGCATATGAGTGAATTGCCAAGAATGAAGTCTGGAGAGATTGCACCCAGAAAGAGAACAAGTGAACTTGCCATGAGTACAATCATCCAAACAACTAAAACAAAGAACATGAATGCATTGAAGGAAGGGTTGAGACCCACAAGCCAATAGACCGGTATTGCGAAAAGGAGAGCAACAACAAGTAAGAAAGGGATGAAAACGATCGTGTTAGCGACCATGTATGAAGAAAGCCGATACATCCTGCGAGACGTCTCGCGCATGAGCACACGTCTCTCTTGCAAGAATATAGGCAGTGCTTCTACAGTTGAGGAGAGAAGGAAACTTAGTGTAAAGGCAAATAGACCGAGCCTCTCGGCTATACCATCTTCGTTTGCCCTTACGTGGTAATATACGCTACCTAGACCGAGGCCACCTACAACGGCCTGCATTGTTCTTGCGGCGAAGAGTTGCTTGGTACGGTACATCATCTTCCAAAATCTCGAACTCAATGAGATTATCTCCTCGAATCTGGAGCAATATTGATCGTGATCAATAAACCCTTCATCAACGCTACATTCCTCGTTATCTTGCATTTCTTCGCAATTGGTTATGAACTCTCCGCATACTGTCTTGTACTCCACTATTTGATCGGTGATCTCCATGACAAACTCGAGTGGGTTGAGCCGGGCCGGAATCTTCAGCCCGAGTTGACATATGATATCCTCAAGGGATTTTAAACTGCCGTGATGAGCAACCGTGCCATGAGACAGGATCAGGTATGATGACATGTATTGCAACATTCGGTAGCTCGGTTGGTGGATTGTTAGTATGAGTATTTGCTTTCTTACCTTAGCCATAGAGGCAAGAAGCTCGAGTACTTGTAGTGCTGAGGTACTATCGAGACCCGATGTGGGTTCGTCGAGTAGTAGTATCGGGGGATCGTGGATCACATCAATTGCGATCGAAACCCTTTTTCGCTCGCCACCAGATATCCCTCGCACCTCGTCATCCCCGATGTAACTATCGGCAATGTGGTCTAGACCTAATTCTTGCATTAGAGCTAAAACCCTTTCCTCCTTTTCCTTCAAGCTCATACCTTTTATCCTGAATTGGGCACTAAACATCAGTGTTTCTTTTACAGTAAGAAGGGGAAGAAGATTATCCTCTTGCGTCACAAAGCCGCAGAGTTTTCTCAAGCGACTCGGTTTTAACACGGGTTGCTCGTTGAAGGAGATGGTTTTTGTATCAAAGTCAGAGTTCTTCACCCGACCTGAGATGATACGGAGGAGTGTAGATTTACCGGCCCCACTCGGGCCGACAATCGCAAGAATCTCTGAGCTTTTAGCGGAAAAGGAGACCGACTTAAGGAGTTGGATTGAGCTTGACCGGGGTTTACGGTTAGGGCACAGCCAAGAGATTGGTCCATTTTTTGTACGGTCGATGGTGTAAGAAAGATCGGTTACAACCAACTTGTAAGCCGGTATGACGGAGTCGATACACGGCGGAGGGGAGGGATGATAGAAGGAGGAAGATGGGGAGGTGGATTGTGGTGGAGAGCTAGAGTTGGTAAAGAGAGAGACATGATCTAGGTCTAAACAGGTATCTTCCATTGGAGGAATAGGAGGGAAATGGATGCAATGAGCAGCCATTGGAGGGAAGTTGTAAGAAAATAAAGAGTTAGAGGAGTTTGGTTTGAAGTGTGGGAAAAGGTTATTTGAAATGGTGGATGATTTGGGTTAACTGTTTGATGAATGTTTCTGATGGAGGTTGGACCTAACTTTGACCCCTTGCACTGTGCGTGGAGTGTAAATTGTGAGAAAATATCATAAATTTGTGATTGCGTTGGGGTTTGGCTGAGTTAGGTGATCTATATAGTGTAATGGGGAAGTACAATTTATAAGTAAAGTTTGTCAAAAGAACTGAATATGTTACACAAATAAATAATTGGGTTGATTTTAAAAGTACACAAAGTTAAGAGTTGGGTTGATTTTAAAATACCCTATCAGTAATGGGCTGGTACTGATTTCTCAATTGGGCCTAAAGAAAAGAGCCCATTGGAGAGTTTATGTTTGGGCCGTAGAAATTAGAGGGCAGTTTGCAATTGGCCCAAAAAAAAAATAATTAGATGGATTTTGAAGCCCGTCTACAGGGCACTGATCTGATCTTTTGCTTGCTCGTTTACTTATTTCTAGGATGGCATCTGAAGTAAATTGTTTGAAAATTCTTTATTTTAGTATTATTTTGAATAACAGTGCTATTATGTAAGAGGGTAAAAATACACCATTGGTTTTATGCTTCAATCATGTTGTATATTTTTATTTTTATTTTCAAATTTTAAACAGCCGATCTGAACCGCTCAACATGATTTTCATATTAAAATGTGCTTAGAAACAAAATTTTATATTTTTTTAATTTTTTTTTACTATTTTTTAGATAGGTACAAAATTACAGCTTCTTAACCATCAAAAAACAGTGATTTTGTACTTATCTAAAAAAATAGTAAAAAATTTCCAAAAAAATATAAAATTTTGTCTCTAAGCACATTTTAATACGGATATCATGTTGACGGTTCAGATCGACTGTTTGAATATTGAAATAAGAAATAGAGATGTGAGATATAGTAATTGGAGCACAAAACCAATAATGCATTTTAACCCTACTCATTATGTAAAATTAGCTTTTGTTGAATACGAATTATTGTTTGGAAGAGTGGTACATCAACGTTCAATAACTTCAAAATTACGTATTTTCTCCACTAAATTTAAAAAACTCACAAATTTATCCATTTATTGTCTTTTATATTAAACTCATTCTAAATTTATAAAATATTCATTTGACTCTTTATTAAAAGTATAAAATGCCCATCAAATTCAAATTTGAATCGGAAGGATTCCTCTACCATCCACACTTTTGAACTTACTAATCACAAATTGAGGCTCTCCCACAATTGACTGCATTTGAAATTACTAATCACAACGATGCCAAAATATTTATTAGGATGAGACATAATTTTATAATTATTTTAATCATGAGTATATTTTTATAATTTCTTAAAAAAAATATATAAACATAGATGTATATTTAAAAAAAAAATTAATCAGGTTGTCACCCAGCCTACAATGTGAATCGAGATTTTATATTTTTTATAATATAGTTGTTGTCCCTGTAAATAAAATGATTGTTATCCAATTATCAGAGAATAAAATCATAACTTAGAAGAATCAGATGGATGGCCAGGAGGGTAAAGGAGATCTAACACAAGCTTTTACTGCCACTTTGGTCACGCCATATAGCCTTGAGAAAGAACTCAGGCAGGAGCTAGGCAGCATCAATGGCTCCAGCTTTTACAGTCACAGACTTTTTCTTTGTTTCCAGTTACTCAATATATCTCCAGTTCATCAATCCTGGACACATCCATTGCACCTGAAATTGAATATTAACCTTCTCCATTGTCTTTTAAAAAGGAGGAGCAATCATAACTGTTTAATTGAAATGAGATAAAAATTGCAGTTCAGTGGAATTTGAAAATGCTTTCTATAATTACAAATGAAACGGCTATCTGAAAACACTTTTTATGAATTTCATAAAATCATATAATATGTATGGTCAAGTAACTGCAACTTAGACCAAGGTTGGATATGATATGACTAAAAAAACTAGTGAGCATTGTCCCAATTTTAACGCTTCAGCAGGGATTGACTAATTTAGCTTTGACCCAAAAAAAAAATGAATCTACTGAAATTCTCATTCGTAAACAGTGTTTCAAAATGTGTGTAAAGAAAAACTAGCTGTTTTGAGATGCGTGTATAGAAAAAGTTAGACGGCTTGATTCGGAAGTTTATAAATTTCAGAAACACGGTTCACGAATGAGAAATTTCAGCAGATTTCAATTCAAAAAAAAAAAGGTTTCAGATTATATTTTTGGGTACAATGTTTATCAAGAGAGTGAGGCTATGGTGCTATGCATAGCACGGATGACTAGTGTACTACGGCTCAATATGGTATTTTTTAAAATTTTAACGGTCGATCCGAACCGTTCAATGTGATAACCATATGAATATGTACTTGCAAACTAAATTTTATATTTTTTTCGAATTTTTTTACTATTTTTTTAGATAGGTAGAATTTTGATGGTCCAGAATTTTCAAAAAACACTGATTTTTCTACCTATCTAAAAAAATAATAAAAAAATTCAAAAAAATATAAAATTTAGTTTGCAAGTACATATTCATATGGATATCACATTGCACGGTTCGGATCGACCGTTAGGATTTTAAAAAGTACCATATTGAGCCGTAGTACATTAGCCATTGGTGCTATGCATAGCACCATAGCCTCACTCTTATCAAGATCTCCTAGATACTTTCAACTTATTTTCTGATATCAGAATTCAATGACCATCCCTGTTGTTTTGGATCGAGTTTCACCCTTTTTTTTTTTTTGGAAAATTTAACATAAATTTTAGAATGTAAGTGTCAATTACAAGCATAAACAAAAAAATTCACCGAAAGTTGTTTTATCGTTCCGTTTTTTTTATTCTTTTTTGTTCCAAGCACATCTCTTGAAAAAAGGAATAATTTCGGTGTAAATATGTTTTCCTGTGTTGATAAGTAAAATTAAAATCAAGCAAATACTAAATTAATTTGAAAATTTGATAGTTGATAGTTGTCAAGTGAGAAATTGAATTAGTAAAATACAAAAATAAAATGAGGAGGGATCCAATTACACTTTTTTTGGTGACACACTTTGACACCTACTATTTTTAAAGTCCAAATAGTCGATTTAAACCGTTCAACATGATGGATATATTAAAATGTGCTTGGAGATCAAATTTTACATTTTTTTGAATTTTTTTGCTATTTATTAAGATGGTTACAAAAATCGTTATTTTCAGACCATTGAAAAACAGCGATTTTGTAACCATCTTAATAAATAGTAAAAAAATTCAAAAAAATGTAAAATTTGATCTCCAAGCACATTTTAATATGGTGATCATGTTGAACGGTTCGGATCGGCTGTTTGGATTTTGAAATCACAAAATTGACCTATATAAAAAACGGTGTCATGATGTGTCACCAAAAAAGGTGTAATTGGATCCCTCCTCAAATAAAATATAACTAGTGAAGTGGTAAAGATAAATATCTCAAAGATTAAGAAATTTGATGCTTAGAAAAATGGTGTCTAAAGGGTAACTCGAATAATGGGATCCAAATCTGCTGAAATTTCAGATCCATGAACAGTACCCTGAAATCTCTGAAATTTCGAATTCAGCCGTCGAACTGTTTCGAGATGCGTGCACAGAAAAAGTTGAATGGCTAGATTCGAAAATTTAGAAATTTCTGGTGTACTGTTTATGGATTTGAAATATCAGCTGATTTAAATTCCGAATAATGTCATAGTTTATTAAAAAAAATGGTGCGAATAAGTAAATACGAGGTGTTTAAAGATGTATATTTGCTACTTTTATGCAATTTAAATAAGATTTTTATTATCCCGACAAAATGTTTGCACTATATATAAGTCTATAACAAGAACCAGTGTAAAAAATTTGGAATTTTTTTTATAAACCTTAATTAAAATTTTGTTTTTTACGAAACCAACATGATTACTTTTTTTTTTTACAAAAATCATAAAAACCGAAATGCTATTTCGATCTGAAATTTTTATTTATTCCGGACCGAAATGGCATTCAAGTCCGGTTTTCTTTTTGAATTTTCTGTGGTACTGGTTTCACAAGTTTTCATATGAGCCGCCGCAGAAAATCCAAAAAGAGGACCGGACCAAAATGCTATTTCGGTCTGGAATAAAAAAAAAATTTCGGACCGAAATGACATTTCTGTTGTTATGGTTTTTGTAAAAAAAAAAAACAGTAATCATGTTGGTTTCGTAAATTTTTTTTTTTAATTATGGTTTATAAAAAAAATTCAAAAATTTGCACCGTGATATTGTTTCGAGAATAAAATTTTATTTCTAAATAAAAAAGGTTCCTCATGTGCACACAAACTTGCGTACATTTATTATTTTAAGATAATCCCTTGCAAGGCACTACAAGTGGAACGGACTCCGCTGCTTTTCTAGAAGAAAAGCAGGACCCTCCTCTTCCAAATCCAATAATTCAAAATTCGTTGAGATTTGTGCATGAGACAAGTTTTTTATCGAGATACGTGAATGAAAATTTTGAATCGTTGAATTTGGAAGAGGAGGGTCCTCCTTTTCTGCTAGAAAAGCAGCAGAGTCGGACCCACTACAAGTACATATCAGTTTAATTATGGCCAGGTAGAAAAAGACTGTTGACCAAGCAAAGGAGATGAGATGAGTTGACACAAAAATTGAATTTAAATAAAAAAATATTATTGAGAAAAGGAAGCATCAAGCATCAAGCATCAAGCATGCATGCAAAGCCCAAAGCTTCTACGGTCCCCACTCAAATCCGGATCCGTATCCTCTCAGGTATCTGACTCACGCAAATTAAAACGGACGGCCCATATTAATCTTATCTGAGCCAAACTCAATCGGGTGCCTACGGAGACTGTTTTGAGATTCGTTCTATGTTAAAAGAACCGTCCGATTGTAATTGTTTTCAGTCAGGTAACCTGGGGTGATGTGTATTCCTCAAATCCGGTTCAGGTGATTTGACGTGAGAGCCAAGCCAGTGACTCAGCCTCAGAGCAGGTCCAACATGCTACCACAGATTTGTGGGACCCATCACAGATTGGACGTGTCGATCCCCTCCGTTACCCTAGTGCTTCGTATTCCGTACCTACGTACCCACCCAACGGAGCAATGCTTCTCTACGTTTGTAGGGGTTGGATTTGTTGGAGTATAGAGCACGGTCTCGGTCTATATTCTATTTGAACACCGTAACAGTGAGGCTATGGTACTATGCATAGCACGGTTGGATCCGGTTTCAAATTTGAGTTTTCAAAATCCCAACGGTTCATCCAAACCGTTCAACATGATTATAAAATGAATATGTACTTGCAAATCAAATTTTATATTTTTTCAATTTTTTTTACTATTTTTTTAGATAGGTAGAAAATCACTTGATCTGAAAATTCTGCTTAACAATAAATGAAAAATTAGCGGCAAAACCTAATTAAGCTTAACAATAAATGAAAAAGAAAAAAATACACGGCGATATGTAAAATTCTCTTTGGTACGACTTTATGGCAGAATGCTGTCTGAAAACGCAATATACGATACATGATGGGGAACTAGGGAACCAACTCCGCTGTTCTCCAAATTGGAGAACAGGATTCTGTTATTCCGATCTGAACCGTTCAAAGTTTTTCATATCCGAATCTCAATAAAGGTGAATGGCTGGGATCGGAATAACAGGGTCCTGTTCTCCCTTTGAAGAACAGCGGAGTCGGATCCGGGAACTAGAGGCAAGCCAACGAGTGTATTAAAAGTGTTTACGATAAGATATACTGAAATTTCAGCATAATTGCGCATTTCAAGACATTTAATTTGCAAAATATATTATCGTCAATTTACACTAATGATTCTACGAAGTTTTTACTAATATTTGTAATTTATGTATTTTTAGTCTAAATTTAATGTATCCGAATAAATAAAGCATAATACGGTAATTGCTATGAACATATGAAAAAAATAACACTTACGCGTGCCATGTCATTGATGTTATTCATTTTGTCAGAAGCGGTACACTATAAGTTAATAAAAGTAAGAGAATATTTTTCATATCTAATAATTATTAGTGGGACGACTTTCTTGTAAAATGATGTTAATTTTTAAACACTTTTTTTTACTATATATATTTTTTAATATGCGGCGACATAGACATTTTTTTTTTTTTTGACAAAACCAAATCTACACAATAAATAATTTTTTCTTCTGGCGATGTCTAATTAGAATTTTCTTGTTGAATGTTTCTATTTAAAAAAAAAAATAGAGATCAACATAAGAGATAGTGAAAGATTTAACATTTCTATTCGTTTGTCAAGGACAAAAATAACATAGGAGATAGTACTATTTTACAAATTTTATTAAAAAAAAATAGAGATCAATATTAGTACTATTTTACCAATAGTATAAAAATCTTCACAATTATTTTCATCATACTATTAATATTATGTTCTTTTCTATATCTATATTAATTTATGGATTAGTTGTTCAGATTATACGTCCTTCAATATACCATTAAGCAATGTTTAAAATTTTCTTTTTGATAACCTAGATGAACAATTAATAAAAAAAAAAATTGCTCGTTGAGTTGTAACATGTTTTACATTTTTAAATGTAAATAAATCGGCATTCTTTTGTTAATGTTTTAAAATATAATTTCAAAAATTATAACGAAGATAATCAATTTTTTTTAAAAAAAATCAATAAAGTTACAATATCCACCGGTAGAGTGGGAAAAATGGCACGCCGGAGCCGGCTCCGTCACGGTTCGGCACGGTAACGGCACGGAACGGCACGGCACGCGTGTCGGTCACGTGCCGTGACTCGCGTGTCGCGTGCCGTGACCAATTGTTGGCAAAGAAGACACGGCACGGCACGGCACGGCACGGCACGGCACGGAAATTGTCTTGGTCACGGCACGGCACGGAACACGAAAACGGCATGGCACGGGACACGCGAGTCACGGAACGGAAGACACGCCAGTCACGGCAGTAGCGAAGCAATGCACTAACATACCTTCCTATAAGGTATAATTTTATTTTAATTAAAATATTTACATTTAAATTTCAATTTAAAACATTTGAATTTTAAATAATCGTTTTATTTTTTTTTTAAACGTTAAATGCGATCAAACTTGACTAACGCGCGTTTGGTCACGGCACGTTTGGTCAAGGCACGAATTAGTCACGGCACGACTTAGTCACGGCACGCGAGTCACGGCGTGACTCGCGTGCCGTGACCATTCGCGTGCCGTGACCACCCCTCGTAATTTTTGTCACGGCACGGCACGGCACGTGAAAAATTTACTTGGTCACGGCACGGCACGGCACGTGACCAAAGTCACGGCGTGTTAGTCACGGTACGGCACGGCACGGCACGTTTTTCCCTCTCTATCCACCGGTCAACCCCTAAAAAACTGATAGCGTGATCACAAGACCAGGAAATTTTAGTCAAAACCAAGCGTACGTAAGAATAACCGCCAGTGGAGAAGCTTAACCTACAGAAACCTCGCGAGACCACCGGACCTACTTCTGTCCTCTATTCCCACTCTATATAATCCCGTTTGTCTCTATACTCCCGCTTAAAATAATCTCCTTCTCCATTTTTTACTCCAGTCTACCACCACCAGTACTCACCACCTCACCTTAAATATATTCATATAATACCCCTCCTAGATCTCCACTTAAAATACTATTTCAAAGTTTTCAACCTAAGCTTCCACGGCTCCATACATACATATAAAACCTCCATTCTCTCTCTCTCTTCAAATGGCGGAGTACCTTGTTCGCGCTACCAGCCCTGTCATCTCTCTCTCAAACCCTAACGTCTCCGACGAAGAAGAGAACAACAACTTAATAAAGCCTAACCAAACCCCTATTCAAACCAACATCAGCGGTGCAATCGTCGTCTCCGGCGACGGTGGCGGCACGAATCTCATCACGACCCCGTGCTCGGGAAACTCCAGTCGGAAGCCACGTGGAAGACCGCCTGGATCGAAGAACAAGCCGAAACCACCGGTTGTTATTACCAGAGAGAGCGAGTCTTCCATGCGGCCGGTTATTCTCGAGCTCGCAGCAGGGTGTGATATCGTTGCCTCCATGTCCGCCTTCTCTCTCCGCCGGCGCACCGCCGTGTCGGTTCTATCGGGCACAGGTTCTGTGAGCAATGTGACAATTCGCCACCCGAGCTCTCCAAGCTCTAACATCATCCTCCATGGTCGATTCGAGCTTCTCTCCTTATCCGGTACCATACTCCTGCCAACTTCAAGCTCAAGTAACAGCCCGAACACAGGGTTCTCGATTCTGATGTGTGGGCCCCAGGGGCAGGTGATAGGAGGCACCGTAGCGGGCCCATTAATGGCCGCTGATACGGTGATGATCGTGGCGGCGTTGTACTCTGCTCCGGAGATACACCACCTTCCATTTCCCGTGGAAAACGAAGATTCTGACGGGGCGGGAGTGGCGATGGCGGAGAGACAGGTGGAAGGTGGAAAGGTGAAGGCAGAGGCGACCGTTCAGGCACCGCCTCTGTACGGTGGGCCCGTGGGGATGGGAGGACAGATGGCAAGACCAGAGATGGCGCTGTGGTCCCAGCCTCCCCCGTCGTCTCGTGCTGGTCAGAATACATCTCAGTACTGAAACACTGAGAGGTTGATAACCGCATTTGGTATTTTGTCTAAGCGGGTTTAGTTATAGGGTTACCGGGTATCGGGTCGGGTATATTTATATTTATATTTTGGAGGTAAAAGGGAAAGAAGGAAAGGATAGAAAGCGACTCAGATCCTTTTTGTTTTGATATTTCTTGGGAAGCGGCGCTGCTGCTGCTGCTACTACCAACGCAGGCTGAAGAACTGAAGCGAATCTTTTTTCTTTTCTTTTTTCTTTCTGATCCGCTAGGGATAGCTCTTGGTCTTATCACCTTCTCTTTTTGTCCTTTTTGGTTAGTGTTTCTTTCATTTTTTTTCATTTTTCTCTCTTTGTTGCTGTAACTTTGTTCTTGTTTTCATACCGAGGAAAGGAAATGAAGAGTTGCATTCTGATTTAATTAGCCTGCTTTTCTGGCATGAAACTCCAAATTGAAATGCCAGTATATATTATGCATATCTATCTATACATGACATGATATTTATGACAAGGTGCAGGTTGTGTAAACTGTGGATTTCAGACTTGAGAGCCTTCTGGTATAGACGTATAGTGGTATTCTGTTTTTGGCAGGGCGTACGATTCACGGTCACGGTACATAAGAGAACAGTGGATCGAATCTAGACCTCAGTATCACTTTGGCAATGTTCTTTTTATTTCTAAGTGAGCTCCTCTTTTGAGAATGAAGTTTACATATCAAGTTTTAAAATTTTTACTAAACATGATTTTTATATTAAAATTTATTAAACATGATTTTTATATTAAAATGGAATTCCATATCAAGTTTTAAAACATTTAGAACTTTACTATCTTTATAGATGGGTAGAAATTTCCATGATCTCAAGATTCTTGACTATCTAAAAGTAGTGATTTTTCACCTATCTAAAAAAAAGTAAAAAAAAGTAAAAAATATATAAGATCATGATGAGCGGTTTCGATCAGTTAATCTCTTGAGAGTGATTCTATGATACTTTGCAATGCGCAAATAAAAAATTATTAGATTCATTTATTCGTTTTCAAAGTTCAAACCTGATTTAAATCACAAACCTAATTTAAATCACTCAACATGATCTCTACATGAAAAATAACTTCTAGACCAAATTTTAAATTTTTGAATTTTTTTTTTTAGATAAGTAGAAATTCCGTGATCTAAAAATAACTTCTAGACCAAATTTTAAATTTTTAAAAACATTTTACTATTTTTTTAGATAAGTAGAAATTCCGTGATCTAAAGATTATTGACCTTCCGAAAGTAGTGATTTTCATCTATTTAAAAAAATATTACATAAAATTTAAAATATGTAATATTTGATCCGTAAGTACATTTTTATACGAAGACTATATTGAACAATTTACATGGATTGTTTAAATTTTATAAACAGAATATAAATTTATAGTAGGAATTGATCCGCGCATTACCAAGTCCAAGTACCATAGCCCTCACTAGAGTAGGAAAAATGGCACGCCGGAGCCGACTCTGTCACGGAACGGCACGGCACGCGTGTCCTTCGCGTGCCGTGACTCGCGTGTCCCGTGCCGTGACCATTCGCGTGCCGTGACCAATTGTTGGCAAAGAAGACACGGCACGGCACGGCACGGAAATTGCCTTGGTCACGGCACGGCACGGGACACGCGAGTCACGGAACGGTAGACACGCCAGTCACGGGAGTCACGGCAATCACGAGGCAATACACTAACATACCTTCCTATAAGGTATAATTTTATTTTAATTAAAATATTTACATTTAAATTTCAATTAAAACATTTGAATTTTAAAGAATCGTTTCGTATTTTTTTTTTAAATGTTAAATGCGATCAAACGTGACTAATGCACGTTTGGTCACGGCACGCGAGTCACGCCGTGACTAGCGTGCCGTGACCATTCGCGTGCCGTGACCACCTCTCATAATTTTTGTCACGGCACGTGAAAAAATTACTTGATCACAGCACGTGACCAAAGTCACGGCACGGCACGGCACGTTTTTCCCACTCTAGCCCTCACTCCTCTTTTACTTATCTTCGTTTGCTGTAATAACTATTAGGTTGAGTTTTGAAAGATAATAAACAAATACCATCAACAGAAAACTGTTCTCAAAAGACAAAAGGCAACAAAGTGAAAATATTACAAGTCAAAAGACAATTTAGGCGCAGTAATATAGGCAACAATGGGAAATGTGAATTTCTCTAGATAATTTAGGCGCAGTGTTGTATGACAAGTAATGTAGTGTGTTTGCAATAAGAAGATATGATATGTTACTATTTGCATACCATTTATTTTTTATGTGTACAATATCTGTAAAGGGATAATTTGAATAAATAGATTAATATTCAATAAATGTGTTAATTATGAAGTAAACGTAATTTACGCGAACAGAGATACACTGTTCGGTGCAAGCATTAATGGTAATAATGTTGGTCAATGAACCGATTAGCAGCGCGTTACCGGAAATACTTTGCTTAGTGCGTGCATTAGTGATGATAATATATTAGTCATTACATTGCTAAATCATGTGTTAGTGAAATAAAAATGACTATAGATACCATCATATTATTGATCCGAAGTGTTGCTAAAATAATTAAAATAATCATCTTTTTATCTAATCCGGCGTCTCTTGACGAGGATAGTGAACTATAGTTCCCTTTAGAGTGGGAAAAATGGCACGGCGGAGCCGGCTCCGTCACAGAACGGCACAGCACGCGTGTCAGTTACGTATCGTGACTCGTGTGTTCCGTACCGTGACTATTTGCGTGCTGTTTTCATCTTTTGAAACCTTGGCACGACACGTGAAAGATTTAGTCACAGCACGGCACGGCACGAGTCACGTGAGTCACGTGTAATTAGGACCATTAGATATTGATTTAATAGTGAATCTTGAATAAACTAACCTAAATTATGATTAAATGGTTACGCGAGTCACGTATGGTCACCGCACGTTTAGGCACGGCGTGACTTACGTGGCGTAACCATTCGCGTGTCGTGACCACTCCTTGACATTTTGGTCACGGCACGGCACGTTACGTGAAAAATTAACTTGGTCACAGCATAGCACGGCACGAGGTCAAAATCATGACGTGATAATCACGTCACGGCACGACACATTTTTTCCACTCTACACAAAAAGCTCATGAGCTTTAGAGATTAAAATAAGGTAATAGATGAGAGAAAATATCAACTTTGATTTAGTTATTTCACTTGTACTAATAGATAAATATAATCTTTCGTCTCTCTTTTTATCTTAAAATTTAGTGGGTAGAATTAATAACCAACCCTATTAAAAAAAATGAAGTAAACAATTCTTTTATTTTTCCTATTAGTTATACTATGTTCTATTACATAGTTGTGTTAGTTTTATTTTATTATGTGGCATATGTTATTTATTGTGCACTAATTTCATTTTACAGAAATTAACGAAAAGGCACGAGTAATTTTTAATGAAAAAATTTAGATTATTATTTATTAAATTTATACTGGTTCCAAAGGTTGCCTCAGAATTATAAAAGAACCTCTTTTCTTCTCTTATTGGGACATCTCTTTCATTTCTGAAAAATTCTGTCTATAAAAATTAATTAGAGAAGTATAAGAAAAACGCTAAAAGGTCTCCATCATCACGTCTGAGGAAAATCTTTGATGATCAGTATTTACGCTTCCGCTTACCGATGTCGTCACTCCAAAATTGTAAGTTTAAATTACGTTTACTATTTTATTTTGAATTTACTGATTCTGAGTTGTTTGTGTTCTAATTATAAAACACGTTTTGAATTTATTATGTCTATCAAGTTGTTGTTATTCTGTTTTAACAATTTGTTATTTTAGTGAGCAAAAATGTTAGCCAGAGTTCCCGACGAGAGGAAATCATACGTAGAAAACAGAGTTCAAGTTAGAAATTTAATTTGTTTGAAGAATTTCAAAGTTGAACCGACAAGTCAGAAACATATTACTTTTCAAAAAACTAAATCACTAGATGGAGATTTTCAAATTGTTTTTGACAAAGACAGAACTATCATTCCTCTTCCTCAAACCATAAGTAATTTTCTTGTTTACCCTATGGTGTCATCCATTGATGAAATTTAAGGGATGCAACGCAGCAATCATCTCATACAACGCAGCAATCATCTCATAGCTAGGTAATTCATATTTGTATAGATAGTTACATGCTAAAGCTGTTACTTTTTTAAAATTTAAAATTTGTTTTTGATGAACACCTTACAATTTTTATTTTCTTTATTTAGATGTAGTTAGTCGAGTCTGTTATGGTCATAAAGTATAGTACCTACCTTGCCCTTGAGATTTATCTGATTGACTGAACGCGAGTCACAAATTTAATATCTTAAAATTTAGTGGGTAGAATCACAATCACAAGATTCGCGAATTATTCGCGAATAATTCGCAAATTTTACGAATTATTCACGAATTTTTCCAGATTGCTCCCTTATAGGATTGAGATATTTGGTTCGGATAATTCCGAATCATTTCCGAATTATACCCGAATTATTTTCAAATTACGAATTTTTGACTTCGCCAAATCGAACCTGAATAATTTATTTGTCACTATGGATATAATTAGTAACCATCTTTATTAAAATAAAAATGAAGTAAACAATTTAGTAGTCATTTAGAAATTTAAGAAAATAAAACTTGAGAAGCAAAATACTAATAAAGAAGCAACATAACGTCATATAACGATTGTTTTACAAGTCGGGCACGATTCTCCCTTTCTTGGAATTCGCTTCTCATGATATATCTCACACTGTTGAGTTGATAAGTAGAAATATTGGAATCCGAACCAGATATAATTTCTAGGATTGTTTGGAAAAAAATTCGGGTATAATTCGGGTATATCTCATGCTTCTCCCTTTCTAGGATTGTTTGCTACTTTCTAAATTTTATTATTTTAAAATGCTGGCAATAAAAAATTGGGGAATTTAACGTGGCAACACCTTTTTGATATAAAGTCGCTCATTCATTCATTTATTCATGCAAATGCGGATTACCAAATCGAGAAGAATTTTTTTTATAAACCATAATTAAATTTTTTTTTTTTTACAAAACTAACATTACTTTTTTTTTTTTTTTACAAAAATTATAAGAACCGAAATGCTATTTCGGTCTGTTATTTTTTTTTTTATTCTGGACCGAAATAACACTTCGGTCCGATCTCCTTTTAAATTTTCTGTAGCAGCTCATATGAAAACTTGTGAAACCAATACCACAAAATCCAAAAAGAGAACTGAAATGATATTTTGGAATAAAAAAATAACGGACCGAAATTACATTTTGGTTTTTATGATTTAAAAAAAAAAAGTAATCATGTTGGTTTCGTAAATTTTTTTTTATAATTATGGTTTATAAAAAAATTCAATGGAGAAGGTCACATTGAGAACACAGTACACAGTGTAGTCAAAGAGCACAGCCTCGATTCCGGGCTTTCTTTCCACAGTCAAACAGAAAAAGAAAAAAAAAAAAAATAGATCAGAACTGAACAGAGTAGCAAATGGATGCATCAGTCTTTTACCAGTACCAGTTTCAACCTTTTATATTCAAGCAACTACACAATTGGGCAGCTTCATTCAATTCGTACTTGTTTCAATTTTGATGTCTGCTGTTCTGCTGACTTTACCAGCATATCACCTTCCAAAGGCAATAAAAGAAGGGGCAAATATTGGAAGGGGACCAAATTGACATAATTGCAGGACTGCTACTGTTTCTCTTTTGTTGAGAACTTGAGACCAAGTGTTTGGTTCTCTTATTCTTATTATTATTATTTTTATTCTTATTCTTATTCTTATTCTTATTCTTATTCTTATTATTATTATTATTATTTAGTAAAGGTGGAAGTTAAAACACCAAATTATTAAATATATATAAGAAATCTTCTATTCAGATTTTAAACCTACAATCTCACACACGGAAGACATTAAATTTATCATTAAATGAAGGACTGAGCAGAGTTTATATTTTTATTATTATTTATGTGTAGTTTTTTCAAAAATAAATAAATCTATAGCGCAGTTTTTAAGGAATTTGATCTACAATAGAAACATCAACATAGCTAGCGCTTCCAAACGAGACAAAATGTTAGCATTTTGAAATGCTCGTTTTATGACATACACTGGCATTGCTCGCATTTCGTTAGATCTGAAATGCTAAGATGCCAGTGTTTCAACTATAAAAGAAAACAATTTTGATGATCAATTAAGTTGATATTGTGAGTAATAGTCAAACATAGCTTACAAATTTAAAATCTAACATTTCAATGTAATGTACACTATGCCTATATCATACATATTATAAATGACAAAGTTTGATTAAATTTACCGTTTATTAAACATCTTAAAGTTATAAATGTTTTCAAAATATATAAATCATCAGAAAAATATTCAAATTGTACGAAATTCAAACTTTTAAAAAGAGCTTAGTGACATTTTGAGCTTAAATTTTAACGTGATAAACATATAAGAGGAGGGATCCAATTACACCTTTTTTAGTGACACACTTTGACACCTACTATTTTCAAAGTCCAAATAGTCGATCCAAACCGTTCAACATGATGGATATATTAAAATGTGCTTGGAGATCAAATTTTACATTTTTTTGAATTTGTTTGCTATTTATTAAGATGGTTACAAAAATTGTTGTTTTCGGACCATTGAAAAACAACGATTTTGTAACCATCTTAATAAATAGTAAAAAAATTCAAAAAAATGTAAAATTTGATCTCCAAGCACATTTTAATATGGTGATCATGTTAAACGGTTCGGATCGACTGTTTGGATTTTGAAATCGCAAAATTGACTTATATAAAAAACGGTGTCATGATGTGTCACAAAAAAAGATGTAATTGGATCCGTCCTCAACATATAAACTTTAATACTAATATTATGTATAATTTTCTTAATTTTTTGAAATTCAAATTATGAGTACCATATTTTTGCACTTATATAACATAACATAAACAACATGATATTAATAAATAATTGTTCAAATATAATGTCGCCTAAATACGTTTATCAGTGATTTATACCGCAACTAATTATCCGTTTCGTTGGCGCTAAAATTCTCTATATCATCCGAATTCATGAAATTACTTTGTTTATTAATATTTTAGGAGGAGGGTTCAAATACCTCTATTTTTTGTGCCTCCACTATACCTCCATTTTTAAAAACTTTAATAACTCAAAATTTAAAACTTAAAAGTCAAAATAAAACTATTGAATATGATCTACATCATTTTATCTATGCACGTATAAAAAATTATGACATTTCAGTTTTGTTTTGGTTGTCATCAAAAGCTTGTAAAAAACGTACTAATGTGGATAATTTCTAGACGTTGATTTTTCAACTTATTGATTCACATTAAAAACAAAATTAAAATGTGATAAATTTTTATGAGCACATAGAGAAAATAATATAAATCACATTTAACGGTTTTATTTTAATTTTTAAGTTTTAAATTTTGAGTTATTAAAGTTTTAAAAAATGGAGGCATGGTGGAGGCACAAAAAATGGAGGCACTCGAGTGCATATTTAAAATATGAGTGCTATATTTAAAATCCGTAAAAATCCTTATGTCACGCTTTCTTACAAGCTTGATGATAATAACACCAAAATTTAGACCAACAAACTTCTAATTTTTTAACATACGCATGATCTTTTCTTGTTGATGGTATAATCAGGGGCGGATCTAGAGTATTTCAGGGGGGCAACTGCCCCCCCTGGATTTTAAGTTTTAGTGGAGATTTATAGGTTTTGACTGAATTTGCTCCCTCTGAAATTGTTTTTTCCCTCTCTGAACGTTTGATTTGTAATTCGGGTAAAATTTAGAGTTGAAATTGAAATAAATTTGTTGAATTTTGATTGGTAATTAGAATTATAAGTCAGAAAATCAGAAATTACAAGTCAAAGTATTGGAAAGTATAAGTTAAAGTTTTTTTATTGAGTACCCAATTGGTTAATGAATTTAAATCCGATTCAATATTTTTTTGCCTCCCTGACGAAAATCCTAGATCCGCCCCTGGATATAATGCATATGATTAGAAATTAAAATTTTAAATATGGGGCTCTAATTGTTGAGTCCGACGAAAACCATCATCGACCACCGCAGGACCATCTGTGTTGAATATAAAACTGAATAGCGGAAGCGTACCTTAATCCATGACTGTCTTGTGCGAGAGATCGCCACCGATTCGGTTCTTCCAGAATAGCAAGGCTCTTTAGAGAGTCTCCTTTAGTTATGCCTTCTCTAAAGTCTCTCACACTCTCATCTAATGGGATAATGAGATATGAATTCAGATTACCTTGTATTCTGGGGGACCAAATCTTTATATACAGCCTAAGGAACTCCTTGGTTGTCATATTATGGCAATTATTCAATTCAGCCCATAATTAAATTGAATATTACCTCTTAAGTTCTACACATTAAAGGCCCACACCCTATATGACACATTATTGCTCAATAAATCATAAACCGCAAATGATCACTTTTAATTGAGCATAAAATTGACAGTATACAATACATCATTATTTTACATATTAGTCCAACATTGGATTAATGATCCAACACTAATATTTTTCACCTTTTTGAATGCTTCCAATTTCATCCTTTTAAGGAGAAGAAATACTTAAAAAACAAGAAAGAGACAACCTCTTCTGTGAAAAAAAGTATAAAATCAAAACCAAAAGGGAGGATATGGATATGTAATGAGGGAATTTAATAATTAGTTTGCTTTCGGCTGTGCTTTTTTAGTTCGTAGTCTTCGGATGAGTCACTTTTACTTGCTAGGGAAGAGATCTATGATGCGCACGAACTTGATTGGGTTCGCCACTTTTGGCTCAGGCGCTCTGTTTTGGGCGGGACCTGAGTGTACTTGGCTGTTGGGTTTATACGGGTCAGGTGGACCCGTTTCTAATTATTAACTATCGGATAAAAGTTAGCTTCTTTGCCTCCGTTTCTGTAGAGAAAATTATTATGCTTTGCTCTGTTATGTGTTTTCCAGAATAAATCTTGTTACGTGTATCTTTGCTGAACTTTTTTGAGGTAGAAAAATGAAGGTCAATTAAGTCAATCAAATTTCATGTAACTTTATTTAATTTTAAACTAGATCTGTTTTCTTTTTTCTTTTTATATTCAATTTCAAATCCTTGCTAGTATCTATCAAGTTTCTCAAAAAAAAAAAAATCTTTATAAAGGAAAGCGGGATGCGTTTGATGGATATCAGATTCAAATCGGTTCGATGCCTGCTCTGATTCGTCCGATTTGTTTTATGATTTGTGCAATTCGTTTTAGTATTCGACTATTCGTGCAGATTAAATGCGTATGAATTATGAAGCGAAACAAGCAGTTCAAAGTGGGCATTAGACTCACGCACGTCTGGTTCCCTTTCTAAATAGCGAGACTATGGTAATATGAATATTACTGATGGAGCTTGATAATTGCTCTCCAAACAAATTCCGAGAGCGCCCCCAAGTATTTAATGTCTTATTTTCATTTTCAGCGCTCAAATCCTAACTTTTAAATCTCTATTTATAACATTTTACAATGCTGCCCGCAAGTTTTTAAACCTCTATCTACAAGCATTTACATCCTAAATCTGAGTAGTTTTAACATGTAACTATTTTTGTCTTCAAGCCAAAAAAGGAAAAATTCCTTTCACCCACATTTTTTTTCCTCTGATCATTTGATGAGCGAAATCCTATCAGGCTAATAAAATTTATAACCCAGTTTCCTATCCAGTCAGATTACAAACGCATAATCCTATCGAGTAGTATAATCATGTGTCGATCCGTAGGGAATAAGGTTTAAGGTCTTGAACAATTAAATCTCAACATTTCAAAAGGCTAGACAAAATCTGGAAATTGAGAGTTATTGGTTTTGATTTTTGTATTTGGCAAAAATTAAAAGTAAGTAAAATAAATAAGATAGTGATATGAATTTCTAGGGTTTTGGCTTACCATTGCTACTCAATCCGTTTTGGTTTTAATCTTATTTGATGTTGTTTGAGGGTTTTAAATCCAATTTAGTGACTGCCGCTTTCGCACCAACACAACCACCCTACCTATCAAGAGATCCGGCTAAGACTTGTCTTAATTGGTGCAAGGAATTATGTGATTAGCCCAAAGATTTTAGACTTCACTTACTAGGTTCGTCGCCCTACTTTCTGCTTCATTTGATGTCCCTATGGTGAGGCAAAACAATGCGACATTTGTCTGCAAATGCCAAGACTCCCATGTATACTTTTGTTGGTCCAACTAATGGTATCTCCGGCTAATGTCTCATCCACTAGTCTAGTATTTTTATTCTCCTTATCCTAACTTGGTTAGCCTAATGGGACTATCTTTCCATGTGTGACCATCACATGGCGGTCTAGACTAACAAACGAAATAAAGTAAGAATGAACATAAACCGCAAAAACAATCGAACAACAAAAGACTAAACAATGATAAAATAAAATATATATCAAAATATTATGAATAACAAGGTTTACTGCTAAGCCCTAATAATTTAAACTTAGCTGCGGAATGGTATGTTTACAATAGAGAAATAAGAGAAAGATACAACTATACAAGAAATACCATCATACTTAGTCTCTACACACTTCACTCTTCATACTTAATAAAATATAGATCTAAAATGCCAAAAGTATCAAAGATATGTTCCTCATCTGTCCAGGAGTATTTTATAGGAGTGTATGGGCGTCTAGAGATGATTGGAGGCCAAGCAACCTGATTTAGACAGAACTGTAATACGGATCGTACCGATTTGTACGGACTGTATTGCCCCTGTGCAGAACTTGGGCACTCCAGGAGTTAATGTGTATTCCTTCCTGTTTGGTATGTACTGGGCATCAGGTCCGTACTGGCTGGTACGGTTCGTACCAGAGACTTAACTTCAATGCTCCGCTATTCCGATCAACCCGATTCTTGCTCCATTTGATGTAAAATAACTCCAAAACATGGTTCTTACAATCAAACATGAAATACGCGGCAGTAACTGATTTCTAGCAATAATTGAACATAAATGTGAGATAATAATGCAAAATTCAAGCCAAAATCCTATGTAAATCAATGTCGTTTTTATCCTAATCATCATTCTCGTCTATTTTCCAGACGATCCGTGATGAATTTTGCGAATATAAAAATACAAACGTTTTCTACTCGATTTTCTCTTTCAAATGAGATTTATGAAGAAATACTTTTGAGTTATTTTCAAGTCATTATTTTTTATTTTTTTTGAAAGTAAAGCCCATGAGCACTTTAAATTCTCAAGTTTTTAAACCTCAGTTTACAATATTTTAAACCTGACATGGAAACTATTTAAATACCTGACACAACTACTTTAAACGGTTGTAGACAAAGCTTTAAAGGCTTGACACAAGTACTTTAAAGGATTGTAGGCAGAGGTTTAAATGCTTGTGAAGCAAAATAAAACAAAAATAAAAAAACTGAAAGTTAAGGATTGTACATGGAAGTTTAAATGCTTGTCACGGGTATTTTAAACAGTTGTAGACAGAGATTTAAAGGCTTGACACAAGTACATTAAAAGGTTGTAGACGGAGGTTTAAAAGCTTGATTACAGTGTTTTAAATGCTTGAGTATACTCCTTTGAACGCATGATACTATATGATCGACATATGAGGTTTAAACGCTTGAACGTAGTAGTTTAAATAGTAGACATCAGAGGTTTAAGGGTTGTAGACTGAAGTTTAAAAATTTGAGAATTTAAAGTGCTTATGAGCTTTACTTTAAAAGAAAAAAATAAATGACTTGAAAATAACTCAAAAGTATTTCTTCATAGATCTCATTTGAAAGTCGAGTAGAAAACGTTTGTATTTTTAGATTCACGAAATTCATCACGAGTCGTTAGGAAAATAGACGAGAATAATTAGAAGAAAAAAAAGAATGAGTGAAATGAATATTTCTTTTTTTGTCTTGATGACAACAGTAGTTATGAGATAAAACTACGAAGATTTAGGATTTAAATGCTTGTAGATAGAGGTTTAAAAGCCGAAATTTTTATTAATTTCAAAAAAAAATATTAAATTTCAAATCTACACCCTGCTTGACAAGATTTCGAAAACTGCTCAAACTGCAGATTTATTTTCCGGTTTTAGGCCGAATTACTGCAGATTTATTTTCGAGTTTTGGAATTCCGAAAACACAAAAAAAATTTGCGGTTTTGGTTTTGAAATTCTAGAACCGGAAAATAAATTTTCGATTTTGGTTTTCAAATTCCAAAACCGGAAAATAAATTTTCGGTTTTAATTTTTTTTTTTTCAAAACAGAGTAGAGAGTAGAAGAATCCTGACAAACTTTTTTGTTTTATTTCCCCGTCACTCCACCTGGGAAATTCATATCCTGACAAACTTTTTTGTTTTTTTTCCAAAATAGAAGAATCCAAATATTTTTTGTATTTATCTAGAAGTGACTTTTGAACCGGGATCAATAACTCAGAATCAAAATATTTTTATTTCTTTTTCCAATAACATACAAAGAAATATTTTAATTTTTCTTACAGCCGCAAAAAATTCGGCTGAAAAATGTTGATTCGGGTTATTTGTCGCAGTCTATCTAATAAATCAAATTATATAGTATTCCATCTATTTTCAAAGAAATATATAAAATATTTCTAATATTTCAATACAAAAAATAAATAAATTATAAACATTTATGTTTAATTAAAAAAAAACTTAGAACCGGAAATTTAATGTCCGGTTAGGCAAAATGGAAATTTTTTCTCCGGTTCCGGAATGCCTGCAACTGAATTTTTTTTTTTGCGGAAAGTTTGTATAAAATCGGGAATTTAATCTCCGGTTTGGTCATTTTTGGAAATCCAACGCACTAAAGTGTAGATTTGTAAACTATTTATTAATTTTATATATTAATACAAATTTCAGGTATAAAAGCTTGTGAGTAGCATTGTGATATATTATAAACAGAACTTTAAAAACTTGGGACCGACTAACTATCCCCGGCTCCTATTCCCCATTCATCCCCCAGTCAATAACTACTTTTGTTGACCGCTAATTAAGAGGGGACTACAAATTTCAGCACTAAAAGACAAAACAAAATGCGTCATTATCGCAGTGAGTGCAAGTATTCATATGTAATGCATAAAGTATTCATATATAATGCATCAAGTATTCATATATAAGATATGAAGTATTTAAAAAAAAAACTGGACACATCACTTATCTGTGTCCAGTTTTTTTTTAAATACTTGATATCTTAGATATGAATACTTAATGTATTAGATATGAATACTTGATGTATTATATATTTGAATACTTGTGCGCTTCAGTTGTAAATATTTTCAAATATAAGCGGTCCCCTAGTTAATTAGCGGTCCCCCACGTAATTAATGATTGATACACGTTTTCTTTTGTCTTTTTGTGCTTGAAGTTGTGGTCCCCTAGATAATTAATGATTGGGGGATGAATGGGGGATAGGAGCTGGGGAAAAAAAATCTTTATCCTAAAAACTTAGATATGAGCGCTGGAAATGGTAGTTAGACAAAATTGGAAGGTTTTCGGTTAAATTAGTTGGAGGGCGCACTCAGGTATAATCACTCGGGGACCAAAACATTTCCCATTATAGATTGCTCATGGTTTGAATTTATATTTTTATTAAATTTTTTTAAACAATTGACCTAATCCGTTAAATATGATATTTATATGAAAATATCTTTTGAAACCAAATCTTATATTTAATAATCTTTATTTTTTTTAAATAGGTATATAATTACAATTTTCGGATGATTAAAATTTTAAATCAAGTAATTTTTATCTATTTTAAAATATAGTGAGAAAAATCTAAAAAAAATGTAAAATTTGATTTGCAATTACATTTTCATATAAATATCATGTTAGACTGTTCAGATGGACCATCTAGACTTTAAAAACAAAAATATGAGTCCATAACACTAACTGCTCCATAATATACATATTATCATAGTCTCACTCCTTTTTTAACAATAAAATTTCTTAAAATATATTTGTTAATGACTTATATATTATAAGGGGATTTTAAAGAAAATCCAACGACACGATGAAAAATAATGTTTGTCGCACGGATTTCTTCAGAAATTAGGTGCTCTATTTGATTTTGGAGAAGTACAAAATTCGGGCCAGAGCTAATCTGGCCCATTAAGTGTAATGTGTGGGCACTGAAGGACGTGCCCAATAAGGGCTTGCCCTGGGAAGTAATCTGGCCCATTAAAAATTGTCGAGATCTGCACTACAAGATAGATCTATCAGCCCAAATATTTGTCCTGCTATTTCTCTCAAATTGAACTTGAAGCCGATATGAATGAACTTCCTTCATAGATCATAGTGCTTGTTCTTACCCTTTTTTTAGGTGCCTCTCTATCTCTTTTATGAAATTAAATTACTTAAAAAACAAGACTTTCGGAGCGAAACACTCTGTTTCATGTAAATTAACCGAAAGTCAAGGCGAAAGTAGCATTGAGAAAAAAAATTGATTATACTCCGTGCCATTGTAAAATTCAAAATGAACGGAGCGAAACACTCTGTTTCATGTAACCCAAGCTAGACTTTCGGTTACTGTTATCTGCCATCTGATTAGTGAACTCTTTAATTTTTCACCATCAAAGTCGAGTGAAGATGCTGCTAAAGAAGGAGATATATCATTCCAACATGAATATCTTGAAGCTGTGAAGATAAGCTGCTCGGGGAAGACTGTTAAGTTGTCTTCGGAGAGGGTTTTAAAATATGATGAGTATGTGTGCACTATAGTAGAGATTATTATCTTGTAAGATTGTCACCTCCCGTCACATTGTTGGACATGTTTGGCTTCAAGCCATCCAATAAATTTCAAACCCTTATGTATTAATATAGAGGATTTCTCACTTTGTGGGTTTCAAACTCATGACCTCTCACATAAGAGCTATTTTGATATGTGTGTTGATAGTTTTATTCTCGATATTTGTCTTTTGTCTTGGGCTGTGTTTAGTGCACACTTAATATGTGTTTAACTTGTATGGTAAATCGTAGTTTCTTATGTGTTAGTTCTACCTTGTTTTGATTTGATGTTGGATTTCAATACGTTGATTTCGATGGCTAATTAATCAAAAAATGAATTGTCCGTCTACTTTTTCAGGCCAATGAGAAACTTTCTAAAATACTAAATTGTCTTATTAGTCAGCTCCATTTATCGATGTGAACTGTCCAATATATCAACGAATAGTTTTATTCAGGGGCGGATTCAGGATTTTCGTCAGGGGCAAATATCAAATCAGATTTAATTACCTAATCGAGTTTAAATCCATTAACTAATTTGGTACTCGATAAAAAATAATGCTTTAACTTATACTTTCTAATGCTTTGACTTGTAATTTTTGATTCTCTAACTTATAATTCTAATTACCAATCAAAATTCAACAAATTTATTTCAATTTTAATCCTAAATTTAATCCGAATTATAAATTAAACGTTCAGAGGGGAAAAAAAAATTCCAGAGGAGCAAAGTTGGTCAGAACCGATAAATCTCTACTAAAACTAAAAATTCAAGGAGGCAGCTGCTCCTGGAATACACTGGGTCCGCCCCTGGTCTTATTAGTCAGCTCTTTTACCAAATATATAGAAAATAATGACAATTTACTGTGGAAGATCGATAAGCAGGTTCCCAACAATTCGTTCTGGCAAAAGGAATCACCTAGATGTCTAAACCTATCCGACAACCTCACAATAGCCTCAGTTGCTGCTAAACTCGAACCACCCCAAAATGAAGACCGGAGGGCCTTTTTCGAATTATTCAAAATATTGAGGTTGTTCAAGGAAAATCAGGATTTTAAGTGCCAGCACATAAACAGATCCCAAAATCGATTTGGTTGATCTTCTGGTAAAACGGGGCAGGAACGAAGGATGACATACATGGGATTTACATTTCTTATTTATAAAGATTGATTTTGGTGTATGCAGTTCTTTAGGCACTCAATCATTCAATCTTCACAGAGACTATTTGTCAAACACCTTACGTGCATGATATCAGGTCTCAAGATACAGGAAAACAACTTCCTTTTCTCGCATTGAGCTACAGTAACACAAAAGATGGATACATCCAATTAAACCTAACATGGTTCTAAAAAAATAGACAGTCTAATTAATGCACTAAATACAATCATATATTTCAGAATATACAATCGATTGTATTCACAAGTAAAGAGTATTGTATGAGAAAATAACAAACAGGAAGAGAAACCTACCCCGTGTGTTATAGATAGGCATGAGTCGGATTGGCTCCGATTTTGATCAGACGGCTGAGATGCAATAAATACAAAAGATTCTTTTTTGAGTTAATGCAGAAGATGCGGACTCCAAAATTTTGGCATCAGTTTTTTTTTTTTTAACTGGCATTTGTTTCATCGTTTATAAATTAAATATATTATTATGTTACCAAATACATGAATTAATGGATGCAATTTTGACTTGTTTGTTAAATTTTTTTAATTTATTTATTTTTCTTGCCTGAACTTTCAATTTGCATTGGTATTATGTGCAGTATCAATTTGTATTTTTTTTTTTTTAATGTTTCTTGCAGTATTGATAAAAATTATTGTTTAGTTATAAAAAGTTCTAATTAATGGGTACAATTAATATTGATTGGTTTCTTAAAATTGTATATTTTTTGCTTGTTGAATGTTCCAGTTTGCACTGATATTATGGACAATATTATGATTGGTGTTACGCTAAGATGGAATTTTTCAACATGTAAGTAAATGAGAATTAAATTTGCTATATTTATAGATACTGTATATATGATAAATTAAATCTAAACAGAGATCAATACTCAGTACTGGATGCCTGGAGTGTCAACAACCTTTCCGATAAAAATAGGTTTATTATCACGGGAATGCCGACATTTTTATTAATATCCAAAGTTAATTACAAATTAATAAATATACCCACTAACGTTGGAAATTTATAAAAATATCCATACCGGCAATTTTTTGACCGGTTTCAATTTTTTTCGGTACCGGCCATTTTATGGCGGGTAGTATTTTTTTTTTAAGAGACTATGAATAGCAAGATGCTGAAATTAAACACTAAAAATTCAAATTTTTTTTAAATATTTGTTAGATTACTTTTTTGATATATAATTAGCATATTTATACTAAAATACGCTAAATTACTTGAAATTATGTTAAATTACGCTGAATTACACTAAATTACGCTAAATTACAATAATTATGTTAAATTACACTAAATTTCGCTAAATTAGGCCGATTTTGTGCCATATTTCATAAATCATAAAAAATAGTAAAAAAATTCCAAAAATAATAAAAATTGGTATTCTACAAGTTCATTATATAACTAATTTGCTAAGATACTTAGATCGAATAATAGAAATGAAAATCTTAATCGGAAACTTCAACTCAAGTTTTGAGGCTCTTCTCTTTGTTTTTTTTGCAATTCTGAATTTTAAAATTTAGCAAAAATGGCACTGACGCATGTGTATTTTCGTAAGCTTTTCGAAAAGTGGTCATTTGCTGAAATCAGACACTCGAGCGCCGTTTTATGGCCATTTAAAGTTTCGTTGTTGTTTTTCCTCTTCTCAGCGAAGATATCGGTAATTTAACGTAATTTACCGTATTTTAGCATAATTTAACAAAATTTAATTTAGCGTAATTTAGCGTAATTTAGTGTAATTCAGCGTAATTTAACATAATTTCAAGTAATTTAGTGTATTTTAGTATAAATATGCAAATTATATATTGAAAAAAGTAATCTAACAAATATTTAAAAAAAATTTGAATTTTTAGTGTTAGATTTCAGCATCTTGTTATTCACAGTCTCTAAAAAAAAAAAAAAATTAGTACCGGCTATTACCCAAAAAAATTGAAACTGGCTAAAAAATGGCCGGTATAAATATTTTTATAAATTCCAAACGTTAGTGGGTATATTTATTAATTTGTAATTAACTTTGGATATTTTTTTTAAATGTTGGCGGGAATGCCCCTGCCTTGGGCTTATGAACTGCTTCGGCCCATGTGCAAATTAACCGAGTTCATATTTATTTTGTGGTTGTACATAACGCGTTTCCTGGCCCATAGGCTATTAAATCAAAACAGCTATTTTTGGGCTCGGCTTAGAGTTTAACAACTTATAATATATGGACTGGCCCATAGACTGTTATATCGGCCCATTCGTGCGGATATTCCCTCGTTGATAAATGATAATCCTGGCTGAGTTCCACTTCCACCCGCCGACGCTGTTATTATTCTATTATTCTGCAAAGAGTAAGGCTAAGTAGCAATGAATAGCATAAGACCTTGATGCTGCGGTTTCAAAAATTTATCGTATAAATTTTAAATTTTGATTTAAGTAGCTCAGTAAATTGTTTATATAATGAACTTATAGAATACTAATTTTCATTATTTTAGAAAAAAAATTTACTATTTTTTATAATTTATGAAAGATGACAAAAAATAACTTAAAAATAAAAAAAATTATCAATGTTTTAGGCTTTTTTTTTTTGCCATATTTCATAAATCATAAAAAATAATAAAAATTGATATACTACAACTTCATTATATAAACAACTTACTGAGCTACTTAAATCAAACTTTAAAATTTATATGATAATATTTTGAGACCGTAACACAAAAAACCTCATGATATCACCTTAGCTTTGTTCTTTGCAATCTAATAAAATGTTTTATGAATAGTATATAATTAAGCAGCCTATGACCAGCTCCGATTACGACTTGTTGTTGTCAGCCTGACGGCCTCAAGACATGACTTTGTGATCTTTTATATCCATCGTTGTATCACCTTCTGTGTAACAAACGAAGTTGGATTTGGGGGAGGCATTATGAATATGAACTCGGTCTAATATCTGATTATAGCCGTTCAACTCACTTAATTAGGAATTTTTTTTTATAAACCATAATTTTTACGAAACCAACATTTCGGTCCAGTTCTTTTTTTGAATTTTCTGCGGCGACTCATATGAAAACTTGTGAAACTAGTATCACAGAAAATTCTAAAAGGGAACCGGACCGAAATGGCTATTTCGGTCCGGAATAAAATTTTTTTTGGACAGAAACGGCATTTCGGTTCTTATGATTTTTTGTAAAAAAAAAGTAATCATGTTGGTTTCGTAAAAAACAAACTTTTAATTATGGTTTATAAAATAAAATTCCTTAATTAGTGTGAGTTTAGATCTGCGCTAGAACTTTTCCGCATGGAAGGTGATACAATTTTGCATACAAAAGTTGAAGTAATTTTATCGTTCACACGTCATATGTGACTGTCTCATTTAATGAAAAAAAGCTTCCAATAATCCAATATAATCAGGTCAACATTTCTTATTGTATTTTTTTTCGCTGCATATCTGGTCCCAATAAATAGATGACTGTTTAATTTAAAATAAATAAAAACTTCTAATAATCTAATATATCGGGTCAACCTTTCATACATAATATTTTTCAGCTGCATCTGGTACGTATTGTATTGACAATACCCGTGGACCGCCGGACCGGATCGCCCGGACTGTGTCCCAAACCCGTCCCGGACCGGTTTTTTTTCCCCAAACTTGACCCGTCTAGACCCGTGGACCCGTCCCGGACTGGACCAGACCCGTCTAACCCGCGTGAACAACGCCCCAGTTGACCGCGCCAAGACCAGCGCCCGTGGACCGCGCCAAGACCGCATGAACCGCACCTCCGCGGACTGCGCCAATTTTTTTTTTCTGCTGATAGCGTGAATCGAACCGGGATGTTTGGTTGGGCATCAAAAGCTTTAACCACTACATTAGAGTATCATATGTGATATATTTTAGTAAATATAGTAGAGTGAGGCTATGATACTTCGGCTAGTGTACTATGGCTAGTGTACTACAACTCAATATGGTATTTTTTAAAATCCTAACGGTCATCCGATCCGTTCAATGTGATATCCATATGAATATGTACTTGCAAACTAAATTTTATATTTTTTTGAATTTTTTTACTATTTTTTTAGATAGGTAGAATTTTGATGGTCCATAATTTGTATAAAACACTGAAAATTCTACCTATCTAAAAAAATAGTAAAAAAATTCAAAAAAATATAAAATTTAATTTGCAAGTACATATTCATATGGATATCACATTGAACGGTTCGGATCGACCGTTAGGATTTTAAAAAGTACCATATTGAGCCGTAGTACACTAGCCATAGTACACTAGCCGAAGTACTATAGCCTCACTCAATATAGTATTTAACTTATACTTAGCTTAAGTCATTATTTTTTTGTACAAATTTAATTTAAGTTATGATTATCTAAATACAATATATAAAAAATAAAAAATAATATATATAATTTATATAATACAAGTGTTAAATTAATAAAAGAATTAAAATAAAATAAATATATTAGCCGTATTGTATCCAGGATGAATGAATTGGTGTTTTCAAGTAAATTTTCATATGAATTACTTGAAATTATAAAAGTGTTTAAATATGACACAAGTTATTAATTACTTGAAATTACGCTAAATTACGCTAAAAACGACGATGAAACTTCAAACGGTCATAAAACGGCGCTCGAGTGTCCGATTTCAGCAAATGACCACTTTTCGGAAAGCTTGTGAAAATGCACATGCATCAATACTTGTAATGCCAGATTTCAAAATTCAAAATCGCCAAAAAATAAAGGGAAGAGCCTCAAAACTTCAGTTCAAGTTTCCGATTAAGATTTTCATTTCTATTGTTCAATCTACGTAGCTCAGTATATTAGTTATATAATAAACTTGTAGAATACCAATTTTTATTATTTTTAGAATTTTTATACTATTTTTAATGATTGATGAAAGATGGCACAAAATCGGCCCTATTCATATGTAATTTAGGGTAATTTACCGTATTTTAGCATAATTTTGCATAATTATTATAATTTAGCATAATTTAGTGTAATTCAGCGTAATTTAACATAATTTCAAGTAATTTAGCGTATTTTAGATATCAAGTACTTGGTTCATGTTATTCCAATCTCTTGCATAAGCACCATATCACTTATCCACTACACTATCTAACATTTGTTGTCTAAAACTACTAGCTTTTGCAATTAACTTATACTTGAGTTGATTTTTTATATTTAATTTATATAATACAAGTTTAAATAATCAAATCGAAATGTTCAACATGATTTTTATATGAAAAAATATTTAGTGACCAAATTTTATATATTGTTTTATTTTTATTTTTATTTTTTTAGATAATAAAAACTCATATGATATAAATATTCTGAAATAGGAAAATAAAACATTGAGTTGATTTATGTTTTTCTTTACTAAGTTGGTTTATCCATGGTGATAATCAATCAAAGAAATAGGAAACATGTTGAGTTTATTCGTCATATTTGAGTTTATGTGGAAATTTCAAATTTATATGTATACCATTAATGAAATTTCAATTTATTTGGAAATTTCAAATTTATACGTATACCATTAATAGGAAACATGCACAGACACGATACTAGTATTTTAATTTGGAGATCATGTTGAGTAGTTCGGATCGACTGATTAAATTAAAAAAATAGAGATAAAAATCAATTGTTTTAAATAGGACAAAAATACAAATCATTAGGACCAAAAAACAATAATGTTAGTATATAAAATCAATTGTTTTAATCAGTGTTAGATTTATATAAAATCAACAATATTGTTTTAATCAGTGTTAGTTTATATAAAATCAACTGTTTTAACAATTGTTTCAAAAATAGGTTTTGTTTTTAAATCAATTGTTTTAAAATAAATCAGTTTTAATAAAAGTATTGGAATGTTGTGAATTTTGATTTATATTTTATTATAACAAAATTTGTTTGGTTCAAAACTTCAAATAACAAACTTATTGAATTGGAAAAAAAAACAACAACAGAAAAACAGCAAAAAAGGAAAAAGAAAAAAAAAACCGGACCGGGTCGTCCTATCCGTGGACCAGACCGTGGGAACCACGGTCCAAGCACGGACCGGATTTGCCCTCCCAAAAATAAACCCGCCGGACCTGGACCGTCAAACCCGTCGAACCCATAGACCAGGCGGGTTTGGATCGGACCGGTCCATTTTCAAAACACTACTGGTACACAACTTTAAACCCACTGGCCACTGTCAACGTGCTGTTTGCCCAAAAATTAAAATTAAAACGCTAAACTCTAGTAAAAATGTATGATTGATTTCAGGCAAGGTTCTATGACGCTATTGCCACTATAGCGCGCTATTTCGCACTATAACGGCGCTATATGGGCATAGCGCCATTTTTTCATCCGTTCCGCTATGATGCGATAAACCTTTGATTTCAGGGGTAGAGGCAGAATTTTGGATAATGAAAGTAAAAAAACATACAAAAAAAATCAATAACATAATTTTTTTAATGCAGTAAATATTAATAATTTCAACATTTGCATACTTGAAGTACAAAAGTTTCAATAGTCCAAAAGTGTCCCATCTCTAACAAAAAAGAATAAAACAGATTCTATTAATAAACAATAAAAGGGGACCTAATATTTTTCATCACTTTAAAGTTCACATTCATCATAACTCAATTGTATTATTCGAGTTCTCATTTTTTGAAAATGACAAGATGGCATTATCACAGACCTCCTCGAACAATCCTTTCTCAACATATGCTATTAAGCAATCATTCATCCATTGATCACACATATTATTTCGCAAATTGTCTTTAATGAATTTCATTGCGGAAAATACTTTCTTTATAGAAGCTGTAGCAGCTGGTAAAATCAATGCCAATTTTAGTAGAAGAAAAATCTGAGGATGTGTTATATGCTTGTTGGTTTCTTCACTTAACCCATTCAAATTTGAGAATTTGTCCATTATCATATCAACAATGAAATTCTTTAGCTGATTGGAAAGAGCAACAATATCAACATCGAAAAATTCTGTAGGATAGAATGAACCCAACTTCACCAATTTTTCTCTTTAAAAAGCTCGAAATGAATCTCTTGGATTCAAACAAGCTACGTAAAGAATAAGTTCTGATTTACCTCATCAAATATATTATTGAGCTCTTGTAGTTGTGTATCTATAATGACACAAAATGTCTACTCGGTAGCAATGAAGATGAGTAATGTGAGGAGCCTTACGAGCTGATTTACCTTGAAGAACAAATATATTCAACATATCGGTATGTTGATTTCATGTTTCGCGCAAAATGAAGACACCTCATCTAATAAACATGTCATCCATCATCTCTCATTGCTTGCAAGTGTCCTTTGCTACTTTAACAAGAGTCATCGCATTTTCAATATCTTGATTTTTTTTTGTAGTGCTAAACAAAACTCATTTGTTATCCCGAACACATTTTTTATCAAGTGCAAGAGGAAGACAAAATCAAAATATTGCAAGAACTTTACAACTCGATTTGCTTTGGTCTTTTGGTCTTACTTTGAGCTGTGTTTTCCAACAATTTGAAGCACCTCAATGACACAAGAGAAAGTAGCAATTAAGTTCAGAACACTTCTGTAATGAGATCCCAACGCGTGTCACCCGGTAAAAGAAGACCGAGCTCTTGATTCAATCATTTTCCAGTTTCAAGATTACCGTGACTTAATTCTTCAATAACCTTGATAGATTATTTTTCTCAAAACAAATCCCGACGCTTTGCTGAACCTCGAACAATATTGCAGGATTGAGAGAGCAAAACAAAAAACTAATTAGCATCATTATTACGCCTTGCTACATAATCGAGTGCCAATTGAAGTTGATGGAAAAGCAATGAATGTAATATGCTGAAGGATTTTCTCTCAATATCAAGCTTTTCAAACCATTAAACAAGCCACACATGTTACTTGCACCATCATAGTCTTGCCCTCGTACTCTTGATAAACTTTAATTGAGACTAGAATGCAAGACAGAGATTGCTTCTTTAAGAGACAGTGTCGCTGACATGCACAATTCCAATAAATCGCTCCAAGACATAACCCCTATCATCAATATAACGCAAAAGAACCGTCATTTGCTCATTATCCACCAAAATACCAAATAAATCATCTCCAACATCATTGGTTATGGATTTTAATATCTCTTTAGCTGAGGCATTAGCGATATCCTTTTGGGTATCAGGATAAATCATCTTCAAGTTTTTGGGAGCATTTTTCATAACCACCCTACGTATATCTTCATTGGCTTTAGAGTAAACATTTAAGAACTCAAGAAAGTTTCCTTTGTTATGATAATTTTCTGATTCATTGTGTCCACGAAAAGGTAGTCATTGATGGAGCAATAACCTCACCGTAGTGATTGACACCTTCATTCGCAAACGATAGTCACATTTCGATTACTCAGTTTAATTAGTAAGCAAGGTCTGAATTGAAGATTTTGGTTTTCTAAAGCATCACATTTCTTCATTGCTTGGTTATGGAAGCTATTAGGCCCACCAATATGTCTAAGCAATCTGTCCTTCTTATTCCAACTTTTAAACCCCTCTCTAATGAAAATATCACCACATTTTTTACTCTTATTAAACAAGTAACAATACAAACAATATGCTCCTCCGTCATGTTCACTGTATTCTAATCAACTCCCAAACTCCTTGAACCAACATGGATTGAACTTGCACATCAAACCACTCATTGACTTATTTAAAATCTAAATTTTTTGGTTGGGAATGACCTTTTTGTAAATAGTATCTTCGAACTTCATCCCTCTCAGTAGGTGGGTACTCGGTGATCTTTGGTCGAAATACGGGATCGTCAGGATACTTTCTTGACAAACTTCAATTCGCTTTGACGGTTGGGAAGTGGATGCATTTGGTCGAAATGCGGGATCGTCAGAATGATGCACATAACAACTCGAACTAAAAAAGCAACCAACAAATATTTGAGGAAAAAGTGTACTTGAGTACATAATTTTTTTTCCCACGAAAGACAGAATTGAAAAAAACATTTTGCTGATTAGTTTAGATGGTCCAAAAAAAAAAGAAAAGTGTTTTGACCTTTTAATATTAATCAGATCATTAGCAACAAAAATGGAGTTCACATAATTATTTTTAAATCTTCTTGGTACAATAATAATAGCACATGTAAATTTTTTTTTTACCAGAAATATAAAGTAATATTATAACAATTTATACAAATGGAAACAACACTTTGAGTTATAGGTGTTGTTGCAAATTTGGGAGCAATTTGGAGACATGAATGTTAAATTTTATTGCACGTTAAAAATTAACTTTATAATTTTTATTTATTTGATAAAGTTATTTGGTAATGAAAATTTTCATTTTTGAACTGGTCTACTTCTTGGTTTGGTACCATGTAAAAAAGCAATATGTTGATTCTGAAATCCTAATCGCAATTTGAATCCTAACCACTCTAAATGAAAGTTCAAGTTGGAGAATGGAGAAAATGCCTCTCTTTCGGTGCCTTTCGGAGATGAGATATTGCTTCTTAAAAAAAATCGTTAAAGCAAGAGAATTGAAATTAGACATTTTAATTTTAGGATAATATTTGGTGGGAGATGAAGAGTGTTGAATGAGAGAGAGAGAGAGTTAGAAAGAGACGTGTGAAGTTTCTTATCTTTTGAAAAAATAATAATATAAAATGCTATAAGTCTTCAAGTTGTACATATTTTAATAGTCTATTTTTTTTCTTGAAAAATGAATGGGATCAACTATATAAAAAATTTTAAGAAAAATTTAGAAGTTATTTTTTAGATACTTTTAACATTTAACTATAAAATATACAAAGTAGTGCATAATAATTAGTTTCTGAAAATAAATGAGGATCAATTGATCTCATCAAATAATGCATGTTCATTATCTGTTTGACCCACATGCGGTCCACAAAATTTATTCGTGAACCAAGCGCATATACATATTTCTACTCAATTGCATCTTTGACTCGCGGCTGCTTTCCTGTGGAGTTGCCGATCGTTCATTGAATGCCGCCTGATTTTAGCTTTGTCACCTTCAACCCAGAATGTTAGACATTTTTACACCATTGCTTACTGCTTGGATCGGTATTGCCCACGTCAGGTTCATATAAAAAAATCTCTTCTGAATTTTCAAATCAGATTGAGTCGTTCATTTTAATTAACAGTTCGGATTGAATTAACAAAATCTTACTTTATTTGAATAAATAATAAAAAATAGAATAAGAACTCCTAACAACTCGATAAGCAAAGTCGAAGAATCCTTCATAAATATCGGGGGAAGCTTTCCTCTTTTCTTAGTGCCAAGAGTAAGAATAAAGAAAACATATATCTAGTTTTCTTTCCCACAATTTCAATCGAATCTTACAGAGATAGAGAGAAGAAGCCATGGCTTCAGTGAAACCAGCTGTGCTTAGAATCGCTGGCATCTCCGGTTCGCTTCGCAAGGGCTCCTACAATCGTGGCCTCATCCGATCTGGTAAGCTCTCAGTGTTTCTCTCAAACCATCTCCGACAATTCTTCTCTATGCGATGGGCTTGTTGTTTGATATATTTTTTTTTTTATCTCGTTTTCATTGTGAAGCGGTTGAGATTTGCAATTCGATCAAGGGGATTAAGTTTGTAGATGCCGATATCACGGCTCTGCCATTGCTCAACACTGACCTAGAGGTGGATGGCAAGTTCCCGGCTCCAGTTGAGGAATTTCGTCAGAAGATCGCTTCGGCTGATGCTTTCTTCTTTGCCTCTCCTGAGTACAATTACTCCATTGCAGGTTTGTAAACCGAATTCCGATTATCTTTGTGTTTGTTTGATCGATAGTTCACTCAGGCATTTTGTCAAACAGGTGGGGTGCATGAATCAGGCACGCCGTGCCTTACCTCAAACCGGGTAAATCCAGTGTTTTGACTCTTGAGGCCGAGCCATTGGATTTGATCAATCTTCCTTTATTATTATCTGTGTCTGAAAATATCAAATGGGATGATTTTATACAAGTCCCTTTTGCATGCTAGCAGTGTTGACCCCTGTTCCTCAATGCACATTGCTTTTATTGTGAAGCACATGTCAAGTTCGATAATTCCATCATTTCTGGCACCAATTTGTATCAGATGGGATGGGTCAACTGTAACATGTGCTTACGAGTTAAGATGTCATGTCTAATGTCTTAAGACTATCAATACAAGTTACCAAAAAAGGAAAAAAAAAAGGATTACTGAATACAGACAAGTGCATATTGGTATAGTACCTGGTAGGTCAACATGGCATTACATTTATCATTTATGTAATCTTTGGCCAAATTTCTGAATAGTTCAAGTACAGATAAAATGATCATAATCTAACATTACAATTCTAATAAAAGGGCCTTTGAAGAATGCCATCGACTGGGCATCTAGAGGCCAGAACTGCTGGGCCGACAAAGCTGCAGCGGTTGTCAGTGCTGGGGGTGGTTTTGGTGGGGGCCGGTCACAGTACCATCTACGCCAGGTCGGTGTTTTCTTGGATCTCCATTTCATCAACAAGCCTGAGCTCTTCGTACAGGCATTCAGCCCCCCACAAAAATTCGACAGTGACGGTAACTTGATCGATGCCGATGTAAAGGAGCGGCTGAGAAAGGTCATTCTCTCGCTCCAGGCTTTTACTCTCAGGCTCAAGGGGGAGGGAGCCGTTGCTGTTGAGTGATTTATGCTTCAAATTCTTTGTTTGTTTGTTGGGTTTGAAGTTGAGAAATTTGATTTAGTGTATTGTTATTTGAATAATCTTTATGCCTCTTGATTTGAAAAAAGTTGTCAAAATAAAATTAAGTCTTCTTGTTTTTTTTTTTTATTCTCAAAAAATTAATATCTAATGAGCGCCATATTTTCATGTGCGGCGCATAGGCGTTCTAGAAGAATTGTCAAACTTGTTGAATTTTAAATATCCGAGTTGCTTAGTCTTTGCTGTTCAGCCCATATACTAAGATCAATTGTATCTCATTAACTGTTTGAATGGTTAAAACCGGGCTACTTAGTATTTTGGGCTCGCTCTGAAACATTTACTGGGCCTCCTCTTGGGCTAAACTTAAGACCTTTTAGAGCCTTCATTGTTAAGTAAAAAAGAACCTGGAATTGTTTCATTTCTTGTAGAATGCATCATCATGAAAAAAAACATAGTACAAGAACTCTATCCTGTTTAGAGCACTGAATAGAATAGAAGTGAGTAGATGCACTACCCCCTGCCTCCCAACACGGACATCGCAGAAAGGGCGCTCCATAATTGAAAACCTAAGATGAATTGTGGAAGCCAGTTGTACCCCCACTCATCCAATCCTCTTCTCTCCCTCAGCTGGAGTTCACACACCTGATTGAAAAAGATAGTAATTTGATATTTGTTATGAATTTATGGGCTCACCATTTTTTAGAAAACGGTCAATGATTCGTCGATTAAATATTCTAAATGTTTTCAATTGCTGTTTACTCCGGATTCCGGAGAAGTCATTAGACATGGTTCTTATTTTGATGCCATTGATTAGAATTTAGAACAGAGGAAATTCGTTTTTTTTTTTTTTTTTCTAGGCATGGTTCTTATTTTGCTAAAAAAATAACTGATCGATAATGACGTGAGAATGTTCTCCTTGTGTGAGAGTGTGAGATAACAAAAGACAATGCTCAATATTTCTTAGGAAGATAACAAAAGACAATGATCTAAAAAAAAATTAGGATTTATTCATAACACATTATCTTTATATTTACAATCATGAAAATAACTTTTAATATCAAAATTCAAAATTTAGAAAAATTTATATTGTGTATATCATGCAAATGAAAACTGCAATTTTTATCATTAATCAAACTAATTGATAGTTGCAATAGTTTATATTTTATTGTTGAAAATTAAATAAAAATCAAATTATATGAAAATTTATACATAATCAAATTTATAAAGTCCATAAAATATTTATTAATTTTGAAACTTTTTTTAAATTGATTTAACAATTATATAATTATCCTGTTCTCAGATCTAGGCAACAACAAAATTGTAAAATAAGAATATTCATGCAACTTCTTTTATTAAAGAGTATACATACATACAAATATATTCAATTTTCTTTGACTTTGTTCGATCTCACTTTGTTTTCATTTGAAACTGACAGATACGTCATCGCATTTTATCATATCAATAGATCCAATTTGTTAGTGACATTTAATATGGAAAAAAAGACAAAATTAAAAGGAAAAAATAAAAAATAACATACAGGTATTAATGTATATATCACCTCACTAGCTAAAGCCTAAAGCACACTTTTGTCATTGCTGAGAAAACCAATCAGGCAATTAATACTCTTATCTATAAATACCAGTATCTCATTCTACATTCTATGATCCCTCACTTGTTTAGTTGCTCCACATTCCTCTCCTCTCTTAGAAATGTCATTCTCTCTTCTCTTTCTCATCCTCCTCCTAATCACCTCCACCTCCTCCACCCCTCGCTCCTATGCCGACCTCCTCCTTGCCCGATCAATCCATGACAAACCTCACATCTCATCTCTCGCCTCCGCTCCCCGCTCCTTTGTGCCGATTGCACCTGGCCGGCAACTCCTCCAAATCCCAAACTATGTAATCCGTGCCCAAATCGGCACACCGCCACAATCGTTTCTCCTCGCCATTGACACTAGCAATGATGCCTCATGGATCCCTTGCACCTCTTGTGTTGGCTGTCCATCAAGCAACCCTTCCTTCTCCCCTTCGCATTCCACCACTTTTCGTGCCATTCCATGTGGTTCTTCTCAATGCTCACAAGTGCCTAACCCTGCGTGCCCCACCGGTCAGACATCGTGTGCATTTAATATGTCATACGGCGGTTCTTCGTTTCAAGCGGGTCTTGCTCAAGACTCTCTTACACTTGCATCTGACGTCGTGACTTCCTACACTTTTGGTTGTCTCCAGCAAGTCACTGGCAGCTCGGTCCCACCACAAGGACTACTTGGTCTCGGCCGCGGGCCTCTTTCGTTCTTGTCTCAGACCAAAAATCTATATGGTTCTGTTTTTTCATACTGTTTACCTAGCTTTAGGTCGGTTAATTTCACCGGTACACTCCGTCTTGGACCGAAGGGACAACCACAGAAAATAAAAACTACGCCGTTGCTAACCAACCCTAGAAGACCCTCTTTGTACTATGTTAACATGGTCGGAATACGTGTCGGCAAAAAAGTGTTACCAATTCCAGCTTCATCCTTCGCCTTTGACCCGAACACAGGCGGGGGTACAATAATCGATGCCGGTACAATGTTCACCATGCTAGTGGTTCCTGCTTATACAGCGGTTCGTGACGAGTTTCGTCATAGGGTTAAGGTGCCTGTTGCACCACCACTTGGCGGGTTCGACACATGCTATAATACTACAATTACCGCACCGACTATAACTTTCATGTTTGACGGAGGCATAACCGTGACCTTACCGGAAGAAAACTCGCTGATTCGTAGTTCATTTGGCTCGATCACGTGTCTTGCCATGGCGGCCCAACCGGCAACCGGTGTGAACTCTGTGCTCAATGTGATTGCGAACATGCAGCAGCAGAACCACCGTGTACTGTTCGACATACCGAACAGCCGGGTCGGGTTTGCACGTGAACCCTGTACCGCCTGAAAAACCAGATCCTAACCGATAAGTTGATGCTTTGTTCATTTGGCTGTTGTATTAGTAGTATGTGGGGGCATGTCAATCTATGATCTTTGACTTAATTATCAGCATATTGTAAGATATAATTGGCTTTTAGCACTTTGGAGCATGTGTAGCTTGTTGGTTATTGGTCAGATACCAGGGGTGATTTGGATTAAAAAAAAAAAATGTTTAGTGAGTCAATATATTCTGCTGTTGGTCCAAAATTGATCAGAGCTTAGGGATGTCTACATCTGGTTTTAATTAAGGTTCAATAATTAGGGCTTTGTGTATTAGCAGTGCCCTATCAAATTCGATGTTAGAAGAAGGTTTAATTTAACTGTTTCACGGTGATTAAATGAAAAAATATTATCTTTAATATATCATTGTGTTTGTAACGACTTTTGTTCATTCTAACATCAATGCTTTGCTGCATTACTGCCCATCAAGTCTTAGGAACAGTGCTTATTTATGTAAGAGGATGACTTGGATAATGTCTATTTAAATTGAATATATGTAATTCATGATTTTATAAGGGTAGCTACGCATATACTTGCATTTCTTTCGTACGTTTAAAATGTTCAATAAAATAAATTATATATTTCTTTAATTTGAATGCAGACATAATAATTATAAAATGTGTTCAGTTGTATCCATTTAAATATCAATCATTGTGTCTACCTTGAGATGTCTCCAACAGTATTTTGATTTTAATATTAAACTAATTAAAAGAAAGCTTTTTTTTTGTAAACATTAAGTTATTTTTTAAACATTTATATAGTTTTCTTAAACACTTAATTATATTTTTAATATGTATATGATGATAGGACGAAAATACAAAAATAATCTCCCCACCACCTGATACACCTTGAGAAATATAACATACAAGTAATAGAAAAATAGTAAGGATTTATAAAAATAATATTTTTTTTACCAGTATCTACATTAAAGAAAAAAAAATACAATTACGCATACACTTTCAACAAAATATATATGTTAAATATAATTAATTAATTTATTAAATATAGCTGACCATATGTTTACGGGAATAATGTATCAGTTAAAAAAAATATCTACATAATGACTCCTACACCATAATATATATAAAATAGGTTTCAAATGCCTTTATTTTTTCTACCCCTAACATGCTTCTTATTTTTATTTATCTAATAACAAAAAAATATTAAATTTATATGTCAAAATAAACAAGATCTATGTATTTTCTCTATATCCACAGAATAAAATATAACATTTTAATTTTTTTTTTTGTGAACAAATAAGTTGAAAAATCGACGTCTAAAAATTATTAAATATTTTGATAACAAATAAAATAAAGTTAAAATATCATAATTTTTTACATGTATAGATCATATCTAATAATTTTATTTTAGTATTTAAATTTTAAAATTTTAAGTTATTAGAATTAAAAAAACGAAAGCATAACACATAATAGAGACATTTGAATCTCTGTATATAATATCATACCATTGAAGGAAATTTTTTTATTGGTAGAAATTTATAGAAAAGAAGAGAGAGAAATAGAAAGAGTACATAAGTTGTAATGTTGGTAGAAAGACCAGTAAAATTCTTACCGGTCTAAAAATCAGTTTGTTTTTTTTCTTTCATTTTTTCTAGTAAAATATAATTTTTTATATAAAAATAGATAAAGTATTTTAAAATTTAGATATAATAAAAATATTCTATCTATTTTCTAAAAAACTTTTCATATTTTACTAAAAAAATAATATAAGAATTCCCTCCATCTATACATCAGATTAAAAAAAAAAAACTAAGTTTGGATCAGTAGAGTTCTTACCGGTCCAAATTTTTTTATTTTTTAGACCGGTAAAATTTTTACCGATCTTTCTACCAATATTACAACTCATGTACTCTTTCTATTTTTCTCTCTTCTTTTTTATTAATTTCTACCAATAAAAAAAATTTCCCATTGAAGACAATCAAACTAGTACAGTCTAATTTGCCGAGATTTTTATATATAAGAAAATAAATAAATAAAATATTAAAAATGAGAAATAGTTGAACAGAATTTTAAAAATCAGAAGGCCGCCATGCCAGACTCCGGCCTGTGAAAAAAATGTAAAAAAATAAAAAAAAAACGGGACGCCATGCCAGACTCTGGTCCTAAAAAAAAAAAATTTTTTTTTTTTTTCTGCTGTGTTTTGTCAGAAATCCAATAATTTTGATCAGATTCAAAATTCATTTTAGAGAAAATAGCTACATTAATTTTTGTATTATTTATATCAAAATAAAGGTATGAAAGTCTAGTTTTCAGATAATATAATTTCTCTATACAAAAATATTAAAAATTGGTACAGTTTTAGCGATTAATTGACAAAGGTCAGAATTTAGAAAAGCTGAAATTCCAGTGAGCAGTCCTATAATTTTGACCAGATTCAAAATTTAATTTAGAGAACATGGCAACATGGATTTTTGTGTTCTTTATATCAAAATAAAGGTATGAAAGTCTAGTTTTCAGATAATATAATTTCTCTATACAAAAATATTACAGATTGGTACAGTTTTAGCGATTAATTGACAGATGTCATAATTATTGGACTGCTCACTGAAATTTCAGCTTTTCTGAATTCTGACTTCTGTCAATTAATCGCTAAAACTGTACCAATCTGTAATATTTTTGTATAGAGAAATTATATTATCTGAAAACTAGACTTTCATACCTTTATTTTTATATAAAGAACACAAAAATTCATGTAGCCATTTTCTCTAAAATGAATTTTAAATCTGATCAAAATTATTGGATTTCTAGATGAACACAGCAGAAAAAAAAATTGATTTTTTTTTTTACGATTTTTCCACGAGCCGGAGTCTGACATGGCGGCCTTCCTATTTTTAAAATTTTGTTGAACCATTTCTCATTTTTAATATTTTATTTATTTATTTTCTTATATATAAAAATCTCGGTCTAATTTGTCTTCTTATCCAAGCACGGGATCAGGTTTGACGCATGGCTGCTTAGATAGAAGTGCAGGACTGTACAAAGTTCACATGCAAAAAGCTCTCTCTCTCTCTCTCTCTCTCTCTCTAATCTCTTGCTAGACAACAGAAGGAAACATATGAAAGAAAAAGAATGCAACACGATTAGATTAGTTTTCTGAGTAACGGGCAGGGTCCCGATATTTTTATTAATAACCTCGAAAAAAAACAAATATCACATGTAACCTCGATCTTAAATTATTTTGAAATCTAACCTAAACGCCTCCTGTTGGGGCAGTCCATTATGCCCAGCTAACCGCCCCCTTGTGGAGCGGTCAACCAGTGTATACTGAACCGCTCCACAGGGGAGCGGTCCAGTTATTTTTTTTTTTTTAGAATTGAGAGACAATATGAATGAAATTTAACAATAAAAATGTGAATTTTGTTTTTAATATTTGTTAGATTACTTCTTTTGTCAAATAGCTAAAATGATTACTTCTTTTGTCAGTTACTTCTTTCTAATATTTGTTAGATTACTTTTTTTTTAAATTCGAATTTTGTTTTAAATTCGAATTTAGACAAATAGCTAAAATGATGAAATATAATACTAAAAAAATCGAATTTTTTTTCCCTTTGTCAAATTACTTTTTTGATAGCATATTTATACTAAAATACGCTAAATTACTTGAAATTATGTTAATTTATACTGATTTACACTAAATTACTTGAAATTACAATAATTATGTAGAATTATGCTAAAATACGGTAAATTACGCTAAATTATGTATGAATAGGGCCTGTTTTGCGCCATCTTTCATAAATCATAAAAAATAGTAAAAAAATTTCAAAAAGAATAAAAATTGGTATTCTATAAGTTCATTATATAACTAATTTACTGAGCTACGTAGATTGAACAATAGAAATGAAATCTTAATCAGAAACTTCAACTGAAGTTTTGAGACTCTTTCCTTTATTTTTTGGCGATTCTAAATTTGGAAATCTAGCATCGTGATTTCTAATGCATGCGTATTTTTGCAAGCTTTCCGAAAAGTGGTCATTTGTTGAAATCAGACACTCGAGCGCCGTTTTATGGCCGTTTGAAGTTTCGTCGTCGTTTTTTCGCCTTCTCAATGAAGATATCATCCCTATTCATACGTAATTTAGCGTAATTTATCGTATTTTAGCATAATTCTACATAATTATTGTAATTTCAAGTAATTTAGTGTAATTTAGCATAAATTAACATAATTTCAAGTTATTTAGCGTATTTTAGTATAACTATGCTAATTATATGTCAAAAAAGTAATCTAACAACTATTTTAATTTTTTTTTTGATTTTTTAGTGTTATATTTCAACATATTACCTATTTGTCTCTTAAAAAAAAATTAACATAATTTCAAGTAATTTAGTGTAAATCAGTATAAAATATAAATTAACATAATTTCAAGTAATTTATCGTATTTTAGTATAAATATGCTATCAAAAAAGTATTTTGACAAGGGAAAAAAATTCGATTTTTTAGTGTTATATTTCATCATTTTAGCTATTTGTCTAAATTCGAATTTAAAACAAAATTTGAATTTAAAAAAAGAAGAAGTAATCTAACAAATATTAAAAAGAAGTAATTGACAAAAGAAGTAATCTAACAAATATTAAAAACAAAATTCACATTTTTATTGTTAAATTTCATTCATATTGTCTCTCAATTCTAAAAAAAAAAAATGGACCCCCCTGTGGGACGGTTCAGTATACACTGGCTGACCGCCACACAGGGGGGCGGTTAGCTGGGCATAATGGATCGCCCCAACAGGGGGCGTTTAGGTTATATTTAAAAATAATTTCAGATCGAGGTTATATGTGATATTTGTTTTTTTTTTAGGTTATTAATAAAAATATCGGGGCAGGGTCTAAGCTGGCGCCGATTTTTTTATTAATACCCTAAAAAAAAATAATATCAAATATACCCTCAGTTTTTTTGTTAAATATGCCCTAATCACCTAGGGGTGGGGCGGTTCACTCTTCCAGCAAACCGCCCCCCTGTGGGGCGGTTCACTCTTCCAGCAAACCGCCCCCCTGTGGGGCGGTCAGCCAGTGCATACTAAACCGCCCCACAGCGGGGCTGTCCAACTTTTTTTTTTTTAGATTTGAGAAACAATATGAATAAAATTGAACCATAAAAATTAGAATTTTGTTTTTAATATTTGTTAGATTACTTCTTTTGATGCCAATTTTTTTCCTTTGTCAAATTACTTTTTTGATAGCATATTTATACTAAAATACGCTAAATTACTTGAAATTATGTTAATTTATGCTGATTTACACTAAATTACTTGAAATTATGTTAATTTTTTTTAAGAGACAAATAGGTAAAATGCTGAAATATACTAAAAAATCAATTTTTTTTAATATTTGTTAGATTATTTTTTTATATATAATTAACACAGTTATACTAAAATACGCTAAATAACTTGAAATTATATTAATTTATACTAAATTACACTAAATTACTTGAAATTAAAATAATTATGTAGAATTATGCTAAAATACAGTAAATTACGCTAATTACGTATGAATACGGATGATATCTTTATTGAGAAGGCGAAAAATGACGATGAAATGTCAAACGGCCATAAAACGGCGCTCGAGTGTCCGATTTCAGCAAATGACCACTTTTCGGAAAGCTTGTGAAAATACGCATGCATCAGTGCCATGATGCCGGATTTCAAAATTCAGAATAACAAAAAAACAAAGGGAGGAGTCTCAAAACTTCAATTGAAGTTTCCGATTAAGATTTTTATTTCTATTCTCCAATCTACATAGCTCAATAAATTAGTTATATAATGAACTTGTAGAATACCAATTTTTATTATTTTTGGAATTTTTATACTATTTTTTATGATTTATGAAAGATGGCACAAAATTGGCCCTATTCATACGTAATTTAACGTAATTTACCGTATTTTAGCATAATTCTACATAATTATTGTAATTTCAAGTAATTTAGTGTAATTCAGCATAAATTAACATAATTTCAAGTTATTTAGCGTATTTTAGTATAAATTTATTAAATTTCGGACACATCAAAAAAAGTAATCTAACAAATATTAAAAACAAAATTCGTATTTTTATAGTTCAATTTCATTCATATTGTCTCTCAAATCTAAAAAAAAAAAAATTGGACCGCGCAGCTGTGGGGCGGTTCAGTATGCACTGGCTGACCGCCCCACAGTGGGGCGGTTTGGTGGGAGAGTGAACTGCCGCACCTCTGGGCGATTAGGGCATATTTAAAAATAAAAAAATTGAGGGCATATTTGATATTTGTTTTTTTTTTTTTTAAGGGTATTAATAAAAAAATCGGAAGCTGGCGTGTTCCAGTTGGTTTCCTTTTAATTTAACGATTTTATTGAACTCTGAACGAATTTCTGCCTTTGTCCGTTCTGTCTGGATGATTCAGTAAAATCCATATTTACTGCAGTAGCCTTCAGCATGTAGGGACCCATGCTTTGAAAATTCAAATATTCTGCTTAAGGGTCCTAAAGATATGCTTAATTCTGATCTTCAAATAAGCAAACCTGGCCTGTTGATATATAGTTCCAAGTTCTTATGTATTTTATAATTTTTTTGTTGGTATGTATTATATTGGAATAACGGATATACAATCTTGACAGTACATTCAAATCAAATTAAAAATAAAAAGAAAAAGATTTATACAAATATTTTTTTATCTAAGAGATTAGTTATGTATCAAATTCTATGTGAGTTTAGTGTGATTTAATATTCCATCAAATATGGTTAATGTATGAAGTTTTTTTTATAAATGATAAACTTGCATTAAATTTTATAATTTTTCTTGTGCGTGATATACATATAGTATTGTCTATTGATCACATTATAAATATAAATTTCAGCATTGTCAAACTAGACAAACCAAAGTAATAATTCGGTTTCTAAAATAGAACTGAACCGAACCGAAGTAATAATTTGGTTTCATAAGGTTTAATTTAAACCTTATGAAACTACAGACTATCTAAGGACATTAATTGACATCCTTCCTATAAACTTAAATTGCATTTTTATTTATTTTCTGTCAAGGACTTGTAACCAGAGTTGCAGCTCTGGTCGTGAGTGACGGCCTCATTCTGACAATTTGTTCATCATCGACCCCCATCCTCTTTGCCAACGCTCCGGCCTCGAAAAACCGTTTAACCGAGCTATGGATGTATTCAATGCCTTCTCTTACAACCATATGCTTCTGGATTCTCTCTTGAAGGCTTTTGAGTTGGTGGTCTCCATTCAGTACCGATGCGAGTTGCACGAGTTCCTGTTGGAATTCACTCAGCTTTGCTTCTTCGTTCGCCTCGCTTTCCCTGATAGTTACCGGCATTGGTAGTTGAACTGCATGTCAAACAAAAAAAAGTTAATGAAAAATGCTCATCGCACATTAAGAAATACTGTTTAAGGTAATACTGAAGAATGTTGGCTTGATTGATTTTGGATGTTCTAACCTGGGCAATCTGTTCTGGGCTCAGTACGAGTTTGTAAAATTCCTTCAAACGTGCCGGCCCATTCATCTCTCCTTGTCAAAAACGATGATGGCATGTCCAAAAGCTTCTTGACTGTCGCAGGAATTGATGAATGCTCATATTCTGAGGTGGCAGTTGGACTCCCATTTGGGCCATGAACAACTGAAGCACCAAAATTTTGATTAGTATATTGGTACTAAATGTGCATTAATGAAGGTTAATGTGTCAGAATTTATGTAATTTTTTTAAACATAAAGATTGCCATAATTTAAAGCATCCGTTAGACTGGTACCTAACCACTGCACTATGATATGGTCATATTTGACAGTATAAATATTTGCTTGGTACGTACCTGTATCGTACCAGTAACAGTCACAAAAGTGAACTACTAAAACAATTTTAAATATTCTTTTTTAACGCTTAAGTTACCAGCATTCAGCTAACTCACCTGTCCCCTTCTCTATCCAGGGAGAGATCATAATAGTCGGAACCCTGACCCCCAACCGGTCAAACTTGAAGTAAAATGGGTCGGGACCCACAATACCATCTGGACTTGGCACCCCTGTGACTGGTGTCGGCACATGGTCGAAAAACCCACCATGCTCATCATATGTGATAATCATTAATGTTTGGTTCCACTGAGGGCTCGATCGAAGCGTTTCGTAAACCTCCTTAATAAACATTTGACCTTGATACACATCATGGGATGGGTGATCGTCAGTTGCCGGGTTTGATTTTGAATCCATATAATGTTGTTCAATCACCACATAATTCGGGAGAGAGCCCTTTTGAGCGTGTTCTTTGAATTTAGAGGCGTATGAGTGGAATTTGCTGACATACTTGAGCTTCCGTAGGTTGCGATAGAATAATATGGCAGGTACATCTTGGTAGTATATACCAAAGGAGAAACCGTTATCGTGCAAATTGTCGAATATAGTCCTCTGTGGGAATCCCTTGGCAAGTTTGCTGTTATATGTATACAAAATCAAAATATCAGAAGGCGCGCTCAGAATAAATATGAAAAAAAAAAAGATTTGTACAAATATCTGGTTTTTTTAGTATTTGATGACTAATTTGTTCTGTCAAAATTAAGGGTAATATTTGATCCAATGGTACTGATCAGTTCTAATAAACAACTCAGATCATATTTCAGTCAAATCCACTTCACAATCAACATCTGATAACAGCAGCACTATACCATATATATAACAGACACTACAGAGTAGGGAACAGTACTAGGTGAAAGTGTCCTCTATTAATGGAATCAATCAAGAGATTTCCTTATCAGTGCTTAATTTTGAAGCTTCCCTATGTCAAAAGGTATAGTATTAGATTGCCATAAGAAAAGGTATTAACCCAATTGTAACTAGTGGATGCCACTACTACATAAATTGGGACGGTGGTTGCTGGTAAGTGGTGCAATTGAAGTGCAAAGCCCTTTTATTCATTGTGGCAAGTCCATTGTCTAACTTTATTTATCCTTATCCATTTTTTTTATATTCTCTTTTTTTCCTCCAAACTAGGCCCTATAAATGTAAAGATATAAAAAGAAAATGAGGCCCACTCCCCACATTAGAAAATTTTCTCTAATTAATTTTGCTAAATACTATTCTCATATATAGAACAAGGACAGAATAAATTGACCCAATTTAATAAAATAAGGTATGCTTTAGAAGTAGCCAAAAATTGAAGCAATTCCACCTAACTATGGGGGCCCTGGCCACACTTATTCAACATTACCAGTTGTTTCAAGCTTGGCCTTGACTATTAAATGATCTATAATTGATACATGAGGAATGAAAAAAAGTATAAAATCAATTACTGAATGTTGGTACCATATGAATCATAAATAAGTATAAATTGAAAATCTAAAGGAGGATTTGCCCATACAAATGCAGCCAATAATGTCAGCTTTACTATTGTGCAATATTATAGTCAAATCATCACATGCTTTTGTTAGTATCTGACCATAATTATGAAAAGTGAAGATCAATTTATGGGTTTTTTGAACATTGGTCTTCACATGAATTTTGTTAGTATCTGACCATAATTATGTGCATTATTTATTTTGTTACTGTGCAACGAGTGTGTAGACTGTAGAGGCAACTTGGTCAATCCCTGCACTGAAAAGCTGTTTGTCTAATTTTATTTGTCTAGAGACAAATTAAATTATAGGAGGAATTTCATGCATATCCCTCAAAAACATAGAAATTACTTATTTCCTCCTTTTAAAATTCATATATCATATTCCTTTCTAAATTTTTAAAAAACTCACAAATTTACTCAATTTATTGCCTTTTCTATTAAAAATTATTTTATACTTATAAGTTTACCTATTTACCCTTTATTGGTCATATCCGCCTAATATATTATTGTTATAGCTTAAAACTATTTGTTAGTTAAAACCAGTGTTCTAAATAGCGCGCTATAGCGCCGCTATAGCGTTTTTGGACCCCAAACGCTACGCTATGACATCAAAATGCGCTATTTGCGCTATAAAATATGAGTTTTTTTTTTTAAGCAATTTATATGGGTGTTAAATAAAGATAAAAAAAATCTCAAACCGAAATTGAATGTTTTGCTACTTGCTACAGATAAATCAATTTGAAATTGGGAATAGAAGTTGATATTTGAATAGAAAAAAAGTCCAAACCGAAATTAAAATTTGAATAGAAAAAAAAGAAGATTATGTCATGAATTATGATGCTTAAGATATTTTTAATAGGAAAAATCGATAGTTTATGATATTACTATGGATATTTTGAACCGCAATTTGGACTTTGTACGGGTTCAATATGAATATTATAATTTCTTAATTACTTTGGTGTTATTTATTGTTCTATGAGACTTTAGATAATGTTGATATTTAGTACAAATATTGAATATACGAAATGTAAAAAAAAAAAACGCTATTTGGAATAGCTTCCGCTATAGCGACGCTATTCGCTATAGCTTTTTTTTTCGCCGTCCCGCTACGACGCTATAAACGCTATTTAGAACCTTGGTTAAAACCAAACCCGACTATAAAATATAATAGTGCAACTATCATGATACAAATGACTACAGAGTCAGGAAACAGAAAATCCTAACTCTAGTTTAAAAAACTTAGCTTTATTTGACATGAAACAATTTACTTGGAATAACAAACAAAAAATTAGCAAATTAATACAATAGGATCTCTTTCCACCGACAAGAGTCCTTCACGTCAAAACCTTTTCTACTCTCAGTAAATCACAGCTCTCTAGATCGCGGGCCCCACCTTAATCAAAAGACAAAAGTACAATTATGCCATTACCATGTTCTCATCTTCCCAGATCCCAACAAATTCTCACGAATCATTTACATAATTCCCCCCATGAAATCCCTAAATTTGCATGCTCTCTCGCACATAATTAAATGAAGCAACTATCAACCCAACTGAAAGTCTGAAACCAAAATGTACGAAACAGAGGAAAGTGCTATCAAATTATCAAAGAGATGCACATGCAATCATTAAGATTACATGCATGATGCGCAAATACAAAAAACGAACTGTCAATTGAAGGAATTATACCAAATAAAAGAAACAAAAAAAGAAATAGGAAAACAGAGAACATACGCTGCATCATTGCTAGTGGCGCCGCCTGACGTGGCGGAGTGCACGAACATTCGGTTCGGCTGAGTTGAAGTCGGTACCGATGCGAACCATCGATCGAACACGGCAAATTCAGAAACCAGCTCCCGGTACACCGCCACCTTATCGGGCGCGAACCCGTTCATCACCGCATCCGTCATGTTGTCTGACATGGACTTGGCCTGCTGCACGAACCCATTCATCCGAGGCATGCCTGAGGTGTCGTTCGACCCGAATATCTGCTCCCGGATTGCTTGGAACGAGTGGCCCGGGTCCGGGTCGACAAAGTGTGCCCCATCCGAGAAGAACACCTTGGCAGAGTTCGGGTCGGTTGCGGAGACCGGGTTCCATTCCGAGCCAGTAACGCCGTTTATTTCAGGATTGAGCTTCTTCATCCAGCCGAGCATGTGATCGAAGGATCGGTTCTCCATTACTACCACCACTATGGTTTTGATGGGGCCGCCGGCTCGGGCGGAGGAGCTGAGGAGGAGGAGGGATAGGAGGAAGATGCACGTGAGACGCACGTGAGGGCTGGCGTTAGGCGGCCGTGGCAAACCCTCCTTCGCCATTTATTTCTACTGTATTATTCTTTCGTTTAGTGGGGTTTATAGTCTCTTCTAATGGCTTTTATTTTTGTTTTGTTCTTTCTTACAAGAAAGTGGAGAGTGTGAAGCCGTGAAGGCATCAAGGGAGAAGTATATATATATCTGTTGTTTCTTATCAAGTTTGTAAAGTATATTCTGATTTTCTAATGTGATCCCTTTTTAAGTTCAATAATCAATATGGATCAACTGTACCTAATAAATGATTCGGATGTGACAGCTCTTGTCAATTATATTAGTGGATCTAAAGGAATTTTGCTTAATGATAAAACATTGTACCTTTTTTTATGGATTAATAGAAGCACAATGTGGATTTTCATAGTATGATGAAATCCAAATGATTGTTATGCTGATTGAATATTTTAAATATTTTATTGTATATAATTTTATTTGAATCAGTCAATATAAAAATATATGGACAATACACTTACTTAACACAATCAATTAAATATTATACAATAAAAGAGTACAAAAATACAAATATGTTATATATAGCTTACAAATTAAATATATATTTTTAACTAATTTCAGAATAATTATGTACCAAATTTAATGTAATCTAAAAATATATTAATTTTATCTATTGAACACTTCTAAGAATTAGTTATTAATAACTTTAATTAGTTTTGTCAGCATTTATCTGTAACCAAACAATTTCGAAATTACACAAATTTAATAAACGGTATATTAAAAGTAGAGATTTTTTATTTTCTTAATTATATTATTTTGTCAGTTGTCATGATCCTTTTTCATATATAAATGTAGGAAAGTTAATAGGCATTAATCAAACCTAAGTAAATTAAGTAAAGATTTTATTTATTTATAACAACTATTATAAAATATTATAAAAAAAGAGTACTTCTTATTTTCAATTTTGAAATTTAAAAGTAACTTAATTTTTTGAAGGCTCAATGTTTCTAAGATAACTGGACAAAAATAATTTATTTTAGTTCAAAATTTGAATCGGAAAAAATATCATCAAACTTTGTATGCATTGAAAATCGGAATTAATCTTCCTCTTTCTCATATATTATTTTATAATATTTTCTATGAATAAAAAATTATCCTTGATTACATTAATGGAGCTTGTGCGAGCGAATCTTTATTTCAGGTGGCAATTTTGTACTGTCCAATGATTTGGTCAGGGGGTCATGTGTGGAAAACACTGGAAATGTAAAAATAATACAGGATATGATATGTAAAATTGGATTAAAGGGTGAGATATGGGGATGAGGTTGATAGTTTTGTTGTCCGACTACAAATCATGTCTATCTGTCCTGCCTACCAATCCACAGTTTTTTGGCAGAGGGAATGGGTTTTTCAAGAGAAAAGTAATAAGTGGTATTTTTATGTTGGATGTGAACCGAATTGATTTAGCATTGCAACTGAACTGAATCGAAGTAAAGTTTTATTTTAATTAGTTTGATTCAAATTAAACTATATTAATATTTTATTTAAAGCAATTGATTTATAATAAACCGAATTATATTAAGAAATAAACCGGAGTATTAAGAAATAAACTGGACAGTCTAGACCAAATTCATAATATATAAAAGTTCAGTTGGTTCATTATTTCGATTTTGAAATTTTTTGGAAGTGTCTGTGTGGGCCTGAAAGAAGTTGTAGCATAGCTCTAGCTTACCGATACGTTATAAAAAGTGCCACTTTCATCATTTGATTCCTCTTTACTGAGCCTATCTAGATGAAGTCCATACCTTCTTTTGCAAAGCAGACTCAAGAGATGATGGCATCAGCAAGGGCTGCACTGTCTTGAAAATCAAGACAAAAGACGTCAACTCTCTCAGGTCGGTAGGCTCTCAGAACAGCCAAATCATAATGTCACCAAACTGAACTGAATCGAAATTATAATTTAATTTTAAAAAGTAAATCGAACCAAACCATTAAACTGAAAAAACTAAACCGTTCGGTTGAAAACCAACTAAACCGGACCCAATGAACACCCTTGCCCATCTCTCTCTATGACCGGATCTACTTTCGTCTGATAGTCGCTGCGCTCTGACGGTTGAATTTGCTCATTGCCACGCTTCGGTCGAGATGAGAGTAAAGACTCTATGCTTTGAGCTTCAACGATACCGCGCTCTCAGCTCCGCTTGGCTCTCTCCCCTCTCTCATTCTCCTCTCCAATGAGGAGATAGAGATGAGAGAGAAGAGTAATGCTATGTTGGAAGTAAGAACTAGAAGTGAAGAGCGAAATGAAGAGGTGTGGAGAAGAGAGCTGTGACGGTTAGGATTTTTTTATTTCCGCTTGAGAAAAAGAGCGAACCCCCAATAATAAATACTTGACAATTTTTGATTTTTTTCCGCTTGAGGAAAAGAGAGAAACCCCAATAATCAATAACTAACAATTTTTTATATTATTTTTACTGGATGTCGCGAGCTTGGTACTCTCCGAGTCCCTGACAGATGCAAATTTTTTCTGTTAATTACCGTGAGGCGTTTATTCCTTGAGAACCTTTATACTCTGAGATTTAGGGCCAGCGAACTATATAAAAATTCATAAATATACAATGCTCTTCTCTTTTCCACTAAAAAATTAAAATGAAATGTCATGATGCATATGCAAACTAGCTAGGAGTATGGGATATTATTTTGCATGTCTATGTAAGTTCTAAATACTAGAAATTGGGTTTCCTAATCTAGTATGACACTCTAGGTTTGAAGAATTGGAACTTTGCCCCTCATCTTCTAAGAGTACATACCACTACAAAAATGGAACAGTATCCGGGAGAGTAAAAAGTGACAATCTGTGAGGGTATACCGACAAAATGTGTTTTTTTTATTAGCGACGGGAGTATCCACGAGGATATACCGACAGTATTCCTCGCGGATACTGTCCCATTTTTGGCTCTTCGTCATTTTGGGAGAATCAATTGTGAATATTGAGTCTTTTCAGTGAAGATAAGAGAAAAATTGTGTTCTCGAGTCTTTGGAATGCTAAATGGTGTAGCTTATGCAGTTTGAGAGTTTTGTCAGTGAAGATCAAGAAAATCATGTTTTTTAGGGTACGTTTGGATGAGAGTTAGAATAGTTATAATAGCGAAATTTGAGAATAATAAATGAGAATAGAGAAAAAATAGTGATTTTCAGATTAGTGTGAAAATGATGCTATTCGGATTAGTAAAAATGTTGTTTGGATTGTACATTTGGAATAGTGAATAGATGCAACTAATAAAAATAATGTTAACAAAGTGCCAATTAAGAGGAAATATAAGCAAGTGGGATCTCAAACAAATTGTCACAACGTGGAGATAACATAAGTAGTGTCAATTTTGTCATTTCGAAACTGTATTGGCATAAATCGAGAATGAAGCATCTTTCTTTCTTCACACTTACGAATAGTAGCTATTTCAATATTTACAAAGAATAGAGAATAACAGCTATTCTAGTTATTCCGAATATAAAAAATATTGTTTGGATACACATTGTTATTCTGAATAGCCTCTATTATAGAATAGCTTATATTCTTAACACATTCGGAAGACTAATTAACTGGTGTAGCCTATGCACCGGAGAGTTTTATTAGTGAAGATCGATAAAATCATGTTCTTGAGTCTTCGAAAGGCTAAATGATGTAGCCTATATATGCAGTTCAACTTTGAGTTCGATGCGCTATGCCAATTCAGGTTGTTGAGACGTCCAAAACAGTTCGAGTCTTAAGTTTCATAAAACTTAGTTTGAGTTTGGTTCAATTCAGTTTGGTTTACGTGTATTTTAGCTTGATTTAATTATGTTTAATTCTATCAGGTTTCATCCACATTCAATTCAGTTTAGTATGTTTGGTTCATTTTAATTTGATTCAATTTTAGATTAGCTTATGTCCATCTTGATTGGACATTGTGTGGATTCAATTATAATCCTTGAAGTTTATTTCAAGGATTCCAAAGAGTTTTGAACATTCAAATAACTTCCAGGGAGCATGCAGAAAATCACAAATATGTTGTATGATTTTTTGGACTCATATAATTTATGTGAATTTTCTATGTTTCTAGATATTATCTGTGAATTTTTTAGACATTCTTTGAAATTTATATTACTCTGATATGAATATTTAAAATCTGAAAAAGCATATATGTGAATCTTAAAGTTTTCAAGGGCTGCTGTACAAAATTCTAAAGGTTATATATTAATTTTAAGATTCTTAGAGCATCTACATCCCTGGTATTATTAGAGTTTCTAATCTGATGTGACAGTTTCTAATCCAGTTTTAGGGATGTAAGAGAGTTTCTTATTTAGAAACTATGCAGTAAAATTTCTTATTAAGAAACTGTTTATAAACTCCATGTTGGCCAAATGATTGGCTCAAATTAATTCCCCTTTTTAATTTGTTGTTGATGTGGCATAATAGAAACTCTAAAATTAATTTCAGGAATGTGAGAGTTAGAAACTTTAGAGACCTTAATTTCTAAAAAGTAGTCAACAGTTATTTAGAAACTCATTTGAGTTGCTGGGATGTAGATGCTCTTAGAAAGAAATTAGGTAAAATTGAAAATTCCAATTTAGAAGGAACTGTTTATATATTCAGAAAACCGCCAGGGCCTTTGGCAAAAATATGTAGGGGCGGCGCTCCCGAATTCATATCCTCTGCATTAACTTCTTTTGAATTAATGAATCTCAACTGTCCAATTTGTTTCAAGATTCATGCAAACTAAATCTGCACTAATATTAAAAATACCCCTATGTTATAGACACGAGCCGGATTGGCTCCGTTTAAAATCAAACGGTTGAAATTAATTAACTCAAAAGATTCCCTTTTGAGTTAATGCAGAGGATACGGATCTAGCGCTCCCCATCACTACTTTCTCGGAGTGTGTATCCCCTGAGATATCTCATATTTTGCGTGACCGACGTGTCCGGTGCCTATTCGGGGATAGCGAAGGGGCCAGTATTATTTGAGTTTTGAGATTCATGCAGAACGTATTTGACCAGTTGAGATTTTCCAATAAGTCACGCAAAATATGAGATATCTTAGGGGATGTGAATTTACTTTCTCGAAGGGGGTTTCTACAAAGAAGGCTTCTGCCGGGCTTTTCTTTCTCTTTGGGCTGTGTTCTATTTCTTGGAGCGCTGGGCCTTTTCTTGGGTCGGGCTTTCATCAGTTTACCTGAATAGAGCAGAATGGGCTTCAAAGGAGGCCTTTCTACACCTCTATTCCTTCTTCAATATATTTTGTTGGAGCAATAAAATTACCAATTAATTAATTTACAAGTTAACCAGCGTTCTTCTTGTATACCGTAATTATCTCAAGAAATTTAAAGAAAATATTTCCCTCCTCTATTAAAAGACCTCCTATTCAAAGAAATCTTCTCTCAGTCACAAGTTTCTTCCAAGAAATTCAAGAAGTTGATTTTCCCTCTCTCTTTCTCTCTCTCTCGCCTTCTATTACACAACCTCCTCCTATAGGTCATGTTTGGTTGTGGAGTAAAGTTAATGAGGATTAAATGACTTACTCCATCTTACTCCACATATTTTACATCTTGTTTGGTAGTATAACTCGTGGCTTAAATTAATCTGCCTAGAGGAGTAAAGTGTTGGAAACTGAGCCTCTTCCTATGATAGTGGGCCCTACAGGTGGAGAAAGTGTGGAGTAAGTTAATCCACCTGAAGTGGTGGAGTAACTTACTCCGGATTAACTCACCTCTTAATCCACCTTACTCCTCTTCTTTTACTTCTCGTTTGGCTACCTAAGTGTGGAGTAAGGGGTTTACTCCACCTCTTACTCCACAACCAAACATGGCCATAGTCCTTTGCACCACAACCTCAACTATGAGCAGAGACAAACAACCGGCCAAGAGTGATGGATTCTGTAGCATAGACGAAATGATGTCTCAAATGAACTTAGGTGACCAGAATGAGTTAGAACAACAAGGTAACAACCCAGCTCAACTGCCTGTGATCCCATTTGTACCACCTGAAGGGATGGAGTACTTAGCTCCACCACTTGAAATGCAGGACTTTTTACCGCCACATAGAGAAAATAATATAGATTACATCTAACGGTTTTATTTTGACGTTTATGATTTAAATTTTGAGTTATTAACGTTATAAAAATGGAGGTACGGTGGAGGCTAAAAAAATAGAGGCATTTGAACCCTCCTCATATACTAATAATATATTATTATAATCATTCGAGTTAGGCCATGACGTGCAATAAAATTAAACCACCATGTGAAGTGGTTTAATTTAGGCCGGTTTAAAAATCGGCTTATGCAATCTTAATCCAGCTCAATTAATGCTCGTTTGATGAAATAACGAGAACTAAATCCCTAATTCCACCTTTTAGGTCACAACCAAACATGGGGCCAGGAAGTACTGGACTTCTATCCGTATCAGTTCCGTTTTTTTTTTTTTTTAGCATTTATACTTAGGTTATATTGGTGCATTTTCTGTTGAACTGAGGGGCAACCAAAGCTTAATGCAGTGCTAACGCCATTTTTCATCACAAATAAAGCACTGGTACTATAAATTTTTTTTTTTTTTTTTTTTTTGCGGGAAAAGGCCCTTAGCCCGGTTCAATAGCAGTTACCTCATCAACCTGATTACAAAGAGATAAAATTCTGAAAATCTAAAGAACTGCATACACCAAAATCAATCTTTATAAATAGGAAATGTAAATCCCATGTGATGCCATCCTTCGTTCCTGCCCCGTTTTGCCAGAAGATCAACCAAATCGTTTCGGGATCTGTTTATGTGTTCACTAGTGGAAAATATGAAATCAGGATCGGTTATATATGCATATTAGTATCGGAATACAACCGATCCTGATGAAGGCGATACTGATACTTACAATAATCTGGATCGGTTGTTTCAAACAACCGATCCTGATGTTATACTATCAGGATCGGTTGTTTGAAACAACTGATCCTGATAGTAACTATCAGGATCAGTTTGTTTGAAACAACCGACCCTGAAACAACCGATCCTGATGTTATACTATCAGGATCGGTTGTTTGAAACAACTGATCCTGATAGTAACTATCAGGATCAGTTTGTTTGAAACAACCGACCCTGATAGTTACTATCAGGATCGGTTTTTTGAAAAAAACCGATCCTGATACCTTTTTTTTTTTTTTTTAAATGTTGGTTTTGAAAAAAAAAAAAATCAGGATCGATTGTTTTGAAATAACCGATCCTGATACCCTTTTTTTTTTTAATGTTGGTTCTGAAAAAAAGAAAAAAGAATCAGGATCAGTTTTTTTGAAACAACCGATCCTGATGTTATATTGGATCTAAAAAAAATATTTTTTTTTATTTGGCCAGCTTCCATATATATTTGCTGGCCAGCATAAATTTTTTTTTTATTTACCATTGATTTATTGGAGCTCAAAACCAATTAAGAACACAAAATAAAATTCATGAAACACAAAAAGAAGTACAATAGTTGAAGAAATTTGGTGCAATAGCAAAATAAAATTGAAAATACAAATGAAAAAAGATAATTGATCGGCCGGATGATTAAGATAAATAAAAAGATAGTTTCAAAAAAGCTTGCTCAAATGAAAAAAGATAAATAAATAAATTGAAAATACAAAAAAAAAATGTGTTTTAAAAGTGTAATAATGAGAAAATTAGATAAAGCTAATACCGTGATAGTTGACCGGCCGGATGATTAAGTAACTTGAGCGAGATGTCCTCAAGACTGAAAAATAATATACAAACACCATTAATTAATTTTTGAAACAATACAAAAAATTAAAAATTGACACAATTGAGCCAGAGGTTCGAGAGGCTCGACTTTGAGAGGGAGAGACGGAGACAGAGAGAGAGAGACACAGAGGAGAGGGAGAGACGAGACGGAGACAGAGAGAGGAGAGACACGGAGGTCTGAGGATTTGAGAGGGAGAGACGGAGACACAGAGAGAGAGAAAGACGCTAAGTTGAAAATGAGAGGCGCGAAATGAAAATAAGAACTAAGCAGGAGTTATCAGGATCGGTTATTTCGAAATAACCGATCCTGATTGTTTTTGTAAGTACAAAGGCGCGAAACATAATTAAACCCTAGCGTCAAATTAGCATTAGGATCGGTTATTTCAAAACAACCGATCCTGATACTTTTTTTTTTAAAGTTGTTTCTGAAAAAAAAAAAAAATCAGGATCGGTTGTTTTGAAAAAACCGATCCTGATAACTTTTTTTTTTTAATGTTGGGTTCTGAAAAAAAAAAAATCAGGATCGGTTTTGTTGAAAAAACCGATCCTGATACTTTTTTTTTTTTTAATGTTGGTTCTGAAAAAAAAAAAAATCAGGATCGGTTTTTTTTGAAAAAACCGATCCTGATCACTTTTTTTTTTTTTTTTAATGTTGGTTCTGAAAAAAAAATCAGGATCGGTTTGGTTTAAAAAACCGATCCTGATACTTTTTTTTTTTAATGTTGGTTTTAAAAAAAAAAAAAAAAATCAGGTTCGGTTTTTTTTTTTTTTTTTTAAATGTTGGTTCTGAAAAAAAAAAAAATCAGGATTAGTTTTTTTTGAAAAAACCGATCCTGATAACTTTTTTTTTTTTTAATGTTGGTTCTGAAAAAAAAAAGAATCAGGATCGGTTGTTTGGAAACAACCGATCCTGATACTTTTTTTTTTGCAGAGCCAACATTAAAAAAAAAAGGAATTAGAATCGGTTTTGACAAACAACGGATCCTAATATGTATTCCATTAGGATCGGTTGTTTGTAAAAATCGATCCTGATAGTATCAGGATCGGTTCTAATAAAAAACTGATTCTAATTGTTCATAAATTAGAATCGGTTAACCATAAAACCCGATCCGAATAGTTTTTAGGATCGGTTTTCTTAAAAAAACTGATCCAGATAGATATTAGAATCGGTTGTTTCATATAACCGATACTATTAGGCCGATCCTGATTTCAGTTTTTTCACTAGTGGCTGGAACTTAAAATCCTAATTTTCCTTGAAAAACCTCCATATTTTGAATAATTCGAAAAAGGCCCTCCGGTCTTCATTTCGGGGTGGTTCGAGTTTAGCAGCAACTGAGGCTATTGTGAGGTTGTCAGATAGGATTAGACATCTAGGTGATTCCTTTTGCCAGAACGAATTGTTGGGAACCTGCTTATCGATCTTCCACAGTAAATTGTCATTCTTTTCTATATATTTGGTAAAAGAGCTGACTAATAAGACTATTCGTTGATATATTTGACAGTTCACATGGATAAATATTGGCCTGAACAAGTAGACGGACAATTCATTTTTTGATTAGCCATCGAAATCAACATATTGAAATCCAACATCAAATCAAAACAAGGTAGAACTAACACATAAGAAACTATGATTTACCATACAAGTTAAACACATATTAAGTGTGCACTAAACACAGCCCAAGACAAAAGACAAATATTGAGAATAAAACTAACAACACATATCAAAAGAATTTGTCTTTGGTCTAGTGACAAAGACACATAGCTCCAATGTGAGAGGTCATGAGTTCGAAACTCACAAAGTGGATAAATTCTTTATATTAATATATAGGGGTTTGAAATGTATTGGGTGGCTTGACCTCCAACCAATACTTCAAAAAAAAAAAAATAACACATATGGAGCATCTAATAAGGACTAGTTAGTCAACAACAACAACAAAAAAAAAAAAAAAAAAAAAAACACTAGCCAAACATGTCGAACAATGTGACGGGAGGTGACAATCTTACAAGATAATAATCTCTGCTATAGTGCACACATACTCATCATATTTTAAAACCCTCTCCGAAGACAACTTAACATTCTTCCCCAAGCAGCTTATCTTCACAGCTTCAAGATATTCATGTTGGAATGATATATCTCCTTCTTTAGCAGCATCTTCACTCGACTTTGATGGTGAAAAATTAAGAGTTCACTAATCAGATGGCAGATAACAGTAACCGAAAGTCTAGCTTGGGTTTACATGAAACAGAGTGCTTCGCTCCGTTCATTTTGAATTTTACAATGGCATGGAATACTACTTTCGCCTTGACTGGTTTTAGAATGTTGTGGTAGTGAGTCAGAGCCTTGATATATATCATATCTAGGCCAGTTCACACATAAAATCAGAAGGCAACAACAATAAAAATAACAAAAAAGACAACAAAATTATTATAATAGTTTGGTACCACATATGTTAATTGTTAAAGTCATGCAGTTATGGTACTAAAACCAAACCATCTTACCAGACTGAACCAGTCATCTTTAGGAATTTACCAGAGAGGGGGAGAGAGAGAGAATATATACACGATAGAAGGACAGAGTGAGGTCCTTCAAATTGGATGAATGTTTGATTATGCAGTCCGCAAAACTCCAGTCACAATCGGGATCTATATATCCAATATCCAAGCTCTTTAAATTTTTTAAGGTCAGACAATTTCGAATATCTTCTTCTAGTAACTCCTACATAGTTTAAAAGAAAAAATTATTTGAAGGGAGAATATGAACTTAAAATTGGACAAATTATTCAATAAACCAAACTGCTACTTTAATCAAAGAAATTATTTCTAAGATATGGGGCCCTAAAGATAGCATTTTTGAAGAATCCAACCTGACCCAATCATTAGTTTTGCCTTCCTTTACCATTCTACAAAACTGCTCAAAAGCATTCATAGAAGAATAAGTTATTTATGTCACTTCCTTTATCTTTTTCTTATTGACTAACGAATTAAGTAATTAATTAATAATGATTTTTATTATTTTTAATAATTAGTTAATTAATTCATAGAAGAATGGAGAATTAATACCATAACGTCAGGGCAACATGTATTTAGCTTTAGACTTGTGACATTTGAAAGGCCACCGAGAAGCCTCAAGTCATGATTCAAGGGTTCAGATAAATCAATCTCTTCAAAAGAGATGTCAGCTGTGGCAAGAGATGACATATTCTTCAATGTAATCCCCCCTGTATTTATAGATTTAATGCTCAGAGACACAAGTTTTGGGCAAGAAATCTCCATTGACACCTCAAAAAGGCAATATTTTAGTACCAACTTCTTGAGCACATTAGAGGAAATCGTATTCACTTGCAACGCGCTATATTTCAAAACTAATTCTTCAAGAACAGGACACCCAGACATAAACATTATCATTATGTCATCATTCACTAGCTGATCACCAAGCTGTAGCTTTTTGAGGAAAGGGAGGTTGATTGATCTCGGTTTAATAGATTTCTCTTCATCAATCCAAATAGTAGTGTTAAGCCGCAATGACAAATCCTCTATTGTGTTAAGCCGCAATGACATCTCCTCTATTGAGGTACATGTGAAAATTGAATCAGGCACAATGAAAAATTCGGAGGTTTTAATACGGATCGATAATACGCGGGGTCGGCACCACATGACTACATGGCAAAGAAAATCAAATACAACATGATAAGTTGTCCACTCTTTACCCCACCATCTCATTTTAAATTTATCCAGGGGTAAGTTTTGTCGATGGAAAAGGACGCGCTCAAAGAATCTTAAAAACTTAAGCTCACTCATTATGAACTCTTCTTCTGTTAGATTATTAGCTGGGGTTTTACTTTTATGGTCGTCAAAGAGGAGAACAGGCAAAGAAACCCAAATCTTCATCCATCGCTTGGATAATATACAAGTGCGCACAGCCTCTTCGGTAGGTAAAAGAGAGAGGATGTGGGTAGAAAGCAGGTCATCAGGCAACTCACTAATTCTGTCTCTAGCCAAATCTCTACCCTCCATTTCACAACTCATCAAAAGCTCTACCAAATTAATACCTTTCTTCAAATGTAATCAAACCATTAAATAAGTTATCTCAGGCTAATAAAAAAGTAGTAAAAAATAGACCAAACTAAATCTAGCAAACAACTTTCTTTTCTTAACTTGAGCTTCAGTAATACAAGAGGTAAACCCCCCAATTAAAATAGCGATACTTCCAATTAAACCTAACATTGTTCTAAAAAAAAATAGAGATAGTCTAATTAATGCAGTAAAGACAATCATATAAATATAGAGATAGTCTAATTAAAATATATTTCTTTTCTTAGAAGCTTTTTTTTTCTCATTGATTCACCCTTTATAGATGAACAATATTATTATGTTAAATTTTTTTTTTTTTTTGTTTAGTTGACGGCAAACCGGATATATATTAAGACAAAGATCAAAAGTTATTTACAAAGTTCTATCTCTCTAATTTTACAATAAAATAAGGAAAACTAACTAGCGTCAATTATATTATGATGTGCCAAATTTTATATTAATTACATGTTCCATAGACAATTCTATTATTTACAAAAAATTTGGAACTTTTTGGAGATTTAATCACGAAGATGTATCAAATTTTCCCACGTTGTTAAGATTTTTAAATTTGTTTCCCAACCTAAACTCTAAACCCTGGACTTTCTAAATAACATTTAGCGCTCTCTTTAACCTAGATCATGTAATTAGTACAAAGTTTTCTTCTTCTCAAGACTATCTTGAAGATCAATAATTAAACAAAATATATCAACAAAAAATCATTAAAGTATGTTTTGTGTCTCTTATTAGATATTGTCTCAATTTTGATGTAAATTGTTAATTTTTTAATCATGACTTTTTTAAATTGCACTAGAAACATGTCAAATGAGGAATGCTAGCTACCAGCGTCTCTCTGACGCCTTGTGGGCTTGTTGATCGATGCTGGCTAATCTGTTTTTCATTATATACCGACTCTGATAATTAGATGTTGTGTACTAGTGTGTATAAGACGTCTGATAATTCTTTTTTTTTTTTAATTTATGTCCTTAATTTCATGTTTATCCTAATAGGTGATAAGCTGGAAGCAGAGCTTGTTGAAATTAATATTTTTGATAATTGGTCAATTAGTCAAATATTAGAGTGAATGTATTTGAAATTTCTAGATAGATTACTTAAATATTTATAATTTCTAGGGTCATATTGGGATGTGCTTGATACTTGTGTTATATTTAATGTCATTTATTTTCTTTAATTTGTAAAGTCACCATGTGGCCTATAAATAGATAGGTTATCATTTGTAATATGCATGAGAGATGAAAAATACTAATATAAAAAGAAAATTTTTGCTACCAAAAAAAACTTTGTTAGAAATAATATAAATTTTGGTGGAGGGAAGTGAGACAGGTTCAACACAAATTCTATAAGTTTTATATGCAAAATCGTGGATGAAATCGTGAGACAAGTTCAGCATCGTATACATGAAATCGTGGATATAGCACAAACGGGTTTTATCAAAGGCCGCTAAATAACAGAGGGGTTCATGCATATATGCACAACAAGTTCTACATCATTGCAAGGATCTCAATATACCGCTCACAATTTTCAAAGCAAATATCCAGAAGGCGTTCGATACGATAAGCTGGAATTTTGTAGTGCAAGTCATGCATAATCTCGGCTTCCCTTTGAGATGGCTTACAATAGTCAAAGAAGGAGTACTTCAAGACACATCACAAGTAATCATTAATGGCTTACTTGGAAAGAAGATTAATCTCAAGAGAGGGGTGAGACAAGGTGATCTGTTATCGCCGTTTTTGTTTATTATCTCTATGGATTTCATTTTGAGGTGGTTTACAAAATTGGTAAATAATGTGGCGATAAGACTACCATATCATGGAATGAAGCCTTGTCTATTGTATGCTGACGATGCATTATTCTTTGTAAAACCAGAAACTCAGCAGCTGCAGATACTTGCAATTGCCTTTGCGGCCTTCAAAAATATTTCCGGACTTCAAGTAAATTTACAGAAGTCGGAATTGTTGCTCACGCATAACTCAGACACACAAGGACCACTCTTAGCACAAATGATGGGATGTAGACTGGGTAGCTTCCCATTCACGTATCTAGGTCTTCCTCTATCCTACAAATCATTAAATAAACAAGCGTTTCTATCCCTAATAAACATATTTCAGAAAAGATTAGCGAGGTGGTCAGCAAAGCAATTGTCAATTGCTAGTAGATTGGTGCTTCTTAACAGTGTGATCTCGTCCTTACCAATATACTACATGACAGTTTTTTGGTTACCAAAATGGGCTTTAAAAGAAATTGATAGGATAAGGAGGCATTTCCTGTGGCATGGTGCAAGTCCAACCACCAAAAAATTGAGCTTGGCAAACTGGAAAATGGTTTGTAAACCAAAGGAGATGAGAGGTTTATGTGTAATGGACCTAGGCATGTTTAATCAAGCACCGTTAATGAAATGGTTATGGCAATGGATTGAGCCAAAACAGAGTTTATGGAAGACAATATTCAAGATTATGAATGGCTTGCAAAGACCTTACCTGAACTCTTACTTTTTTAACAAGACACTGGATGTATACTCCATGTTTACGAATTCAATGATAAGAGTACCAGGAGATGGCCGCAACGTAAGATTTTGGATGGAGAATTGGGGTTCAGGAAAATTATGCCAACAATATCCTAACCTATATACGTTTGCAATGGATAAAGAAGCAACACTACAAGCAGTTCTACACTCGGATTCGTTTCAAAACTGCTTCATTCATAACCTTTAAGAAGTGACAAGTGAAATGACAAGTTTAGAGGCTGCCATCACTGCGTCAGTGTTACACTTATTCCAAACAGAAGATGAAATAAAATGGAGATGGATAGAAATAGAAAGTTTCTTGGTAAAATCAGCATATCAAGCAATAATGAACAGGCCAGCCAAGTATAAAGGAAACGGTGAGCAGAATATGGAAACTTATGGTGCCTCCAAGATTCGAGGTCTTTGCATGGTTGTTAATTTTCAACAAAATATTGACGATTGACAACTTAAATAGAAGGGGATGGAGCCTCACTAACAGATGTATCATGTGTAAGGCAAATTTTGAATCGATTTTGCACTTATTCAATGAATGTGTGCAAGCAAGGATACTATACAGGTTAATAGAATTGAAGATGAAGGTCAAAGTACTAGGAGGAATATCATATGGAAGTGAAAACACTGTAGCAAGCTTAAAGAAATTCAAGTTTAGCAAGAAAGAAAGGTCCATCTTGCTAATTACACAATTTGTTATATGGAGAAAACGCTGCAACATAACTTTTAGAGAAGAAAATTACAATCCGCTGCATCTCGCCGAACAAGTGGAAGCACAATAGAGATTTAGTTCATTAACAGGAGCTTAAGAAGAACGAAATAGCCTATACCGCTTATTTTGCACTTTTCATTTTTCAGTTTTTTCTAATTTCCTTTAATCTGTTGTTTTTCAATTACTTTTATTTGCTTTATGCTCAAATGTTTTGAGCAGAATTGTTTTTCTTATTTAGTTACATATCTTTTGTAACTTCAAAATGATTAATGAAATAAGGGCTAGATCCTTTTTTCTTTGTAAAAAAAAAACTATATTTCTCTCTCTTACTATTACAAAAAGACTATATAATGCATTTATAGACTTGAGATTATATTTAGCCTTTCTAAAACACACTAAATGACCATTACACCCTCTTTTTCCTAGGAACAACATAGAATTCTGAATTTCTGATTTTTAAGTCCCAAGAGACATTTAGACGACCCAAGAAACTTCTTACCCTCTTTCATAACTTATTATGATTGTACATATATAATTCTAATAATTAAGTTTATAATTTAACACCCTTCCTTAAACGTAAATTCTTTTTACAAAGCCATTGCCAATCAAGTTGTTTGAAAATTCAAGAATCTTCTTAGCTTGAAGGATAGAAAAGAAATTAAGTTTAAGGGAGGATGTTAAATTATGAACTTAATTATTAGAATTATTTATGGTCAACATAATAAATCATGAAGAGAGAATCCTAGAAGTTTCTTGGAAGCTTAAATGTTATCTTAAGTCTATATATTCATGTAGAGTCTTTTTGTATAGTAAGAAAAAAGAGAAAAATATAGTTTGAATAGAAAAATTACATAATTTTGTATTGAACTAATCTCTCTAATTCCCTCCACTAAAATGTATATTAATTCTAAGAAAAGCTGATATTTATAAATATTCCTTCTATTGTCCTGGTTCTCATGTTATTCATCTTTTTTCGTGTAATAGTAATGACAAAACTCGTGTAATAGTAATGACAAAACTTAGAAGAAATAACGCCAGTAAGTTGGGGAGCTTAATTAATTAATATACTTGGATATATTAATTTCTGAGATAAATCTTAATTCTTAGCTTAACATAAATTAATTCTATCTTTTTTATGCTCAATTTCCAGTACTGTTTCTCACAAATGAAGGACTGTCACCAGGCATGGGTGATAATGAAATTAGCTTTATAATTTCAAGCACACGCACTGAGCTTGTTCAATATTCTTTGCAAACGCTACAGATTGTCACAGAGAACTTGTCTGAAAGAAGGAAACTAATTAAGTGGCGGTCGGTTCAGCAAAGTCTTTAAGGTAGTATATATTAATATATGGAGTAGAACTAGGGTGCTCCTAAGCTCACCAAGCCCTTCCGTGAGCGCGACTCTAAAACCTATCGAATTGATTTCAAACGACATTTTCAAACCGTTAGATGTTCAATCTATATTAAAATGTGCTTGGAGACCAAATTTTACATTTTTTGGAATTTTTTTACTATTTATTAAGATGGTTTGAAAATCACTGTTTTCCAATGGTGCAGAATTTTAATAAAAACAGCGATTTTCAAACCATCTTAATAAATAGTAAAAAAATTCCAAAAAATGTAAAATTTGGTCTCCAAGCACATTTTAATATAGATTGAACATCTAATGGTTTGAAAATGTCGTTTGAAGTCAATTCGATAGGTTTTAGAGTCGCGCTCACGAAGAGCTTGGTGAGCTTAGGAGCACCCTAGTTCTACTCGTAAGGAGTATAACTATAAAAGTGTATACCACTATAACTTTCTGACACTTTCTTTGACTCAACTACAAAAAAATGTTTTATAGGGGCCTAGGGGGGTTCTACAAAGAAGGCTTCTGCCGGGCTTTTCTTTCTCTTTGGGCTGTGTTTTATTTCTTGGAGAGCTGGGCCTTTTCTTGGGTCGGGCTTTCATCAGTTTACCTGAATAAAGCAGAATGGGCTTCATAGGAGGCCTGTCTACACCTCTATTCCTTCTTCAATATATTTTGTTGGAGCAATAAAATTACCAATTAATTAATTTACAGGTTAACCAGCGTTCTTCTTGTATAACTGTAATTATCTCAAGAAATTTAAAGAAAATATTTCCCCCTACTATTAAACGACCTCCTATTCAAAGAAACCTTGTAGAATAACTCCACTGTAAAATCTTCTCTCAGTCACAAGTCTTCTTCCAAGAAATTCAAGAAATTTATTTTCCCTCTCTTTCTCTCTCTCTCTCGCCTTCTATTACACAACCTCCTCCTATAGTCCTTTGCACCACAACCTCAACTATGAGCAGAGACAAACAACCGGCCAAGAGTGATGGATTCTGTAGCACAGACGAAATGATGTCTCAAATGAACTTAGGTGACCAAAATGAGTTAGAACAACCCGTTGAGGCGCCACAGCCAGCTCAACCGCCTGAGGAGCCACAGCCAGCTCAACCGCCTGAGGAGCCACAACCAGCTCAACCGCCTGTGATCCCATTTGTACCACCTGAAGGGATGGAGTACTTAGCTCTACCACTTGAGATGCAGGACTTCTTACCGCCACCATCTGAAGAGCTGGAGAATCAAGTGCTGCTGGACATCCCACAGCCACCAGCTCAACCGTCTGAGGCGCCACAGCCAGCTCAACCGCCTGTGATCCCATTTGTACCACCTGAAGGGATGGAGTACTTAGCTCTACCACTTGAAATGCAGGACTTCTTACCGCCACCATCTGAAGAGCTGGAGAATCAAGTGCTGCTGGACATCCCACAGCCACCAGCTGAACCGTCTGAGGCCCCACAGCAACCAGCTCAACTGCCGATGAACTGGAATAATAGCCAGTATAACCCCTTGAGCGCAGGGATCGCCTGGAATAATATCCTTTATAACCCCTTGAGTGCAGTGATTGCCCGGAATAATAACCGTTATACTCCCTTGAGCACAGGGATTGCCTCGAACCCCTTGAGCTCAGGGATCACCTTGAATAATAGCCATTATAACCCCTTGAGCGCAGGGTTCCACAGGAATAATAGCCATTATAACCCCATAGGGTTCCGCTGGAATAATAACCATCATAACCTCTTCAGCACAGGGATTGCCTCAAACCCCTTGAGCTCAGGGATCACCTCAAATAATAGCCATTATAACCCCTGCACAGGGATTGCCTTGAACCCCTTGATCTCAGGGATCACCTCGAATAATAGCCATTATAACCCCTTGAGCACAGGGTTCCACAGGAATAATAGCCATTATAACCCCGCAGGGTTCCGCTGGAATAATAACCATCATAACCTCTTCAGCACAGGGCTTAACCCACAGCTGCCAGTACCTCAAGTGCCGGTGCTCCTACCGCCAGCGTCTCAAGTTCTGGGATACCCACAGAACCTACAGCCCAACCAGGTGGATGGAAATGCCCCAAGGTCGGTCATGACAAGATAAATTAAAAAAATAAATTCTCCTATATTAAAAATTTAACTCGACTTCTAAATTGTGTGTTTTTTTTTTAGTAAATTTTACATTGTGTTTAATCAAGCTATTGAAAAGAATTTCAACTAAACATGAACAAAGAGGCTGGTCTTAGCTTGTAGCCTTGTACATCATTTTTGAAGTGATATGTATCAGTTAGGACTTAGGACTGACAGAATGAGGGTGCAGTACTTTTTGGCCTAGTTGCATTCCAAGTTTAACATAATTACATTGCTCTCCAGTGGAAACAATGACGGGAACAATGACGGAAATAATGACGGGAACAATGACAGGAACAATGACGGGAGAGTGATCCCGAACAGCAAAGAAAAGAGGAAAGAACGTGTTGTGAACTACTTGAGGATTAAGAAGCCCAAACAAAATTTCAAGAAGACAATCAGGGTAAGTGCTTGGTGTTTCTTCTCTTCTCTTCTCTTCTCTGGGCTTCATCCATGTCATTATGCTAAAAGTAATTGCATCTGTTTTCTTGCAGTACAATGGTAGAAAGACACAGGCTGATAATCGTCCGCGAAATAAGGGACGTTTTGTTAAAGATTCAGAGGCGGAGCCCAGCCACAGATACGGTCTCGGTGCGTCAGACCCAGATGCTCGCCAGAACAATGAACTCAATCCTCTGGAACAGGATAATCCCGGTAAAACTCTCTTTCTTCTATATATTATATATACATAGGGAGATCACTTGACAACATTTTTATCCAGATAAGAAAGGAATCAAGCTCCTACTTTGGTATATTGAAATTATATTTTGACAATCTTCAAAAGATAAAATTTAAAATTCAACATTATATATTTATATATATATGCATGATCTATATAATTTACATATCTATATATTTTTAATTTATGATGATATTTAATGTATTCTTCACCGTAAATCAAATGATTTAAATTTTATGGATTCAAAATTAACAATTCTTTTATCATCATACAACAATGCTTAAATGACATGAAATTTGATTGTTAGATTTTCTTTTCTTGCTTACTTGTTGCACAAAGATCTTAAAGCTCACGGGGTTTTCTTTTATCCGATCGATGTAGTAACTCGCGCTTACGGACAGTTGGTTGATTGGAACCCAACATACTACGGCAGGCCGCACCACCAGCGTCTGCACCCACCCCAGCTGCAGCAGTTCATGATGGAACAGCAACAAGCAGGTGAACAACACGGCAGGATGCTGAAGCAACAAGCAGTTCAAGGTCAATTCACAAGGATGCAACAAGAACAAGTAGCTCAATACAGCAACAGGAGGCTGGAGCAACAAGAAATTCAAGCCCATATGATGAATAGAGAATGGCAAACAAGGATGCAGTTGCAAGTACCGCAAGTCCCGGTGAAGTTTCGACCAGATGTGGTTATATCGCCACAAGATGCATCCTTACAGTTGCAGGTATGCATATCTTTCAATACTAACTTAGTAGAGGACATGACTGGTAAAGAATTGTAAACTCTCTCTTTCTCAAGTTGTACCAGTGGTATCTTGACTGACCCAATTTAGTCTCTGTGAAACTAACTGTACATATGTGCATGCTGTATGTAACAACAGTAGTTAATTTGTATACCATACTAATTACAGAACAGTAAAACCAGTTAATTTAATTTTTGTTTTTGCGCATCATAATGATGCAGGAATTAGCTCGGCAGAACAATGAACTCAGGTCGCAGGTGCACCGCCAAGGTCATGAGGGACTGATCCCGCCAAGCTGGCCGAATGCTCCCTCGGAGTCAGGAGATGAAGCCGCCACATGGGAACAGGAACTACATGCAGCTGGATTGTGGGAAGGTGATGCAGAAGGAGGAGATGATCATGTGCCGGGGCAAGGACCCTAGCTAAATAGACCATTAAAATTTAGTGATGTTAAACAATGTTAGCATTCTGCTTTTCAATGTATATTACCTTTGGCAATACAGATAGAAGATGCTTTTATAATAGTTCTCTTTAATATCAAGATAGGCAAGTTAATTATCAGCTACTACTAACATATGACTAAACTGCATGCTTTACTGAATTCATATCAGAAGCTTACCTCATCATTGAATAACAATAAATTTGTATTAGATCACTAATCAAAATAATTGATAAACCCTTGTATTGCTTGTATCATCAAAATGCTTATCTCAGACATCAACTGCCTTTTCATATATTATCACCATTCACATCCTAAAGCAATGAAAACAATATCGACATACATTAATTAGATCTTCAAACAAAAATTCAACTAACACATGCATTGTTTTTATTATGATAAGAGAGCTCAGATATTCTCATGTTCTTTCTCTTTGTTTAAGAGATAATATATTTGTATCATGGTTCAAAAAATCGGCCGATTCCGAGTCAACTCGGCCGATTCAACTCGGAATCGGACGGGACCGGGCCGATTTTTACCCGATTCTCGGGTCTATGCGATTTTCTCAGAAAAAATCAGATGAACAGTGACGGAATCGGCCGATTTTCCGATTTTCCGGCCGAGTTACACCGAGTTTTGTCCGATTCTCACTAACCTGTGCGAGTTTTGTCCGAATTGAGCCGAGTTTTGTCCGATTCTCGTAGGCGGTGCAGGAAATTGGGAGGGAGAGTGAGAGAAGAGAGGGAGAGGGAAGCTTTTGCCTCCTTGCGCGAAACGAAGAGAGGGAGAGGGTCTGTGGACCCGTAATTTTTATTAAATGGAGTTAACTTTCCAATTTCAAATGTTTTCAAAGATCAAAGGATGATATTGCTTCAGGATTCGTGCTAGATGTAATCCAATGGTTAAAATAATTGATCGGGTTAAGGCATTTGGGCGGACCCGAACTGAAAATTAGATTTGATTAATTTCAATTCTTTAATTTGAAACAAGCCTTTGAGATTTGTGCTGATTGAACAATGAACGGTTGAGATTTTCCAAAAGAAAACAAATATTCATACATGGTTGTATATGGTGTGAATTCATTCCGACGGGAAGCAAAGGGAATAGTATAAAAATAAAGTTTGTTATTTAACACTAAGTCCCCTTTAAATATCAAGTTTGTTTAATAAATTCGAATCGATTAGAATATATATACGTATATAAATATTTATTTAACCATACTTCTAGAATTTATAATAAATCGACATTTATAAATTTTATAATATTATGTTTTTCAAATATTTCACATGTTTAATCTCAACTATAATCTCGAATGATTCGATATTAATCATGTATGTTTTTATATAAATATTTATCTATTCAATTCTTATATTTTATTTATTTATACGAATAGTATCATTTTATTTTGTTTTTTACTCTTCTTTTCTAAATCTTACATCTGGTAATGAATTTTCGCGGGTAGTTATAAAAATTATTTTAGGTCTATAATAATAATAATATTTTTAATATACATAATATCATATTTCGTTTATATTTTAAATTTTAGATTCATTTCAGGTTAATCAGATAATTCTGATCGGTCATTAATTTAGTTAGAAAATTTTATTTAGTTTAAAGATCAGTTTAGCAATAAATCATGTTTAAAATTTTGGAATATAACAGTAAATACAATATATTGAATAAAATTCAATAGTCTTGTCAAATGTACTAACTAAATAAAATTATTAAATTTGATGCATTGTAAAAGTTCCATGTAAATGTATGTTTCTACATTCTTAATTTAATACAGAGAACGATGAGATGATCCAGCCAGCTCGGCATAGCTTCTGGTTATAAAAGTGTGCTCTATTTGTAATGTTTGTAATACATTATATAAGTAGTGAATTATTTGAGTGTAATATTGTCTTAATTAACATAGTGTTATAAAATAAAGACAAAGAATAATAAACAAGATAGAGAACACATAAAAGATGGCAATCTCTTTATTCATATATTTCTCATGTGTACAATACAAGATTACAAAGCCTCTATTTATAGGCTACAAATTGTGAATGAAAAGCCATTACAATAATAAATAAGACATTGAATTCTAAATAGTAGTGGGATATGAATTCCAATGGTAGTGGGAGTAGTGAAGAAATGAATATTGGGAGTCATGAACATCCACATTAATAATTTTATTCATAACACTCCCCCTTGGATGTCCATTATATAAGAATATGCCTCATTAAAACCTTACTAGGAAAAACCCTGTGGGATAAAAACCTAGTGAAGGAAAAAGAGTACAATATTCCTTTTAATATACAACCACAACCTTACCAGGAAAACCCAGTGGGAAAAACCATGGTTAAGGAAAATGTAGTGCATATTAACTCCCCCTCATGACAACATCAATCAAGATTTTTAAGTTGATGAACTCCAATATTACGAACTAGCTTTTCGAATATTGCATTAGGGATCGCCTTAGTGAATTAATCTACTATATTTTCACTTGAACAAATTTGCTGAACAATAATAACATTATCATCTTGGAGATCATGTGTGAAAAATAACTTTAGTGAAATATATTTTGTTCTATCTCCTTTAATTGAGTAATACATACAATATTATCTTAATATATGATCGTCAGGATCATTTCTCCATAAGACAAACCACATGTTTATTGAATGTGTTGAATCACAGATCTTAACCAAACACATTCTCGGCTTGCTTCGTGTATTGCTAAAATTTCTCAGAGTTAGCGAAGTATATGTTTAATTTCATTACAATGTCTTCGCGTGGGAGAAGAACTATATCTTGCTAGTAAATTTACAACAAATGATATATCAGATATTGTATGTCCATCCAGATACATAAATGCTACTATTGCACTAAGACATGGTACTTCAGGACCAATTAGTTTTTCATTACTTTCTCAAGGTCTAAAAGATATATATTCACATCTAATGATCTTACAATTATTGGAGTGCTCAATGGATGTGATTTTATCCATATAAAATCGTTTTAGCACTCTTGCAATAATTTTCTTGATGCATAAAAATGTCATTTTTAAAATGTTCAATTTGCAATCCATGGTAAAATTTTGTTCTCTCAAGATCTTTCATCTCAAATTCTTTAAATAATTATTCGCTTTTGGAAGTTCTTCAGGAGTTCCAATGATACTTAGATTGTTAACATAAACTGTAATTATAACAAAATCATTTTCATATCTTTTCATAAAAATACATGGACAGATCGTATCATTATTATATCCATGTCTTAATATATATTCACTTAGACGATTATACCATATGCATCCAGATTGCTTTAATCGATATAAAGATTTATTCAATTTAATTGAATAATGTTCTCGAGAACCTAAATAACATGCTTCAGGCATCTTAAATCCTTCAGGGATTTTCATATATATATCATCTTAAAAATAGGTTGTAACAACATGCATTACACGCAAATCAAGTCCTTCATGGACTGCCAGACTAATTATATACCGAAAAGTTGTTGCATCCACCACAGGTGAGTATATCTCAAAATTTCACCTTTATCATTTTATTTTCGCATAAATACTCATTTATATATCTTACTGGTTTTACACCTTCAGGTATTGGGACAACAGGTCCAAAATATTTTCATTTTTCAAGAGAGTTTAACTCTACCTCAATTACACCTTTTCATCTTGGCCAATCATTTCTTTGTCGACATTCTTTAATAGACTTCGGGTCATGATCCTCAATATTTATTATATTTAGCGCTATATTTTATGAAAAAATATCATTGACATCAATTTCATCTCGGTTCCATCTTATTCCATTCATGATATAATTTATCGAGATCTCTTCATTTTCATGAATTTCAGATACTTGAGTTTCTACTGGAACTCCAATATTACTTATAATTTGATTTCCTTCTGGAGTTTTATCTGAAATTATCATATCCTCGACTTGACCATTTTCATTCTTTGCTCCTTTTCTTTTTTCGAGGATTTTATCCTTGGAACCGATTAATCTTTCACGCTTCATGCGTGTTATAATTTTATTAGTCTGTCCAATAGGGACATCGACATTAAGTGGAGCATTAACAGCTAGTATATGTGTTTTGGTCACTTTCTTTGTAAATGCGTTTGGCAATTGATTAACTAATCTTTCCAAATGAATTATCTTTTAAACATCTAGTTCACATTATTTATGAGGATCTAAATTACACTGATAATTCATTCCAACTATTATCTTTTTTCCAGCTGATTGTTTTCTCCCCCTAAGGTTGGGAATATTGATTCATCAAAATGACAATCGGCAAAACTAGCCGTGAAAAATTCTACCATCAATGGTTCTATATACTCTATTATATATAGAGATTCGAATTCAACATAAATTTCCAACTTTCTTTGATATCCCATTTTAGTGCGTTGTGGTGGAGCAATTATAACATATATCGCACATCCAAAATTCTTATATGGGAAATATTAGGTATGTGACCAAAAACCAATTATTAAGGGGAAGTTTTATAATAGCTTGTTGGCATGATGCGAATTAGTGATGTTGCATGCAAAATAACATGTTCTCATTTTGTATATGAACATTAGCTGCATGATGTTCAACATCAATTCTAATAGACATGCATTATCTGAGAAGTAAATTCACCAGCATTGTCTAGATGTATATTCTTAATTAGACAATCATAAAATTATGCTCTTAATCAAATCAATTTAGCAATTAATCTCGCAAACGTCAGGTTGCGAGTTGATAATAAACATACATGTGACCATATTGTTGATGCATCAATTAAAACCATAAAATATTCAAATGGTTCACATGGTGGATATAGTGTTCCACAAATATCACATTGTATACATTCTAGAAATAAAATAAAATAAAAATTCATCAAATTAAAGAATCTTCTGGTTCTTTAATGAATGTTCACATTAATTATCTATTATTTTTCGCATCATTATTGATCCGGAATGGCCCAACCGATCATGCCAAACTATAAACATATTATTATTTGTAAACTTCTAGTTTACAATAATATGTGTTTCAATTGTACTAATACATATGTAGTACAAGCTGGAGGAAAACATAGGCAAATTTTTTTCAGTATGCATTTTTTTTATTTGATATTATGCTAGTAATATAAAGATATTCAATATTTTCTTCATTGGTTGTCTCAACATGATACCCATTTCAGCGGATATCCTCAAATTCCTTTGAAACTTAGAAGAATATAATGCATCATCAATATAAATTTGTATTCCTCCATGTAATAAAAAGATTGCTCTTCTGGACCTTTCAATCAATTTGTACTACTCGAAATGGTACTCCAATTTACTTTTTATGTTACTAAATAAAATAAATACAATTATGCATACATTTGATGAAAATTGAGCTAAAAAAAAATTGGACAAAAATCTTTAAATAATTACCAATTAAAGCTTGTCATGATCAATTCCCAGCAACTTATAACAATAATTTGGCTTTGGCTTAACATAATCAAAAATTTTATTTATTTGGCCAATACATAAATTGCTACTTACCTAACAGCATATCAACAATTAAAACTTTTATCAAATTTTATGATCAAGTAAATTAAAGATAAAAATAAGTCTTATATCAAAAAGTCCCCAAACCACAACACAATTATAGAGTCTAGGTCAACAGGTTTGAACAGATACTATGTTTGTCAATCCGGTCAAAATAAAACTATTATATCCTTCAAAAGTACTAAATATTTTTTTTTATTTCAAAGTTATAAATATTTCAGAAAGAGAAATAAATGCACAATAAATAATTTATTTTTCACTTCTGGTGAAATGAAGACAAGAAATATATTCAAAATATTTCTAGAAATCTTCTTCAGGAAAATTAAACTATCAGAATAAAAAATAACATGAACATGTTAAAATTGTATACTATGACAATTTTTTTTTTAATAATATGGCTTCGGGCCAGTTGAATATACATTCTTTAATAAGAATATGATTGCAAATTCCAATACCATGGCTTCGGGCTATTAATCATAACTTCATGTTATTAATGCCATAACTTCAGATTATTAATATCATAACTTCAGGTTATGAAAAGGGAGATAAATAAAAAAAAATATGTAAATTGTATAAATAAATAAATTTAAATGTATTAATAACTTCAGGTTATAATAAAATATTTATTTAATAACTTCTGGTAAATTGCTTGACTACGCAATGTAAAATTTAATTTGAAATAACTTCGGGTTATATTTTCATCCAATGACCTATAATAACTTCTGGTTATTATATTGATTCTAGATGAAAATTTCTAATAAAACTTCATGTTTTTAATTGGAATAACTGCAGGTTATTATTTATCTAGTGGTCTATAATATCTGCTGATTATTATATTAATTTTATAATAACTGTTGGTTATTTTATACTAAAATTTCTAATAGAACTTCAGGTTCTAAACATTTATAAAATAACTTCAGGTTATTATTCTATTCGCTTAATACGAACTTCGGGTTCTTGATAAACTTTTAGTTTCGATAATAACTTCAAGTTATTATTCCATCATTCACTTCAAGGAATGATTCTTACAAACTAAAATAAATATAATAAAAAAATGAAATTTAAATTAATGAAACAAACGATATAATAATCAATCATATAAATTACTTACAGAATAACTTTGCAACTTCTTTCGAGCAAGATCTTCTTAATTTTTTTTTTCTTTAAATCTTCTTCAGGAAGATCTTCTTAATATCTTTTGAAATCTTCTTCGAGAAGATTAAATTATTGAAAAAAATATATATATGAATCATATCTAAATTTCACATTATAAAGTTTATGATTAACAGATGGCTTCGGGCCATTTGATAAATTGAGAACTTATGATTAACCTATGACTTCGGGTCATTTGATAAAATTGAAAATTTATCTCAAATTTAACAGATTGTAATATTTTTTTAATTTGAAATCTCATATTATAGTATTTGCTAATCTGGCATTCGGGTACCATAAGGATTAAATGGTGGCATTTAATCCCGCACAACTAACTAGTACAAAATTAAAGAATAGTAACATAACAAAAGAAAAGAAAATAAATAATACGCATTTGAAAAACTCAAACAAGCCAAGGTGTCTGCCCCGGTTCTGGACCAGATCCAAGCCGTTTACCATTGAAATTTAGGCGTATTTCTTTTGGTATAATCTTCTATAGAAATTTGGAGATATTAAATTTTAAAATCTTTCAAAGATATATACCATAATAAAGCTATATCAAAATCTGCGTACTACCAATCACCGGTAATCAGCAACCACAGATATAGTATCTATATTTTGTTCTTGAAACCTTATGCTAAGAAAAAACTTGCGTATTTACAATCTCCTCTAATTGTTAATTAGAAGTATTATAATATTAAAATAAAATAATACAAAAAGTTTACCTTGAATCTTCAAATAGTAGAGCTCTCGTGCTGATAACGTGTTATAAAATAAAGACAAAGAATAATAAACAAGATAGATAACACATAAAAGATGGCAATCTCTTTATTCATATATTTCTCATGTGTACAATACAAGATTACAAAGCCTTTATTTATAGGCTACAAATTGTAAATGAAAAGCCATTATAATAATAAATAAGACATTGAATTCTAAATAGTAGTGGGATATGAATTCCAATGGTAGTGGGAGTAGTGAAGAAATGAATATTGGGAGTCATGAACATCCACATTAATAATTTTATTCATAACACATAGTTTTTTTACAAATTATTTTTATCAATTTTTTCCTATTTTTTGGCTACAAAACAAGGCTTCTGCCAAAAATACCCGAGTTACCGATCCGATTCTTCCGATTCCGGCCGATTCATCCGATTCTGACTTGGTGGTCAAAATTCCGATTCCGATTCCGATTCCGATTTTTTGAACCATGATTTGTATTGCTCGGTAGGTTTTTCTACATGATTAACAGTAATGTTTTTTATTACATAATTTTTTATAGTTAAAAAAAAAACATTTATGCCTAAAATTATATGAATGTATAGCGTAAGATTTTATATAAAAATATCATTATAATTCTGAAATAAAATATTATTTATTTTTCAAAGCAAAGTCGAAAAACAATCCTAGTACATGCATGCTAATGTATATATCAAGATTATATGCTATTAAGTAGATTTTCAATTTTAATTATACTTCTGGCAGTCATCAAACCTATTAAATTGTAATACATATATCATGTTTAAGAACAATGAATTCTCTGAATTTAAATTTTATATACGGCAAATGTCAAAATGCTCAAGGTACATATATACTTGTTAAAGAATTTACATTCATACAAAAGATTAATTTTGTAAAATTAGTTCTCTAACGTACAAATTTTACAAAAATTTTTTATAAATGTCTTAATTATTCGTTCAATTTAGCACGTCTCTATTAATGAGGCGGATATAGAAACTAAGAAATTAATAGTTAGTTTTTGCTTAGTAACTTTTAGACTTGATGTAGCAATATAATATCATCTCTTTTTTATATCATTTTTAAATTATTTAACTGAAAACAGTAACACAATATCATTCCCAGAAATTTATTAACATGCATGAAGCTAATTAATTAAGGCAAACCCCTCTCGATTTATCTCTCTTGTTTCTTGCATCATGCACTCAATTCTCTTTGCAAATCATTTTCTCAGAAATCCTCTCTACAACTCCACACATTCCCTTTTCTCTTATCTGAAAAGTAATAAAAAAACTTTTAGGGAGATCACTTTTAACATGGAATCATTGTATGGATTAAGGAGATCTATAACTGTTGCCAAACTAACAATTAAAATCAGATTTGTTGCATGATTGCACAAAATCATTGTAGTGTACCTGGATTTGCAATGCTATAACTAGACCAATATAACCCTGGTAAAATTAATTTTTGATATATTAAGTAAACAAAAAATGTCAGAAATTACACTGTATATCTAGATTCTTTCATGCAAATTAATTTCCCTTATAACAAAATCCAATAGCGAATCTCACATTTCCTAATGTGAGAACAATATTGCAATTATCTTTTAACAAAAAGTGTTTCTCTTGTAATTACTTTGCTAATTTATTTTAACATTTTCTAGTTTTATTTAACACTTATCGCTACATTCTCAAGAAACTTTCGTATCATGATCAGATATACCTCTACAGAAGTTTCAATACAAATGGCCGACTAAATGTTATGGGCCTGTGTTCTATGGCTTTGCCCAGGTTTTTATGAGCCGAATAAGTCGTTATGGGTCAAGCGCCTATGCCTGGGATCCGTATCCTCTGCATTATGGGCCTGTGTTCTATGACTTTTTTTTCTTCACTTCTTTTATTTTTGTTTGACTCAGTAAGTCTTGGGTATATAAATTGAGCCAAGTTTTTTTTTTTTTTTTTTTAACACAAACACTAATAAAACTAATTAAATTCGCCAAAAAATTATCTCAGAACACCATAATGCTCTCCTCCTAAATTTATTTTCTTCCATCTCATCTATCTCTGTTAATTCAGCTGAACAAATATTCTCTGGTTTCCACCTGTCTCCTCGATACCTTTTTTTTTTCTTCTGTTTTAGTGGTTTACCATCACAACTTTTTGTCATTTACTTTATTGAACCAACTTCACCTTACTTTCTTTTGCACGGAAGAAACATCATAAATTGCTTGTATCAATATTTAAATATCATTGTTGTTCAATTTCTACCATTGACAAGAATTAATTAATAGGACAGGCGTAAAATGCAAGAGTGCTTCAATGAATTAATATTTGTGTCTTTTTAATGGTTAGCGAGCTTAATGAATATTTGTTTCTTGTCCTGATAATTTATAAAGCAACAAAAGTACTCTTTCGGAAGTTTCATTAAACATTTCTTTGGAAAATGGAAATTAAGAAAGTTTAATCAAACATATAACAAGCATAATATAAATAAAATCAACACAGCAGCTATTGGATCTGAGCTCGAGATGCAAGAAGGCTTGTCAAATCTTCCATGCAAATTAAAGGATACACAAAGTCAAGGTCAACGAACTTAATTATATGAGTTCTAGACACCTTATCCTTGCATATTATTGTTTAAGCATCTTCTCTTTTAAAATGAACTAACCTCAGATCAGATGACTCCTGTTATGTTCTCCATATATAGACATTTCACATCTGCTCACATAACTACAAAATCTAGTACACAGACAAGCAAACAAACAAACAAAAAATGTAATACTACAAAGTGCCATTCAGAGCTCAAGGCCAACCCAGAAGTCGCAATGCGACTGCCACCTGAAGGCCCCTGCTCAGGTTATGTACGTTGTGGTAAAAGAAGAAGATCCTGATGAAGAAACATGTACATGTTGTTTGGTTCTGTCCTAATAGACATGATGTGCAATATTTACCCTTTCCCCAGAACATAACTCTGACATTTAATTTTACCTCATCTGAGGGAGACATGATCATAATTTCATAACAGCCACCAAAACGGTGTTATTCGTACCAATCATCAATTTATTCACATATTGCCAATATACATGTACCGTGTACCCATAGACTAGTACAAGAAAAAGTGGTTATTGTAAAAGGCTAGTACTGTTACATCCAAAAGCCTATTTCTATTATTAACAGAATTACTAAAAAGTTAAAAAAAAAAAATGCTCTAGCTTCATCAAACATCTCCAAAAATCTGAAACTAAATCCAAACTTAACAGAATGAATTTTTAGCTGGGCTCCTCTCGTCCAACTTGGTGGCAATCTCTGTCATGTCAAATACAATTTATATTAATACCATTTTTTTTACATAAAAATAAAATAAAATGATAACATTAAATATGCATAAAGCATTTAATAAATACATTTGTCTTATCAACTGTTGCTGGGTCAGTATTATGTTGACTTAGCCCCTTTTGAGTTGTTGTCACCCCAAAATCATACCTGACCTCAGAATCTCCAGGTTCTATTAACATAAATAACAAAAAATTATAAGAAAAACCACAATAACTCAATAAGCAACAACATTAAAAATAAATACAGTGTTTCAGTACAACCTGAGATGAGACCAGAAGCTTGTACAAAATTTTAGATATCAATAAAGAAATTAATTTTTTTATTGAACTATTAAACATATATGTAAATAATATAGACCATCAAATTGATATTCTCTGATATCTTATTTAGAAAATTTAAAATTATGCTTAATATGATAAATAAATATTTTTATTAAATTTTATTTGCTAATAATATGTGGAAAATATAGATCATGTTTATAATGGTGGGATTTCAAACTTGAGCTTTGTTTTTAATTGAAGATTGTTATGTTTGTCAAAATAAAGAATAATGAATTCATTTTTCTCTCTTTTTTTCCATATATATATAGCAAACGGTAACTAGCATATTCATGTAATTCATGTGATACTACAAAATAGTAATGAGCAATCATACAAATTTTATCTCTATACTCGATCTCTCTTTCTCTTTCTATACATGCAAAACTTGTCGATCCTTTTTCTCACCAACTCATACATAATGTCCCTTAAATGTTAATTTCAATAGGAACCTCCATTAAAATACAACTAATATTTTTTTTCTTATAATAATTAATATGTACAAACAAAAAAATGGTAACTAAATTTACTAAAGACCTATATTACAATAAATTTATTATATATATTTGTACAATAACTTTACAATAATATGTCATCTCATTACCATCTATTCTTCTCATAAAAAAATTTCACGACAAATGAGCAATCATACAAAAAAAATTCTCTATACTCGATCTCTCTTTCTCTTTCTATACATGCAAAACTTGTCGATCCTTTTTCAATATAGTGATCATGTTGATCAGTGCAGAATGACTGGTTGAACTTTAAAAATAAAAATATAAAATATAAAGCACAGTGAAATATGAAATACGTAAAATATTTGAACTCTCCTCTATTATATTTTACGTATATAAACACATAATGTGCATATATAAAAAAAAAAAGTTGTTGAAGAAAATAAAGTATAAGATTTAGTATCAAGCAACATACTAATTTTTCTTTTTGATCACAGTGCCAAGTCATTCATTTTTTGGAAACGTTGTGATTAAAAAATTATTTGACAAGACCTAGCTAAATTAAAGTTCATGATTTAGATATAAGAGTAGGGTCAAATGTAGGGCTGTCAACGAGCTGGCTCCGGCCGAGCTGGGTTCTAGCTCAGCTTGTTAATTCTGAACCAAGCACTTACCGAGCAAGCTGGACCTAGGGCATCCGAGATAAAACCTCAGCTTGAAATCGTGACGAGCCAGCTCGAGCTAGCTCGCGAGCTGACGAGCTGGCTCACTGGGTCTGGCTGGATCTTATTTTAACCGAGCTGGACCGGGCTAGACAGTATAAAATGCACACAAATTCATATAAATTCACAAATTGATGCTTAGCCGAACAGGCGAGCAAGCTAGGCCTCAACTTGAACTCGTTAATTCTGAACTGAGATAGTGGCGAGCTGGCTCGTTAACAGCTCGGTCCAGTAACGAGTGAGCTGTTAGCGAGCGAGTCAGGTGCGAGTCACGATCGAGCCACGAGCTACGAGCTTTTTTGCCACCCCTCAAATGCTTCATTGTTTTTGTCTCACATTCTTAGGAATGAAAAACAGTGATTTTGTATCTATTTTATAAATAATAAATTTGTTTCAAAATATAAAATTTGGTCTCCAAACACATTTTAATATAGAAATCATGTTCAATGGTTTAGATCGACTGTTTGGAGTACAGAAATAATGGAGCATTTTAATCCAACTCTAAATATAATGCCGAAATTTTGATTTTTACCATCTTTGAAAAAAAAAACCAAATATCATTTTTTTCTTTGAAAAATTCCATTTTTTTTTTGGTAAAAATGGAATTTTTCTAAAAACTGATTATTTTAGTTTTTTTTTTCAAAGATGGTAAAAATAAAAGTTTCGGGATATAATGTGGATATAATTAGAAATAGTTTAAAGTTTTACAATGCAAATAATATATTAAAATATTAATATTTCGTAAAATAAATAACAATGTTAATAAGTAAATAAGTTCTTGAAAGAAGTTCATACATCTAACAATAGAGTATTTAGATCAGCTGAAATACGAGATTCATGAACAGTGACTCTGAAATTCCTGAAATCCGAGATCCAGCCGTCCAACTTTTTCTGTGCACGCTTCTCAAAGCAGCTGGTTTTTCTGTGTACGCATTTGCTGGATTCGAGATTTCAGGAATTTCAGAGTCACTGTTGATGATCTCGGATTTCAGCAAATTTGAATCCAACACTAGGTGATAGCCGGTGTTGTGTTTTTGCAAAGAAATATGGATACAACTTGAGATATCTTAAAGAAAATAAAAATCTGAATTTACGGGATTCTTAGTTTTAAAAAATAATATTAAATAATAATGTGTTATCTTAAATTTTAAAGAAGTTCGGAAAAAAAAACACGGATAAAATACAAACAATATTCGCGAGCTCTCTGATTCATTACACTAATAGCTACTTTGCAACAGACGCAGCAGAACAGGATCTCTTCTTGCCTCTTCATCCTTTCTGAATTCACATCCTCTGAGATATCTTAACTTTTGCGTGTGTTTATGGAAAATCACAATCATTCAAATAGTTCTGCACGAATCTCAAAGTACAAATAATACTGGCTCCCTGCGCTGTCCCCAAATAGGCACCGGACACGTCGGTCACGCAAAAGTTGAGATATCTTAGAGGATACGCACTCATTCTTTCTTTCCGACTACTCCCCGATACTCGATCCAATCGGAATACAGAGTAGAACAACAATGCTACACTCTCTCACAGAATTCAGATCCTCCCCGGTACCGTAATAGGGAATCTTTTCCAATTACTGGATCTGGACCGTTCTTTTTAACTTGACACGAATTGCAAAACCCACTAATACTCCAATTGTGCAAGCTCGAATCTCAAAGCGGCTGAGAGTTAAATCTCAACCCGTTAGGCTGTGCTCCACAGATAGGCCGTGTAATGGAATGGAAAGGGTAGGGAAGGAACGTGTTTCCTTCCTTTACACTCCAATTTGGGGGTGAACAAAATCAGAAAATTTTTAAAGAGAGTTCACCCTCTCTTCCTCCCATTCCCCTTCACTCCCTCTAAAAAATTTCACTTATGGAGCAAGCAAACCCTTTCAGTCAGGTCCGGTCACTCCACCATTTCCTTCCCCTCCCCTTCCTTCCCTTCAATGTACCTCTTCTGGAGCACACCCCTAAGTGAAGGGATTCTTTTACAGTATTAGAGAGGTTACTTGTCCCTCACAGAGAGAGACTCGGAGTATCGGCTCTAGCAATCTAAACATAGAACAAGCACTAGCGCGAATTCCTCCAATCTAAACATAGAAGAAACCTTCACCACCGCTTCAGATCTCCTTTCCCTCTCCCACAAAAACCACCGGGCAATTTTTTTACAAAAAGATCCTTGTCACTTTTCTCTCTTACCAATGTCGCTCCACCAGAGACAACAACAAAAACCCCTAGTCGGAGATCCCGATCCTTCTTCCCCTCGCCCCCCTTCTCCCCTTCTTCCCCACCAATTCTCTCCCTACATCAAGCCTCTTCTGCTCCTCCTTTCTTTCCTCCTCCTATCGCTTTTCTTTTTTAAATCCCCAACTTACTATGCCTTCTCTTCTGATCAGTCACCTCTTGTCAGGTGGCGCGACTATACCCTCTCAGAAGCGGCTAACTTCGTGGCCAAGAATGGAACTGTGATTCTCTGCGCTGTGAGTTACCCCTACCTGCCATTTCTCAACAATTGGTTGATTAGTGTGACGAGGCAGAGGCACCATGAGCAGGTTTTGGTTGTGGCCGAGGATTATGCGACTCTCTATGCAGTCAATGAGCGGTGGCCCGGTCATGCTGTTCTGATCCCGCCAGTGCCTGACACCCAGACAGCACACAAGTTCGGATCTCAGGTGGTTGGATTCAGATTTGTCACATTTTTCTGTTGGTTTATGGCATGCTATGGTTATGCACGCTAACTGTTTCAAGTTTTTGCCTGATAGGGGTTCTTCAATTTTACCTCACGAAGACCACGGCACCTGCTTCAGATCTTGGAGCTGGGTTACAATGTCATGTATAATGATGTCGACATGGTGTGGTTGGCCGACCCATTTCCTTATCTCAAAGGGACCCATGATGTGTACTTCACTGATGACATGACAGCTGTATGTGATGCTTCATCTTCAATCTCCTCCTCAACTGCTCTGTTTACCTTATAAGCATCACTACAATGAATGGCCTGGTTCACACTTGAACCAGTACATAATACCATTTTCCCAACAATCAGCCCAATTTAGTCCAACTAATCCTTGGTGAACCTGTTTCATGTAACAAACAAAAAACAAAAGCAATAGTGTTGCTAAAAGCTAGTACAAAATGGTATTGATTCAGTCAATAGACAAAACAACCAATAAATCTTAGTAATTAAGTTATATATGGAAACAACAGGTAAAGCCCTTGAACCATTCTCATGGTTTACCACCACCTGGCAAAAAAGGCCGACCATACATCTGCAGCTGCATGATTTATCTCAGGCCAACAAGTGGGGCCAAGGTGTTGTTGAAAAAGTGGATAAACGAGCTTCAGGAGCAGCCTTGGTCGAAGACCCAGAAATCTAATGACCAACCTGCCTTCAACTGGGCCCTTAACAAAACTGTCGGCCAGGTCCTTTTTTTTTTTTTTTTCAAAAACCCTATTACTATTGCTAGGTATCACTTGTTTGGGTTCAGGTCGGTTTGGTCGGAATTTGCAAACGGTCAATGTCTGACAGAAATGTTAACCCACTAACCCATTAGGTAGTCTTTGCCAGGTTTCACCAGTAATTTCCTGGATGTGCTATACACTTTACTAAAACATCATCATGAAATTTTGGCCAATCTTGTTTTCTAACTGGGAAGTCCAATTTCATGTGTAACAAAAACCAACTAGCCACATAGCATCCAAACATTTAACTAGCCTTTTTAATTTAATCTTATTCGTTCGCTTCAAATGAAATGTCATTACAGGTTGATATGTATCTTCTGCCTCAAGCTGCATTTCCAACTGGAGGCCTATACTTCAAGAACAAAACCTGGGTCCGTGAAACTAAGGGCATGCATGTAATTATACACAATAACTATATCATTGGCTTTGAGAAAAAGACTAAACGATTTCGCGAGTATGGTTTTTGGTTAGTTGATGATTACAGCCATGAGTCCCCTCTCGGTAAAATTTGAAAAAAGGATAAAAGGGGGAACAAAAAATACAAGTCCAAGTAGTTGAATTTTTGTATCTTAAGATATGCCCAAATATTGATGGATAAAATCAAGTTTGAGGTAAAGCACACACTTTGGTCATGGCCCAGGATATTATGGTTAATACATCACAAAATACACATCGGGTTGTGAATTGAAGCCTTCAAGCAAGAAATGGAAGTGCTCTGCCGAGGCGTGTTATGGCCTAGAGCTGCTGTGAACAGTTATTCAAAGTTCATATTTTTGCTGATGAACGGACGAAAACTCTGTACTTGTGTATTACACAGACCTTTTTCATTTTTTTTTTTAATTGGATATATTGATTTTGTTTTAATCATTGAAATTTAGTCATGTATTTGGAGAGACTTAATACTTCCTTTGGTTATTTAAATGTTTTGTAGATTGTTGCTTTTTGTTACCATATAAAATATGAGCTATTGTTAGGATTTCTTACAGATGTCCTTGCCAGAATTTCATGTTAGAGTCTGAATTAAGCTGTGATTTCTAAAAGAGAGGATCATTGTAGCTTACTCTCCTCTTACTTGCTTGTTATATAAATATAGAATCTGAAGTTAGTTGATCCAAGGTAATCCTTACCAATGTGCTTGCCTTTTCTTAGAGCTGCCTACTTTGCTTTATACTAGGGAATTCCTATTGCCATAGACATTACCTGTTCTCTATAAGTACGCCCTAGTCATTTATATATTGACCAGTTCATAATCAACTTTGTTCAACTACTTCTCACTTTTTTCCACAAGCTAACAAAAATGGGTCAGGTCATGGGCAAGTCCAAGAATGGTAAGTTTGCTCTTTTTAACTCAAGCTTTAGGCCAAGCCTGAATATTGCAAACTAATCTTATTTTGAGATTTTAAACATTTCTTCTTCTTTTCTTTTCCTTTTTTCTTTTGACTGAATAGGAGATCCAACTCCTGTGCAAGCTGACAAGTTAGCTGCAGACAAGTTAGCTGCAGACAAGTTAGCTGCAGAAATAAAATTTATTACTGACAAGGTTTATGATGCTGAACTCCAAGATAAGGAAGTCGGGTATGATGATTTGTACCATGCAATTTTCGATATCATTCAGTAAGTTTTGCTCAATCCTTATAGTATCTTTATGTTAACTATTTTTCTGCCAATCGATTATTTAAAGTCTTAAAGGAAAAATTAACATAATATGAATATCTCTCAATCTTGTTTGTAGAGACCTCAGAGAGGCACATGGAGCATTGCAGTTTGAGTTACCACCTAAAGAAAAACTGAAAAAAGCATTCGAGGTATGAAATTTCAAATTTGGCACCTCTATCTTCTTTATTTCGTCATTAAGGTTCATTATTTCTTTATTTCGTTATCTTCCTTTGCAAAAACCTGGAAACTATCTCAATTATCTTGAGTTTTTTTTTTTTTTTCCTTTTTCTTACAGGACTGTCGTAGATCATCAAAAGGCCCACTAACCAAGGACGAATGCAGAGAAATAATCGGCAAAATGATCACGCTTGAGAGTTTCTCTATTGGTCAAGGCGCAATCGACGTTCTCTTGTACTTGTTTGGAATCCCAATCTGTGCTCTACTAGCAAAGAAGATCATACCTGGCATGAAATCCATATCAGATGATGTTGTAATTCCTGTAGCAACCTCTGCCTCCGTTATTTTCCTTGCCAAAACCAACAAGTTGTAAATTTCTATAATCTTAAACTTGGATGATCAAAATTGTAAATGCCAATTTATATTTCAATAGTTAGTAGTGGCATAAACCAAATATAACTTGCTATTACAAAAAGAGATACTTTAATAACGATGTTTGTATTGATTGGCACCCAGCTTTTAATATTTTAAAAAGATACATTAAGCAGTAAATATATTAACAGTGCTTGTTTGGCTTCATACAGTGTACAAGAAATAAAATTAAAATGAAAAAGTATGTGACTTGTGTGCTGCATAAAGCCAAACCAGTTCTGTTAATATCCTTACCCCCGTTAAAAGTTTAGGATAGGAATAGCAAAGTTCTTCATGACTTCATTGCATCATCCGTTATTTGCTGAGATTGCTTGCTTGTAGTGTTTCAAAAGTAAAGGTTTTTTTTTTTATGTAAAAAGATTCGCGAATATACATTTTTTATTCGAATTACTAAATATGCAAGTTTTACAACCATCATCCATCCTCATTGGTTCGATCCAATTGAATAATTGGGTACGCTGCTGACCCACATAAAATCGATCAACCCAGTAAACCAGGAATTCATATCCAGTGAAGTAACCAACTTTTGGGTTTTAGATTGGGACCGTCCGATTCGAATCCACGAAAATTCATTCCCAAAGTGAGCGCACATATCCCGACAACGAATTTGAATCCCGAGACGATTCCGAGCAACGAATTCGAATCGGACGGTCTCGATCCAAAACCCAAAGATTGGGTTACTTTGGGGGATCCGGACCCGTAAACCGGACTATCAATACGTAGAACGAGAAGGATAAAATTCCTAAGTATTTACAACAAATTTTTGTGACTCCGATGAAATGTTAAGTGTAATACAATACAAAAATCAAATTATAAATATATTTGGTGGACTTAGTTTGATCCAATTTCTCTGAATCTATATTTATGATTATATTAATTTGAATCGAAAATTATTATGTTGTCACATAATATGAACTGGACATCACTAAATTATGAAATCAATTAGTTAGCCGTGTCCCTTTTTTTTAATTTGTTATATCAAGTTCTAATTGGATAAGGTTAATTAGTTTAAATAAGTTACATAGAAATACTCGTTGTCATTTTAAATGCATCTTCTATTAAAAATAATCACTTAACCATAACCACATTTAAAGTTGGCTTTGGAATTCTTATTTATCTCGTTACACACGAATTCGTATCATCTGCATTAACTCAAAAAAGAATCTATTGAGTTAATATATCTAAACCATCTGATTTGCTTTAAGATTCGTGCAGACTAGATTTACACTAATATTAAAAGGACCCTGAATTATAGACTGTGACCGGATTGATTCTGTTTAAGATTAGACGGCCGAGATGCGTTAACTCAAAATATGCTCTTTTGAGTTAATGCAGACGATGCGGACTCGTTACACACGACAAGCACACAAGCAAATTTTACAAATATGCCCCTTATCACCCTCGAATTGTAGAAGTATATGAAAATAAGGCTCGTACACTACTGTTTACTTATTTCCATGCATGAGCCCACTTTGATCGGATAGTCTAATATAAATTATAAAAATTAGATAATTTATTTTGTACGAAAATATATCATGTTTTTAAGTATACAACATTTATTTTTATTTTTTTAAAAAGTCAGTTGGTTTCCTATAATTCTTTACTCATATGATGTGCATGCTATATATTTTACACTCTAATTGTATAATTCTTATATCAAAAATTATTGTTTATGATTGTAAAAAATTGTTAAGTTTTTTTTTTTTTTTTTTGAGGGAAAATGTGGGTCTTGCCCTTCATTTGATAGCATTGAACAGTTACAGAAGTTTTGTAACTGCATTGTAGAAAAACAAAGCTCAAAACAGTTGAGCACTAAAATGTAAATGAAAATATGAAATAAAACAAAACACAACTTGGAGCAAATGAAAATTAAGGTTGCATTTCTGCTACTTCTTGCTGTTTATTCTGTGATATATGCTATCTGGTACTGTGGTACAGCACCTCCTGTGCTAACTCTTCGACCCTTTTTCCTGTGTCCCGGAATATACGCGAACAACGTTCTCTCCGTGCCACGAATTGTGTTATTATCATCAAATCCCTTTCTTTCTTTTTGTATGCCTCATGTATAGCTGCCACAATGGTCGTACCAGTGGTAACGTAGTCCCAGTCAGCATAGCAATGTGTTGAGACAGGGCCATTATGAATTGGCATTCGTCATGGAGATGCTGTACCGACTCCGAGTTCATTTTACAGAGTACACAATGTTAGGCATGCATATGCTCCTTTCACTAAATTCTTGATTGTCAGTATCTTGTCTAATATCATGAGCCATCCAAACACTTTTAACTCTTGGTGGTATTTTCAGAGACCATATTTTTTTTTTTTATGCTTGATTTTATTCTAGGCCCTCCTTTCATAGCAGTATATGTGCTTTACGACAATAAATAGCCCTGATGCATTCCGTTTCCAGTGCGCATCATCTTTCTGTCCCGGTACCAGTGTAATATGATACAATCAAAGGTTTAAATAACGTTTATCGCATCATAGCGAAACGGCTGAAAAAACGGCGCTATGCCCATATAGCGAAATAACGCGCTATAGCGGCAATAGCGTCATAGTTTTTATAGTCCAAAAACACTATAGCGCGCTATTTAGAACCTTAGATACAATTGATTTTCTAGTTTTTGTAATTCCTCCTGTTCTTGCATTGTTAGTGTTGTTCAAAATATTGCCCTTTTTCCCCCTTGCAGTGTTATCATTGGGTCTACAGTGTGCTTATATAAAGAGGGGTATTCATATCTCAGAAATCCAACTCCCCAATCTTGCTACCAGAATTGTATTGAGGCACCATCTTCTGGTATGTATCTGATGCATATGTTGCAGAACGGGTATACCGATTTCAGGGCTACTGTGAAAAATTGTTAAGTTAATTCGTCATCGATAGTTCTCCAGGCCTAGTACTGATGGAGATGGGGATCGTCTCTCTTCGAAGAGACGAGTTAAAAATTTAGGTCCAATACTGAAATCATTGCCACATAAGAACAAGTGTACAACTTGATTTTATATGAAAGGGTTTAATCATCTTAAACACTATTTAAATGTCATTTAACGTTGAGGTATTATTAAGGATTTTAACACAAGGTGGTCAATAAAATAGTTAAACGGTTTAATGCCTAACATATGCATTTAGGCTATGTTTGGATGCACTAAGAATAGCATTATTCTTAAAATAGCATTGCTATTCGGAACAAGAACAATCCAAACGAGAAATAGAGCTATTCGGAATAGGGAGAATAGGGCTATTCGCTATTCTTACAAAAATATGGAATAACATTTGTTGCTTTCAATATTAATACTAATCTAATATTTAAACTAATATTATATTACATTTAATATTTAAATTAATATTATATTATATTATATTTAATCTAATATTTTATTTAATACTAATCTAATATTTAAAATAATATTATATTACATTTAATAATTAAATTAATATTATATTTATTATATTTAAACTAATATTATATTACATTTAATCTAATATTTTATTTAATACTAATCTAATTTTTAAAATAATATTGTATTACATTTAATATTTAAACTAATATTGTATTACATTTAATATTTAAACTAATATTGTATTACATTTAATCTAATATTTTATTTAATACTAATCTAATTTTTAAAATACTATTATATTACATTTAATATTTAAACTAATATTATATTACATTTAATCTAATATTTTATTTAATACTAATCTAATTTTTAAAATAATATTATATTACATTAAATTTTAAAATAATATTATATTACATTTAATATTTAAACTAATATTATATTACTTTAATATTTAAACTAATATTATATTACATTTAATATTTAAACTAATATTATATTACATTTAATATAATATTTTATTTAATACTAATCTAATTTTTAAATTAATATTATATTACATTTTAACCTAATATTATATTATATTTAATATAATATTTTATTTAATACTAATCTAATATTTAAAATAATATTATATTACATTTAATATTTAAATTAATATTATATTGTATTATATTTAATCTAACACATAAATTATTACTTTATTCATTCCCTCCAAACTCTATTCCAAATATCACAACAACAACAGCCGGGTTTTCGCGAGGATAGCTTTTTGGCAATCGCGAGGCTAATTCCTCTCATAAAACTATTTGCGAGGATAGCTCCTTGCAAAAAGTATCTTCTTAAAAATAGCCGTCGCTAATGATACGTATCCTCGCGAATAGTTTTAGGGAGGTTAAGGGGGAAAGTATTTGCGAGGCTAGTTTCTCGGGAAAAATATGCTTGCCACGTGGCGATGTTTGCAATCTGGAATTGTGTTATACTTTTACCATTGAATAGTCCACGGCAATAATCTGTATTGCCGTGCATTGTGCTGTACTGATACCATTGAATAGTCCACAGTAATAGTCTGATTATTATCGTGGTTAGTTGTACTGATACCATTGAATAGTCCACAGTAATAGTCTGATTATTATCGTTGTTATTCAGTCCACAGTGATAGTCTAATTATTATCGTGGTTACTCCACTTCTACCATAGAGTCCACAGTAATAGTCTGATTATTATTATCGTGGTTATTCAGTCCACAGTAATAGTCTGATTATTATCGTGGTTACTCAGTTGGACTTCTACCATTAAGACATCCACATAAATGGTATGGTAATTATCGTCGCTATTACCACAACCGTGTATCTAATCCCTCAATCATATTTGCAACAAACATAAATTATTAAAAACACAAACAATCAACATATAGAAATTGAGGACAATTAATTAAACCTAACAAAGGCCAACATATTTACATAGTTCAACATGTGATTCAACAACAAATTAATTAAACCCTAAACCCTAACTGTAGCCCCATCAGTAGGGCATGTGTAATGCCCAACTGATATTGTTAATTGTTACACGAGTACTCAAATAAATTTGTTACTAATGAACGGCTGAGTCATAACATTTAGCATGTACATTGTCATTAATAAACACATTGTAATTAACAAAAACATAGTACATACCGATAAATTTGTCTGTGGAATGCCCGCTATCTTATAAAAATTACTGATCTCGGTTGCCACTCTATCCATGATCTCGTTATTCATGCTAACCAATTTCTTTTCGACCTCTGTGTTAGAAGCCAAAGTAACAGCTCTAACAATTTCATTAACATCTTTGCTGCTGTATAATTTTTCTGTATTTGTAGTATTGCTAGAACTATCTGGCCCAACATATATAGTTGATCTTCCACGAAGTGTTGACTTTCTTTGCTTCACAGATGTGTTGCTTAACCCATAAGGTTTATGATGAGAGGTTGGTCCGCTGACTTGTTGAAATAGAAGGTTATCGGGTACACTATTATATTCCGAATTAATCTCGAGCGCTGAAATAATCCAGAATATAATAGTGTACCCGATGACCTTCTATTTCAACAAGTCAGCGGACCAACCTCTCATCATAAACCTTATGGGTTAGGCAACACATCTGTGAAGCAAAGAAAGTCAACACTTCGTGGAAGATCAACTATATATGTTGGGCCAGATAGTTCTAGCAATACTACCAATACGGAAAAATTATACAGCAACAAAGAGGTTGATGAAATTGTTAGAGCTGTTACTTTGGCTTCTAACACAGAGGTCGAAAAGAAGTTGGCTAGCATGAATAACGAGATCATGGATAGAGTGGCAACCGAGATCAGTAATTTTTATAAGATAGCGGGCATTCCACAGACAAATTTATCGGTATGTACTATGTTTTTGCTAATTACAATGTGTTTATTAATGACAATGTACATGCTAAATGTTATGACTCAGCCGTTCATTAGTAACAAATTTATTTGAGTACTCGTGTAACAATTAACAATATCAGTTGGGCATTACACATGCCATACTGATGGGGCTACAGTTAGGATTTAGGGTTTAATTAATTTGTTGTTGAATCACATGTTGAACTATGTAAATATGTTGGCCTTTGTTAGGTTTAATTAATTGTCCTCAATTTCTATATGTTGATTGTTTGTGTTTTTAATAATTTATGTTTGTTGCAAATATGATTGAGGGATTAGATACACGGTTGTGGTAATAGCGACGATAATTACCATACCATTTCTGTGGATGTCTTAATGGTAGAAGTCCAACTGAGTAACCACGATAATAATCAGACTATTACTGTGGACTGAATAACCACGATAATAATAATCAGACTATTACTGTGGACTCTATGGTAGAAGTGGAGTAACCACGATAATAATTAGACTATCACTGTGGACTGAATAACAACGATAATAATCAGACTATTACTGTGGACTGAATAACAACGATAATAATCAGACTATTACTGTGGACTATTCAATGGTATCAGTACAACTAACCACGATAATAATCAGACTATTACTGTGGACTATTCAATGGTATCAGTACAGCACAATGCACGGCAATACAGATTATTGCCGTGGACTATTCAATGGTAAAAGTATAACACAATTCCAGATTGCAAACATCGCCACGTGGCAAGCATATTTTTCCCGAGAAACTAGCCTCGCAAATACTTTCCCCCTTAACCTCCCTAAAACTATTCGCGAGGATACGTATCATTAGCGACGGCTATTTTTAAGAGGATACTTTTCGCAAGGAGCTATCCTCGCAAATAGTTTTCTGAGAGGAATTAGCCTCGCGATTGCCAAAAAGCTATCCTCGCGAAAACCCGGCTGTTGTTGTTGTGTTCCTTCCTAAGCACATCGAATTCATTGTTTATGATATATCTTACCATAAAAGCATATATACAAAATTAATTTAACTAAACCAATTTTTTTTGGTTTATCAGATATCTTTTAGAGGTAGCTTATTTAGGTAGGTGATGCACAAATTTATTAGTTAAATAATCGTCAATTTTAAGCTGTATTCATACCTTTTCCTAGACCACTCATGCTAAATTGAAGCAAAGCAGTTCTTCTGGTAGCTACTCATGAAATGTTCTCATTTTCTTATATCTGAACAAATAGTAAAAAAGGAATAGCATTAGTAACTTAAAAGGGTCAGATTCATGATCATTCATCAATTTAGGAGAAGAAAATACCGGGGATGGTAATAATATTTGGTCATTGATTCAATTTACGATTGTGAATGATGCGCAAACAGGATTTTAATGAACACCACTCAAAAAGATACACCATCTAAGTAAACTCATTTTGAACAGTATGTTGACCAATAGAGTAAACATGCCACAAACTGCTACAAACATGACATACTATTTACATAATTGCTTTTTTTTAACAAGCAAAGCACCATGAAGACTATGAATCAGATAATCGAGCTGACATCAGCGAGTACTAAACCCAAAGAATAAATATAAAGAACCCGCAGACTTAGATTGACCACTTAATTTAGTAAATTAGTATTTAGTAAATTACTTGTCATGATTTTCATCTTTAAATAAGTTCAATTAAGTGAACTTCAAAATTATGCAGTGTCAGATGAAACATGAATAAATATTGATATATTGACCACTTAATTTACCACATATAGCATGCAAAGAACAGAACTTTGGAGTACAACAAATCGCCAATATCGTTTGCGAAAGGATACAACTCTATAAAAAACCGCAAATAACATTTGCGAAAGGATACAATTATTAGTATCCCGGAAACTATCCAAGTATGTTGGGACAAAGATCAACACTAGGAAAAAAACACAGAAGCATGTGCAGTGGCGAGGTTAGGATTTGAACTAGGGGTAGGCAAAAATTGGATTCGGATTCGAATAAATTAACGGGTTCGGATCCGGATCCGGGTCCGGGTCCGGATTCGGATTCAAGACACAATTCAAAAAATTAACGCGTCAGGCGTGCACAGGCGGAGGCGGCGATTTTCCTTTCCGCGTCTGGGCTTGTCGTCAGGGGTAGGCTCTGCATTTTTGCTGCTGGGCTCCGTGTTTTTTTTCTAGGCTCTGCGTTTTTGCTGGGCTCCGCGTCTAGGCTTTCCGCGTCTTTGCTGGGATCCGCATTTTTTTTTTGTTGGACTTTCCGCGTCTTTGCTGGACTCTGAAAATCAGGAATAGGCAAACTATCAAAATAGATCTGGTCTAAGAAAAAAACTCAATTCCAGAGGTAAGCAAGTGCCTACCCCTACTCTCATGTGGCCTCGCCACTGAGCATGTATCTGTTATCTTTTCACTTTCTAAATATAGATTGTAGATTGAAAGACACATCTAACAAATATTTGTTGTGCAAGCCTAGTTTGTGCAAAAATTGTGTTACAAAGCTATGATAATACAATAAAATAAAATAAAACACTTCAGCAAGACAACATCTAGTGTTCTTATCACTAGATCTACTTTTGGATTTCCGTCAGGGTTTATAAATTGAATTATATATACTTCTGACATATGATTTGTGAGAATATCCATTGATAAGATTCTAAATCTAGTGTCATAATTCCTGATTTGCGACGAAAATTTGTTGTGAAATGTTGAAAAAAAAAAAATAGAGCAGTGAAATGGGAAAAATAGGGCTGAGGTTTCCGATCTAAGAATAAGGATACCATTAGCCAGTTATATGACCGATATATCCTGAGACTGATGCATACACGTGATTAGAAGAAAACTAATTAATTGAATCGTGGAGAGGAGAGAGAGAGAAGAGATTACCTGGACTCTCAGGTCAATGGAGAACAACGACGCGATCGAGAAGCTAGAGATTGAATGCACGACACTCATTGTTACTTGGAATTCGTAAGTTTTAGATGAGAAAACAGAAAGCAAAAGCTATATTGAACAGGCCGAGCAGCGTAGGAGAAAAATTGGCTAGGGTTAATAGATTGGTTAGCAGCCGTTCTTGTGCTTTTATAGGAGAAAATTTAGGTTTTTGGGACGAATTGAGAGTAGGTCCGATGCCCATAGGACCTACTTTGGTTCGATGGGTGTGATGACCATCCAATCTGTTTTGAGATCCGTGTCCTCCTCAACATAATTCGTGCGAGTCTGTATCAATTTTCGTGCATGCAGTTAATGCTAATCGTACAGTCTTAGAGCTAATTGAACCAAGAAGTAGATCCGATGCCCATCGGACCTACCATCTCTTTTGGGGACCTGTGGAGGCACAGGAGGCATAGAAAGGTGGCCGTACATTGTATTGAATGAAGAGTCGCACACGGATTTCTTTATGGCTACGGGTTAACGGGTACATAGAGATTGTATTGAACAAAAGATGGAATTTTTTTTATAAACCATAATTAAAAAAAAAAAAAATTTATCAAACCAACATGATTACTTTTTTTTTTTACAAAAATCATAAGAACCGAAATACCATTTCGGTCCGAAATTTTTTTTTTATTCCGGACCGAAATGTCATTTCGGTCCGGTCTCCTTTTTGGATTTTCTGCGACGGCTCATATGAAAACTTGTGAAACCAGTACGACAAAGGGAACCGGACCGAAATATCATTTCGGTCCGGAATAAAAAAAAAATTCGGACCGAAATAGCATTTCGGTTCTTATGGTTTTTGTAAAAAAAAAAATAATCATGTTGGTTTCATAAAAAACAAAATTTTAATTATGGTTTATAAAAAAAAAATTCAAAAGATGCGCTTTTTCAAAAAATAAAATAAAAAATACGTTGTGCTTCTCATAAAAAAAATTAGAAAATTAATAAATAAAAAATAAAAGATACGCACACGGTTTCCATTTTTTGGTACGGGCACAAGGTCCGAAATATATCTTGTATGAAAGAGATTTTCTTTTTTGGTATAAGCCGAGCCAAAGTTAAAATGGTCATTTCTTGTATGAACGGGATTTTCTTTTTAAATTCGTCTCAAATTATAAATTTATAATGGACGGTTCAAATTTCAGTTTACGATTTGTCATTGATTCGAATTTGAATTTTGATGATTAGACAGACAAAATAAATAAATAAAAACTACGGAATATTCTTTATGGTTTACGCATGCTGATATAGTAAATCAATAAACATGGCTACATTTTAATTTAAATATCTCGTGTTTTTTATGTTTCAATTGTGTTTTGCGAATTTATTTTTGTTTTCAAAATTCAAATTGTCGATCCGAACTGCTTAACATGATCTCCTTATTAGATAGATAAATTTTAAAAACTATATATAATTAATAATTAAAAGAGAAACGCAAAAGGTAAGAGATAATATAATTTTTAGGAACTAAATAGAATGAAAAAAAACAGATTGAAGATGAACTAATAGAATGAATAAAATTATTTTTGAGTAACAAGATAGAATGAATAAAATGGTTTTGAGGATCCAACCTTACAGGCAAATGACTATAGGAGGAATGCGTAATTAGAAACTGAGTCCTAAATTTTTTGGTTCCTATGAAGTGCTGGAAAAGATAGGTAATGTGGCTTACCGTCTTAACTTGCCGGTTGAATCGAACCTTCATCCAGTTTTTCATATGTCACAGCTCAAGGCAAGGATAAGTGACACTCAAGCTGTCTTTCTCACTCTCCCAGTTTTTGGGTTACAACCAAGATTGCCTCCCCAACCTGTCGCTATTCTGGCAAGGCGCATGGTGAAGAGAAACAATGCAGCAGAGACCCAAGCACTAGTTCAATGGGAGAATCAATCAGTAGATGAGGCGACATGGGAAGATTATAGCGTGATTAAAGAGAAGTATCCTGAATTTATTCTCGAGGACGAGAATGGTGTGAAGGGGGGGAAGTGTCGCAACCTCCATCTAATTTGGGGATAGCCGTTAGCTATTTTGAATCATCAATCAGCAGTAAGCCAATTGAAGGGATGAAGGGCAAAACGGTCAGCAAACCGGTCAGAGCAATTAAAGAGAAGGGAGACAATGCGGATGGGCCCAGCTGCACAGAACGGGCTCTCAACAGCTCAATGAAATCACCCTGCCAGTAGACCCCGCAAGACAGAAGTAAGAGAGCAAGACAGCTGTTCAACCGCTGAAAGTTAGTTAGGCGGTTAGTATTATAACGGGTCGGATCTTTATGCTCTGACAATGGTCAGCAAGATCCGAGAACCTGATTGTATACTTTCTTTCTTTATTTGCATCGCCTATATAAGGCAAACCATTGTATGGATTCGATTTTATGAATGAAATAAGCAATTTGGTTTCCACTCTTTTCTCTTGATCAAAGCTATAGTTAGCTGAGATCGGTTCTATCCTTCTTTTCTCAAATTTACATCTCTTAGACCTCAATTGAGGTTGAATCTCATTGTCAGGGATCAAGACCTGACAGAAAGCAAAAGCTATACAGAGCAGGCCGAGCAGCGTAGGAGAAAAATTTGCTAGGGTTTAATAGATTGGTTAGCAGCCGTTCTTGTGCTTTTATAGGAGAAAATTTAGGTTTTTGGAACTGTGGTATCCTCTCAGGTATCTGACTCATGCAAATTGAAACGAACGGTCCAGATTAAACTTATTTGGGCCAAATTCAATCCGGAGCCTATGGAGACTGTAGGGGTCTGTTTTGAGATTCGTGCCATGTTAAAATAACCGTCCGATCGTAATTGTCTTCAGTCAGGTAACCTGAGGTGATGTGAATTCGGCACAGGAGGCATAGAAAGGTGGCCGTACATTGTATTGAATGAAGAGTCGCACACGGATTTCTTTATGGCTACGGGTTAACGGGTACATAGAGATTGTATTGAACAAAAGATGCGCTTTTTCCAAAAATTAAATAAAAAATACGTGAGTGAGGCTATGGTGCTATGCATAGCACCAATGGCTAGTGTACTACGGCTCAATATGGTACTTTTTAAAATCCTAACGGTCGATCCGACCGTTCAATGTGATATCCATATGAATATGTACTTGCAAACTAAATTTTATATTTTTTCGAATTTTTTTACTATTTTTTTAGATAGGTAGAAAAATCAGTGTTTTTTGAAAATTCTGGACCATCAAAATTCTACCTATCTGAAAAAATAGTAAAAAAATTTGAAAAAATATAAAATTTAGTTTGCAAGTACATATTCATATGGTTATCACATTGAACGATCGGATCGACCGTTAGGATTTGAAAAAGTACCATATTGAGCCGTAGTACACTAGCCATCCGTGCTATGCATAGCACCATAGCCTCACTCAAAATACGTTGTGCTTCTCATCAAAAAATTAGAAAATTAGAAAATTAATAAATAATAAATAAAAGATAGCACACGGTTTCCATTTTTTGGTACGGGCACAAGGTCCGAAATATATCTTGTATGAACGGGATTTTCTTTTTAAATTCGTCTCAAATTATAAATTTATAATGGACGGTTCAAATTTTAGTTTACGATTTGTGATGGATTCGAATTTGAATTTTGATGATTAGACAGACAAAATATATAAAAAAATACGGAATATTCTTTATGGTTTACGCATGCTGATATAGTAAATAAATAAACATGATCTCCTTATTAGATAGATAAAAAAAAAAAATTATGGTTTACGCATGCTGATATAGTAAAAAATTTATATCTCGTGTTTTTGATGTTTCAATTGTGTTTCGCGTACTTATTTTTGCTTTCAAAATTCAAATTGTCGATTCGAACCGCTCAACATGATCTCCTTATTAATTAGATAGATAAATTTAAAAACTATATATAATTGATAATTAAAAGAGAAACGCAAAAGGTAAGAGATAATATAATTTTTAGGAACTAATAGGATGAATAAAATGATTTTTGAGTAACAAGATAGAATGAATAAAATGGTTTTGAGTAATGGATAGAACGAATAAAATAATTTTTGAGAAACGAAATAGAATGAATAAAATTATTTTGAGAAATTTTAGGAACGAGATAGAATGAATAAAATTATTTTTAGGAACTAAATAGAATGAAAAAAATGATTGAAGAGGAACTAAATAGAATGAATAAAATATATTTTTTAGGAACGAGATAGAATGAATAAAATGATAGGAACTAAATAGAATGAATAAAATATTTTTTTAGGAACTAAATAGAATGAAATAAATGATTAAAGAGGAACTAAATATAATGAATAAAATAACTTTTGAGGAACAAGATAGAATGGATAAAATGATTTTTGTTGAACGAGATAGAATGAATAAAATGATTGTTTAGAAACTAAATAGAATGAAAATAATAATTTTTGAGGAACTAAATAGAATGAAAATTGATTAATAGAAACTAAATATAATAAATAAAATGAATTTTAAGGAACGAGAAATAATGAATAAAATATTTTTTTAGTAACAAAATGGAATGAATAATATGAGATTTTAGGAACAAATAGAATGAAAAAAATGATTGAAGAGGAAGTAGATATAATGAATAAAATATTTGTTTGGAAAAATTTTATTCTTTTTTAGATAGAGTTAAAATTATTGTCTTTTTGAAGATTCTGAATCATTCAAAAATAATTTTGAATGATTTTGTACCTATCTAAAATTAGTAAAAAAATTCTAATAAATATAAAATTTGGTCTTCAAGCACATTTTGATATGGAGATCATATTAATCAATTCAGATTAACTGTTTGGACTTTGAAAATTAAGATAAAGATGTGAGGTACAATTAAGACATGAAAAACATAAGACATTTGAATCATACTCTTATTTATTTATAATATTTTATGATCTTTTATGCAACAAAACTAGTCGGGCTATCAAATAAATTTTCAACAAATTTCGTAAATTTGCTGTAATGTTAAGTATAATACAATACAAACATCAAATTGTAGACATATTAGGTGGACTTGTTTGATTAAATTGCTCTGAATCTAAATTTATGCTTATATTAATTTGAATCGAAAATTATTATCTTGTCACGATCATAATTTAATTATGAGATCAATTAGTTTGGTCGTGTCTTTTTTTTTTTTTTTAACTTCATGCAGCATACGGTCTATAAAATCAAAACAGCTTTCATGAACTCAAAACTGCTATGTTAAAATCTTTACCCTTTTTACATTTGTTATATTAAATTTTAGTTAAGTATTATAGCAATACTCGTTGTCATAAAATGCGTATTCTATTAAAAATAATAACTTAGAGCATCTACATCCCAGCAACTCAAATGAGTTTCTAAATAACTGTTAACCACTTTTTAGAAATTAAGGTCTTTAAAATTTCTAACTCTTACATTCCTAAAATTAATTTTAGAGTTTCTATTAAGCCACGTCAACAACAAATTAAAAAGGAGAAATAATTTGAGCCAATCATTTGGCCAACATGGAGTTTATAAACAGTTTCTTAATAAGAAACTTTACTGCATAGTTTCTAAATAAGAAACTCTCCCACATCTCTAAAACTGGATTAGAAACTTCCACATAAGATTAGAAACTCTAATAATACCAGGGATGTAGATGCTCTTAGCCATAAAAACTTTAAATTTGCTTCTACTAGGTTCTCTACTTCTGTTCAAATAGGGAGATGAGTTATGATTCATCCATCATGTGTTAGTGGGCTTAGTGGAACTTGGTTGCCAATTTAATGTTGTAACTGTTGCCTGTCAGTTATCGCATGCGGTTGCCTAGGTTGCATGCGGTTGATTAATTCATCTGCATGGGATTCATGCGCAGCATATTCTTCTCTGTTTGAAATGCACCTTTGTGCGGTTGGCGGCCTCTGGTCGCATGCGGATGAATGGTCAACCGCATGCTGGCACCAATATGTTCAGAATGCTTCGTTTTATGCCTGTTTTAGCTCCAAAAACACTAGAAAACCTGCAATTCTATAGAATCAAGTAAAATGGCAAAAGTAATCTGATTCTACCTAAATTGGACACTTGTAACTCGATATTTGGCAATATTTTAGGCTAAGTGATAGGTCCAAACACTATCACTAGTCTATATATGAATGTTTCAACATATTTTGTGTATAGAGGTTGAATACTAAAATATTGACCGAACGGTAGAATATAAAAAACGGATGGCAATGGAGGGGGTCATCAACACCATCGGTTGGTTAGACCGAACAGTCGGTAAAAAGTTCAAAGTAATTACAGTGTTGCCCTTGTTACATACACTATCGGTGCCGAAGTACATCCGATGATAAAAAGGCGATAGTAAATGAGTTTTTTGTAGTAGTGTATTAGTCGATTTCTAAAATTAACACATAGCATCCATCTTTTATCTAATTAATATGTTATAACAGTGTTAATTTTCTCAACCGTAAATTACAACTTTCTGTTAATGAAATCTTTTTATTTAATTAATTATGTCCTCCGTCTCTTGACCTTCCTTTTCAAAAATTAATAAAACAAACTAAAAGTTCCACTTCTCAATACCTACCAACGATATAAACAGTGGATAGCAAAAAAAAAAAAAAAAAAAAAGAAGCGCCATACATAAAGAAATTATGATAAATTTGCATATTTAGTCAAATTAAATGATCAAAGCACGTAATAGGAAAAAGTTGTATATTTAATCAAAATAATTTATATTCAACGGAAAGTTGTGATTTACAATTAAAAAAATCAATATTGTTTAATCTTATTAATTAGATAAAAGATGAATGTCATGTGTCAATTAGAGATTAACTAAAATCAATGATGACAAGGGCAGACCCAGATGGTTCCAGGGGGCAGCTGCCCCCTGGATTTTGAGTTTTAGTAGAGATTTATCAATCCCGACCGACTGTGCCTCTCTAGAATTTTTTTTTTGCCCCCCTCTGGACGTTTAATTTGTAATTCGGGTTAAATTTAGGGTTAAAATTGAAATAAGTTTGTTGAATTTTGATTGGTAATTAGAATTATAAGTCAGAGCATCAGAAATTACGAGTCAAAGTATTGTAAAGTATAAGTTAAAACATTATTTTTTATCGAGTACCCAATTGGTTGATGGATTTAAATCTAATTAGGTATTGAAATCCGATTCGATATTTTTTTGCCCCTAACGAAAATCCTGAATCCGCCTCTGAATGATAATTAGGATTTTCTTACTCACATATGTGGACAGCAGATTCGATTCCATTGAGAATACAAAAAAAAAAATTTATATACATAATTCACAAAAATAAAGAGAATTTTATTTATTTCTGTCTTCTCTCCTGAAAGGGAGATATTGGTGAAATTGTATAAAAATCACTACAGTGATTACACTATTTGGAGGCAGTACGATGCTATCTATTAAAAACGGCAGTAATTGCAGCAGCAGCAATTGTACCAGTTACCAAAACTAAACTCGCAATAGGTTTATAAATTTTGCCTGCAAAAAAGTAAATATAAATGAATTAATTCTAATTAGATAGAATAAGTGCGATGACCAATTATTATTTGTGCATGAAAAATATATGTAAATTGTAGATCACAGTTCGTAATGTTTTAATTTCTTATCAATATTATTTTATTAATTAAGGCTTCGTTGATTAGCTTGGACCAGTGTAACAAAATGTGGTTCATGCGGCTGTATATGCGTATGCAGTTGGTAACCGCATAGAAAATTAATATGCGGTCTAATATGCGGTTCCGCATATGTGATCGCATATTCGGCCGCATATTTTTACCGCATATTACCGCATACTTGTTTGTATGATACCGAATATTACTGCATATATATTAATTCTAATTTTAAAATACGCATATATAAGTCCGATAAAAATCCACATATGCAGTAGCTTTCCGCATACCGCATAGAAACCACATTTTAAAACATTGGCTTGGACTTGTATGAAAACATAATTAAAATCAAAGAGATAAAAAAGCTAGCTTGAGGATGTTGTATGTACGTACAATCTTCACACTCTGTCTTCTTATCGTTCATCTTAAAATTGCATTTAGGTATTTTGTTTTCTCCGGTCGTCTTGACAATACACACTATTCGATAGGTTTTCAGCAATCGTCTCGGAGCCATCTAAAATAAAATAAAATAAAAAATTTCATTATCCATGCGCGCGCATATATATATATATATAAATGTTTGTTTCTGAACCGTGGAATAAACGCTTCGATTTTTATATTTTTCAAATTTCAAACAATCGACCCAAACTGTTCAATATCCAATTTATATTAAAATATGTTTGGAGACCCAAATTTTTATTTTTATTTACTATTTATTAAGTCAGTTTTAAAATCGTTGTTGTCAATTATCCAGAAATTTTTCACTATTTTAGCTATTTTAAAACTGACTTAATAAATAGTAAAATAATTAAAAAAATGTAAATTTGGTCTCCAAACACATTTTAATATAGATATCACATTTAACGGTTTGGATCGACCGTTTGGACTTTGAAAATTAGAAAACCAATTGGTCGCACCATTGCTCCGGAACAAACGTTTGATATTAGCCAACCTCATATATTTATATATATATATGAGGAGGGATCCAAATACACCTTTTTTGGTGACACATCATGACACCGTTTTTTTATAGGTAAATTTTGCAATTTCAAAATCCAAACAGTCGATCCGAACCGTTCAACGTGATCACCATATTAAAATGTGCTTGGGGATCAAATTTTACATTTTTTTGAATTTTTTTACTATTTATTAAGATGGTTACAAAATTGCTGTTTTTCAATGGTCTGAAAACAACGATTTTGTAACCATCTTAATAAATAGTAAAAAAATTCAAAAAAAATATAAAATTTGATCTCCAAGCACATTTTAATATATTCATCATGTTGAACGGTTTGAATCGACTATTTGGACTTTGAAATCGCAAATTTAGCCCAAAGCAAGTTAGCCCATCTATATATATATATTCAAGTTAGGTTCCTCTCTGAAATATGCTGGAGACATGATTAAAATTCTCAAAATAAAAACAAATCGGTTTTGCTGGGGCTGATTTTATTTGCTTTTGCTCTTTCTATTTTTTTTTTTTTTTGATATATTGACAGTGGCGGTCAATTTCTCTTTCTAATTTTTCAATTGAACCATACCTAGCTATCTGGATATAGAGAGCCAACAGATGCTTAATTAATAGAAATAAGAACCCAAGAAAAACTTGTTCGCCTTATTGAATCATATTCAAAACGATATAAATCTAGAATATGAAAAAACGAAAAATGTTTTTTTACCTGATGTACCGGAGAAGATAAAAGATTTAGGTATCTGTGAATAAAGTTAAGGTTGGCAATTCGAAGGGTTGTTGAAGTAAATATATAACTTTCTTCATAGAATGGGTCACTATTTATAGATTATAGTATCTAACATTATTGAATTTCAATTTATAGATTATAGTATCTAAAATTGTTGAAACCTCAATTTATTTTCGGTTTCAGTGGTGTGTTATTTATGATTAGATCTACATATAGAAAATTAATATAGAAAACTATATAAAGGAATAATAAAAAAAAAAAAATAACAACGATGGTCAGAATCTATCAGGTATTCGGATACAAATAGTTTACGGATACGTATACATATACAAATATTATTTATGCAGATACATGTACGATTTTGATTTCAGAAGTGAATATGGATACGAATACATAAAATTAATAGTAGCCGTTCTTTTTTTTGTATTTCGGATATTTGTTTCCGCATACGTAAATTTTTATCCGCTTGTTTTAGAATTTTATATATTTAGAGAGGAAAAAAAATTTGGTTGTATTTATTGATTAAAAATATGATTATGTTGGTAATTAAGTTTTTTTAATGAAAAAAATAATTTGCTGAATAACATATTAATTTTATAAATAATATCAAAATTTCTCTCTGACCTACGATGATTAATTGCATTGAAAGGCTTTTTAAAATTTTGAATTTCTTAATGAAATGATTCAATTTTATCATTATTTGATTTTTTTCAAAATCTATTCGTCTAGATCAAAATATATTTATCTTTCTTCAACCCGAACCGTGAGCATATTTCTCAAGTCTCATGATTAAATGAGTATGCTCAATCTTCTCCATTTTGGCTTCCAATGGATACCTCCATTAAATCCTTTCCTCTTTTATTATTTTATTTCTTCATTGCCCATTTTGAGTTAAGATCTGAACCGTTCTTTTTTAACTCGGTACAAATCTCAAAGTCTAATAATACTGCCCATGCTAGCCCGAATCCTAAACCGGCTAAGAGATAATTGATCCAAGAATTCCAGGAAACAAGGACAAGGTAAAAGATTCCCTTCACTTTACGATTTGAGATTGATACGTCCAAAGGGTATATGTAAAAAGCTTTATCCTCAAATACACTTTCGGTTTAGATTGCAAGTATACAATCCTACCGTGTAGTATATTATCGGGTATCGAACCACAAGGAGTAAGATAAATACTTAGTTTTCAACTTTAGATGATAAATTTCAAAAAAGAAATAAAGTAAAGTGCAATAAAGTAAATTTGGGGGGGTTTGTACTAAAAATCCTAAGGTTGGGTTCAATACCCGAAGAAAAGAGTTTTTAAACAATTAAAAGTAAAAGTAAAAGAAAGAAAAATTGGTTTGTTTTCAAGATTAAGAGATCTAGGGGTCTTTGGTCTACAACCCTTGTTAACTCTATTCAATCGGTATTTGCTTAAATTCATGTATGATTTGATGAGATTTCTAACCTAATATGTCATTAAGGGTTTCTTTCATGAATTAATAACGTGTCTAAGTAATTCGGACTTCACGTTTTGTCCTTCACCCTAGCTACCTAGACCATAAGCTCTTGTTAGTCTCTCATCTCCTCGAATATTGGTACTTCTCAATTAAGTCCATAATACCAATATCCGACTCGATTTGAGATGTCCTAATTAGGGTTTGACTTCACGGTTAGGTTCTTCACCAAGTTCCTAACCTTAATTTCTGTAGTTCTGGCTTAGATTAAATTGGTTAGAATCTTAATCTAAACCTAAGATATTTGCATTCACAATTTGGTACTATCCTATTGATCCTAGTCAATTTTGGTTCTTTTGAAACCAAAACGAGATGCTACAATTCAAGTACTAATTATGTATTTAACACAAATTATTTAAATCACAGAAATTAACAATCAAATCCGATAAAGCAATCATAATAAAAGCAAATAACCAAATAAAATAGAATTAAACAAGATCATGCATATTGACCTAAACCCCTAGAGAGAGAACTACTCTCTCATGGAGAGAAACATTGCAAAGTTTGGCAAAGAATAAAAGGAAATGAAATAAAAAACAATTACACCCTTTGAATCTAGAACCTCAATTTTGCCGAATCTTGCTCAGGAAACCCTTCTTCTCCTTGCTTGAAAGCTTTACCTTCTTCAGAAATTATCGCTAAGTTGTGTGTGTAGAGAGAGAATGAGATGTGTTGTCGGATGATCTTTGAATGGAAATGAGTCCCCCCTTTTAAAGCAAGAGATCATGCCCAATTTAGAGGCTATAATGTGGAGTTAGTGGGTGCTCTTTTTACATTGTTTTCCTGGCAATCATGTCTATTTTTGGCTTCTTAAAACGTGTTCTTGGAGTGCCAAAAATAGAAACTGTGTTGAAATTGGGTAATTCTGGCAGTCTGCGTGTTCAGTGTGTCCGCACTGATGGTGAGTGCGGATGGTTGATCCGCACTGGTGGAGGGTGCGGATGGAGGACCCGCACTGCTGAACTTCTGTGCTGATCTGCAGTTTCTGAAAATCCGGCCAAGTATAAACTGCGGGTGGATGACCCGCACTGGCGTGGAGTGCGGACGCATTACGCTCGAGAAAATTTCTGGCTAGGCTGAGATGCTGGAAATTCGGCTAAGTACTGAGTGCGTCCGCACTAAATCTCAGTGCGGGTGGCTGATCCGCACTCAGTGTTAATTACTTCATTTTTCGTCTTTTCCTGCATTTTAAAGCCAAACTACCGCAGTAACTTGATTCTAGGTGTAATTCATTCATTTTATATTCAAAATACATGATAATTGGAGTTATTTTATGATAAAAACTAGATCAAATGTGTATATAATTTATGCTTATCAGAGATTAACACTCACCCGCTTAGAGATTCGGGCTAGCGCAAGGAAGTATTATTGGGCTTTGAGATTCGTGCCAAGTTAAAAAGAATGGCAGATCTTAACTCAAAATTTGAGTTAAATAACTATGCCATTTACGCCATTTCCCTCTCTCTTTCTCCCTCATTTCTTGTCTGGTCTTGATCGGTTCAATTCTTTCGCTTGCTTCCTCGACTCGATCATGGTGAACTGGAAGAGCATTCGGGAAACTACCTTCGGTTTGTGTAATCTGATTACATTAGTGTTTAAATTTAATTTCCTATTTTTAATAGGATCGATTTTGCAGAGGTGACGTGCATCACGGCCGCTACATTCGAAATTGGACAGTTTGTCTATGGTGTGCTCACACACAATGACGAGAAGAAAGAAGAGAAAGAAGAAAAGAAACCATATGTCATTGAAGTTCATCTCCCAGTCTTGTCAGGTATTTTTATTTCCACTTCTTGATCTTGCTAATGATTGGATAAGGAGTCTGAAATGAAGGCTAAAATGATTGATGTTTCAGAGGAAAAAAATATCTTAAATTAATGTTTCAGAATTTTTATTGCTTCACTCTTGAGTGGCTGGTTTCCTCAAGATCTAATGACCATATCTTAAATTAATCTAATGGTTGTTTTTGTACAATCTAGCTTCTGGTCTCAGCTCAACTTGTACTGAAACATTGTATTTTATTTTAATGTTGTAAGGGTAAGGGTAAGAAAAATTCTTAACGGGTATGGGTAGAGTGTAGGTAAGGTCAATTCTTAGTAGGTATGGGTATGAAAATGCTTCCATCCTATCCGTATCGTACCCATTAACACCCCTGCTTATTGTGGTTTTTCTTATAATTTTTGGTTATTTATGTTAATAGAACGAGATTCTGCGGTCAAGTATGATTTGGGGGTGATAGCAACTCGAATGAGGCTAAGTCAACCTAATACTGACCCAACAACTGTTGATAAGACAAAGGTAATTATTAAATGTTTTATGCATATTGAGAAATAAAATATTAGCCTTAGTAAATAACATCGCAGGCATAGTTTAGGAAACAGATAAGCTAGCATCATCTATAGTTGTCAAGTCATATTTGGTACCTAGCTTAATCCTTGTAAATCATTGTAATTAAAGCACAATCAGGATAAATATTTCAGCCATTGTAATTTAGAAAAGAGCCAAACGGCTAGAAGAAATTAGGTTATAAATATTCATGTACATTGCTTGTAAATTCAAAACAACAAAGAAACAATCAATATACCGTTGTTCATCATTATCTTTTCCACTCTAAAAATCAATAATGCATATTTAATGTTATCATTTTATTTTATTTTTATGTAAAAAAAATGGTATTAATATAAATTGTATTTCCAGACATGACAGAGATTGACAGTTAAAAATTCCTTCTGTTAAGTTGGATTTAGATTCAGATTTTTGGAGATGTTTGTAGAGAATTTTTTTATTACTTTTTGGTAATTCTGTTAATAACAGAAATAGGCTTTTGGATGTACTGTTATATTCTGTACTTCATTACCGTATCAAGCTAGACATGTTCCTGAGTTTATTTCACATGGTTTATAAATTGTTCTAGAGAGGAAGCATAGATTGTTCTAACTCTGTTTATTTATATATTGTTGTATTGATCGAATTGAAACACAATGTCACAATGTCTTTATGGGATTTCTCTGGGAATGGAGGGAAATGAGAAGAAGAAAAAAGAAAAGAAAGGGTAAAACGGATAATTTATAAATTTAGAATGAGTTTTATTAGAAAAATCAATAGATTGGATAAATTTGTGAGTTTTTGAACTTTAGAAGGGTAAATATGATATTATGAATTTTAGAGAGGAAATACGTAGTATCAAGATTTTGAAGGGGGATACATAAAATTTCCCCCTTTTTTTTGGAAAGCTGTTTTTTTTATTTAAGTTTGTTCCACCCTCGGTCCCCTCTTTTTCTCTTTAATTTGGTTCACAAGACTTAGACGATACAATTTCTTAATAACTTAGGTCATGACATAACTTTAGACCTCAACCAATCATTAGGTTCTTCAAAACTTTAAGTCTAACCAAACACCACCTATATAAGATTAAATTTTAATCCGTACTAAGAAGCTTGTGTTCGGTATCACGGATTAAGAAATGAAGCTCTTTTCAAAGCTAAAATAACTAGACAAGAAAGTCTTAAGGATGCTTAATCCAAGAGAAACAGTGCTTTAAAAAATTCAGACAAAACAGACTTAAGCTTAAGAATTTAAGAAGAGTGAGGCTATGGTACTATGCATAGCACGGATGGGTCCGTGCTACGGCTTCAAATTTGAGTTTTCAAAATCCTAACGGTCCATCCAAACCGTTCAACATGATTATAAAATGAATATGTACTTGCAAATCAAATTTTACATTTTTTCGAATCTTTTTACTATTTTTTTAGATAGGTAGAAAATCACTATTTTTGGATGGTCCAGAATTTTCAGATCAAGTGATTTTCTACCTATCTAAAAAAATAGTAAAAAAATTCGAAAAAAATGTAAAATTTGATTTGCAAGTACATATTCATTTTATAATCATGTTGAACAATTTTGATGGACCATTAGGATTTTGAAAACTCAAATTTGAAGCCGTAGCACGGACCCAACCGTGCTATGCATAGTACCATAGCCTCACTCATTTAAGAATTTAAGAATTTAAGAAAAATGAGCAAAATTAATTCTATTAAGGAGATGTTATTTGGACAGATTATTTTTTTAAGGAGTCAAAATGAGGCTTCAGGAATATTGGGGGGTTGTTGAATGACACCATATAATTAAATTATAAATTTAATATATCATAATTTTAAATATACATTCAACATTTATTTAAAAAAAACAGTTAATTTCTGATTAAGGGTTGGAGATGGCCGCATGTATATAGTTGCAGAATAGATATTCATTAATTACTGATCTTCAACAGATCTGAAGACGAATTTTCAAATTAAGTCAAAATTATGTAATTTGATGCACAGCTAAACTTGCATCAAATTTCATCATTTTTTACACGTATGATGTGAATGCTATATGATTTATATTCTAATTGTCAGATTCTTAAATAAAAAATTATCTTTTACAATTATGAAAAATGTTAAAATTAGTGCACCGTAGGCCTAGCACTGATGGAGATAGAACTGTTGGATCCGCTGGTGGCTACAGGGACACTGAGGCAAGGTGCATTTTGGTCTATTTAGGCGTGCTATGCTAGTAATAATCGATATTATTACAGAACATAACGAGTTTCCTAAAATTAGTTTTTTTTTTTTTTTTTTATCATCTCAACATTGTAAGTACTATTTTTCTATCAACTTTCAGTTTTACTCACATCATTCTTAGGCATTGAGGCAACCTGAAGTCCTGAAGAGTCAACCTGTCAATTCAGTGAAGTGGGTGTTGAAAAATACAGAATCTTTGACATTATTTGATTGTTTTTTTATTTTTCTTTTTTGCCCTCCTTTCCGCTTTTTTAACTAGTGAACTGGCTTCCTAAGGTCTTTATTCAGGCAAAAGCAACAAGAGTGTTACGAGTCGAGACTCAGGTAAAACCTATTATGAATAACCAATACAACCCAATGTAGGAACATATATAATTAGTTTGTTGATAGGGAATCAACTTGATTTTATATGAAAGTGTTTAATTACAATTAGTTAACATTTTAATTACAACAATGACGATGTGTGTGCGTCTACACACACAACTTGATTCTCTTCATTGGCCTTCGGTGCAGTCACTTTTGTGGCTTGATTATAGAACTCCTAATTGAAACGTTAACCAAGCCAATTAACTGAAAAATTTGCACTCAAGAAAAATTACAAATAGCCCAGACAAAAATAACCTCAAATAGGTACAATTAATTAACCTAGAAATACGTCCTCGACATCCATAAAGTAAAACGGACTCAAGGAGTAACCAATTCTATGTAAAATATTAGACCAAATGCGTGTGTGCTCATGCAAAGCCATGTGAAGATCTACAAAATTTGATTTTGAAAAGCATCACAATTCTTTTGTGAAGTTATGAGGTGAGGTGGAAAATCTGGCAATCAGACTTGTAAGATTTCTTGGAAGCAGCTTGTTCAAACTTCTTGGATGTGGGTTCATTTTCCTCCAAACCTGTTTGGACAAAGTACCGGATCCACCATGTGGAACTCCTCAACTTGGCCTACATAAGAACAAAAAAACTTTTGAATTAGGAAAAAGTGTAATTGAAATGTTGATAAAGGCATTCGCAGTAAAGCACAATAATTATTGGTTACCAGTTACCAACCTTAACCAGCATGCATCAAGCAAAGAAAGAATTAGGAACTTGCATGAGTTGCATGTACCAAATGGAGGCAGACTAGTACAATTTAGGTACAGTTCTATTCCAATTTAATATTCTTTCTGTGTTCACACAGAAAGGTACACAAAAATATAAGAGAGCTTTACCGGTCTACCAAATTTGGATAGCTCAGACACTTTAGCCCTCTGCTGCCCTGGATAACCTACAATTAAAAAAAAAACTATTGTAAAAACAACTAAAGATTATGGCTTAGTTTGGGCAAACATGGAACAAAATGCACAAAACAATTAAGAAATACGACAACTTTTCTCCACCTTGGTTCAACCAAATCACTTCTGAATAGGTCATATGAACTTGAAACCAAACATGTTCCTTCTGCTGGGTTGATTTATCTCAATGGTTGCTTTGGAAAATTTGCGAAGTTCCCAATATTTAAATAAAATATTCTCTCCTATATCTCTTGCTCTCTGTTGGATGCTAATTACAAATATTTCAAACAATTGTGGGGTCTATTTGCAAAATCTTTTATGCCACCCAGAGTTTCGTGCACTCGTTACAGTCCAAATTTGCATGCAAATACACACAGACACACACACACACAGGCAGTGACTTACCCACAAATATTACGAGGCCATCATTTGAGATCCTAGCAAGGTCAGGCAGGGTTTTATTAAGATACCTAGGGGTGAGATAATCAAGCGCATCAGACACCACAACAAGGTCAAAAGATTTGGGCCTGTACGGTAGAGGGAATTTAATATCAGCCACTCTCACAAACCCCTTTCTGACTAGGCTCTTGCATGTACTATCGGCATCCTCTAATTCATATGGCTCTACACCCCATGCCTCTGTGTTTTCGCCTGAACAAAGCATAGATAAAAAATTGTACATTATTCATGTTATAGGGTTACATATTCCAAGCGCTCTTAGAGAGAAATCAGATGATTAATGTTAAATCAGAGCTAATTTTGACAAATAATGGCAACTCCTATTGGCTTTTTGTGCTTTTACAGGTAAATCACCAAGCTTGTTGCACATGGTGTACAAGGTATAAAAAAAATATCTGCTGGTATATATATGTAATGAGTGCACTGGTACTGGCAACTTGTTGAGGCCAATACAAAGTGGTGCAGATTTCCCATGTCTGGTCACTTGGTCAGGTACCAGAAGGCACTAACCTAACAGGACCCCAAATCTATCAGCTCATCTCAATGCAAGCTGCTTCATACCAGAACCAATCCTGACCCCTCTAACACAGAATCAGCATGACAGCAATCATTCCAAAAGAAATAGATTACACACTCAAGAAACACAACAGTACAATAACAATTGAAAAAGTTTTGCCGACAATTTGAAAGGACATGGCCCAAATACCAAACAGGAGTGAATGCTAAATGTGTACCTTCATCTTTCAACAAACTGGAGACAACAGAGCAGGAATCAGGACCCACGTGTAAGATCCGTTTTCTGCTGTCACCAAGTCCATAGGCTTTCTTTAGTATTGGCATTGCTTGTAACACCTCAGGTGTGCAGGATGCTCCTTTTTTGAGGGGTTTATAACAAAAGGCAAGAGTTAGAACAAAAAATTACCATGTTGAAGGATGTTTTTCTTCAGCTAAGAAAGATATTTTTCTTTGAAAAATAAATTATAGAGAATTTGCATATGAGGCCATGAATAGGGAGCGAAAGAGAGTATGCATCTTTACCGTCAAGTCTGCTTACAGCTTCTTTATTGCCACCAAAACTACCTGTATATTAAAAGAATATTAGTACCCTCATTGAGAGTGTTGCTTTTAAAATAAACATAAGAACTAGAATTTGATCTATATACATCAAAATCAGAAATTCCAATTATCTAGTCACAATATAAGGAAGGGACCTTATCTTATGTACAAGTTATTCTTCTAAATTCATGACATTTTTTAAACTGCAAAATTCAAATTCTTATAAGGAGGAGATGATTATGCAAATAATATCCAGCTTTTGTTAAATATAAAACTGACCTGTGCTGCCATACGTGTACCCAATAATAAGAAAGGCACCCTGAAATATATCGAATATGATGAATCAATCAATCAAAATGGAAAAGGTAATTTAAAGTCAAGAAACATATGAAAAGTTCTGGCAGAATTTGATGATCATAATATAATAGTAACAATAAGATTACAGTTCCATATTTTTCTTAAATGATGCTCAAACTTTGCCGTTTTCCTATGTAATTTTCTCTAATTAAAGAAAGCAAATTAAGGCTAGTTTGGGATATTTCTCACAGAAATTGGAAGGACGAGTAAAGGTGATTTATTCTGTACAACACACTAACAACAATAATGATAATACAATAATTAAGAAATAAAATTACCAAAACAACCAATCCAATGGTAAGTAAAGGAGAGGAACGTGACTTTGATTGCAAAGATGTGGCAAATGGTAAGCTACCTCCATCTACCAGCCTGCGGGTAGAATTTACTGGCCTTCGGGACATGCTTCTCCTGAAAACCTAATTTGTGCATAATGCAAACAGTTTGTACTACTTAATCAAAGAGAAACAGTGAATCAGGTGATATTTGCAAAAATTAGACCCACAATTTCATTGCATTCCTGTTGTATATGTTTTTTTATTTATTTATTTAAGACCCTAGGTTTGGTTTTATCCAAGTGGTACTGCCCGCAGAGAGACGGAACGAGGGAATGGCCAGCACACACACACCGCCACCCAATTCTGATGCCTTCTACCATAGTACCATAGCAAGCAATAGTCACTCCAATGCTGCATTGCTAGCATGGTTTGGAAAATGTATCCATCGGCAGCTCATGATCTCATCCAATAATTGGCTGATTTTCCGGATGGAAAAAAAATGGTTCAGGGTGAAAAAATGCTTGAATCAAAACAGACTCACCTTATGTCAGAGTTACACTGATTCTTCTATATAGCATGCAGAGAACAGAGTTTGGAGTGCAGCAAATTGCAAATTATCATTTGATCATTTGCAAAAGGATCCAATTATTAGTACCCAGGTAACTATCCAAGTATGTTGGGATAAATATCAAACAATAGGAAGAAGGTACCGAAGTATGTGCATGTGATCTTTTTACTTTCTTAATACAGATTGTATCTAACCAATACTTGTTGTGTGGGCCTATTTTTGTGCAAAATTTGTCTTATAGAGCTACAATACAATAAAATAATATAAAAGCACTTCAGCAAGACCTCATCTCAATTGCATAACATTTTACCACCATTCTGGTGTTCTTATCACTAGATCTACTTGGATTTTCGTCAGGGTTTCTAAATTGCGAAACGGATACTTCTGTCCTGCGATTTGTGAGAATATCTATTGCATAATTTCTGATTTGGGATGAGAATCTGTTCTGAAATTTTGAAAAATTAGGGCAGTGAAATGGGAAATGTAGGGTTATGATCTCCGATCTAAATGTAAGGATACGAATAACTCAGTTCTATGACAAATGCTGAGACGGATCGACTAGAAGAAGACTAATTAGTTGAATATTTCCTTAGAAAAGGATCGTTTTATCAATTGTAGAGGGGAGAGACAGGAGAGATTACCTGGACTCTCTGGTCGATTGATAGTTCGAAGACAGCGTCGTGCGAAATCGATCGAGAGCAACAGCGAGAGGTGCTACAGGTCGAATTCACGGACAAATGAAAGAAGTGAAATGGGACGAGGAGGCTGCGTTCGGGTGAGTCCGGATCCTCGGATTAATGCACCGTTTGAGATTCAATTTGAACCGTCCGATTAGAATCCGGGCCCATCCGGCCTACCTGTAATGGGACTCTTAACAATTGGTGCTTCCATATAACGAACGGGCCGGGTTCAAATTCAAAAATTGAGGCAATAGACAAACTAATAGCTCGGGTTCGATTCGGCCGGTCAAAAATTCGTGATTCGGAAATAATTCGGGTATAATTCGGGAATGATTCGGTACCACAAGGAAGCAAAAAAAAAAATCCAAAAAAAACCCTAAAAAAATTAAAAACAAATTTTTAATTTTACTGCGTTTTTCGCACGAATAATTCGTGATTCGCGTTTTATTCGGAGTTTATTCGTGAATAATTTGCGAATAATTTGCGAATTTATTGACATTTCCGAATAAAACGCAAATTATTCGCGAATTTATCGCGTATCATGTTACTATGATATGGACTCGACACAGGGACCAGCCAAGTCCGGATCCTCTGCATTAACGCACCGTTGGAGTTTAACTCCAGACCGTCTGATCAGAATTCGGATCAATCTGGCTCGCCTGTAATGCACAGAGCTCCTTAATATCCGTGCGGATTTAAATCGAACATTTTAGATATAAACTTAAAATTTGAGTTAACTCAGACAATATGAATTCGGGACAAGCCGGGGTTGTGAATAGGGGTGCAAACGGATCGGATAATATCTGATCGTATCCAAATATCTGTGCGAATACGGATACGGATATGGTTTTGAATTTTAATTATATGTATCCGAATAGTAGATATATCCCATATAATTTTCGAAATTTTTATTAATATCAAAAATAAATAATTAATTTTAAAATCTACACCTCTTTGCTGGAATTCCAAAAATGACCGAACCGTAAAATTTATTTCCAGTTTCAAGCTATCTTTCCGCAAAACTAATTTTCAATTTCGGCCTCTTTGAAACTGGAGAAAAAAATTATGGTTTCTCTAACTTGAGATTAAATTCCTGGTTTCTTGATTCATAACCGGGAAACAAATTTGCAGTTTCTAGAACCGGTAATTTGTTTTGCGGTTTGAGATCCGGAATTTTTTTTGCAGTTTCGGACCATTTTGCCTATAAAACGCGCATAACACTCATACACCAGAACTCATTGAATCACATTTCAGTGAAGAGAGAAATGAAAAAAAAAAAGAGGAAAAAAGAAGAGGAGAAGAAGAAAAAAAATAGAGAAAATCGGATTCGAGAAGCAAGACGAGAAGAGAGAAAGGGAGGTAGGGATGAGAGTTGTGAGTTGTGTGGGAGAAATGGGGGGCTGGGCTGTGCTTAAATAGCGAAAAACTATGAAACTACAGTTTTTATTCCCAGTTTCTTAGTATATAACTACAAATTTAATCTCCGGTTTTGAAAACCGGAAATCTTATATGTGGTTTTGGAAATCCTAGAACCGGATTTTTTTTTTGCGGAAAGTGAGCTTGAAACTAGGAATTTAGTCTGCGGTTTAGTAATTTTTTAAAATCCAGCGCAAAGGGGTGTAGATTGTGAAATTATTTATTTATTTTGGATATTAATAAAAAATTTCGGTATAATTTAATATATATTATAAAAATATTTATGTATATATTTACGGATATATCCAATCCATATCCTTACGTATCCGTCAAATATTTGATCCGTATCCGTATTTGAAAAATAAAAATAGATACGGATATAATTTTACAACTATCCGATCCGTTTGCACCCTAGGCGGAGAATTCGGATTCCGATTTGAACAGAGTGGAGGGCAGACGGAGGAGTAATTGAGTTGATCCAAAAGGTTAAGGCCCATTTATTCGACAAAGCCCAAAAATCAATACTGGTACATTCCCTCAGAGGAGTTCAACACTGGTACAGGTGACAGGTCATTTGGAAGAAGAGAAGAAATACGGACTTTAGACAACAAATAGATGCTACAACACCAGGGTTATTCTGATTAGTAATTATTTGATACATTTTAGCTTTTGAAGTAGTTAAATAGGTTTAAGAATTTTAAATTAGAGTAGGGGTCAATTGGTAGTTTTTACTTTCCTGTTTTTTCCAGCTTATTTCTGATGCAATCTGCATTCCAATTCAATGTATATACCTATGGATTTCAAATTAAAAAAAAATAAAATGAATCGAATACTGATCATACAGTGATAAAATAAAGAGGGATTCTTCGGTGGACATAAGGACCTATTTGTAAATTGAACATATTTTCATTTTTAAAGTTCAAATAGTCGATCCGACCGTTCAACATTATCTCCATATTAAAATGTACTTGGAGATCAAATTTTACATTTTTTTTGAATTTTTTTACTATTTATTAAGATGGTTACAAAATCGTTATTTTCAGACCATTGAAAAACAGCGATTTTGTAACCAAAATGGGATCCCTGTGCGACTCTTTATTTAATAAAATGCAGGGTCACGTAGGAAGAAATCGTATCCTCTGCGGAACTTTTAATCTGATTTGTTCGTTTTAAGCGGTTGCATCTTTTCGTGCCTCAATAGATCCCAAAAGCCAAATCCTACAATAACGGCAGCCTAATTTTTCCCAAGTTTTCTCGGATCCGTATCCTCCCAGGTACCTGATTGAATACAATTACGATCGGACGGTTTTTTTAACATAGCACGAATCTCAAAACAGCCCCCCTACAGTCTCCATTCTCCAAGGCACCGGGTTGAGTTTGGCCCAAATAAGATTAATCTGGGCCGTCCGATCGTAATTGTCTTCAATCAGGTACCTGTGAGGATACGGATCCAGTTTTCTCCGCCCCATAGCTTCGCTTTCAGTCCATCAAAAGTTTTTCCTCGGAGTGACAGTTTTATCATCTCAAACTTGCGAATTCGAGGTAACAACGAGTGTGAATTCGATCGGTTTCGCACGACGCTGTCTTCGAACCGTCAATCGATCTGAGAGTCCAGGTAATCTCTCCTCTCACTTCCCTCTACAATTATTGATTAAGCATTCTTCGGAGAAAAGATTCAATTTAGAAATCAGAAATTATGACTTTCACAATTTCACAACAGATTCTCGTTGCGAATCAGATCATGTCCCTCTATTTAGAATCTCAGCGATCGATATTCTCACAAATCGCATGACAGAAGTATTCGTTTTTCAATTTAGAAACCCTGACGGAAATCCCAAAGTAGATCTAGTGATAAGAACACGGTCGTAATTGAGATGTGGTCTTCCTGGAGTTTTTATTTTTATTGTATTGTATTATTGTATTTGTAGCTTTGTAACACAATTTTGCACAAACTATGCTTGCACAACAAACATTGGTTAGATGTGTCTTTTAATCTACAATCTAAATTAAGAAAGTCAAAAGATCACATGCACATACTTTTGTGCCTTCCTCCTAGTGTTTGATCTTTTTCCCAACATACTTGGATAGTTTCACTCACGGGTACTAATAATTGTATCCTTTCGCAAACAATATTAGCGATTTGCTGTACTGGAGTTTCTGTTCTTTGCATGCTATATGTGGTAAAGTGGTTAGCCCAAGTATATTCATTCATGTTTCATCTGGCACTGCATAATTTTGAGGTTGATTTCATTGATCTTATATAAAGATGAAAATCATGAAAAGTGGTTTACTAATTACTTAATTTTAGACCAACCCATCCCGCAATCTAAGTCTACGGATTCTTTATATTTATTCTTTGGGTTTAGTACTTGCTGATATCAGCTCGGTTATTTGTGTCATAGTCTGCATGGTGCTTTGCTTGTTAAAAAAAGTAATTAAGTAAATAGAATGCCACGTTTGTAGCAGTTTGTGGCATGTTTACTCTATTGGACAACATACTGTTCAAAATTGTGAGTTTACTTTGATGGGTATTTTTTGAGACCTAAGTGCAAGGATGTGGTGTTCATTATCATCACTGTTTGCTCATCATTCACTATCGTAAATTGAATCAATGACCAAATATTATTACCATCCCCGGTATTTTCTTCTCCTAAATTGATGAATGATCAATCTGTCCATTTTTATGTTACTAATGCTATTCCTTTTTGACTATTTGTTCAGATATAAGAAAATGAGAACATTTCATGAGTAGCTACCAGAAGAATTGTTGTGCCTCAATTTAGCATGAGTGGTCTAGGAAAAGGTATGAATACAGCTCAAAATTGGCAATTATTTAAGTAATAGATTTGTGCATCACTTACCTAAATAAGCTACCTCTAAAAGTTATCTGATAAACCCAAAATTATTGTTGTAGTAAACTAATTTTGTATGTTTTTATTCCAATATATATCATAAACAATGAATTCGATGTGCTTAGGAAGGAAAAATATTAGTATCGCATTTGACATTGGCATTTTAAAAAATTTAAAAAACAGATTGGGAAAAGAAGTTCATATAAAGGTAAGAGAGGTTAAAAAATTTATACGAGCAGGCAAATTTATGCTCATATAAGAAACGACAAGCCATCCTTGCATATGTTCTCATATCCTTTGTATGTTTTTTTAAGTATAATTATTTATCTTCTTATCTTCTACCTTTCTGATCTAGCATAACTTTTCTGAATTGATATTAGGGTTTGGCAGTGTCTATTCTACCCTGCCATGTTGCAATCACCTTCCTTGAGACCATCAAATGATATGTGCAGGTACCCAGGCCCACCACTGGCACTTCCAGGAAAGAGCTTTGATGGTATCAAGGGAGGTGATTTATCGGGCAATTTTGCCCAGAGGTAAATTGCCCCTTCACTTCCTTTCACTGCACCTTCACCGAGAGGCGAAAGAGCTTTGATGAGTATCTGCCAGTTTTTAACCAGGTGCTGTACGCGCTCTTGAATCCAGCCAGGGCCCACCTGCATGCATGAGGATCACGAGGCAGGGCAACAACAATAACAACTAAAAGTAGAGGTAGAGAGGCTACAACTGTACTTAGATCTTCATTAACAACAAAAAGTAATATTTACAATCGATTCTTCATTTCTGTGAGAAAAAAGTAGTATTTTCTAGTATTATTGATGTAATATTTGTAAACATTCCTATGCTTTGGATTTAATTGTTGGTCGCACACTGTGTTTCTGATTTGATATTGTACCAGTAAATGTACGTTGCTGAGTGTGTGTGCATTAATTCCATTTGGATTTAGTATTTAATCATCTTTCTTAATTGTCTGGTCTTTCTAGAATTTACCAAGTAGTTCTTGCTAATTTTTTATCTGATTTTTAATAAAAAAAAATTTATTATAAGAGTAGGATTAAAATGCACCATTAGTTTTGTGACACTATTTTTTATCTGATTGGTGCTTGTGATACTATTTTTTATTATTCTTTCATAATTTATTTGAAGGTCAATAAATGCGGGAAGAAAAATAATGAAGGAGTTTTCTGATGGGTGCAATGATGTTTGTGGTACTATTTTAGTCCTTATTTGAAGTAATTAACGGGATAAACATTGTCAGTTTACAGAAAGTTCATACCTCCCTAATTTTACATTTGAGAAATTTTTGTACATTAATCCCAGTTTGCCACCCTATCAAGCTTCTTAAAAAAATGCAATTTAATTTGTCATTAAACCGTTTGGACCCGACTAATTGTACCCAAGGAATTGTACCCAGTTTTTACCCAAAAAAACTGTCATTTGACTTGCGCGAATACTGTAAAATTATATAATCAATACTGTAAGTTCAACAACAAACCATGCATAATATCTGGTTCAAAATTCTAACAACCCAGGTGGTCTCAAGTTAGTTAAAAACTATTACCAACTAGTAAACCAACTGTACTTTCGGTTGTACTTCCAGCTTCTAGAAGATTTAACACAAATCACTTTCAAAAATTGTACGGCTAAGCTTCTAGAATATTTGAAAAGCACACCACTTCTAAAAGTTATAGTTATTTACAAATTACACTTAAAATTATGCAAAATTAACTTTTTGCATCAAAATTAAATTTTTATTTTTTCGAAATTAAAATTTTGAATTTTTTTTTGAAATTTTTTTAAAAAATTCATCATTTTTTCTTCAATTATTAATATTTATACATTGACATATATCATGTAAAATAAGATTTCAATACTGTAAAATTAGCAGAAGCAGACTATAAATCTAACAGATGTTAACTACAAGAATTCAATACTGTAAAATTGACACAGAAAAATATAAAAACATCATATACAAACTATAAAATGTCACCACTCACAAAAAATTCATATACTGTACCATTTCACCACAACATAAATTGTACCACAAACAATATAAAACAACCACAACCAAAGTATCAACTGTACCACAAACAAACTGTACCATTAACTATTCACAAAAAGTATCAACTGTATCTAACATCAATATAAAACAACCACAAACAAAAAGCTATTCAATCATTGCAATAAAACACTTTAGGACTGTTACTTCATACACCGCTGATGCGAATTATTTGGATGCGTGAGAAGCTTTATTGCTAGATCGACATGTTCTTTAGAAATGTCATCCTACAAAAAAACAAAATTCTAAGGGATTCAGAATTATGCACATCAATACAGAGGAAAATGATAGGGTTTAGCACAATTAGCCAGAACTGACAATATCAGTTATCAGGGGTATACACTACCCTCTTTATACAATACGTAGTATCAGTAAATATGTAATGTTACTGTTGGTGAAATGGAAGCCTACGGGTATTTGAAAGTAAAATATATACATCATAAAATTACCTGTGTAAAGTTCATAGGCATCTCAGTGATCAGATTATACACAAAGCGTAGCACAAAAATAGCACAGTCCATTGATTTGGGTGCCTGCTTTGGGCAAATCTGATGAATTACGCCAACATATTTCCATGAAGGTTTAGCTGAAAAAAAATGATATCAACATCTTTACTGTATAATAACTTCAAGTGTGGCATGAATCATGTAAATTAACTCATACATCCTATAAAACTTAGGCATGAATTATGTAAAATAACTTATATATCCTACAAAACTAGTAAGTATATTATGAATGAGTTTAATGCATTTCAACACCAAATCCTGTAAATCATTGACAAAATCATGAAACACTAGTTGAAGAATACTGTAAAATGTTGCATATATAATTTTTAAAGAACACACTCAAAGTTCTAATCCTGTAAAATAACTCATATATCTTATAAAACTAAGGCATTAATCCTGTAAAATAACTCATACATCCTATTGTTAAAGGTTGCATAGATAATTTTTAAAGAACACAATCAAAGTCCTAATCCTGTAAAATAACTCATACATCTTGTAAAACTAAGGCATGAATCCTGTAACATACCTCATACATTCTACTGTTAAAGGTTGCATATATAATTTTTAAAGAACACACTCAAAGTCCTAATCCTGTAAAATAACTCATACATCTTATAAAACTAAGGCATGAATCCTGTAAAATAACTCATACATCATACTGTTAAAGATTGCATAGATAATTTTTAAAGAACACACTCAAAGTCCTAATCCTGTAAAATAACTCATACATCTTACAAAATAAGGCATGAATCCTGTAAAATAACTCATACATCCTACTGTTAAAGGTTGCATAGATAATTTTCAAAGAACACACTCAAAGTCCTAATCATGTAAAATAACTCATACATCTTACAAAATAAGGCATGAATCCTGTAAAATAACTCATACATCCTATTGTTAAAGGTTGCATATATAATTTGTAAAGAACACACTCAAAGTCCTAATCCTGTAAAATAACTCATACATTTTATAAAATTAAGGCATGAATTCTGTAAAATAACTCATACATCCTACTGTTAAAGGTTGCATATATAATTTTTAAAGAACACACTCAAAGTCCTAATCCTGTAAAATAACTCATACATCTTATAAAACTAAGGCATGAATCCTGTAAAATAACTCATACATCCTACTGTTAAAGGTTGCATAGATAATTTTTAAAGAACACACTCAAAGTCCTAATCCTGTAAAATAACTCATACATCTTATAAAACTAAGGCATGAATCTTGTAAAATAACTTATACATCCTACTGTTAAAGGTTGCATAGATAATTTTCAAAGAACACACTCAAAGTCATAATCCTGTAAAATAACTCATACATCTTGTAAAACTAAGGCATGAATCCTGTAACATACCTCATATATCCTACAAAACTGTTAAGTATATTATGTAATAGTTTAATGCATTTCAACACGTAATTCTGTAAATCATTGGCAGAATAAGGAAAAACTAGTTGAAGAATACTTTAAAAGGTTGCATAGATAATTTTTAAAGAAAACACTCACAAGTCCTCCAGCAAAGAAAATCTTGAAGCCATTTCATTGTGTGCCAGTGGTACTGCATGTATTGCATAAAACCTGTTCAATAATTGGTACATGAAACATGTAAAATAACTAATATATCCTATAAAACTATTGCATGAAACCTGTAAAATACTTAATTCATCCTATAAAACTTTGCATGAAACCTGTAAAATAACTGATACATCCTATAAAACTATTGCTTAAAACCTGTAAAATAACTGATATATCCTATAAAACTATTGCATGAGACCTGAAAAACTATTGAATGAAACATTTAAAATAACTGATACATCCAATAAAATAAACCATTGACAGAATCCTGTAAATCATTGACAAAATCCTGAAAAACTAGTTGAACAATCCTATAAAATAAGTCATTTTTGGAATAAGATTCCATGTGATCAATCTCAAAAGAGACCTTTTCGACTTTATATAGGGATTCCAACATCTCTTCTTTGTATGGTATTGCTATTTTAACATCCAGCTCAATGATATCCTACAATCAGTTAAATGAAAGTATATTGATGACTGATGCAAATTGCAGAAGACATCAGATAAAGAAATGTAACCAAAATAAAAACTAGATTCTGATTCAATTAAGGAACAAATCATGATTTTGAGTAAATACAGGTGAAAGGTTTATTCCATCAACTAGTCCTCAGCAGTTAGAACCATAGTGAAGAAATTTGCATTGACAATTTTCTGTATTCTTACTAGGATGACTTAAGGCCGTGTGAAAAATCACAAGAATATTACTTTAATTGCTTGAAGCATTTCCATCATGCAATTAGAGAATGCATCTAACCAGCTTAACTGTACACAAACTGTTTGAGGAAATGCCAATGCCAAAACTGCATTAATACTGGACAGAAATCCTTATTAGCTAGATCTCTTTATGTCATGGCACTCCTACATTAATTAAATTACTCACCTCTCATGTACAACTATATGACTTGAGTATCCGCCTTTAGTTATTGTGCCATCCTTATCAACTATATTGAATGTTGTATTAATTGAAATCTCATGGGATGTGACAAATATACCCTGGTACCAAAGGGTAAATGGTGTGGCCAAATTTATTTCTAGTTGAGAGGAAATCAGCTTAGCACACTCCACAATGCATTATCTGTACTGACAAATCATCAGTCCTAATCTCCCTGCATCAGTACACATGATTGATTAAGATTTGAAAATTAAGATATAAAATTCAAGCTATATTTTAACAAATAGCAGAAATAGATATCAGAAAAAAAATGATTTTGTCTGTGCTATTTTGTAATTACATGGCAGCAATAAAGTTTTTTCTATCAAACTCATGAAATGACTCTTCTCAATGAACTCACAGCTACTAAGGTTCCGCACCATTTACACATGATCAACCGGAACTCGGACTGCTTGGATTTAGTTAATCAATTAATTGATTGTCTATCTTATTAGTCATCACCTTATATATATAATCATTTACATATATTAATGATAATTGGAATTATGTTTTTCCTAATATATATAATCATGCACACAAACTGTTTGAGGAAATGCCAATGCCAAAACCGCACACTAACCTGAGCAAAGGAGTCACTTAGAGAGTGTGACGGGTCCGTAGACACCACCAGGGTAGGATGCCGCTGTTTGCAAACTTCACTGCAAGAGAAGCAGCGAAACTTGTCTTTCCAACTCCTTGTCCTCCCACGCTGCCGGTAGAGGCGCAACTCCTCCTCCGCCTCAAGATTTCGATCCAAACCCATACGAGCGATTCGGTGGAACTCCGACGCTACGTCAACGATGATACTGTCTAGAAGGTCGTGGTTGCAGTTATAAATTGATTTTCATCCATTGTAGCTAGCGAGATAGGCAGAGAGAGAGAGAGCTCCGATCAGTGGTGCCCGATCCGATCGGTGGTGCCGTGCCCGATTGAGATCAGCGGAGTAGATCTGGAAAGAAAAGAGGATGGGGATCGGAAATTAAAAAAATGATTAAATCGCCTGAAGAAGAGACTCTTTATTTAAGGGCATGCGGGATGTTGGAACGGTTAAGAAGCTTATCTAAACTTTTGGGTAAAAAGCGGGTACAGAACGCTGGGTACCAAAACCTTTTCTCAAACCGTTTAACTATTTTATTGACCACACGTCCACACCTAGCGTTAAAATCCTTAATAATACATCACCGTTATTTTGCCCATTGCTTTTCCTTTCTTTTCCTTTTCAAAAAAAAAAAAGTTGGTAGAGATAACATTTCTTCATTTTTCATATATAATTTAATATATATCGTATGTTTAATAATAATATTCTTCTTTATTCATATATAATTTAATATATATCTCAGGATTTCTTGGTAACAAAGTAACAGTATATTATTGTTGCACGCTTTACTGCGGAGTTCCAAAGAAAATCATTGTAATTGTGTGATCTAATCACATGTATTTAACTTTTAGTATGTCGATTCTCGTTTTTTACCATGCTCGACAACTCCATGTCATTTTTCTTGCATGATGTGTTGTACACTTTCAATAATTATATATATATATATATATATATAGAGAGTGACTAATATCAAAACGTTTGTTTCTGGGGTCTGGAGCAACCGAATTTTAAACCGTCCGATCGGCGTTGTTGATTCGTGCTTGATCAGATTATCTGATACTCAAAATGTCGCTAGAATTTGAATGGACGGGTCCAGTCGAGTAAACCCCCAAACCCCGACCCCCTCTCTTTCTCTCCCTTCTCTCTCCCGCTTCTTCCTTCTCTCAGCCCAGGTGCTCCCCACCCCAAAATCGCACCAGGCGAACCCCAAATCCGACCCGCGCCCGCCCCCCCCCACCCCAAAATCGCACCAGGCGACTCAGACCCCGACCCTCTCTCTCTCTCACTCACGAGGCTCAGACCCCAAAATCACAGCAGGCGAACCCCAAAGTCCGACCCGCTCTCCACTCGCGATTTGGAAGATCTGGATCCAGTAGTTAGGTACCATGTGAATCTCGCGCTGCAGCTCTCTTCAGCGATCTCATTTCATCAATCAAGGTAGCTCACCTAGTTAATTAGGTACCATGTGAATCTCGTCCGCCATTGATCGCTGAATCTCTTCAGTTTTTTATTTTATTTGTTTTACTTCTTTAATTGATTTTCTGGTAAACTAAACTCTATATTATCCCAATCGTATTTTCTGGTAAACTGTGCCATCTGTCATGTACAATTTTAGTCAGGTTTTGAACCAGTAATTGTTTATTACAATGTATATCACAGTAACTATTAGATTCACAATGCAAAATTTCCAGCACTATATTACCAGCTATTTGATTAGAGTTAATTCTCATTATTAATATTGCACTAAAATCATTGGAATGAGAATCAATTGTCCCACATTTCTTTCAAAATCAAACTAATCCGTATAGTATTTTTTTCTTTTCTTTTTTAACATATGAAATATTTAAATTAAACTTCGAACTTGTAATAATTTTGTTTATGTATATGCTTATTTCTTGTTTTTTTTTCTTTTTATGATTTCACTTTATGGATTACTTTTCAATTCTGTTTACATATTTTTTTACTCAATTTTAATTTCAATTCAGATGTTCTTTGATCAATTGCTTACCTATTTTTTTACTCCATTTCAATTATGTTTTTGTTCATTGTGATAGCTGAAAACAATGGAAAGGGCAAACAAAAGGCGGCTGATAATGAGAAGAGTTGTGTTCAAGAGCTGGCAGAAACTTACGAATATGATGAAGTCGATTTATAAGAGATGTTGTTGTTCTTTTTATTTTAGTAGTGATAGACTATGTCATTTTGTTTGGACTATATCATTTTGTTAGTTAGATTTTAGCACTGATGGAGGGAAGAGACATTTGGTATCATGATATGGGTGCTAATTTTGTTAGTTAGAAGATACATTTGTTATTTAATTTGATTTGTTCATTTTGGTATCATGATATGGGTGCTAATTTGATTTTTGAAACTTGATGTTATGTTTTAATCCCGTGAATAGAGACTTTGACTTCTTGAAATTTGTTAGAATGTATCTTGGTTGGTATGAAGATGTGTCTCAACTGGTACAAGGCAATGATACTGGTACGCCTTGCCTTAAATGAAATGCAAATCCTTTGCAACGGTACATCGGCGTAATTTGGTACTAAACATAAAGCATTCACAAGAATTCACAACAGTTGCTTAACAAATAGGAATTAGAAAAAAACAGATTATTAACTAGGAATTAAAAAAAAAACAGATTATTCACAACAGTTGATAAGTTTCTTAAATAGGATTCACAAGAATTCACAACAGTTGATAAGTATCTTAAATAGGAATTTAAAATTTGATAAGCATTCACAAGTATCTTAAATAGTATCTTAAATTTGATAAGCATTCACAAGAATTCATAATAGTTGATAAGTATCTTAAATAGGAATTTAAAAAAACAGATTATTCACAACAGCTTGCACCGAGGGTGTACTGGATATTAAAAAAAAAACAGATTATTAACTTGTGCTCTGAATCTAGCTCTTCTTATCAATGCCTATAAAAAAACAGATTATAAAAAAAAATTAATGAATGAAAGAAGAAAAAATAAAGAAAAGTTAACTTGTAAGTTAACTTTGCTCTGATTAAGTTGGAATAATAATCCCACGCCACCACATAATTCATGCTTATATAAACTGCTTTGAATATAACTTTCGATATAACTTTGGATTTACACAAAAACTGCACAAAAACTGCACAAAAACATCACATATATTGCGCATTTTACAAAAGCAACCCTATTTTTTTTTTAAATCACATGCTAGCCCTCAAAAGAGATCTTCTTCATCTCCATAAACTGCATCAGATTCATATGCACTTTGATCTCCACCATCTTCATCATCTTCACTCATAAATTCAGATTCGTCTTCACTCGCATCTTCTATGAAAATTGGTTCTGTTCTTTTACGCTTGTCATTTTGTATGAAAATTGTCTCTCCTCCTTTCCTTGCCTTGTCATCCTCTTCTTTCTACAATCAGAAAATAAGATACTAATTATCATTTAAACAATCACATACAATTAAATAGTAAACTGATGACAGTAACTAAGTATCAGAAAATAAGATACATACCTTTGGACACTTTCTCATGTTATGACCCTCTTTTTTATGACAATAACTACAAGTGCGCATTTTCTTGGCATCTCTTACGTCAGCTGGAGCCTTGAATCGCTGAGGGATTCTGCTGCCCTTACATTGCGAAACCGGTGGGTCACTGAATTTCAGATCATCATCTTCTCTCTTTATAGCTTTCAGATTAAATTTCAGATCATCATCTTCGCCATTCGTAACAGTGATTTCTGATAACAACTTGATCATTTCATCCAATTTACCACAAGCAAAATCATATGCTGTAGTAAGCACAAAAGGATTTCTCATGATTGTATCCATTCGCTTAGTTAGGGCGTTACGCTTGACAGATTGTAGGTTATCACCTTGAAAACAATGATAGTTAATACCTTCCTTTGCACTTGCATTAGCATCACGGGTCCATCTTTTGAGAATGTAATGCTTAGGCAAAAATGGCTCCATCCCCACATGTCGCATCACCAAAAGTGCATGAGAACATAAAACTCCTTGATACGAAAAGCCTTTGCACTCGCAATCAGCCTTTGCATTTGCTAGATCGATGCGTACTATGCGATTTGGCTTGAACCAAGTGTGGTTTGATTTCAATATCGCCGGACGTACCTCATAGAGTGTTTCTCTCTCAACCTCACGAACCCGAAGCGCAATAGTCTTCGTTATTTTGCCCTTTAAAAGTTTGAAAATACTTCGAGTGTAAATTTGTCGCGCTTCAACCTCTACTGCATCCCCCGACAATAGTGTTGGGATCTCATTCATTGTTCGAAAATCCTCATCACTCTCTCTCTCGTAAACACCTTCTACCATTTTCTGAAATCTTGTTGCAAAATCATATAAGGAGGTATTAGATCCCAACCAAATCTTTGTCGCCGCATTCATACTTTCGCTTCTCTGTGTAGTACTCATGCCCGCACAAAATGACTCACGAAAGTATGCCGGTGCCCATTCTTCACGTTTTTTAAACATATTCTTCAAGTGAGAATTACCTTCCATCTCATACTTGTTAAGTGTGGCATGCCAATTTGTTTCAAAATCAGCAATTGTCCAACTGAAATCAATAACCGCGATAAGTTCATCCCTAAACCCTTTGACAGATCCGAATAAAACTCCCAAGTGCTCTCGCGCCTTTCTCAACACATGCCATATACAAACTCTATGCATGGTAACTCCCCCAAACACCGCCTCAATTGCCGCTTTCATCGCCGGGTCTTGATCGGTAAATATAGTCTTTGGTTTCTTTCCACCCATTACTTTCAACCATGTTTTGAACAACCAACCAAATGTTGTCTTCTTCTCATCTCTAACTAGGGCACAACCGAAGAATACCGATTGTTGGTGATGGTTGACACCAACAAATGGAGCAAAAGGCATTTTGTACTTGTTAGTATTGTAGGTCGTATCAAATATAATGACATCACCAAACGCTTGATATGCTCTCCTTGAACGACCATCTACCCAAAATATATTTTTCGCAACATTATCTTCATCTGGTTCGACTTCGAAGAAAAAATCAGCATCTGTTTGTTGCCTAAGCCTAAAGAAGTCTAACATCGCATTCACATCAACCCCAACTAGACTCTTCTTCACCCTTGAAATGTGATTGTTAACATCTTTTTTACTAAAATGGAGGTTCTCTTTACCCCCGGACCTATCCGCAATGAATCCTCTAATTTGAGAGGCACGGACATTTTGTTGACTCAACAACTCGATGTGAGTCCTATCTTCCATGGAAATATGTTTGTGGGATTTTAAATGTCGTCTCTTCGAGGGAGTGTTTGGCACTAATTGATGATTATGATCTTTGTGGAAGCTTGTTACCCTCCAAATGCCATCTTTGTGCAACCTAACATGGCATAAAGCTTTGCACTCACTTCTCTGCATCGATCTTTCCTTTTCGGGTGTCTTTTCAATTAACCCACCAATCGTCTCCTCCATTTGCTTTTTTATCTTTCTGGTTTTCCCTTCTTTCGAACAAACCAATCTCAAAGCGGTCTTTATCCCTAGTTTTGCACTTACGTAGCTGGTTTGCTTACGAATACTAAATCCAGCAATGTATCCGTACGTGTTGTAAAAATCGTAAGCCTCTTGTTCACTAGCAAACTCCATCCCTTCATGAGGCTCGATACTTTCCTCTCCTTTTTCATCTATTACCATATCTTCTATTTCATCTACGCCCAAATTATCCAAATCACCCATTTATCTACACAAAAAATATAAGTACATTAGGAAATGGTGGGACCAGCCAGTAGTGAAATGTTGGGACCATATAGGTACGGTCTTTATATTTAGTACAATAATACTTCATTTTTATTTTTGAATGTTGGGACCAGCCAGTAGTGAAATGGTTGGGATCTGGTATCAACCAAGCATAAAGAGAAATGTGCTTGGATGAACTACAAGATAATCAGGAAAACTATGCTCATGTTTGGTTTCGGCATTTGACCTATGTTAATGCTGTGTCTTTTTTTTTTTTTCTTCTCAGTGGGTTCTTAATTGCACAAGGGTAAATTAAATTGGCCTAATTGGGGCAATGAAAGGTGCAACTGCCCAAATCAGCATACCTTGATATATTCATTATATTTTGTTTACCAAATTTGCACTTTTGATTGCATGAATGATGGTACACTTGGAACTATTTTTTGGTCAATTTGGTCAATTGCAAAAAGGTGCCAGCGTGATTAATGAAGTACATCAGATATGGCAACTTGGCAAGAACCAAAGCTGATGGCTTAATAGCTAAATAACAATTTAGACCAGATACTTTTTATCCAAAAGAATCAAATTTTCATATGAACCCCTATACTATACATTGTAATAAACAATTACTGGTTCAAAACCTGACTAAAATTGTACATGACAGATGGCACAGTTTACCAGAAAATACGATTGGGATAATATAGAGTTTAGTTTACCAGAAAATCAATTAAAGAAGTAAAACAAATAAAATAAAAAACTGAAGAGATTCAGCGATCAATGGCGGACGAGATTCACATGGTACCTAATTAACTAGGTGAGCTACCTTGATTGATGAAATGAGATCGCTGAAGAGAGCTGCAGCGCGAGATTCACATGGTACCTAACTACTGGATCCAGATCTTCCAAATCGCGAGTGGAGAGCGGGTCGGACTTTGGGGTTCGCCTGCTGTGATTTTGGGGTCTGAGCCTCGTGAGTGAGAGAGAGAGAGGGTCGGGGTCTGAGTCGCCTGGTGCGATTTTGGGGTGGGGGGCGCTGGCGCGGGTCGGATTTGGGGTTCGCCTGGTGCGATTTTGGGGTGGGGAGCACCTGGGCTGAGAGAAGGAAGAAGCGGGAGAGAGAAGGGAGAGAAAGAGAGGGGGTCGGGGTTTGGGGGTTTACTCGACTGGACCCGTCCATTCAAATTCTAGCGACATTTTGAGTATCAGATAATCTGATCAAGCACGAATCAACAACGCCGATCGGACGGTTTAAAATTCGGTTGCTCCAGACCCCAGAAACAAACGTTTTGATATTAGTCACTCTCTATATATATATATATATATATATAGAGAATGGCTAATATCAAAACGTTTGTTCCTGTACCTTGGAACAATCAAGTTTTAAACCGTCCGATCTGATTTTAGATTCGCGTTTGATCTGATGAGATGGAGTCGCTGATCCAACCAAACGAAACGGAGAAATTTTAAAATTCGGCTCCGTCGCTCCGTTAGGTCTCTCTCTGTTCGAAATCCAGCGAAATCCAGGCGATTTTCTTTTCTCCTCCGCTGTCGAGCAGAAGGCGGATCCGAAGTGATTTATTGTTCTCCTCCGCTGTCTAACAGGTAACTCTCGCCTCCTTGGCTCTTTCTCGTTGCTTTTGTCAGAAAATCTCCGATATCTCTTCATTGTCACTGAATTTCCGTTGTCTCTAGTTTTTCTAACTAAATTCCCGCTGTCAAAAAGAAAATTTGATCTTTGAAGTGGTTTTTTTTTTTTTTAATCTCCACTGTCACACAGGTAAGCCTAAAATTGATTACTTGGATCGAAATTTTTTGGTATCAGATTTGAATTTACTCTAGCTATTTACCCTTTTGTCAGAATTATGGCAATTTGAAAGCTGATGGCTAAAATAAGAAGATATCATGTACCTCTTTTATTCCACCTTTGGCTCTTCATGGAACTATCGTTTTTTATCTACAATATTGTGTGTATTTAGGCTGGGTCATTTGAGGACGATTGTAAATCACATCAATATTCTCAATTTAAGTAACATCAGGGCTAATGTGGGTTAAAATTGGATGCCATCAATGCTTGATTGAACTGCAAATTTGTTGGTATGTTTTTGTTTAATTGGAGAACAAATAGTTCTTAGTTACCACATCAAAGCTTAATTGTGTTACATATTGAGCATTCATAAATCTGCATCATGCTAGTCTAGAATTTACTGGTGTTGTGCAGAATAAAAAGAGTAAACTGAGTAAAGAAATAAAAGACAAAGGATGAAAGCATAAATAAAGAGAGTATACTGAGTAATGAAGTATAAAGATTAATTAAGGAATCTTAATTATGAATCTATGACTTCAACTCTTTCAAGTTCATAAGATTAACACTCTCTTTTTGTATCTCAGTTTTGTTCTTCAGGATTCATACTCTCATCTCAATTTTCTCCACATGATGGGGGTGTTTCAATATCATTACTACATTGAAGATGGTTCTAGGAGCTTACAGGATTTTTTTGTATATTTTTATGGAATCTTTAAATATTTTATCTCATAATGTGGCTAATGACTGTTTTGTTATTTCCTTTTCTGACAAGCAATCTTTAGATTTAAATTCTGAGAGATTTATTACACCATATTTTTGGTTCTTTTTATGAAAATGTAGAGAAAAACCTATTGTACTAATTTGTAAGTATTATTTTTTTTAGATAAATGGATAATTAGGAAATAAATGATCACTATTTTAGGTACCAATCTGAAATTGAGAGCGAAGATGCCGAAGATGAAAATGCATACGAATCTGATTATGGGAATGTAGAAGAATTGTTATAGACCAATGAATTGAGTAGCAATTTTGTATGCATCTGTTATAGACCAATGAATTTTCTGTGATATATGCATCAATTAAGGGGCTGAATTGTAAATGTTGTGGAATCGTTTATAAGCTTTATAAATCAGATTGTAAACTGAATTGTAAATTTCTTTGATATATGCTCATTTTTTTTAGTTTCATTTTAGTGGTTTTTTGTTGCTGATATACTGTTTTTACTCTGTGACATATAATGCATACTGAATTTACTAGTTTGAGCATGAATTTTGTAATTCTGTGATTTCACATTATTAGTTTGAGCATGAATTTTGTAATTCTGTGATTTCACATTATTAGTTGGAGCATGAATTTTGTAATTATGTAATTTCACATTCTGAATTATTAGTTTGATCTTGATTTTTGATTCTTGCAAACTTTGATCTTATTTTCCCTCTTCTGGTATGCCAAACAGTGGTTTGATACCCTTTGAACATTAGTTTGTATTCAACCAGTCAGGGCATAATATTGTGCTTGCCTCTAACCAGCCCCAGGAACTTAATACAACATTGTGCCAGTAATGGGATGTAATGAAAATGCTCAAAATGAGCTGTCTCAGAGATCTGAACAGAATAGAAGAAAAAACCAAATCCACAGTTAATAAAAGACTAAAAAACACACACTTTAGAACCAAATTTTACATTTATAGGATTTTTGAATAATTTATTATGGATTTCCAAAGTTCACATTTCAAAATATAAAAAACTGTTATTTGCTGCATCATTTTACTATACTGCCCCCTGCATTAGATTATTTGTTTGGCATAGTTACAAAAACCCAAAAATTCTGAAACTTGACAGGTATTTAGAATAGGTTTTTCTCTACATTTTCATAAAAAGAACCAAAAATATGGTGTAATAAATCTCTCAGAATTTAAATCTAAAGATTGCTTGTCAGAAAAGGAAATAACAAAACAGTCATTAGCCACATTATGAGATAAAATATTTAAAGATTCCATAAAAATATACAAAAAAATCCTGTAAGCTCCTAGAACCATCTTCAATGTAGTAATGATATTGAAACACCCCCATCATGTGGAGAAAATTGAGATGAGAGTATGAATCCTGAAGAACAAAACTGAGATACAAAAAGAGAGTGTTAATCTTATGAACTTGAAAGAGTTGAAGTCATAGATTCATAATTAAGATTCCTTAATTAATCTTTATACTTCATTACTCAGTATACTCTCTTTATTTATGCTTTCATCCTTTGTCTTTTATTTCTTTACTCAGTTTACTCTTTTTATTCTGCACAACACCAGTAAATTCTAGACTAGCATGATGCAGATTTATGAATGCTCAATATGTAACACAATTAAGCTTTGATGTGGTAACTAAGAACTATTTGTTCTCCAATTAAACAAAAACATACCAACAAATTTGCAGTTCAATCAATGGCATCCAATTTTAACCCACATTAGCCCTGATGTTACTTAAATTGAGAATATTGATGTGATTTACAATCGTCCTCAAATGACCCAGCCTAAATACACACAATATTGTAGATAAAAAACGATAGTTCCATGAAGAGCCAAAGGTGGAATAAAAGAGGTACATGATATCTTCTTATTTTAGCCATCAGCTTTCAAATTGCCACAATTCTGACAAAAGGGTAAATAGCTAGAGTAAATTCAAATCTGATACCAAAAAATTTCGATCCAAGTAATCAATTTTAGGCTTACCTGTTTGACAGTGGAGATTAAAAAAAAAAGAACCACTTCAAAGATCAAATTTTCTTTTTGACAGCGGGGATTTAGTTAGAAAAACTAGAGACAACGGAAATTCAGTGACAATGAAGAGATATCGGAGATTTTCTGACAAAAGCAACGAGAAAGAGCCAAGGAGGCGAGGGTTACCTGTTTGACAGCAGAGGAGAACAATAAATCACTTCGGATCCACCTTCTGCTCGACAGCGGAGGAGAAAAGAAAATCGCCTGGATTTCGCTGGATTTCGAACAGAGAGAGACCTAACGGAGCGACGGAGCCGAATTTTAAAATTTCTCCGTTTCGTTTGGTTGGATCAGCGACTCCATCTCATCAGATCAAACGCGAATCTAAAATCTGATCGGACGGTTTAAAACTTGATTGTTCCAAGGTCCAGGAACAAACGTTTTGATATTAGCCATTCTCTATATATATATATACATATATTAGCAACTTTTACCATTTGATATACTATTTTAATGAATAATAATTTGAAACGATATCAACAAATAATATGTTATAATTAAATATTGGAGGAAACCAATAGAAATCTCTTAATTGCATTTTTAAAATAACAAATTTATACTTATAATATATAATACTGTATCTTTTTCAACTCAAACTTATATTTATGTTTCAAGTTGATAGTACGACTTTTATTGCTAACGATGTTGGACGTCAACTATATACTTTTGCATGTTATTATTTACTAAAATAAAATAAATTTATTTTTGTTTTGCTTCACAGTTAATTGTACATTAAATTGATTTGTTGTTAAGTTACTGAATTACGGGCCAAGAATTCCAATCAAAGAGATTTTTTGGAAGAAATATTGATATAGTTTGATGCAAGTGAAGTGCAACACGATCAATTGTACGATATGCAATGTTGTCTCTCGGGGGAGGGGAGAGGGATATTTGGATTCTAACCTGCTAACTCCCAACTTGGTGCATGCTGGGATGATACGATTTTCCAAGACCAACATTTTTGTTATATATATTTGTTTATGTCTGTAATTTTTTATTTCATTTTTGTTTCACAAGACATTACAATTATTGATATCAGATCAGTTCAAGATTTACCTGCCTATAATTGGTTTAGACGCATAAGTTTTAGCAGTAGAATTCAGTTTTAAATATTTCTAATTATTATTCATTTTAATTAGTAGCCGATGAAATAGTTGTAACAATTCAAATTGTGCAATAATAAAAAAAATTCATCAAAACAATATCAAGTTAGAAATATAAATGTATTCCTCCGCCTTTATCTATAAATGTTTTGTTTATCAATGTTATGATTTGTGAAAGAAAACAAACAAGTCAGAATATCTTAAGGTTATGATATAATCAAATTTAAGTTATAACAATACGATTACATACAGTATGAGAACTTTGAAGTTGACATTTTGTAACAAAAATAATTAATTGTTTCATACGCTTATTTTATAATTAATAATCAATTAATTAATGCTGCTTGAATAGCAAAATATGTTTGAGAGAATGTATGTAATATATTTAAATATTCATCAATTAAGGTTTTCTAAATTTATTTTTGGTTGCAAAATTAAAGTTTGATTTTTTTCTAAATTTATAGTTGTGATTGTTTTCTAAATTTATTTGTTAAGTAAAATAAGTTTGATTTGTTTTTGTTTTGATTAAAAATTAAAACTCTGGTAAATAAATAACTGTGGATGGATGTCCACATTGACTTTTTCATAAATCGTGTACTGATCATATACTGTTAAATTGAAAATTGAAATTTACATTTCAATATATTTACCTAAAATCTCTATTTAGAATATTTAGAATATTTAAAATTTTAAGGATTAAACTGAAATTGTATTCTGTAACAATTCTTTTCATATGAGGTTGTTCACCGCATCTTCTGATGCATTTAATTTCTGTGGAGAAAAAAATTAAATAAAAAGAAAACCAAAAAAGGCGTTCCATCTGATTGGAGCTCTACTTATTATATTTATTATTTTTATTTAATCTTATATTGATATTAAATATATTAATTTAAATTAGGATCAGTAAGGTGTTATTGATCTGCAGCAAGACCCAGGAGTTTTGCTAGTTATATTTAATTCCTGAACAAGCAAAACAATAAATATAATTGCAGCAGTAATAAAAAGAATAAAGAGGCCGAACGAGCTAATTTTACTTATTGTAAATGTTTAATTTTTCTCAGGGGGTTCATTTCTGTATAAATAATTCCTTTTTTTTGGGATATCCTTGGTTTTTTAAGCTATAATTTGAAATTTCACAATTAAATCCAAATCTAATTCAACTGGACCCAACCAGGCCGAACGAGCCCAAAATATTTTCGGCTCTCTTGTATTGAAACTCGGCCCATAAATTTTCCTTTCATGCATTGACTATTTTACCCCCAGCCTTAATCCTCAACATTACATAGGTTTGAGGTTATTTTTGGTAATTGACTAAAAATGCGATCCTAGGGCTTCCAATCGTACAAAGGTAAAGAGCCTCAGCGCCGTAAACCTCTTTCTGATTTTCTCTGGAGGGTTTATCTAAATCGATTAGCGGCAGGTTTTGTAGGAGGAAACCCTGAGAGATGGTAAATTTTCATCCTACGACCTTCGTTTTTTTTCCCGATTTCTAGGTCTTCGTAGCTCTAATTAGATTGCGCACCAATTTTTAGTCGGTGTAAAATCGTTGATATGTTCGCGATTTTGATTTGATGAATTTTTTTATATGCGGGCACCAATTAGTTAGATCCAGCAATTATCTGTAACTAATCTGATTTCTAATAATCTCAGTAATACTTGCTTATTGGATGTTTGTTTTAATGGTGATAAGAGAGCTTCGGTTATGCATTATGGTTAAGCTATGTTGTATTTCTTACCTTAGATGTCTACTTAGTGAGAAACTGTTTATTACTTCTGACTATCTAAACTGTTATTCTTTCTGAAAATTTTGTGTAGTTATTTGGTTTGGCTAGATTTGTTTCTTTGAATGATAATTTGATAGTAAATTAATGGTTGTCCCAAAATAATTAGATGATTTGAAAGATGTCCTGTTGCTTACTTCAAACTTAAGTAGTCCTGTGTTGAAATTTGGAACCACTAATATTACGGGCAACGGCATATCTGGTTAAATATACTTACCTGCATAATAAGTTAGATACATACTTTTTACTCTCTTAGTTGCTGCATTGCTTTTATTTTAATATGGATACAACATATGTAATTGCAGGTGTTTGTGAAGGCCCAAAAGTCAAGGGCTTACTTCAAGCGTTATCAAGTCAAATTCAAGAGAAGGCGCCGTATGATTTCCTATTTTGCTTTATTTTGAAAAGAGGCAGAAAGCCCATTTCATTACTGAAATTGTTAAATACAACTCTAGCAAAACACAAAGCAAACCACAAGTGAAAGCAACAATTCTGAACCTATCCCATTACAAAAATCAAAGATGAAAATATCTCCCTTTTGCTAAAATCCCAGGATGAAAGAAATGCTTTTCTATTTATCTCATCTATATCTTGATTTTTTCTTATATTTTCCCTATTAACATACTCTTTTAATGTTGCTCGTCTGTTTGTTTTAACAGAGGGAAAGACTGATTATAGAGCAAGGATCCGGTTGATAAACCAGGACAAGAACAAGTACAACACACCAAAGTATCGGTTTGTGGTACGGTTTACAAACAAGGATATTACTGCACAAATCATATCTGCTACTATTGCGGGTGATGTGGTGATGGCAGCTGCCTATTCGCATGAATTACCTCGTTATGGTCTTGCAGTTGGTCTCACCAACTATGCTGCTGGTATGCCTTTTTCTTATATTAATTTAAAGTGACATGCTTTTTTTTCCTACTAATTTAAGATTTATCACCGCTTGAATGTGAAACTCTGTGATGTGTAGCCTACTGTACTGGGCTTCTTTTGGCACGCCGTGTTCTTAAGCAGCTTGAGATGGATGCTGAATATGAAGGCCAAGTTGAGGTATTAAAGTTTGACTTGACTTATTTCTTTTTCATGTTTAGAGATTTCTGATTAATGCAATCATAGTTTAATTATCCATTATCTTCAAACTTGTGATCCTGCAACCTGCTCATAATATTTTATATTGAAACATAGTAAAAATGTAAAGGCCTTGGCTCATTCACAAAATATTATCTAACAATGAAGTCACAAATGTTGTAGGCCTTACAGGAGGTTCATTCAAATCTGAAATTATGATATCTTGAAGATTGAATGAAATTATTGAATTATTCTTTTAGGCTACTGGAGAAGACTATCAGGTGGAGCCATCAGAGACAAGGAGGCCATTCCGTGCACTACTTGATGTTGGCCTGCTTAGAACTACTACTGGAAACCGTGTCTTTGGTTCTCTCAAGGTACAAAAAACACCACCTACATGACCTTTCTACTAGCAAAACAATCGTAGCAGCTGCCGCTTACACTGCTGTGTATTACTTTGTTGAGTACAGGGTGCTTTGGATGGAGGCCTTGATATCCCTCACAGTGACAAGAGGTTCGCAGGATTTTCAAAGGACAGCAAGCAGCTTGATGCAGAGGTGCACCGCAAGTACATCTTCGGGGAACACGTTGCGAATTACATGCGGCAGATGCTGGAGGATGAGCAAGAGAAATACCAGGGCCACTTCAGCCAGTACATTAAGCACGGCGTCGATGCTGACAACATGGAAGCCTTGTACAAGAAGGTGCACGCAGCCATTCGTGCTGATCCCAGCCTCGTCAAATGCAGCAAGGAGCCTCCAAAGGAACGCAAGCGGTACGTAACTGAGTTTTCTTTTATTGGTACCTTAGGGTTTAGTATCTAGTGTGGATGTTGTTGTTGGGTTACTTAACACCTGGTTTTTGAAAATTGTAGGTACAACTTGAAGAAATTGACATATGAAGAGAGGAAGGCAAGCTTGTTACAGCGGTTGAATGCCATCAACTCAGGTGGTGCTGCTGATGATGAGGATGATGATTGAATAATGCTTTAGGCAGTCACTTGTTTAAGGTCCTTGTTAGTTCTAGATCAGTATTGAGTCTTATTATGAGGCTTTTGGTAAACATGTCTTAGAATTTGTGTTTTTGTTGCTGATATACTTGTTTAGTTAAGAAAACTGCTTCAGTCGTTTGGTTGAGAACCTGTGATTTTACTAAATCAAAGTTGTGTTGTGCCTTGTTCTGTTGCAGAAGACATTTTGTTTAATTCATTCCAGGTTGGAATTCAAAATATATTATTTATTACCGTTTCTCTTAGCATGGCATCGCATGGCATGGCGTTGAGCCTCTGAGGTAATTGGAAGTACAAATATGTTATATGGCTTTTAATGTTTGTCGTTGGCGGTGATCAAATTGTCAATGAATTTTCTAACTAATCGGCCGATTAGTTGTTGGCGGTGATCAAACCGTCACAATTTTTTTGACTAATTAGTCGATTATTTCTAATTATTTTTGATTAATCACTTGATGTTATCATATCCGTTCGACGAGCACATACTGTTATTTGTTGTCTAAAACAAGACAAACTTCTTCCACTATTGGGGAGGTACCTGAGGAAGTACAATACGACCAACCGAGTCGAAATCAATTCGGTAATGGATTCCATATTGATAAAAGAATGTAATTGATAATTAATCTCTTATATTGTGTTGGTATCTAGCAGTAGGAAATCCGTTAGTACAACCATTTTTTACTTGTTAGAAGACTGTATTTATGTAGTAGTTGTAGTAGTGATCTGAGTTCTGAAAATATACCATAAACCTTAAGGTCATGTTTGGTTATGGAGTTACACAAGGAGATCCTACTTGAGGGGATCCACACTTGTGTGTATGTGCGCGTATGTGTGTAGAGAGACAAAACCCACAAGTCGAAGCAGACATCTGCTGCCATTAAAGGCTATAAAAGTTTCCTGCCTGTTGCATGTCCTACTAACCCTACCTTGTAACAATCACAAACTTCTCATAAAAAAAAAAAAAAAAAAACAATCACAAACTACAAAAGCAATCCGTTACTTCAGGCTTCAAGACTAGCCGAAGATTCAAGTCCTTATTGCCCAAAGTAAAATGGGCCATAAGAAAGCATTGGTAAGAGCGACCGAGCGAGAACGACGTAGCAATTCATACCTTTTCACTTAGATAATTTTTTTTTTTTTAATATTCATAAGAATTTTACAATCGCATTCTGAACCTATGATCTTATAGTCGAAAAATATTGTCCAATAATTCACATTTTTTTTTTTACGTTTGACAACAATTTAAAATAAAGATAACTCAAAGATAAGATTATTTTATATAAACTATAAAGTCAGAGGCAAAACTAAAAAATTGGAGCCGAGTGAATAAGTGTTTTACAATTTTATTTTGTAAGGGAAATTACTAATAATTATTTTTGCAATATAAAAAATTTTAAAGGTTAAAAATGTAAAATTTTCACCAAACACAACATGCAAAAATATCTTGGAGAATCATAAAGGCCAAACAATTACGTCTAGATAATCTAGAGATCAAATAATTATATAAAACACTTACATCCCGAAAAAAAGAAACAATCACCACCTTAATCTAAGAACCGTCATATGCCAAAAGCTAGCCATAAACGTAAATCTGAAATGCGAAACATAATACCTGATTTCATGAATGTTTTCATGGAATAACTCAATCCTTTGAGAGATCGTCTACCGTCTTCATGAGCACGAGACTAGACTCTAATAACAAAAAGTCATTTTTGTTGGTTCTTCTTATGGTCGTAGGAATAGATCTTCCAAGACAGTAAGACGTGACCCTTGAGAGATCATCACCAATTTTCTTAATAGATCTCTCCTCTCTTTTCTTTGATGGTGGAAGAAAAAGAGAATGCACTCAGGTATGCAAAGTTGCGGCTGTTCAGAAAACTTAGTTGTTCATTATCTTGTGCCTTGGAGATCAATCCTTATATAGGGGTGCACTTCTAGACCGCGCGTGTGGCCGTACCAAATTTAGTGTGGCCGCACAAACCAAGTCGGTTGTGCTGCGAATCACCTTTCTTTCAGCCCAAGTTTTCAAATCTGAAATTTCGCGTGGCTAGGTCTGGCCGCACGACCGGCTGCACATAATTTTGTGTGGCCATGCCTGGCTGTAGAGAATTCGCGTGGCCTATACATGCTTAGCAGCACAGAATTTGTGTGGCCACACTGTGTCGCAGCTATGGCCGCACGAGCTCTCTGGAAAGGCAGTTTTCTGAATTGTAAATATCAGAATCAGTCCATTAATGAATTGATATTTGTTAAAATTGTTCTACACATTTATGGACCACACCCTATTAAATATATAGATTATTTAATATCTTAATTTCATATTAGATCACTTAATTGCGACAATCATATATAACAATATACAATTCATAGTTATATTACATATATATATATATATATATATATATATATATATATATATATATATATATATATATGCTCTTTTTTTTTTAAAAGAAACTGACAGATGCTGTCAGTTGTGAATTAAAGTAATTGAATGAAATACAAACGCAACCAGTCCCTCGCACACTCAACAAATATCAGAGTCCAGCCCATTTCCAAAGCCTAACATCGTGTACCTCTTCAATGAAACTGGTATCCTATGCCCGGTACCACTGTTATTAACCCAGGGACTAAGCAACAACAGTACTTAAAACTAACAATAACATAAGTAACGTTTTAGCAAAAAGATTTCCATAGCGTGGCATCTTGCACTATCCATTGCAATATTAAATCAACCGGAACCTTGCGGTCTTCAAAAAATTTCTGATTACGGCTCCTCCAAATTGCCCAAATAGTAGACGACATAAGGATGGGATCATTGGTCAGAAACCCATTCCAGATCCTCTCAAATGATTGAGAGCCTGAACCTGGGGTTATGCCTAGACCTCTCCAAATCGCCTGCGCATGCTGACAGTCCAGAAAAAGGTGGCTCAGCGTTTCTTCCGCATTTGTATCGCACATCTCACACTGTACCGGGCAATTGAAATTTCGCTTTCTCAAAACGTCTCTGGTAAGTATTTTACCTCGGAGGAATAAGAAGAGGAAAAACTTAACTTTTGGAGGGATCTTAAACTTCCAGACCTTGAGGAATCGGCACCTGATTTTACCCGCTCCGATCATCATTTTGTACACCGAGTTGGCCGAATAAGTACCAGTTGTGGACCACCTCCATAAGAGAACATCTTGCTCCCGTGTGAGCGGCACCTCATGAACCTGAAATCCATGTGTATCAGCAGCAGTTTTGAGGGAGATCTTTCTTTGCTGGATGTGTTGTGCCCGAGTTGCCAAAACACCGTGGCCCCAATCATCAAACCAATAAGAGATACTGTCACCGTCCCCTACTGTCCAATGAGCAGACCAATGAAAAAAACTCTTAACACATTGCAATTGGGACCAGAAGAAGGAGCCCTTTTTTAACCAGATTAGAAGTGTTAGGGAAGTGACGGTGCAAGTGCGAATTTTCTTCACGCATAATGACCACATCGAGTTTGGTTCTGCATATGGCTTCCACCACCATCTGAGGAGTAGAGAAATGTTCCTCAGATTAAGGTCCGGCAATCCGAGGCCACCCCACTTTCTAGGTAAAGTAGCCATGCTCCAATTGCAGAGTGACATAGTTTGGCCGTGAGAGTTGTGTTTCGCCCATAGACAGCGCCTTCGAGCTCTATCAATCCTGGCAATTGCCCATTTCGGCAAACGAAAGCAGATCATGTAGTAAATGGGAATAGTGGAAAGGACTGATTGTACAAGCTGTAGCCGGCCAGCCCTTGAAATCAGTTTCGCCTGCCATCCCGTCAACCGCTTTTCGATTCTTTCGACTAAAGGGATGAATAGTTCTTTAACCGGCTTTTTGATTGTCAACGGCATTCCAAGATAGGTGGTGGGGAAATCAGTTTGTGTGCAGCCTAAAATAGCCCTGACCCGATCCATATCCCCTTCTGCAACATTGATCGGTATGAAGCTGCTTTTGTCAAAATTGATACTCAACCCTGAAATGGCTGAGAAGAGACGCAAAACCAGCTTGAGGGAAATTAAGGAGGTGACATCAGCACTGACGATGATCGCGGTATCATCTGCGTATTGGTGAGCCAAGATTGAATCCGTAATTTTTGGGGTTAGGGGGTGGGCCAGGATGGAGTTTGAGAATTGAATCATCCGTTGAAAGACATCGACCGCGATGTTAAATAACATGGGGGAGAGTGGATCCCCTTGACGGAGACCCCGTTTATGTGTGAAAGGTTCCGAAAGTTCCCCATTGATGCACACACGAGACGTCGAAGTGGACCATAGTGTCACCATCCAATCTATCCATTTGTTAGGGAATCGTCTAGCTTGCATAACTCTGATTAAGAATGGCCACTCAACGGTATCAAAAGCTTTACGGAAATCAATTTTTGCAAAAATCGCTGAGTTCTTCGTATGGGCAATGTGCTGCAGCATCTCTCTTGTAGTAACAAAATTTTCAGCAATCTGCCTACCACTCACAAAGGCAGTCTGATTGACGGAAATGAGATCCGGCAGTACCATTCGTAGACGGTTAGATAAGATTTTGGAGATAAGTTTTGGAATTAGATTAATAACACTGATGGGGCGAAATTGGCTAGTATCCGATGGAGTCTCAGTTTTGGGAATCATGATGATGCTGGCTTCATTGAAAGGCAAGAGGTTTAAGGTTCCATCACAGAATGCACTCATAATCTCCCCAATTTGCCGCTTAAGATCAGCCCAATAAGTTTGTAGAAACTCATTAGGCAAGCCATCCGGACCAGAAGCTCTATTTTTCGCCAATTGGAAAACAGCCCTTTCGATTTCCTCTTCGCTGAACGGGTTCTGCAGAGGAGAAAGATCCGGATCCGATAAGCTGGGGGGGTACAGTACTTCAGGGGCAAAAGGTAGAGTAGCAATTGAGGAACCCAGGATTTCTTTCATCGCCTTGTGGAACACATGGGTGATACCGTTCTGATCTGAAATGGTTGAGCCGTTGTCTCGAATGGAAGCAATCCAATTCCTTCTTAGTCTGGAGGAGGCATACGCGTGGAATGCTTTCGTGTTCTTATCCCCCTCCTTGAGCCATCTACACCTTGAGCGCTGCCTCCACCATGTTTCGATGTTATTAGCCATTTCATAAGCACGTTCCCTGAGGTGAATGCGAGTCTGGAATTCATGGTGAGTAAGGGGTCTTTGTTCCTCCAGGATGTCAAAGGCAAGGATTGCCTCTTTACACTGTTGCAAGTTTTTCTCTAAAGCCCCAAAGGAGGTATCATGCCAGATTTTAAGGGCCCTGTGTAGAATTTTGGTATTTCGATGAAAGGCATGAATTGGCTGTTGGTCCGACGTGTCTCTGTGCCATAATTCGGCCACCATCAGTTTGGGCCTTGCGTACCTGAACCAAAAAGATTCCAATCTGAAATTCTTTTTTCTTTGCTGGAGTCCTTTACAAGTTATAAACTTTTTATATGTCAATATTAACCTAGTGAATTTCTAACATCTTAAATCCTGAATGTCTCTTACTATTAACTCAGTTCAGTTGTTTACTGTAAAATATTTGGACCGGTCCAATATGCGTTTGAGAAATCCAAACTCTAAATTAAATGTCTTTGTTTCCACAAATAAATTAGATTTTTAACATTTCTTTATATATTATACGGACGAGGGATCGGTTGATGACATTATTCAAAAATAAAATTTAATTTTGAAACCCACTAGACAAAATTTATATAATGCATATATTAAGTCTGTAAAAATAATGAGATTTTGTGTATATTGTAACGTTTAAAATGTGATCTATACTATATTTATATTAGAGGGATGCTTCGGTGGACATAAGGACCTATTTGTAAAATAGTACTATTTTTATTTTCAAAGTTCAAACTGTCGATCCGACCGTTCAACATTATCTCCATATTAAAATGTACTTGGAGGTCAAATTTTATATTTTTTTTTGAATTTTTTTACTATTTATTAAGTATTTTACAAATTCAATGGTCTAAATTTGACTAGTTTTTGTAAAATACTTAATAAATAGTAAAAAAAATAAAAAAAATGTAAAATTTGACCTCCAGGTACATTTTAATATGGAGATAATGTTGAACGGTCAGATCGACTGTTTGAACTATGAAAATGAAAATATAACTCATTTTACAAATAGATCCTTATGTCCACCGAAGCAAATGCCTTTATATTATGCATATTAAAATTGATTATCGTTATTTATCAATGTTATAGTGGTTTATATTTAATGATTTTTAATAAAATAGTAAATAATATTTAAAATACTCAATACTACTTAATAAACAATCATTTTTTTTACTTTCTAATTGAATTTAAAAATATTATCCAAATTATGAAGATAATTATTATTGAAGGATTCCATCTCTTATTTCATAAAATTGTACTGAAAGCAACTCTAGATGATTTCATCCCTGACGACAAACGAGAGCCTCTCCTTTTCACTCAAAAGAAGGGTCGGCCCCCATCGAATTCAGATCCAGTGAAGTAACTCAAAAATTAGGTTTTGGATCGGACCGTCTGATTTAAATCTGTGACCATCCAACTAAAGTGGAGTGCACGCATTCCGAGAGACATGTTTGAATCCCGAGACAATTCCGAGCGACGGATTCGATTCGGATGGTCCAGATCCAAAATCCAAAAATTGGGTTACTGTAGGGGATCCGCGTGCATGCGGGCCTCTTTCTCTGAACCTTGTACTTTTTTTTGAATGTTGAACCTTGTACTTCTGTATCTATTTATTAGTATTTATTTAACTAGTTAAAGCGTGAATATTCTTTCCTGCTTTCTTCCAAAGTTGCTTAAACACAAACATAGATTATGTCAGATTGGATCACCGTCACATTCAGTGTCGCTTTGTTTATTGATTAGAGAGGTTTTCAGATAGACGCCTTCAAAACTAGATATTGATTGTAAAACACCTGCACATCTCTTTTTGTTCCCAATATATCCCGAAACTGAAATTTTCCTTTTTCTAGGGCATATGTGCAAAAAAGAATTCAACAAAAGCTCACTGATTGCATCCCGCAAAAAGAGAGACAAATAAAATTCGCTCCTGCGTCTGCGTTCAAATAAAAAATTATCTCTGTCGCCACTCGCCACCATCAATAAATTTAAATTCACAAAAACAGAAGGTATAAGAGGGAAGAGAGAGCGAGAGGAAACGAAGCATCTCTCTCTCTCTCTCTCTCTCTGATCTGACTCAGCCATGGCGACGTGCCATTGGCGACCTTCGAATCTTCCAATTCCTCGATCAGTTCCCAAACCGCGCTCATGTTTCCATCCCTACAGCTCAATCTCAAACCATCTCGCAACAACCAATTCAATCAATGGAGGAGGCGTCCAGTCCCTTCCCTCGATCGGAAGTAGGATCAGACGATCCCATGACACAGTCGCTATCAGGTGGAGTCCACAAGTGAGGCGATCGACTGAGGTAAATTGCTACAGTGCAGTAAGGACGTCACCTGATGACGTGGCAGCCGCAGAGAGAAGGGGAACGGCAGTGCAGATAGCCATAGCAGCTTCGGCCACAGTGGTGCTGGGCACAGCGAATCGAGTTCTCCACAAGCTGGCACTGGTGCCTCTTAAAGAATATCCTTTCTTCCTTGCTCAGCTTGCCACATTCGGGTAAGCTTTACAGTTCATCAATTCCTAAATTGTTTATGCTGTTTTACCTTTTGTCTTATTTTATAATTTTTTTTGTTATTTTAGTTAGATCCATGTGCGACAGTTAGACGCTGTGTTTCAGTTATAAATTACGGTGTTGGTTAGTTGGGGTAAATGCAACAGAGAAGAGGTTTGTGATTACGATCCCGAGACGGAAGGAAAGGAAAGATAAATAATTACACACTAATAAAAAACAAAATAAGTTCACGACGGGCAAATCCGAGGCTATATATTGTTAGCTGCAACAATTTAGTGTTTAACGGGTATAGATGATTTTAAACAAATTATCCATAAAATTGGGGCTATATTTGTTATGGAGGAGGTTCTAATACCTCATCTCTTTCATACATCATCATACTTTATATTTTATATCTTCGTTTCATATTCTAAATTGTTGATCCGAACTGCTTAACATTATATCCATAATAAAATATAATTGGAATGAAACTTTATAATTTTTGAAAAAAATTTAACATTTTTTAAGATGGGTAGAAAATCATTATTTTTGAACGATTCAAAAACAGTGATTTTGTACTTATCTTAAAAAATAGCAAAAAATATCCAAAAATTATAAAATTTCATCCCCATGCAGACTTTAGTATTAATATTATGTTGAGTTGTTCGGATCAACAATTTAGACTTTGAAAAATAAGATATAAAATATAAAGTATAATAAGGTATGAAAAACATGAGTTACTGGTACTCTCCTCTTTGTGGAACGGACTCTGCTGCTTTTCCGACAGAAAAGCAGGGTCCTGCTTTTCTGCATCCCACCGTTCAAAATTTTTCATTTCGCGCATCTCGATACAGAAATTTTTTCATGCACAAATCTCGACAAATTTAAATGGTTGGATCTGAAAAAGCTGGTTGCTGCTTTTCTATCAGAAAAGCAGCAGAGTCGGACCCCCTATTTGTTATGGTAGAAATCTGATCATGCAATTTTGTAATTCGCGGTTGTGAATATACAATCCTAATAATCCAACATTGGCATTTAATATCCCACTTTTCGATATACGCGGGGAAGATAATACGCAAGTGGGCCCCATCCTTATCAGGTCGAATTATTATTTTATTCGATTATCTGAGGATTCAGTCAATTCTTTTTCATTTGTAAGAAACAGACAAACAACTATATCAATTTCTCACGTTTCTCTCTCCTTTATATTTTTCCACGGACCTCTTGTTTTTCTTTACATAAACAAAATTTAAAACAGAAAAGTGAGAACGAACAGAAAGAGAGGAGGATAATAGATTGTGACAAAAAAACAAAAGGAAATAGAAAAATAGAAAAATGTTTTTTGTCCGTCTCCTTAAATGTATAAAAATTGGAGAAGAAAAACATGATCAAAAAGGAAATAAATTTAGAAAGCACAAGTTAAGAGTTGAGTTCAAATTTTCATAATAACAGCGGGTACAATTTGTGTAATTGTGTTTAATGGCATGCGAATCTAACACTAGTCGGTAGGTGGGCCCTGGGCAGTATACCTTTTTGGATGTCAATTGTTGAACTGGTGGTCTGACACATGAGGTTTGATTCTGTGGCCCTGGAATGTGACTCCTTTTGTGGCATGACATCCTCACCATTCTTAAAAAATAATTTCGAAAAGATTCTAAAGCTTTTCGCAGTAGTCAAAGGACACTTCTTATTAATACACTAATAAAAAAAGTGTTTTGTGGGGTTCAAAATTGAACTATAAATCAAATTTATTTCTGGTTCATTAATCAAAATATTTTCTTTTTGCAAAATAAAAAAAATGATTTGCCAGTATAATGCACGAACTTCTTATCTCTCAAAATTTGTGATTTTGAAAAACATCATTTGGTCTTTCATATTAACTAAAAATATGGATAGAGGTCAGAAGTTCGATTTAGAAAAAGAAGGATGATCAATTCATCATTATATTGCAATACTAAAAACTACTTTTCTGATGTACTCATCTAGTGCAATCAGTAACATCTCAAAGTCTCTGCAATTTGTCTCATTTTATAAGCCACATGGTTAGTCACATAGTAAAGAGTTATAGTAGATCTGACGTTGCAGAGACCCGCAAATGCATTTGGACGTGTGCCTTTACGTCAGGATGTGGAGAGGCATATGTTCTTTTTTAGCGGTTGGTGTCACAGTCATTTTAAAGTAGAACTAAGGTGGTCTTCTCACCAGGTTCTTTGTGAGCTTAACTCAAAAATTTATTGGATTGATTTCAAATAACATATTCAAACCGTTAAATTTTCAATCTATATTAAAATGTGCTTGGAAGCCAAATTTTTTTTATTTTTTTTATTTTTTACTATTTATTAAGCTGGTTTGAAAACTGCTGTTTTTATTATAATTCTGCACTATTGGAAAACAACGATTTTCAAATCATCTTAATAAATAGTAAAAAAATTCCAAAAAATGTAAAATTTGGTCTCCAAACACATTTTAATATAAATTGAACATCTAACGGTTTGAAAATGTCGTTTGAAGTCAATCCGATAGATTTTTGAGTTAAGCTCACAAAGAACTTGGTGAACTTAATAGCACCTTAGTTCTACTCCAGTTTAGAACACCTAATATTATATATCTGTTGCCGGCAATTTGCCGTCAACCATAAAAAAAAAAAAAAAAAAAAAAAACACCAAATATTCTTGACAACCACAGATGATCAAGTCAAATTTTACGGGGCTGGACTAGCAGGTGCGCTTCCAAAATTGATCTGTGGCCTCCATTGTGATTCCAATTTTGGGCCATAGGTCTTGTGGGCTATCTTTTTAATAAGAGAAAAAACCGGACGGCCTCTAAAATGAAAAATATTTTGCTCTTGCACACTTCTTTTTCTGTGCATTACTGTCACAAAAATTTCCCTAGTCTCTGAACGGATTCTTGTTTCTAAACAAGGGACAAATGTACGATTGGGACAAAGCATATCACATACAAATCCTAATCTCTGATTATTTTGTGCTCAGTTTATTAATCTGCTATTGCGGCTTGAACTGGGAACTGAAAAACCTGGTTTAATAGTATAAAACATGCGTGATTTATGTTGCATTGAGAATTCTGTATACATGGCGTGCTATGTGAAGATTGGATGAATAGCCATGGAAGCTGACCTAATTGGTAATTGGTTTGTGAGCCTCAATTTTGCATAATAGACTTGCATATTTCCTATGAGGAGAAAAGAGGATCTTTTCATAACCTTTAAAAAAATTAAGTAATATTCTCCAAATTTTAATCACCAAAAAGGAAAGCAAACAAACAGCGTCGAGTTCAGGCAACTGCTGCCTCTCTCATTATTTTGAACTCAATCTACTGGTTTTATTCATCTTTACAAGTAATTTGACAGACTGCAATTTTCATTTTTCAAATTTATACATAAGAATAATTTTAGTTCTGAATTATCATACCTAACCTTGCAAGGTATGTGGTTGTGTATTTCTCCATCTTATACATGCGTCAAAAAGCTGGACTTGTCACTGATGAGATGCTATCTCTACCACAGACACCATTTTTAGCTCTGGGGCTTCTAGAAGCCATAGCGGCTGCATCTGGCATGGCAGCTGCAAGTAAATTTTCTGACCTTTTTTTATGTCATCTGATCTCTTTGTCAGCACTCGATATTTTTTTCATTTCTAAGTATTACCACCAACACCTGTACCAAACATGTGCTTGACTGATGATGTTAGTATGCTATTTGTATTAGCCCTACAAAATTTTTAAGTTTAGTTTAAGCTTTAGTTCGTTCTAAATAATTCTTAGATAAGCAATTCAGTAACAGCTTAATTACCATTTTTGATGAACTATTCCTAGAGGTTCTCTATCAACTAAAGATTCTCTTTTACTGGTACAGCTGTTCTCTCTGGCGCTTCAATACCCATACTTTCTCAGGTACATGGTCTACAAGCATTTTTAAAGAACTATTTAAGTGCGTATAATAGCATGATTTGCTAAACTATATTTAATGCTGGCATTTGCAGACCTTTCTTGTATGGCAACTTTTACTTTCAGCAATATTTCTAAGGACGCGATATAGATTCAATCAAATACTTGGTTGTTTTCTTGTGACTGCTGGAGTAGTAATTACTGTTGCAAGGTAGTTACTTTTACTATCTACAATTTTCATTTCAAAAGTTTCAAGGTATATGGTACCATGACGTACTGGTTATCACCGGAACATGGCTGGTATTAGCAGATTGATTTTTTAAGGCCTTTTTCTACTTGAATCTTATTCCCAGATGTTGGTGCTATCCCTTACCAAAATAATGTAGCTTGTTTAAAGTACGTGTTTGTTGAAAATTTCTGTAATAGAAGAGACAAAAAGGGTACCAATCAAAATCCAATTTGGACTGATACTTATTGATTAGACGTTAAATGCTGTCATTTTCTTTACTGGTAAAATGGTTTTATTCTACTTTTCAACTACTGTTGTAATTATACTAATAAATAAACTGTTATTTTTGTTATAGTTATTTCTAATGAATAAATTAATAGCGAAAGAACTACTGCTTCTTGATTAGATATTGAGTGCCATTTCAAACGCTTTTTCATCTTCTAGTAAAAAAATGTAACCTACTTTCGCAATATTTGTGTTGTAGTTGCACCTAATAAAAAATATGATTATTTTTACAGTGGATCTGGAGCTAATGCATCACTAAAAGATGCTGGTATTTTTTGGCCACTTCTAATGATAACTTCCTTTCTATTCCAAGCTGCTGATACTGTGTTAAAGGTTCAGGCTCTATTACATTCATTAAGCCCAGTAAAATGTTCTTTGCTTTTAGCAAATTATATTTTTCAATTATGTTACTTTCTACCAATGCAGGAAATAATATTCTTGGATGCTAGGAAGCGGTTGAAGGTATACAATATTTTTAATAGAAGCATCATTTAATTGTTAAATGAGTAGGGTTAAAATGCCCTATTGTTTTCGTGCCCCAATCATACCTCACATCCTTATCACCGTTTTCAAAGTTCAAAGAGTCGATCCAAACTGCTCAACATGATCTCCACATTAAAATATACTTGGAGAACAGATTTATATTGTTTGAAATTTTTTTACTTTTTTAGATAGGTACAAAATCACTGTTTTTGGATGTTGTGATTTTGTACCTATCTAAAATATAGTAAAAATGTTCCAAAAAATATAAAATTTGGTCTCCAAGCATATTTTAATATGAAGATCATGTTGAGCAATTCGGATCAACTCTTTGAACTTTGAAAACGGCAATAAGTATGTGAGGCATGATTGGGGCACGTAACAATGGGGCATTTTAACCCTACTCTTTGTAGTCTTGTTAGATAGTTCCTTGCAATATCATGTTATATCGCAAAATTTCCTCAACCACAGTATGACATTACCATCGATTTTTGCAAAATTTCGAAAAGGTTCATTTAAGCAATAGTAATATAGGCGACACATGTTTTGATCCGCTCTAAATTGATGCAGGGAGGATCTGTCGATCTCTTTGTTGTCAACTCATTTGGGTCTGCATATCAGGTAACTATTCAGTATATATACTCACAGGCCATGGATGGTAATAGCAATACCAGTGCAGCCTCTATGGAAAATCATACGAACTACATCCAACCAATTCATTTTGGATACAAGTAGAAATAGGAAAGCAATAATGAGAAAAAATGATACCATGAAAGCCTATAATACGATTAGTGACTCAAATGTATTGGAACCTTAATGCTGTCTGTGTGTGGTATGAATACTGAGTTCTATGGTGCTGCATTAACTTTGTTACCAAAAATTATTGCTTATGAATTTACCACCTGACCAATGCATGCATCTCATACAGGCTCTCTTCATGTGTCTTTTACTACCCTTTTTGTCAAAATTATGGGGAGTTCCTTTCCATCTCCTTCCTGCTTATATTAGAAATGGCGCCGGATGTTTTCTTAATATTGGGTCACTATCAGCTGGTATGCACTTATCTGTTCTTAATGATTGCAGTTTAATAACTTGATGCTATTTAGATGCTATTCCATTTCCCTGTGCTGACAACGTATATTATGACTTGTGGTAGGTTGCGATGGTGCGCCAGTTTTACCATTGCTGTTTGTGCTTGTTAACATGGCATATAATATATCGCTGTTGCACCTACTTAAAATCTCTTCTGCCGTCGTATCTTGTCTTGCATCTACATTTTCAGGTCTGTGTGTTTTTCCCTTTTCAGTTTGGTTTATGAAAAACAAATTAATGAAAACTCGTAAATAAAAACAAAGATATTTTCTATCCAAAGGTTAAGAAACAAATAATCAATACATTGCTGATCAAAGCACCTAAATTAATTTAATGAACATCACCTACAGTGATTTGAGGCATATTCTATTATTAAGTAGTTCACAGAACTGTGTCGCCTACAAGGGAAGTACCAACTTGTCACTGATTTATTTCCCAATAGGTGCAACTTGTAAAACTTTCCACAATGGAACCATTATTAGTAGTAGAGGGGGGATGAAGCTGGACCGCAGTACTCTGCATCTGGCCTGTTTCATTGCAACTTGGCAAATATAATCTCAGCATTTGAGAGTAAAATAACAATAAATGGAGAAGGATATGTCATATTCTGGAGCAAAGCAGTTAATCGCTCCCAAATTAGGACCACCTAAAAAAAATACTAATTAGGAATTAAACATCATGAAACAAAATAATAAAAATAGTATTATAGTAAAATGGCTAATGCGCTTAGAAACTTCATTTAGAAGCTTGCAGTGGGAATGTTCAGTCTCTCGGTACAACTATACAAGTTAATTTATTTTATTTTTGAATAAAGATGTGATTAAGCATTCCAAGTTCCAACTAAAATATCCACTAAGGATCTCCAACCGGTTTCGAATTTTTGACTTCTCACGGCGGAGAACAAAGGCTGATTCTTCTCCCCGTACAGGTTTAAGGTTTGTCACTAACACAGCGTTTACATCAGTGGCTCAAATCTAGCGAGTTAATTATTAGCATTACCATGATCTCAAGCATTTGATCACCTAAAATTTATTATAATGAAGAAAAAAAGCCAGACTTGAGAAATTAAGTAACTTTTGTTTTAATCGAAGAAAAGGATATTTTTATTATTTTAAAAATAGTTTAGCATTAAATGTATAAATATGCAGATTAAATATTAGATATTTATATTACAACTTTTAGGATATAAAAGATACTCAATTTTCTATTATTATTGAAAAAAAAAATTTGTCCTTTAAAAGTGAATGACAATATTTTTGGAGTGAGGCTATGGTACTGTGCATAGCGCATATTGGTCTATACTATAAATCAATATTTCTGTTTTAAAAGTTTAAATAGTTGATTTACAAGTACATGGAGATCATGTTGAATAGCTCGGATCAACTATTTGAACTTTGAAAGCGGAAATATTGATCCATTGTACAAACCAATATGAGCTATACATAATATCGTAGCCTCATCCTCACTCATATTATTGGATGTATGCTAAGAAGAGATATATAAAATAAAATAATTAGATGAGAGCTAGAATTACCTTTTTTATTTATCGTCTTTGGTGGCATTTTGGAGATGGTTACCAGCGAGCAGATAGCCTCTTCCCTCTGACCCGCTGGACAGGTACATATACAGGTACACAGATCGTACTATGTGTGCAACAGTTGAGGCCCCCATCGGCTACTGTACGCAATCAAGGACGAGAGGTGGTTGCTTTAGGTTTTGATATACACACTACATAGGCCTCTTTAGTCTTTATTGACGCTTTAATAGGATGCAGGCTGTTAGCATATGACCTCTTTCTTTCCCCTTTCCTTTTTAGTATAGGAGTTAGAACGGAATTACCTGTTACAATCTCTCTACATTTTGTGTACCAAGTCATTGCGACTCGGGCCTACTGCCTCAATTCTTTGCACATCTGCATCAGATTATTAGATTCCAATTTCCATGTCTTTAGCAAAACAAGGGGCTGCTTTATTTGAATTTACTTTGTTAGTCTCAGTAGACCAGTCTAACCTACCGAATTTTTTATTAATATCCAAAAAAATATTAAATTTCAAAATCTACATTCTGTTTGACAAGATTTCGAAAACTGTCCAAACTACATATTTATTTCATGGTTTTAGGTATCTCAAAACCGCACTATTTTTACAGAACTGGGAAATAAATTTTCGGTTTTAGTTTTGGAATTCCAAAACTGGAAATTAAATTTCCGGTTTTAAGTTGTGCACTTGGTTGATGGTTTTGCCTTGGGAAACCAGAAATTAAAAAATAAAAAGATTCTCGACAAATTGTCTTTTTCTCACAATTTTTTTTTTTTCGAAAATAGAATTATTATAATATTTTTTGTATTTACTTGGAACTGACTTTTGAACCAGGATCAATAACTCAGATTCAAAATATTTTTATTTTTTTCCAATAACACATAAAGAAATATTTTAATTTTTCTTACAGCCGCAAAAAATCCGGCCTGAACTGGAAATTTATTTTCCGGTTCTGGAATTCTAAAATCGAGAAATAAATTTGTGGTAATTCAGCTTAAAATTAAGAAATAAATCTGAAGTTTAGACAATTTTTGAAATCTTATCGGTCTAGATTTTAAAATTTAATATTTTTTATATTAATAAAAATTTCGGTCTAACCTACCCACCTATCCACTTGTGTCTGGTCTTACCAACTGTACCCCTTTCTTATCTTGGCTTTTTTTTTTTTTTGGTTTCTCTTATCCAATTTTTTACCAATTGCTTATATTAGCAATCTTTGCCATTGTTTCATTGAGCTGCAGCTTGAAAGCTTTTTGGGATACCATTAGAAGCATTGTCGATTCGAGGTTAGTTGTGACCTGTGGATCCTAGGGATAAATTAAGATTTTTTACTTTCCTTGCTTTTTTAAAATTTTAAACGGGATAGATTCGAATTAGGGGCGGCAAAAAAACTCGTAGCTCATGGTCTGATCGTGACTCGCATCTGACTCGTTCACTAACAACTTGTTTGTTACTGGACCGAGCTGTTAACAAGCTAGCTCGCCACTAACTCCGTTCAGAATTAACGAGTTCAAGTTAGGACCTAGCTTGTTCGCCAGCTCGCGAGCTAGCTCGACTAAGCATCAATTTGTAAATTTGTATGGTTTTGTATGCATTTTATACTGTTTTAGCTCAGTCCAGCTCGGTTCAGCTCGATCTAAAAAGTTTTTATAATTTATTTTTTTCTTAAAACAAGATTCAGCCAAACCTAGCGAGTCAGCTCGCAAGCTAGCTCGAATTGGCTTGTCACGATTTCAAGTTAAGATTTTAACTCAGAAACCCTAAGTTTAGTTCACTCGGCTGTAGCTCAGTCCAAAATTAACAAGCTGAGCTAAGTACTAGCTCGTTGCCAGCCCTAATTCGAACGTACTAGTAGTCTTTTGTAAGCGCAATTGAGCAATCAATCAAATACACAGCAAACAGGTGAATGTTTTTTTAAAATTACAATTCAACAAAATCATCATCAATTCAACAACAAAAAATTAAAAATTACAACATAATTAAGGAGCCAAAACACCACATGCCTTGCTCTCATCTCAACTAGTCATATTTTCCTCTGTTATATTTCCAAATAAGAGACAAAAAACCACTGTAAATTCATATTAATTAACACCTCTTATCTTTCATTTCTGTTTTCATTTGCAGTCCCTCTATCCATCTACGCCTTCACGCTTCCGCTGCCGTACATCGTCGTTGCTTCGTCTCTTCCCAGAGGCTTCATCGCGGGTGCTGCTGTTCTCGTGGCCGGTTTAGTTCTCTACTGCCTGACTCCTCCTCAGACACCCTCCAACCAATAGGATTTTTCTTTTTCTTTTTCTCTACATTTTTCCTTTTCCTTTTACCCCCATCAAAGCTTTCTTGCTTTCTGTTCCCTTTGCCATTGCCATAGATAGGCCCCTTGTTCTCTGTATCTCAACAAGTTTTGTCAAAAAAAAAAAAAAATCCTCATAAATGAACCGTTTTTCATGTAATTGGGATCAATGCCGCACAATGGGTCTCATTTGGGGAAGGTAGAAGATGCGTCGATGGCTTTTTGGGGCATGAAAGCGAGAGAGGCTAGTAATAAGATGAGAAAAACAGGGATTAGCATAAATAGAGGCGGTGGAGGCGGCAAGGGAGGGAGAATCAACGGTAGAACAAGCAATGCAACTGCCACCGCCACCATCACCATTACAATCACTTGACCGTTGCCAGAATGACCCATGATCGTCTCTCTCTCTCTCTCTCTCTCTATCTCTGGCTATGTATCTTTGTGTCTCTTTGTAAGAGAGTTGTGAAGTAATATTGAAGAGGCTTTGTGCCCTTGTCCCGTTAATTCCTCTGTATCTCTCTCTGTATCTGTTCTTTTTTCTTTTTGTTTTTTCTCTTTAGCTTGTTTCCTCTCTTCCCCTCGTTTTTGTTTGGCTATTGACTAGATATATAAGGAAACCGACATGGAGGAGGCATCGCGTGCGCTGCACGTGAGGTAGCGAGAGGACCTTTCGGAGAGACCGATGAAAGTGATGCATTGTAAATTTGTAGTAGGTCAAAAAAATAATTAATGAAAGAAAAAGGAAATGTGGTAGAATTGAACAAAAAAATTATAAATGAGAAAGAGATGTCTAATTGATAGGTGCGGTGATGTGTCAATTAAGTACTAAAATTTGTCGAAATTGATAAATGATATTATTTTCTGCTAAATTAATTTTGGTATGAAGGTTCCTACAATAATTTATTAATTCTCAATTTAAAATTTTCTTTTACTCTGTTCTGAGTCAAACTAGTTGGCGAGTTTTTAAGATCCGTCTTTAATTTTTCAACGTCCCATTGGTTAACTTAACGGTATACATCCCACGTAGTACCAAAATGGGAAAATTTTTATTGGTAGAAATTAATAGAAAAGAAAAGACAGAAATTGAAAGAGTACATCAATTCTTATATTAGTAGAAAGATCGGTAGGATTTTTACCGATTCTAAAATAATAAAAAAATTAAATCTGATGTATAGATGGAGGAAATTTTTATATTAGATTTATAGTAAAATATGAATTTTTTTTAAAAAAATAGATATAATATTTCTATTATATCTAAATTTTAAGATAATTTATCTATTTTTATAAAAAAAAATTATATTTTACTAGAAAAAATAAAAAGAAAAAAAACAAACTGGTTTGGTAAAACAATTTCTATCAATGTAAGAACTGATGTACTCTTTCTATTTTCCACTCTTATTTCTATTAATTTCTACCAACAAAAAATTTCCACCAAACTGGGCACGGGTATTGCTGACTGCCCAGACTGCGAGGATCTCATGTGTGGTCCACTGTCAGTGACAGTGACGGGTGAAAGCCAAGAGGGATGAATAAAGAGACTGCGCAACAATGTTGCTTTGCATGGAGAGCCTGATCAAGAACTCCAACTTGCACACAACCTTTTTTTTCTATTCTTAGAAAAGGACACACTTGCCACTTGCATCTCAGGTTCAATGAACGAGAAAAAAAGGAGACGTAACAGCCGTACAGCATTAAAAAAATAATAATGACAAGACGGAGAATAACTTTTCCTTTTCTTATGATATTTTTTTCTTGTACGAAAAGACAACTGTTTCATGGGCATAGAGGAGACTTGTAGGGTCAGCTGACGTGTCAAAACGGTCAGTAGAATTTATGCATGAATGCGCTCCTTTTCTACGAACAATTGGAGAGTAGAAGCAAAAATTTATTAAATTAACTTCAAATGATACATCTAAACTGTTAAAATCGATCTACTTCGCGAGTGATATGTTTACATATCAAATTTATAAATTTTCGAACTAATTTAATATAAAATCAAGCGGTAAAAAAAGAAAATTTATAAATTAATTTTAATGTGTTCATTTTTAATTATTTTTGACCAATTAATTTTATATTAAATTAGTTTGAAAATTTAAAAACTTTGATAGGTAAACTCATCACTTGTGAAGTAAATCGGTATCAACAGTTTGGATGCGTCGCTTGAAACCAATCTGATAGGTTTTTTAATTAAGCTCACAAAGAAATTTGGTGAGTTTCTGAGCACCATAGTTCAACTCACAATTGGATATTTTCTACGGTAAGTCAATTTGGTTCATCTAATATAGATGGGTTAGTGGTTTTAAAGGATAAGGCCTGGTAGAAAATTCTCTTTATTTTATGTTTTTTTGGTTGCACAAACGTCTCTATTTACCCAAAAAAAATTGGAGTTGATTGTTAGTGACAAATACATTAATTGTTTTTTTTTTTTCATTTTTGCTTCTCATATAATGAACAGACTCTGCTGCTTTTCTTAGAGAACTTTTTCAATCCCAATCATTCAAATTCGTTGAGATTTGTACATAAAAAAGTTTCTTTATCGAGATACACGAATAAAAAATTTTGAATGATTGAGATTGAAAAAGCAAGATTCTATTTTTCTCTGAGAAAAATAGCAGAGTCAGATCCCTCGTATAAAGGAGAATCAAAGTTCAGCAAAAGATTGGACGTAACTTAACTTCTCTGTTAATGGAGTTAATAGGACAGGTCAAATGTTTTTATTTTTTGTATTTGTCATGCTTGTATTTATAATTTTGTAATAACAAAAAAATATAAAAAAAAATATTAAATAAAATCAGTAGATGTAATTTATATTATTATTTTTATATGCCAATAAAATATTTTTTATTTTTAATTATACAAACTAATAAGTTGAAAAAATAACTTCTAAAAATTATTCACATCTGTGTATTTTTTGTAAGCTCTTGATTCAATTAAAAAAATATCAAAATACTATTACATATGCATAGAGAAAAATGATATAAATCATTCAATATTTTTATTCTGATATTTAATTTTAAAGTTTAAAGTTATTAAAGATTTAAAAAAATAGAGACCTAATAGAGACAAAAAAAAAATGAGATATTTGAACTCTGGCATGTTTGATAAAATATCACACTCATCCGGTAAAACAATTATTTGAGAATTTTTATTATATTTTCTCACTCAAGTTAGAAACGATTACAATCAAAAGATGATATTATAAATAGAGTAGAACTAAGGTGCTCTTAAGCTCACCAAGCCCTTTGTGAGCTTAACTCAAAAACCTATCGGATTGACTTCAAACGACATTTCCAAACCGTTAGATGTTCAATCTATATTAAAATGTGCTTGGAGACCAAATTTTACATTTTTTTGAATTTTTTTACTATTTATTAAGCTGGTTTGAAAACTGCTGTTTTTATTAAAATTATGCACCATTGGAAAACAGTGATTTTCAAACTATCTTAATAAATAGTAAAAAAATTCCAAAAAATGTAAAATTTGGTCTCCAAGCACATTTTAATATAGATTGAACATCTAACGGTTTGAAAATGTCGTTTGAAGTCAATCCGATAGATTTTTGAGTTAAGCTCACAAAGGGCTTGGTGAGCTTAAGAGCACCTTAGTTCTACTCTTATAAATATATGTAGCATATTGATCAAATATCATGTAATTTAAGTATCATTTTGATAACCATTAAGAATATATAAATTTAAATCATAAAATTCAATGAACAATAAAATTCAATCGTAAACTCACTTGTCCGAACTCTTCATAAGCTAGAATAATAGCTAGAATAACAAAATTGACGTTTGTCTTATTAGAATTGCTTGTTTTAACTTTTTGTGAGAATAACTTGTTCTAATAAGACAAACAAGTTTGGTTCCTTATTCTAGTTATTCTAATCAACCAAACACCGAATAGCTTGTTCCGAATAACTTGTTCTAAAAAATAGCCTATTCTCAATCCAACCAAATACACTCCTGATGTTAATCAGACATGAGAACTAGTTTTTGATCTAGTGGCATTGTGGCAAAGACGATGCTCTCTGTGCGAGAAATCGAAAATTGGAAATTCTGATGAAAAAATCCTTGCAAATTTTAAATAGTTGAGTAGTTTGACATCCAATTTTTACTAAAAAAAAATGTTAATCAAGCATAAAACTGTGGTAGCCGTTGGATCAATCAGATAACTGAGAGGAATTTTCATTTTAAAATTTCACATATGCCTAGGAGGAGCTCACAGAATTTCCAGAGATGTTTTCAACGTACAATAAATAATTCTATTCAAATTTAAAATCCAACGTATCTACGGAAATTTTTTATCCGTATAAATTAATGAAAAGGAAGAGAGAGAAATAGAAAGAGTACATCATATTTTTTAGGAAGCTGATATGAGTACCCACGCTACAGTACCCGCACTGTACCCATACCAAAACTGCCATAACTGCTTGTGGGGACCGCAACTATTCCAAAACTGTAATTTTGTTTTACAAATTTTAATAGTAACACTGTGAAATATATAGCTCAAACATGACAAGTATTTATACCTATACAATGAACTACATATGATATATGAATTTTTCTAAAATAACTGTACCCGCACTTTTTCTTGAAAAATTCTCATGTTGTACCCGCCTTAGGGGACCACTCAAACGGCTTGTGGGGACCGCAACTGTTCCAAAACTGTAATTTTGTTTTACAAATTTTAATAGTAACACTGTGAAGTATATAGCTCAAACATGACAAGTATTTATACCTATACAATGAACTTACATGTGATACATGAATTTTCCTAAAATAACAGTGCGGTACTGTAGCGCGTACAGTGTGGGTACTGTAGCGTGGGTACTAAAATAATTATTCTATTTTTTATGGGTAGAGAGATCGGTAAAATTCTTACCGATCCAAAAACTAGTTTTTTTTTTCCTTTCAATTTTTTTAGTAAAATATAACTTTTTTAACAAAAATAGATAGAGTATTTTAGAATTTAGATATAATAGAAACATTCATCTATTTTTGAAAAACTTTTCATATTTTATTAGAAATCTAATATAAGAATTCCCTCCATCAATACATCAGTTTAAAAAAAAACCTAATTTGAATCAGTAGAATTCCTACTGATCCAAACTTTTTGAGTTTTAGGATCGGTAGAAATCCTACCGATCTTTCTACCGATCAAACTATAATATACTCTTTCTTTCTGTTTCTCTCTATTTCTTTTAATTTCTACAGATAAAACATTTACCGTATCTATTTTATTATTAATAACGGGATGCGAGCAACAACTAGGCGACTAGGCCGGGGGCCCCCTTTTTCTTTTCAACCTCCTCTAGAGGGTTCAATGAACTCAATTCAAGGCTGTCATAGGAAATATTTCTATTTCAAGTTGTGCATGTCAGCAGATCTTATCGGTTGTAATAATTTCGAAAACGATTATGAAAATAAAACCCATTTATTGAGCATTAATTGGTGTACTATTGAGAAAAGACAACGGTTAAGAAATCGTCAAGAGGCTTACAAAAATGATAAATTCATAGGAGGAGTTAAGTAATAGGTTTGGGGATCAATTGACTATTTAAAAAAAAATTATTTATGTATATTTTTCTGTATAATTTAGAGTAAAATATCATAATACTGTAAAATTAACTTTTATTTTACAGATTGACCCCTGTAATTTAAAAGTATGGCTCCATAATTTATATTTTTATACTTATTTTTGGAACAAACTATAAATATATACTTGAAATTTAAAATAATTTAAAATTATGCTTAATTTTAAATTTTGTCACGTTTAACTCAATTGCAAATAATATGAGAAGATAAGAAATATGCACACACAAGAGGCGAGGCTAAGCACATACCGTGAGCTAAAGGTGTCTTATCAAGCTACTGATTAATTTATCAAATCAAATATTAGATCAGTAGCATTAATTTATCAAGCTACTACTGAGTTAATGCATTAAATCAGTAGCATTAAATCAGATGCATTAAATCTTATCAAGCTACTAATTAATTTATCAAGCTACTGATTAATTTATCAAGCTAATTGCGTAGTAGCTTCTTAGAGTTTATGCATTAAATCGTCTGGCATTAATTGAATGAAATATATAATTAATCTGGTCATTTTTCCAGGAAGGATACTCTCTTCCGAAATTTTTATTAATACTCTCGAAAAAAAAATAGCAAATATGTCCGCTGATTGGAAATTATTTTATAAATAACCTAACCGCTCCATTGAGAGACAGTCAGCTCCCAACACTAAACCGCCCGTCAGTGGAGCTGTCAGCTCCAAGCCCCCTCTAGTTGGGGCGGTTTGATATATAATAATTTTTTTAATAATAATTTATGTTAAAAAATTTGTTATAATTATATAATTTAGGGTTATAATTTTAAGCTATGTTGCATGGATACGGGTACGGGTATCGTATCGGATACGATACGGATACGGCGATACGGCAATTTTCAAAAATCAAGGATACGATACGTCGATTATATATATTACTTTTTATTATTTTATATATTGTATTAATGTATTTAGATAATCATAACTTAAATTAAATTTGTATAAAAAATTAAAGGCTTAACATAAGAATATAATATATACTATAGTATAGAAGATATAACACAAACCAAGCTTTGGTGTAGTGGATAAAGGTTTTGACACAAATCCGGGAAGCCCAGGCTCGAGTCCCGCGTGGGGCAAAAAAAAAGTGAATTTCGCTGGTTCATGCGCGGTTCACAGGGAGTGGTTCACGGGCGCGGTTCACAGCGCGGCAGTGGTTCACGCACGGTTCACAGGCGCGGGAGGGGTTCACGGGCGCGGTTCACAGGCGCGGGCGCGGTTCACGGGTGAGTGTATCGGCCGTTTCAGCGTTTCAGCCGTATCCAGCAGTTTCAACGGCGTATCGGCGACCGTATCGGCCGAGTTAGGATACGCCACGTCACGGATACGCCAGCTGGCGTATCGGATACGTATCGGTGCCGTATCGGGCGCGTATCGGTATCCGATACGTGTCCGATACGGATACGGAGCCTATATTGGAGTATCCGAGTAACATAGATTTTAAGTAATGGTTTATAATTTAGGGTTGTAATTTTATTTGTTGTAATGTTTTATAATTTTGTTTGTTATAAATTTGTTGTAATGTTATAAATTGGTTTTGTTCGACTAGATAAACAACAAAACAAAAACAACAAAATGCCAAGTCTACAATGTAAAATATAACAATCCAAATATAAAATATTACAAATACAGTCTAACTAAAACTAGAGCATAACATAAAAAAATCTAACGACGACGGCGACGACTAGAGAGATCTAACCTATCAGGTGGACGGCGCTGCCTGGGCGGCAGCTGATACCCTCTAATATATAGGCAAAATCAAACCGCCCCACTGGGGAGCGATTTGGCCTGGAGCTGACCGCCTCTCAATGATGCTTTATAATTTTTTTTTCCAATCAGAGGACATATTTGCTTTTTTTTTCCGAGGGTATTAATAAAAATTTTGGTACTCTCTTCCAAGTTTAAAACACAAAAATGATGATCGTATTAAATTTAGTGATGGTAATCAGATACAATTATACAGACATCACAGTACTTCAGGAAGATTTTGTTATATTGTACAATTAAAAAAGGATTAAAAGAACAAGCGGGTATTCTCCCCATTTTTTATTAATAAGATCATGTTGTTTATACGAGTTGATGACATTATCCCATTTCTAAGAATATAGATATATTTTTTTTAATTTTGTTTTATGAATAAAATTGAAACCAAGATGCTCGCTCTGCAGTCATTTATGTAGTGTCCAGAATACTAAATATTAATTTAACATCACTGATGAAAATTACAGGAAAGACCAGTACCTTTATTTAATTTTTCAAAAGTTTTGAGATTTTGTTTACGGATTCATCCTTAATTATTTTACTATAAAAAGATAATTATCTATTTTGTGTTTGCTTATTAAGATTTGCAAAATATACACAATTATATTGTGCATATGAGACAGCTGTCAAATTAATCTTTGTTTATTTATATTTTCTATATGTTAAATCCCTGAGAATTTTTTTAATCTTTATTGAATCTTTATAGTTGTCAGATGTACATGGTGGGAAATTTTTTATTGGTAGAAATTAATAGAAAAGAAGAGAGAAATAGAAAGAGTACATCAGTTCATATATTAATAGAAAGATCGGTAGGATTTCTACTGATTTTAAAAATCACAAAGTTTGGATTGGTACGAATTATACTGATCCAAACTTAGTTTTTTTTTTTAAATCTGATGTATAGATGGAGGGAATTTTTATATTAGATTGCTAGTGAAATATGAAAAGTTTTTCAAAAAATAGATAGAATGTTTCTATTATGTCTAAATTTTAAGATACTCTATCTATTTTTATAAAAAAAAATTATATTTTACTAGAAAAAATGAAAGGAAAAAAACAAACTGGTTTTTGAATTGGTAATAATTTTCCCAATTTTTCTACCAATATAAGAATTGATGTACTTTTTCTATTTCTCTCTCTTCTTTTCTATTAATTTCTACCAATAAAAAATATCCCACATGGTGTGTTGTAAAATGCATGGATTGGATTTATATTTGGGTTAATTTCCAAACCCAATATTTAAATCAGAATATTTATATGTTGTGTCAGTGTCTGTGTTGAGTAACACAACCAGATGTTCTACATAAATTATAATGGAATAATTTGAGATATAAAATATTTTTCAAGTCTCCACTGGTTCTCTAATCCACAACAGATTTTATTTTACTACTACAATTGGTGAAAGAATTTTCTTTCTTTAATAATTTCTAACAAACAACATACAAATATTCCACCCTAATCAAATTTTTTTTTGTCAATGGATATCTTAACATACTACAGTAAAAAAGAAGAAATAAAGCACATAGATATATTTAACATGTTAATTCATTGTTTAATGTACAAAGAGGAGGGATCTTGTTACCACAATTTTGAGTTACAACAAAGTTACCACAACTATTTTCTACATTTTCAAAGTCCAAATCGTCGATCCAAACCGTTCAACATGATCTCCACAATAAAATGTGCTTCCAGATCAAATTTTATATTTTTTTGAATTTTTTTTACTATTTATTAAGTATTTTACAAAAACTAGTCAAATTCAGACCATTGAATTTTGTACCCATCTTAATAAATAGTAAAAAAATTCAAAAAAATGTAAAATTTGATCTGGAAGCACATTTTATTGTGGAGATCATGTCGAACGGTTTGGATCGACGATTTGGACTTTCAAAATGTAGAAAATGGTTGTGGTAACTAGATCCCTCCTCATGTACAAATTAGTAAACCCAATACCAGTAATTTTTTGAAAAAAAAAGAACTAAGATCTCTTTGTTTTATATTCTTGCAGAAATAGTATTTATAATTTGAGATGATTAAGAAAAAAAAAAAACTCTTATAATGTAACACAATTGACAATTATTTGTGGCTGAAAATCCATAAAATATAACACATTCATTTAAAATTATAAATAAGCTAAACGTTCTTATGTCAATATCAAGAGTTCTTCTAAGTTAATATTTTTCATAATAGTAATCATTTACACGAAAGGATTACAAACAATTTATGGTGCACGGACGGAGCATAGAATTCTTGATCATGTTGGGCCAAAACATGGCCTTAATCTGGGCCTTGAAACCAATTTGGGCCAAAACATGGACCGGTTTTAACTGTCTTTCATTCTCTTTCCCCATTGTTTTTTTCTTCTTCTTTTTTCACTTCAATTAAACATCTTATCTTATTGATATTGTAACGTTAACATGTTATTGCAGTCATTGCATTATCTGCAAACTTTAACATGTTAAGAGCATCTATGGTGGAGATTTCTTTTAAATTGCTAATCTGATGTGTTAATTGCTAATATAATTGCTGGATTGTAGGCCGATTTCTAAAAAAAACAAATTTGCTTATAAAGCAAACGATTTCTTTTGAACATGCCAGTACTCTCTCTCTTTCCTATTGGCTCTGACCCCTTTATTTTCTTTCCTATTGGTTCTGACCCAATTTCTGAAATGGAGGGGGTTAAGAAATTAAAACGAACTTAATTTTTAAACAGTGCTTTACAGCTATTTTTTATTTTTTACGGATTGCTGAATTGGAGATGCTCTTAACATTTCATACATGAGGGGCATAATAGCCATAGATTAAAATTTATAAAAAAGGAGACAAGTTAGGAGGTCTATATATGCACTGATATGTCAATAAGGATGCTTATCCCACACACATAGCATGAATAAAAATGAGAATTCTCTCTTGGTCTCTATATCATATCACATATAATAAGCTTCTAATTTTTCCCTACAAAAAAATATTTTACAAATATTATTATGTTATTATTTTTTAAAGAGGTTACATGGATCTCTCCTACTACGGTCACACCCGCATGCAGAGGATTCTCGAAGTAATTTGAGACCGTCTCATTTGATTATTCCTATATGTGTTAAGACGAGGAGTCACTTAACATGCAACTTTGATAATTTCCTCTGTTATTTTGTTTTTAATAAAATTTATGTTTATATTCTTATTCAAATATCAGATTTTGCCTTTTTAGATTAAATGTATCATATAGACATATTACATATAGTTGTTGATTGTGCGCTACAAGTAACCACAATTAATAGCCCGTGTGATTTGCCCACTTCCAGTGGCTTAGAATTTAGACGACAAGAATTCAACAAAAGCAATTCCAATTCCATTGTGGGAATCATATACCATCTAGAAAGCAAAATTTGCATGCCACACGGTTAGAGAGAACAATCTTTTTATTCCATGTGGTCGTCTTCATTTCATTGTCTATTTTTGTACTCATAAAAAAAGAAATAGACAGAAACGAAAATGCTAAAAAGGTTATTAACAAGCGAGGGGGTGTCTTATGTCCACCATAAACTGTCCGATTAATATTGAATTTTGTTCAATATCCAATTAGAGCCGTCCGATCTGCATCAAGATTCACACGGATGGGATGATTCTGACCGAAAACTAAAAGAAATTTAATCTGATACGCATTGGACTCTTCTTATTATTAAGTTATTAAGAAAGAAGTGGAAGGAAAACAGAGACGTCAAAGATACTGGGAGCGCACAAACGCGCACTTTCGGCCACAACAGAGAATTAGAGACTGAGAGTGGAAACACACAGAATAAAAGAAAAGCAGAGCTCAAGAAAGCAGTGGAAACTAACGAGGAAACCACCAATTCATTCATAGGCAGAGTATCTCTCTTCCCCATTCGGATCCTCTCCAATCGTCTCCAGTCTCAACCATATTGCATATAATCTCAACTCTCAAGCAGAATTTTTTATTGATATAATTGTATTGAATATTTTGTAAGAAAAAAGACAACAACAAATCAGACATTTTAAGTAACTAAGAAATGAAATCACATACAAATTCAAAAGAATCGAAATCAATAATTTCATTTCTTGAAAAATATCTAAAAGTAAAAAAAAAAAAAAATTATTTGGTTCTTTTTTCATCTTTAAAATATTTAAAATATTTCTTAAAATAATATTTTTTTGGGTCTCAAAGCATAGACAGTCTATTTAGATTAGAATTGAGATTTGTGAAAGAGCTTTAGATAAATTTTATTCAAACCAGATTCAAATCATATGATTTGTGTGAACGATCTATAACTTAATAAATTTAAACGGTCCTATAAATTTAAACCGTTCGTGTAAATTTTAACTCTGTCTAAAGAATTCAGAGTAGGTCCGATGCCCATCAGACCTACTTTGGTTCGATGGGTGTGATGATCATCCGATCAGTATTAAGATTCGTGCACTCTGCATCAAAATCCGTGCGAGTCTGAATCAATTTCCGTGCACACAGATTTAATGCTAATCGTACCGTGCTAGAATTAATTGAACCTAAAAGTCAGTACGATGCCCATCGGACCTACTCCTCCTATCTCTTGTCTAAAACCTTTTGAACGAAAACCTCGTCCATTCAAATTGTGTACCAACCTATAACGATTTGTGGATGGAGAGGATCCGATTGGTGTATTACAGTGCTTTTTTAATCCATGAGGGTAGCCCACAGAAAAGAGAAGAGGCACCCCCACTAGACCGTCGCCCGTCGGAGTCTCCGTCACCTCCACTTTGCATTCGGTCACCTCAATACGCTACCTTCTTCTTCTTGATTCTTTGTGCCCTCCAACTTTTTTTTTATGTGTTGTGTGTGTTTGTCAAGAGAATGAATGGATCATGACTTGGAGGTGATTGGTGTAGGCAAGTGGCATGTATATTCTAACTCTAAATGGTTAAGTGGTGTCGGCCATAGTAACAATATACACGATTAGTTCGCAAATAATTCGTATTTTATTCCTTTTTTTACGTTCCGAACCGAACTCTGAATAAAACGCGAATTACGAATTATTCGTGATAAAAACATGAAAAAAATGCAATTTTTTTTTGTTTCCTTGTTGTACCGAATCATTCCTGTCGAATCACTAATTTTTTTACCCCGCCGAACCGAATCCGAACTATTCGTTTGTCACTATGGTGTCGGCAAGTGGTAATTGGTGTTGTTGCTTTTTTATGTGTTGTGTTCCTCAGACTAATATAGAATCTCTAATGTTTTGTAATAGACGTATCGTGTTTGTACATATTATCAGTTGATATAGTCAAAATAATATAGTTTTATTCTCGTAAATAGCTTAAGATATTTCATACAATTAATAATTTTTCAACCGGTGTATTAACTACAGTCCTTTAGGTATATAAAAGTAGAGCCGCATAAAGAGCCACAGAATATCAAAGCGACATGGGCACAATTAATCCGGATTCGTAGAGGGTAGAGAAGCGTCAACGCTAACGGCCAATAGCGGCTCCCACACACTGACTGACACAAGCACAAATAATGCCACAACCGTGAAAGCTAACCTCACTCTTTTTAATCCTCCAAACTCTCTCTTCATCAATCATGATTCATGAGTTCATGACACACCAACAGAAGCGTCATTAGCAATACCGTTGAGATCCTTTACCGTACACTACTCTCCCGCGAAGAATTCAGACCGTCCGATTGCTTTAATATATGTGTTGTTGTTGATCCAATCTATGTGCAACTCGTCCGTACGCCGGGAAGCATGCATAGTGCATAACAGAGGATCTGGATGCCAAGCAATAAACCACTTGGTCTCTAAGCAGATACCGGATTCAATCCGGCCCGCTATGTCCGATCCGTTTGGCAAAATTTTGTTAACATGGTTAGGAAAGATGAAGCTTAATTTTTTTTTATTATTGCAATAAAATAGATATGAATAAATTGAATTAAAAAAGGTGGTCCATATTTATACAAGTATGTTGATCAGTGCATCAATTAAAGACAAGGTACCCCAATAAAATATAGAAATGGATCGGTTTTCACAAAAACCGGACCCGTACCAATATCTATTCCACTATCTAAAGTCTAAAGAAAAGAAAACAGTCACTATTCCACTTCATCACCTGCCTCAGCCCACTCAAACAATTCTCCTTTAACAAACTAATTTATGTCACCACACAACAAACCATCAAGTAATTAGCTAACCATGGAAGCACATCAAAACCAAGTTGGTAACTCTCAAACCCGGCATCCGCTTGATGCCGCCAAAGACGAGCATCATCCGTCCGGTGATCTGTCTAGACCGATGGCGGCCGTAGACAGGACGAAACGCGATGAGTGGAGCGAAGGCGCGGTGACAAGCCTACTCGATGCTTACGAGGCCAAATGGGTGCTACGTAATCGTGCCAAGCTCAAGGGGCAAGATTGGGAAGACGTGGCACATGCCGTCTCGACACGTGCCGAGGGTGGTAAGAGCAGCAAGACGGCAACACAGTGCAAGAACAAGGTTGAGTCGATGAAGAAACGGTACCGGTCAGAGTCATCCACGGGCAATGGATCGAGGTGGCCGCTATATGCCCGGCTTGATGGTTTGGTTAGGTGTCGCGAGCCGGTTACGGTTGTGACGGTGGTTGAACAGCCAGATCACGAGGAGAAGCAGATGGCACTGATGCCGGTTGCAATAGCTCATGGGACGGTTGCAATAGCTCATGGGACTGTTGTGGCGGTGCCGGAGTTGCCGAAGCTTAATGGAGAAGTCGCCATCGCATCGGTTAGTTCAATAATTAATTATTAACATTATTTGAATTTTAAATTATGTATTAAGTATATTGAATTTTTCTTATTCATGTATAACTAATTTTATTTATAAATTTGTATCAAAATAAAAATAAAAGAACACATAACGGATTTTAATTAATGTTTCTTTAGTTACCATTGCAGGGAGAGGGTCAAGAGAAAACAGCCAACAAGCACATGGCTAACGAGACGAACAACGATCCGGCATGTAGCGCACCTCGCTCCGACGAATCATCCTCGGAAGAAAAGAGACGAAACGAAAGAAGCAAGAAAAGACTTAGGAGGAAAACCGATAGCTACATGGTGATGAAAAGCATACAACTATTCGCAGAGGTGGCGCTACAGGTAGAACAAGCAAGAATAGATGCAATGAGAGAGATCGAGACAATGCGGGCTCAGGCAGAGGCGAAGAGAAGCGAGCTCGATTTGAAGCGCACCGAGATCATCGCCAATACGCAGCTCAAAATCGCAAAGCTTTTCACGAGGAAGTATGCCGATGGTGCCGATTCATCGTCGTCAGGAAATTGAGGTGAGGATACCTTGAGTTGGTTCTCTATCAATATATAGAGATGGTATTGCTGTTTTTTATTAGGCTTAGTAAATAATGTTTCAAGGAAGATTGTTAATTAATTGTTGGATGATGGCATGATTAATTGTCTGATTGTCTAATTAATAGAGCTTAATTGGCTCTCGCTATATGTGTCGTTGATTTAACCATCGTTTGAGAAATTGTGGACATAGGAATGATAGGATCCAATAGCAAGATACAGAGATTGTTTAGCATTGCCTAATTATATGGTATGGATTTAGAAAGGAGTGACTAAACATGAGAAAATGCTCCTTGAAATTGTAAAATTTGTGTTACAATTGGAAGTAATTTCGACGGGAAATTACATGATTTTTAATAAAAATAAGTTGAATAAAATCATATTTATTTTGTGAGGGATGCTTCGGTGGACATAAGGACCTATTTGTAAAATGAACATATTTTCATTTTCAAAGTTCAAACAGTCGATCCGACCGTTCAACATTATCTCCATATTAAAATGTACTTGGAGATCAAATTTTACATTTTTTTGAATTTTTTTACTATTTATTAAGATGGTTACAAAATCGCTGTTTTTCAATGGTCTGAAAACATCAATTTTCTATCCATCTTAATAAATAATAAAAAAATTCAAAAAAATGTAAAATTTGACCTCCAAGTACATTTTAATACGGAGATAATGTTGAACGGTCGGATCGATTGTTTGAACTTTGAAAATGAAAATATGTTCACTTTACAAATAGGTCCTTATGTCCACCGAAGCAAATGCCTTATTTTGTTATAGGAATTTAAGTTGACGAGATGAATTAATGGGTTAAACTAACAGCCCGGCCTAGCCCCGGATCAAAACTAAAGTTCTTGAAAGGCTAAAAAAATGAAATAGTCAAGCTTCTAAGTAGGAGCCGAACTAGAAAATTTAGTTAGAGGGTAGCTGAAACTTAAAATACACAAATATTATAATATTTGTGATTAGTGGGACTTGAAATCAAGATCTCCCAATAACAAAATAGAGTCTTAACCACTAGATTACAAGTATACATCTAATATTTTTTCTACAAATATAATAAAATAAAAGAAATAATGAGTAGCTCAACCATATTGCATATACATATAATATTTTTTTTACAAATAAATATTTCTCAATAACAAAATAAAGTCTTAACCACTGAACTATGAAAAAAAAATGTGTATGCAATATGGTTGAGAAATATAGAAGTGTGTATGCAATATAGTTGAGAAATATACACACTTCTATAATAGAGTTAACCATATTGCATACACACTTCTATTTTTATGCATATATATTTCACAAAAATAGAGACTACAAGTACACATTTAATATTTTTTACAAATATAATGAAAGAAAAGAAATAATGAGTAGCTCAACGAGTATTGAGTGTTTTAAGAAATAAAACTATAATTCTGCCCATTTGAGAAATTAGAATAAATTTTTTGAAGCCTCGTCTCCGAAAATTTAGTGCTCTCTCTCTGTTTTTTTTTTTTTGAGTAAAACCGGGCGACGGCCAGATGCTAATGTTATCTCTCTTCACAAAATAAAAATTCCAACCATGAAAGTAAAGTTAAAAAACGTGTCATGCCGTGACTAACACACCGTGACTTTGGTCTCGTGCCGTGCTGTGACTAAATTAATTTTTCACGTGCCGTGTCGTGCCGTAACCAAAATGTCAAGGGGTGGTCACGGCAAGGGAATGGTCACGCCACGTGAGTCACGCCGTGCCTAACGTGTCATGATCATACGTGACTCGCGTGACCATTTAATCATAATTTAGGTTAGTTTATTCAAGATTCACCATTAAATCAATATCTAATGGTCCTAATTACACGTGACTCGCGTGACTACGTGTCGTGCCGTGCTGTGACTAAATCTTTCACGTGCCGTGCCGTGCCAAAATTTCAAAAGATAAACACAGCACGCGAATGGTCACGGCACGGAACACGTGAGTCACGGCACGTAACTGACACGTGTGCCGTGCCGTTCCGTGATAGAACCAGCTCCGCCGTGCCATTTTTCCCACTCTACATGAAAGCTCTTCTATGAGCAAGAGAAAATTTCTTGTTTACAGTTGCGTGTGTTAAGACTTTTCTTTAATCATATCACATCATTATTGTGCGTGCGAACAATGATAATGCGTAGGAGTGTACGCGACAAAGTACTAGCAGCGATTAGAATCCATCATGAAATATCTCGCAGTAAAACTGTAAAAGCGCATGGACACATGGTGTATCGAATTAAGCATAAAAGGAAGGTCTAAGGCGTAAACTATCCCAGTTCCTAAGTTTTTTCTTTGAGGAATTTCATGTAGACCCCTCAAAAACTTAAAAATTACGTATTTCTCCTCTAAATTTTGAAATTACGTACTTCCTCCTCTAAACCTTAAATACTCACAAATTTATCCATTTTATTGTTTTTTATATTAAAGATCATTCTAAATTTATAAAATACCCATTTACCCTTTATTAAAAACATATAAAACCCATCAAACTCAAATTTGAATCTCGGTTCATCTACCGTCCGAATTGCTTTTAGATCTGTGCGAGCAAGATCAGCACAAATCTTGATGCAAACACACGCATATTGAAGTGACACGCACAGATCTTAATGCGATGCGTGCAGATTAGAATTGCTTTAAGATCTGTGCGTGCTACATCAGCACGAATATTGAAGCGATGCGCACAGATCTTAATGCGATGTGTGCGGATCGGACATTAAAGGAACCCTTCAGATTCAAACTTGAGTCTGATTGGCATTTATATGCTTTTAATAAAAGATAAAATGGGTAATTTTAAAATTTGAGAATGAGTTTTAATATAAAAGACAATAAAATAGGTAAATTTGTGAGTTTTTGGAGTTTAAAGGGAAACACGTAATTTCAAAGTTTAGAGGAAAAATATGTAATTTTAAGTTTTTGAGGGGTATACGTGAAATTCCCTTTTTTTTTTTTTTTGATATTCAGTTCCCAAGTTCAATGAAACCCAAGTAAACTCAAATAGGAGCAGGTCTCTCAAAAAAAAAAAAAAAAAACTGAAATTGCAGGAATTCTTATCAGGTGAGGTAACAGAACGAGCGTAGATCCAGACTGTTCGATCTGTTTTGGCACGAATATTAAAGGGTCCATGTTCATTCCACCTCTAACCGGATTGACCTGGATTCTGATCGGACGATCCGGATCTAAACTCAAATATTTTGTTACCTCCGAGGTTTTTGACTCGGTTTCCCCGACTGGTAAATCGACTGAACACGATACAGCCTTCTCCTCCTCCGATCTCGTTATACAACTCTATCCGTCTCTCCAACCTAGCCAATCTTTTGCTCCAAGTCAAACTCTGAACTCTGAATCTATGGAGGCGATCTTCACCAATCTATGCCCCTCCGCCGTCTCTCCAATCGCCGCCTCCTCTCGCAAATCGCCTCTCCTCTTCCCCTCCCGAACCTCCCTCATTTTACCCAAATCGTCCACCAAAAGATCATCCCTGACCCTCCGCCATGCCATCAACTCCATGCTGGTTCCCATGGTCGTAGAACAAACCAACAGAGGTGAGCGATCTTATGACATCTTCTCGCGCCTCTTGAAAGAGCGCATCATCTGCCTCAACGGTCCAGTCGACGACGACATGTCCTCGGTTATTGTGGCGCAGCTTCTATTTTTGGAGTCAGAGAACCCAGCAAAGCCGATCTACATGTACATTAACTCCCCAGGTGGCTCTGTGACATCTGGATTGGCTATCTACGATGCGATGCAGCTAGTTAGATCCCCGGTTACTACTCTCTGCCTCGGTCAGGCTGCTTCCATGGGATCGCTTTTGCTTGCGGCTGGTGCACCAGGTGAGAGACGGTGTTTGCCTAATGCACGGGTTATGATTCACCAGCCATCCGGTGGTGCCCAGGGGCAGGCTACAGACATAAACATTCGAGCTATAGAGATCTTAAAGGTTTGTTAATTTTCTTTGATATGCAGTTTTATTGACCTGTAATTAGTAGTTGGCTGCGTGATTCAATCCATTGTTCTTTCGCCTGTGGTGTTTTGGGAACATCCAAGAGAGAAATAAGCTATCATGAGTGCTAATTCAGGCTTAAAATTGCCAGTAAACAGAAATTGAACAAAAATATCTCTTATTAGTTGGTTAATCACGAGAATTATATTGCTGGAACTAATTCATTAAGAGTAAAAAGGATTTATCCAAAGGATGACAGGAATGGGTCAAACAGGAAATTAGTATAAGGATGCAATGATAATGGTGAAGATTGTTGGATTCAAGTTAAATATAGTACAGCATTAGGAACCAAATAGATGTTTGTAATTAGAGGGGAGTTGTAGCAATGGTATCAAAAACTTGTAGTGTTAGATACAGACTTTCAAGCTATGGGGGTCAATCATATGAAATTTGCATGTTGAGTATCGAGTCCAATGTTTCAGTACCAATAGCATTTTACTTTAAACTATATAGAAAATCATGTATAACCACATAAATTTTGAAAATGAATGGCACACTGATTCCGTCCCTGATTAGATGAATTCGGATCCTCCCAGGTACTATAAAAAGGAATCTTTTACAATTACTGGATCCGGACCATTCTTTTAACTTTGCACGAATCTCAAAGCACAAAATACTGCCCCCCCTGCGCTATCCCCGAATAGGCACTGGCTGGGAGTAATCTGGACCGTGTAAAAGATTCTTATTTACGGTACCGGGGAGGATATGGAGGCCTGATTAGATACCACCTCATACAATAATGGGTCATAAACTCTCGACTTTAATTGAAGTTCTAATAATTCTCTTATATTAATGGGTCACAAAATGTCAACTCTGATTGAAGTTCTGAAAACCGAATTATTGGAAACTATGTCAGGTAAGGGAAAAGCTTAACAGGATCTACCAAAAGCATACGGGACAGCCGCTGGATAAGCTTGAACTATCCATGGAGAGGGATAACTTCATGTCTCCTGAGGAGGCCAAGGAATTCGGCCTCATTGATGAAATTATTGAACATCGTCCTGCTTCCCTCATCACTGAAGCTGTCAAGCCGTCAGATGTCATCCGTCCAGGTGGCGACAACAGCGACAACGGCGCTGTAGCGGCGACAGCCGATTGATATTTACATATGGTTAGGCTGTCAATAATTAGATGATAGATTGGGATGGGGGGGTAATCTTGTGGGTGTATGCTGCTTATATTCTTTCATACATGATTAACTGGAATCTGATCATAACAAAGGTTCTGAGTTGCCTCCTGTTTAAAGAGAATTCAGTTGATTCAAGTACTTTATGGTGTAGCTGGCATGAATGCTTACCTATTCTGTAGTTCAATTAATTTACTATACTGTATTATTTTGGTCTCATGAATGCCTGTATTATTTTGGTCTGACAAAACAGTTCTTGCATATTCTGTCTCTAGTGTGAAAAGGATAAGGGTTGCATGTTTGAAAATTGATCTACAAAATTTCTAGAATGCTGTTGTTAATATGTCAGCATTTCTACAATTGGTAGCATATGCTCATTTATTTTATACGCATGCAAATTATCTAGACTAGTAGACGGGAGGTTTTTATATCATTGAATTTTTGACAAATAGTTGAATGCAACGGTTACCAACGGGTTACTGGTATAAATGATAAATCAGAAACTAAACATTGGTATACAGGCAACCAACGTCTATTTAATTTGTAAGAATTATATACAAGTTGAAATTTATTTAATTTGAAAAATAAACGTTTGATTACAGATCAATACATGTATTAAATCAGATAAAATCGATCCAATCTTGGTCTTAAAGTCCTTTCGTAAGAACATGTTCATTGCTTAATGGAGTATATTATATTTCTTTTTAGTTTTTAGTTTGTATTTTGAGTAAGACTTCTGTTACTATTTTAGGTCTGTTTAGGTATTTGACTGTAATACCCATGTAGATGTTTTTCTATTTTCTATATGCATACCCACTTCTTTCGAAATATATATATATATAGAGAGAGAGAGTGACTAAGGTCAAAGTGGTAGTTCCTAGCCCCCGGTGCTACCAAGTTGTTTTTGGATTTTCAAAGTCCAAATGGTCGATCCGAACCATTCAAGTTGAACTCCATATTGAAATGTACTTGGAGACCAAATTTTACATTTTTTGGAATTTTTTTACTATTTATTAAGCCACTTTGAAAATTGCTGATCCGGGTGAACAGTAAAAACAGTGTAACCAAATTCTGGACCATGTGATCAGAAATTTTCAAAGTGGCTTAATAAATAGTAAAAAAATTCCAAAAAATGTAAAATTTGGTCTCCAAGCACATTTCAATATGGAGATCAACTTGAACGGTTCGGATCGACCGTTTGGACTTCGAAAATCCGAAAACGACTTGATAGTACCGGGAGCTAGGAACTACCACTTTGACCTTAGTCACTCTCTCTCTCTCTCTCTATATATATATATATATTATATTAGCCATAAATACAGTCAATTAAATATTTCTTTCTTTATATTAGATTATTTTGGTAGGGGCAGACAGCAATGAATTAACTGATCAAATTTCTTAAATCAAGTAAAAAAAAAAGATAAAAAAAAAAATTATAGTAATGTCAAAGAGCTACAAAAAAAAAATGGAGTAAAAGATGAAAAATGAATAATGTTACATAGATCGCTAGGTACGTGTTCGGCAGTGCTTCCTTAGACCTACTTAGACCTTAATCCCTCTTAATCCAACCGAACAAAAGTTCCTTAGATTAGATTAAAGATTCTCCTTAGCTTCAATTCTTAAGTCGCCTCAGACCCCTCCTTAGTTAATTTGCCTCCTTTAGAGCACCTCAGTCTATTTTTCCAGACAATAATATCCTTGTATCCGTACCTCCTTAAGAGTCGCTTTTACCTTTTATATTTTTTTATTGGCTTCTTCCTTCCCCTCCAGCACATGTCCCTAGGTATGAACAAAGAATCACCCTCTCTTTCTAGCTTTCGTTGCCGGCTCTCCGGTGACCAAATCGAAAATCCGACATCATAGCCAGATTCTCCTTGAGATAACCTCTCCATTGACATCCACTTCGACCCCCCCCCCCCCCCCCCCCCCCCCCCCCCAACCAGAAATCTTTATTTCCAGTACAAAGGTGCAAGGCTTCTAAAGCACTGAAAAAGAATGAGCTAGTGGTATAATCAGATTATTAGCATGGTAACCCGCTGTATTAAGAGCAGATTTGTTGTAATCATATTATTTGAATTAACAATTTAATTGATCTTTAATTAACTTTATATCATGATTGACCATCTTTTAAATTAATTATTGTATGAATTATTCTAATTTTTGGTACTGGTAATAGTGTTAGTGTTAATTTAGTTGGGACTGCAATTCAATTTCCTGAGATAGTTAAAACTTTCAATTTCAGAAAATTAATTAGGGCCTTAAAATTTTTTGGTTGAAAATAATTTCTTTTGATGATTTATTATTGTGAAACATGCCGTATGAAAGGGTAATCACATCTTATTACGTTAGAAAGTAGCTCAAGGGTCATATTGGTCTTTTACAATTTTCTGATATTGAGATGTTTTTTAATTGTATTAATTCAACTTTCTTAATCCTTGTGCTTTGCCGAACAACCACTCCTTAGCGAAGATTAAATTTTTAAGCTTTCATTCCTAAGGAGGGTTGCCGAACATGACCTAGGAGAAATTTTGTCTCGCCGCTACTGTCTTTTCTTCGCTCAACAGCTCAATGCACACATCATTTTTTCTTCAAAAAGAACCATTTGAGAAAAGAGGACAAAATTGAATTCACTTCTACCCAAATCATGGCGTGGAAATGTCAATTTGGCCGTGCCTTCCAAAATGTCTATTCCAAATGTCAGTTTCTTGTAATTAAGTTATTTTTAAGTCTCTCAAATAGTCTTCATTTATCACAAAAAATGTGACGAAAATAGTTGGCTTCTTGACTTTAGTAGGCAGTCAAAACCTACATAATTTTGAGGATATAAATATGTTGTTATTCTAAAGGGATGGACCTGTTATTTCTATTACAACTGTTCAAATATTTTCATGCACAAATATTAAGAAAAAATGTTTTTGTACTATAATCTTAATAAATGTCAACGGCTGGAATCGGAATAACAGGGTCGACATGTGATCTCTTTAGAATAATAGCAGATTTATTTCCTAATATTCAGGAGCGGATTCAGAATTTTTGTTAGGAGGAAAAAAAAATATCGAATCGGGTTTAAATCCATTAACCAATTGAGTACTCGATAAAAAAAACAATGTTTTAACTTATACTTTCCAATGCTTTTGACTTGTAATTTCTGATGCTTTGACTTACAATTCTAATTACCAATCAAAATTCAACAAATTTATTTCAATTTTAACTCTAAATTTAACCCGAATTACAAATCAAAACATTCAAAAAGGGACATAAAAATTTCAAGAAGGAACAAAGTCAGTCAGAACCGACAAATCTCCACTAAAACTCAAAATCAGCTGCGCTGGAACCACTTGGGTCCGCCTATGCTAATATTGATGCTGGCTCGCCGGTCCCACTGTCCCACATGAATTTTGACTTTAAATAGTCAAAATGTAGATAGTCAACTCTCACAATTTTTTTGTCAACAAAATAAATAAGACTTTTTGAAACATTTTAGGTGGCTGCTCGCCTGATCGGTCCTCTTTTGTATTCAAAACAAATATAGAAAATTACACAACGTGGTCATTAAAATGTTTTACATCGGGATTATGCATGTTGTGGTCATATATTAGTTATGTTTAACTAGGAAGCTCCGCACGCACATAGGAATCTCCGCTTAAGGCGATTAACAGGGAGATTCTCAAGACGAGGGTTTGTGAGGCGTCCTCTATTCCAGTCTCGGGGAGTCCCCTATTTCATTGAAGGCCACTCAGAGGGAGCAAAAGAAGACAGGGTTTTGAAAGTCGATCCGTGGTCCGCCTGCTCCGTCCTGCCTCTCCACTCCCCTCGTCTGCCCAGTTCAACTTGTCTCGCTCCTTTTGAGCGGATGACTCCGTTCAAGAGCTTTGTTGCTCGTCGCCTCGTCCGAGCGAATGGCTCTTCGGGTTCGACTGAGGATTTGTAAATCCATTCCATCTCCGTAAGTATCTACTATAACTATATATGAGAATAAGGTACGTGCTTTTATGGTTGTTACCGATTATGAGATTGCAAAGAGTTGTCTCATTCCTCCTCTCTTTCTTCTTCTTTCCTTCTTCTTTCTCCTCTCTGTGTGGTGACTGTCCCGGTCCGGTTGATTCAGTTTCCGGTTCGGTTTGATTCAGTGTCTTTTGACTGAGTGGTGACTGTTTCGGTCTGGTTTGATTCAGTGTCCTCTTCTTCCTCCTCTCTGAGTGGTGACTGTCCCGGTCCGATTTGATTCAGTGCCTCTCGACTGCGCATTCCTCTGGGCGGTGTCGATTTTGGAAAGAAGAAGACATTTCGTCCTCAAGGAAGGGTTATATACTGCATGCAACTCGAAAAATCACTGCTGTGTCTACATTCTCAAAAAAGAAATCGGAAGGCCCGCATACTTGCTAATCGGGCGCGAATAGACTAATTCGTAATCTCTGGCTTCACGTATCAGTTATTTTCTGACATAGCAAAATTAGATGATTTTACAAGTAGCTCAATGTATAGGTTTTCATGCTTCTTAATTTTAAACAAAAATCTATGTAATAGCTACTTTGTATTATTTTTTGTAAATGATCACTGTATTGGAATAGTCACATCGAAACTATACGTGTCATGATTTAACTATTTTTTTAATTTAAATTTATCGAAGAAAGAAGAAATAAGAAAGTGCCCAAAAATATCAAAAAATTAGTAAAAAAAACATAATATCATTTCGTCAAAAAGAAAAAATAATAATCACAACATATATATACACGTACACACGACACAAAACAAAAGAATTATGACACGTGATCAACACATGTGCTTGCCTTAACTTCTTCTCTTTCATAATCAAACTAAAGTTCCGAAATTATCGGGCCGGTCATAATAATTTTTTTATTTTAGAAATATTAGTGTCCGTGTTAGGAGTGTTCAAACGGTCAGTTTAGTTCAAACCGAACTAAAATGATCAAATCAAACTTTTTTCCGGTTTTTGAAAATCCAACCGAACCAACCAAACTAAAATAGCAAACCGAATTAAAACCGAACTGATTAAACCGATTTAAACTTTGGGTTTGTTCGGTTGAACCGAATAGAGAAATTCAATCTCAAAAAATCAAAACTTAATACACCAATACATTCAGAATTTCACAGAAATAAAAATCAAGATACCATTACACAAGTTCAATTTCATACAAATACCATTACACAGAAAAAAAAAAATATCCAAAGTTCTAAACCAAAAATTTGTTCTTCATTTTAAGTCCAAAAAAAAAATGAGAACACCATCTAACATCCAAAATTAACATAAATGGTACAAAAATAATTCTATGAGAAGGTTGTATCAGTGGTGTCAATGGCTCTGATATAAAGAAAAGGTTGTATCAATCCTCTCTTAAGCAGGCTACATCCATCTAAGCTACCTGTATCAAATAATAAATGTTTACAATTAGTTGCATCAAGATCCTAGCTGTTGGGAGGTCTTAAGCTAGATTGGTACCAGTGGTACCGTACCATTATTTCTAACTAATTAATGCAACTGATGATGGAACTGTTTGAACAACTAATGATGCAATTGATAATGAAGTTTTCGTAATTATTTCAAAACTAGTTTTGCCAAATTAATATATACAACCACCCGTACTAAATATTGACTCAGAACTACTGTTGAAACAGGAACAGCAAGAATGTCATGTGCCATGTGTGACAAAATAGAAAACCTTGAGCATTAAGCTTCCACCATCCCAAAATATCAAAATATGTTTTATCCACCTCTAGATCATTCTCCAAGTCCGACTAGTTCTCTCCTCCACTTGTGACAGATTTGTGCTTCTTAAACATCGAAGTCAACACTTGTACATCCTCTGTACCGATAGACACCTTTACTGAAGTGTCATTCTTTAATCCCTTTTCATCTAAACCTAACCCACCTAACATTTTGTACTCATCAAATAACAAAACTAAATCACCTTTCACCTTCTTTATCATTTTTTCACATTTTTCTTGTCCATGCAATTCCATGAGAGCAAACTCCATGAATTATAATTTATGTCGAGGATAAAAAATATTCGCAACATAGATCAAAGAATTAGCTTTCTCAATATTACTCCAATACTTGTTGTACTTATTAACCATTCTATCTGCCATTACACGTAATTTCATGCCACTACTTTCTCTCAACTATCTTAACAACGACTCAACATTAGTAATTTCATGGAAAAAAAACATTAGCAGTCACGTAAAAAGTTCCGAAAATGTGATTAGATAAATTATATTAATGCTTTTAAAAAACTGCAATTTTTCTGGCATTTCTCCAATCTAAATCAATTGGTGCACCAATACCTTTTCCTTTTGGAACCATCTTCTCACATTCATTCTCACCCTCATTAGCAAGATCAAAAATAAATTTTTGTTCTTACTCCGCATATGTTTCAAATGCTTTTCGGAACTTTAGAACCACATCCAATATCAAATACGTAGAGTTCTATCGAGTTGCACAATCTAAACACAACAACACCTTACTATCGATTTTTTCCAATTTCATGCATTTTTTGAATTTATGTAACTTTTTTGGGAATTATTTCACATATTTTACAACATCTCAAATTCAAGCAACTGAAGTAGACATTTATTTTAAACCATCTTGAATTATCAAATTAATAATATGGGCAATACACCTCATGTGTAGTGCTTCCATTTAAGATACCATCTTGCCAATTGCTTCAATGAAATTTCGGTTTTGGAATTCGAGAAATACCACTGCTCAACATTATTATTTGAAGCTCACTAGTTCGAATTTCGTATAATTTTTTTAAAAATATGAAATTTCTAATCATATTTCAAATTCTGAGTTTCGTAGCTCCGACTTTGGCAATGTATATGTCACTCCAGTCCAGGGAATTAAATCTTTGAAAATATAGATTTGATATATACAGTACCCACAATTATAAAATTTATAATTTTTAGATTTTGATTTTCTGAATTCTGAATTTTATATTTCTAAATTTTAATTCTGGATTTCTAATTTCTAAGTTTCAGTTTTCCGTAATATATTACAAAGATAATAGAAGTCATAGAAATCAATCTCCATTATATCATAATTATACATCCAGAAAAAAATTTAGAATTATTTAAGATTTTTCCAATCAACTTGATTACTATCAGTTTTCATTCCATTTACAAAGAAATTATAAATGATGATATGATACTTGTAATTTCAATTACATAAATGTACACTAATTACTAATTTCACAATTTTACTAAATTAACAATTTATCTGAAAATGTCACATCATACTTTTCAAATACTAATTTCAGCAATGCAATATTAAAATTGCAAAATTATTAATACTGAAAGTTAATCCTTTTATCACGTGAGCTAAATAAAAAAATATAGGAGTAAGAAAATTTTGAAATTGATTTAAAGAAAATTGTTAGATGGTTGGTGTGGTAAATAAATTCAAGTTTTAGAACTGCCAAGAAGAAAAAAAATCTATGACCTACAAATCTACAATTGGTATTGATTGAAGAGAAAATTGCAACTGCTATGAAGTTTTACTGGCAAGATATCAGAGTTCTCCGAATTAAGCAAATTTATATCCAAATGGCATATACAACTAATTAATTGCAAAGCAACATTTTCTCACCAACTTTCCTGTACAAAAGAAAGAACAGCTAACAATCTATCAAGATGTCTACATCCTTGCAACAAATCTATCAATTTGCAATTAATTGCAATACAACTGCAGACCACTGAACCTGAATTAGTACCTAATATTTGCTAAAAACACCTCCAAAACAACTAATTTACAACTTCAATCTCTTAACATTAATTAAAAAAAAAAATTACAGTTTCCTTAACCTGTAACACTATATGAATGTGAAATTGAAGATGCCGAGGCAGGTGGCGATGGCCGGTGATCCTCGTCGTCGGAATCAAAACTAATGTTACTTACCCCCATCCAATAATCATGTCGATTCACGCTTCTCATGCTCTCCAATGCCTTAACAAGTGCCTCGGCCTTCGCCTTGCCTCGGGCACTCACTGCACCATCCCTAGCCATCTCCGCCACCATCTCTTCCCCTCCACCAATCTCCCTCAAATCCCCCGCCGCTTTCTCCCCACCTGCTGTTACCAGATTAAGCAAAGCTGCTGCCGCATTCTCTCTCGATCTTTCGCTTGCTCCCGTTAGCGGATCGATCAGATCAACCAAAACCCTAACCCCGGCAACCTTACGAAATGCATTTACGCTCTCGCTGCATCCCGCAACCTGTGCAATCACTGCCGTCACATCCTCCACTATGCCGTCACGGCCATCCTTCACTATTAGCGAAAAGAGAGCCGACACCACGCCTAATTCAACCAAAGTAGGTTTGTTGAGCGGATATAGTGAGACACCAAAAAGTGCCTTCAGGGCATCTTTCCTTGCTCGAGTTGACACCGGGGCTCGAAGAAGAGAGATCAGAGAACTAAGAATCGTCCGTTTTGAACCGATGATCGGTCGATATGACTCGACACACAACAAGCTATACAAAGTCGCAGCAGCATGTTGTGCGGCAGTGTTTGGCAGTTCCAAAGCGTTGCCAAGCGCATCTACGAGACCAGGCGTCGACATGAGCAATTCTCGAGCGGCAATTGATAAATTGAGGAGAGATGCTGCGGCATCTTCTTGGACTGAGGAACTGGCGGTGGAGCCAGCACATAGATGTGCCGATAGCAATGGAACGACACCTGCTTCAGCAAGTGGGAGGCGGATTTCAGGATCATGTTTCGACAAAAGACGGGTTTCAGCCACGGCTGCGGCAATGGAGGGCTCGTCAGAGGCCGTAGAAAGACGCCGTACGAGGAACCGCACCGTCCGGAGCTTCACCTCCATTGATTTTGCTTTTGTTGGTTTGGAGAAGATGTATCTTGTGAGGAAAAGAGGAACCGAAATGGTGGTGCCTCGGCCCTCGCGTAGGATTAGAGTTGTTGAGTTCTCTTCAACGAATCAGGAAAGAAAGAAGAGAAAGAATTGATTTTGTTTGTTGGCCAATTGATGAGGCAGTTAAGGTCATCTCAATTTTGTTTAGAAATGGACAGAGAAGATAGACATGGTTGACTTGTAACAGTGGACAGAGAAGATAGACATTCTTTGACAAATGGAGAGAAAAATTCATAGCCGGATCTAAGCAGAGGAAAGGAAACCGTGTGAAGAATCAAAGAGCAAACATGAACTCTTATCCAGCGCTGAGCTTGACACGTTATATGACGCAACGCTCAAATAATGCGTTACCTATAAAGTTCAACGAATTTAGTGCGTTAAAGGAGCCACAAAGGAATTTTCCTGTGTTAGGTAAGAAAATTAACATCATACTTTAATCCCAAATGAATTGAAACGAATTGAATGCCGAATTGCCGATGCTTTCACGATAAGTTAGTCTCTCTTTAATCTTGATTTTTAGTATGAACACGACATATTCAACAGGATATTTTAGAAAGAAATCAAAAGTACTCCACGAAGACATATAATATTTAACTTAGTGAGTATTTTATTTTGGTTGTGATACGTCCTGTTCCAACTCGAATTAGAACGTAGCGGTTATTAACGAGTACTAAGCGGAGGCGCTTTTGTCCTCGCGTGTCAGTTCGCTAATTCTATTATTTCTTTCTTAGGACGGGTCTAGATTTTATGGGTACGTTTACTCTATTCTTTTCGTACAAGTGTTCTCCTCTTTTCTCCCTTTTTTCCGTCCCGGATATCAGGGGCTCCTCGGGGTATTTATATGGCCCCCTGTAGGTTTTCCGGTTCCGGGTTATTTGTAAGTCTCGATTAGCAGGCCGAGCTTGTTCTTAGTCGGTTCCCGTTTTTAAGCCCCTTGTGAGTAAAGTTGGTAGGCCGGGTTCCGGGTTTGGAAGAAAGGCTGAATGTATCGTTTTTTGGGCTTTTGCTTAAACGGGCTTCTAGAAAGGGCTTTATGAGGCCTTTATACATGGCCCTATCAGGTTGTAACCAGGAACGAAGTCTAAGAGTATTTACATCACAGCGACTCAAAATAATTGTTAATCACTTTTTAAAAATTAAGGTCTCTGAAGTTTCTAACTATCACATTTCTGAAATTAATTTTAGAGTTTCTATTAAGCCACGTCAGCAACAAATTAAAAAGGAGAAATAATTTGAGCCAATCATTTGACCAACATGGATTATATAAACAGTTTTTTAATAAGAAACTTTACTACATAGTTTCTAAATAAGAAACTTTCTTACATTCCTAAAACTAGATTAGAAGCTGCCACATCAGATTAGAAACTCTAATAATGTCAGAGATGTAGATGCTCTAAATTTTTAGTAAGAAAAATGACATACATAATTTTGTAATTGATATTCATATTAAATATATTCTTCTGTTTAAAAAAACATAGGAAATAAAAGTATATTTTGTAAAAAAAAAATTAGGATTAGACATAATATGATAATTTTGAAATTTTTTTAGAATTTTTTTTTTATAGAAATAGAAGTATATTTTTGTAATTATTTTAGTCAAACCTTAATAAGTGACTCTTTCTAGCTCTACCCCTGATTGTAACAGTTGTAAACAGATAATAATTACATAATGGGAAAATTTCTGGTGTACCCATCAAAATTTTCAAAATAGCCAATATCCCCGTCAAAACTGAATAATATCCAATATGCCTATTAAAACTTTATATTATTTCTTCTTTCCCCTTCTATTTATTTTACTCTTTATTTTAATTATTGTAAATATTAAAATGACAAATATAGCCTTTCTACGGCTTTGGTGCATTTCCTTTATGAGTTCGCTTCGTTTATAATCTGTTTAGCAAGATTGCTCACTTCATCTACCTTAGTCCAAATTAACCAGAAGCATTGACTACGGTGATTCTTTACGTAATTTCACATTTTCTGACTAGGAAGAAATTACCTTACATCAACTCAACTGCTCCCTTGAGCCAAAAGTTTAGTAGCATTCTTATGAAAGAGGGCTCCCGATAGCTTCTTTTTTTTTTTGAGTAAACGGCTCCCGATAGCTTCTTGGCACCTATGAAGAACATCATCTATACATACTTTTGATTGATATCTTCGAGGTCAGAGGTAGGATAAGAAATAGCTCGTGGAATTCAATTGCTAAATCAGTCTTTCTAATTGTTCTTACTCTTGACTGTGAAGAAGATGGGAAACTCAAAAACACACATATATAAAGAGAATTAATTAAAAAAATGGGTGATATCTTCAAGCGGAATTTTGATCCAATTAGATCTATTCATTCTCTTTCTCTTTTTGTTCTTGATCAAGTTGTCGTTCAATGAAGAAATGGAGAGGTTTGAAGTAGTCGATGGAGAAGAGGCAGTAGGAACGATGTTTTACTTATAAGAGAGAAGGAAGAGAGAGCCATGGCGAGGTTAGACATGGGTGATTGAGAGAGGGCGGACATGGGAAAAATTAGCTGGGAGAGAGTAGGACACCTCAATAGAAAGAAGGGTATACTTGTAAATTTGATATTTAAAATAATTAAATAAAAAGTTAAATAGATAAAAGGGGATTGAAGAAATAATATGAAGTTTGTACGGGGATTTTGGATATTATGTTATTTTGATGGAGATATTGGCTATTTCAAAAGTTTGTATGGACATATCAGAAATTTTCCCTTACATAATTATGATAGCAGACACGGTTATTTGAGAAGTTATTATCCAAATTGATAGCAGGAGAAGATAAGAACCTGTCAACTACTCCAGCACAAGTTATTGACCAACCTTAAAAAAAAATATATATATAAAGAACAAGATTCTAAATTTTTGACTTGTATTCATTGATTTTATTCGCATCATAGATTTCCCACTAGGGCTGCTGACGAGCCGAGTTAGCTCGAGTTATGAATAACTCGAATTCAACTCGGAAGATAATCAGTCGAGTTGACTTGTGTTGAGAATACTGAGTTGAGCTGACTCGCTGACTCGAACTCAACTCGTTTAAGGTGTTGAAATATTGAACACTTGAACTGATAATTGTTGTTATGTAATAGGGGCAATTTCATGTATCCCCCTCAAAAACTTCAATATTACGTATTTCCCCCTCTAAAATTTGAAATTACATATTTCCCCTTCTAAACTTTCCAAACTCACAAATTTACCCATTTAATCAATAAAATATATTTAATATATTTAAAAATACTTAAATAATATTATTTCGGATTCTAAATTTTTTTCAGACCATTATACCCCTTTCTCATTCCAATCTCATTCTTTCTTTTCAATTCATGTGCGTCTCACACCGTCCCCACCTATGGATCGGAGCAATGCGGCGAGCTCCAGCTGCGTCAGGCTGCCGCACCATCCATGTCGAATCGGCGAAAGATGTCACGCAGCTGCTTCAATCCATAGGTGGGAACGGTGTGAGACGCTCATGAATTGAAGAGAAAGAACGAGATTGGAAGGAGGAATGGGTATAATGGTCTGAAAAAAATTTAGAATCCGAAATAATATTATTTAAGTATTTTTAAATATATTAAATATATTTTATTGATTAAATGGGTAAATTTGTGAGTTTGGAAAATTTAGAAGGGGAAATATGTAATTTCAAAGTTTAGAGGGGGAAATACGTAATATTGAAGTTTTTGAGGGGGATATATGAAATTCCCCCTATGTAATAATATGAGAAGTAAATATTGAATTAACAAACAATCCACAACGATTTATTAAGCAAAACGAGTCCACGAGGTGTAACGAGCGAGTTGAGCCCAACTCGAACTCAAGTACTCAACTCATGAGTTAAACGAGTTACTCAACTCGAGTTAGACTAACTCGAATTTTAAATGAACAAATTATTAGCCAGTTCGTTACCGAGTTGAGTTCGAGCGGCTCACGAGTCGCGAGCTTTTTGTACAGCCCTAGATTTCCCTTTTAGTTTCCAAGTCATCGTCCAAATTTTAATCAAAAAAGTCATCGTCCAAATTTTACTGCTAATAAAAAAAACCAAGGCAAATCTTCACAGGAATATTATGGAGTTTTTGAAGATGCATTAACAAAAATATTATAGAGCATCCTTGAGTCGGTTCTACAATTTTTAAGCTTAAATTTTAAAGTTTCAATCAATTAATTCAAGACCTTTTCATATATAAGGTTCTGTGATATAATAATCATATATAAATAAATTTTTAGCTGTATTTTTAAAATTTGTACTGTTCTTTTTAATAAGAGAAAAATTATTGATTTTAAATTTTTGGACTGTCGAACAGCGTTGTTTGCTCCTAATCAGGGGCGTAGCTACATAGTAAGTAAATGGGTCTAAGTCCCCCCTATCATCAGAAAATTTTACAATTTTGACCTTTAAAATTTGAATTTTTACAAAAAATATTACTATTAGCCTCTCTCATAAAATAAAATTACATGACGTTTATTCATCCAGCTCCTTTTATCTCAATTTCCTAGTTCCGTCTCTGCTTCTAATTAAGGGACAAAATGAATCAGCGAATGATTCTTTACCTAATTTGTTTAAATAATCTTAAAATCATATTCAATGGTTTCTAACTTACAATATTTCATACATAAAATAATGTCTTAACCAATTGTATTACACATGTTTTGAATAATACTTTATTTGGTTGAAACTGAATTCCAAGTCCTCCGAATTCCAAAAAAAGAAGCATTAAAAATTTAGAACGACAAAGACTCAGATTAAAAAAAAAATAAGATGAAATAAGATCTGGTAAAACAAGTACGTACGGATGAACAGATAAATAAATAAATCACAGCAAGTGGGAACGGAGCTGAGAGAAGAAATTTTCTTGATTTGGGTGGTGCTTTCGGAAAAAAATAATTTTATTTGACTAGGTCTATTTAACCGGGTGTCTGTTATTATCCTCAAGTCAAAATTTGTCTCTTACATATTTTTGTTTTTTGTTCTTAAAATCGATCTCAACCTCTTATGCATAATGCATTTGACCTCCAAATGATCTGTGAGACTGTGACTAGGTCTATTTAGACGGACATGGAATCATTGTCTGACGCCTCGCTTAAGGATAATTTTCCTTCCTAGTAAACCGTTGATCATGTAAAACAGGGTTATATTGGTCTAGTTATAGCATTGCAAATCCAGGTACGCTACAATGATTTTGTGCAATCATGCAACAAACCTGATTTTAATTGTTAGTTTGGCAACAAAACTGCAGATGGATGTTTTTCCGTACGATTTTAATTATTACTTTTCAGATAAGAGTAAAGGGAATGGGAAATTTTTTATTGATAGAAATTAATAGAAAAGAAAAGAGAGAAATAAAAAGAGTACATTAGTAGAAAGATCAGTAAAATTCTTACCGATCCGAAAAATCAAAAAGTTTGGATCGGTAGGAATTCTACCAATCCAAACTTAGTTTTTTTTTAAATCTGATGTATAGATGGAGATAATTCTTATATTATATTTCTAGTAAAATATGAAAAAAATTTCAAAAAATAGATAGAATGTTTCTATTATATCTAAATTTTAAAATACTCTATCTATTTTTGTAAAAAATATTATATTTTACTAGAAAAAATGAAACGAAAAAAACAAACTGGTTTTTGGATCGGTGAGAATTTTACCGATCTTTCTACTAATATATGAAGTGATGTACTATTTCTATTTCTCTCTCTTCTTTTTTATTAATTTCTACCAATAAAAAATTTCCAAGGGAATGTGTGTTGTAGAGAGGATTTCTGAAAAAAATGATTTGCAAAGAGAATTGAGTGCATGATGCAAGAAACAAGAGAGATAAATCTGAGAGGGGTTTGCCTTAGCTTCATGCATATATGCTATAGCTTTTTTTCAGAGAAATTTCTGGGAATGATGTTAATATACAGCCTATTTTTAATTTGTGTGGCATTGTTTAGAAAAGATATTTTCTTTTAATTAGTTGGTAAATTACACTATAATGGTAACACCTGAGATTAATTGCTAAATCAAAGGCGAAGTATTAAATAATTGTGAGCTTAATTTTTGTTGTAGAGAAATTCCGGCTGGAGAAAAATAATTAATGATCTGTGTAGAATTAAATTTAAATTTTCTCTTATTGTGTTACTTTCTTCAGTTAAATAATTTAAAAATAATATAAAAAATAGATTAAATTATATTGCTACATCAAGTCTAAAATTCACTAAACAAAAACTAACTATTAATTTCTTAATATATATCGATACCCGCCTCATTAATAGATACATGCTAAAATTGTGTAAAAAATTGTTTGAGAACTAATTGTTTTTGAAAGAAATTTGAAAACTAATTTTACAAAATTAATCTTTTGTATGAATGTAAATTCTTTAATAACTATGTAACTCGAGCATTTTGACATTTTCCGTATATAAAATTTAAATTCAGAGAAATCTACTAAATTAATAGCATATAATTTTGATATATCCATTAACATGTACTAAGATTGTTTATCGACTTTGCTTTGATAAAATAATATTTATTTCAGAATTAAAATGATATTTTTAGGCATAAATTAATATTTTTTTTCAAACTATTATGTAATAAAAAAATACGGAGCAATACAAATATATATTATCTCTTAAACGAAGAGAGAATATAAAAAAACTACATGAGAATATATGAGCTCTCTTATCATAATAAAAATAATGCATGTATTAATTGAATTTAGTTTGAAGATCTAATATATTGTTTTCATTGTTTTAGGATGTGAATGGTGACAACTATGGAAATAAATCTGTCTAGGATCGCAGGGTCCCTGCGATTCCAATCCCAACCGTTCACATGTTTCGAGATTCGTGCACAAAAACTGACTTCTCAAAAGAATTATGAATTTCATCGTTTGAATGGTTAGGATTAGAATCACAGGACCTGTGATCCCTTGGAATCGCAGCAGATTTGCTTCCGACAACTATATATATGAAGAGGACTCCTCTTAGAGGAGGCAGAGGCTGTTGATGTTTGACTCTAAGATAAACATTTTGTTGATATAAGCAATACAAGGGTTTACCAATTATTTTGATTAGTGATCTAATATATATAAATTTATTGTTATTCAATGATGAGGTAAGCTTCTGATATGAATTCAGTAAAGCATGCAGTTTTGTCATATGTTAGTAGTAGCTGATAATTAACTTGCCTATCTTGATATTAAAGAGAACTATTGAAAGCATCTTCTATCTGTATTGCCAAAGGTAATGTACATTTGTTGAAAATAAAGAAGAATCATAGAAGAATTGATCTCAGCCATCCATCATTGATCAATTAAATTAAAAGAAGAATAGAAACTGTACAGTACCAACGGTACAAAATATAACCGTTAGAACTCTTTTGTATAAATAGAGCATAGGCTAGATTGTAAAAGGTAACTCTGATAATTCAATAATTAATCTCCTCAGAACTCTGAAAATCAACATGGTATCAGAGCCTATCCGATAATAATACCCGATAACCCGATAACTGATATTTACCAGTAAACTGGTAAACTCATAAACAGAAACAGAAACAGAAAAGCCACAGCAGAAATTCTGTAATCAAGCAACATCAAAATGGATCAGTGGGGGCAGCAAACTAGTGAAGCTACCAACCCATCCAAATTAACTCCGACATTGCTCAATGGTATGAATTACCTATCATGGGCTAAATCTGTCACCATTTCTCTGAGTGGTAGAGATAAAATTGATTACATCACTGGAGATAAAGAAAAACCAAAACCCCAAAAGCCAGAAGAACCAACAGAGGCCGAGAAAATTCAAATCCGAAAATGGCAAAAAGAGGATCATACTGTTATGGCTCTCTTATATGGGTCTATGGAGCAACAGATCACCGACCTATTCCTCCAAAGCTGCAATTCATCAAAAGAACTATGGGAGGAATTCATTCCTTCTATGGCCAACAAAAAAACCATTCTCATGTTTATCGCCTTCAAATGGAAATCCAGCAAGAAAAGAAGGGAACAAGAACCCATTTGGAATATCTTGCCTCTCTAAAAAAGAAATACGATGAACTTGATATCTACCGGCCATTCACAACCGATTCTAAAGAACTCAAAAAACAAAGAGAAGAAGATCGAATCTTCTCGTACCTTGCGGGCTTTGATGCGAGCTATGAGATCATTCGATCACAAATTATCCGAGCACCCGACCTTCCATCCTTCTCCGAGGTGGTCAATCAGATTCAGCGAGAAGGCACACTGCGAGAAGTCATGGGGGGCCCACAAGCCAGCCAAGGCGAAGGGCACGAGCCCCATGGCCATGCAGTAAGAAATTCCCAAAACCCTAACTCTCAACTTCATCAAATTCGGCCAAATTCGAGAGAAAAGTGCTCTCACTGCAAGAAAGAGGGTCACAAGGCCGAGAGGTGCTATTTTCTGCACCCAAATCTTAAGCCGAAGTGGTGGAGGGAGGCAGATCCGAGGAAAGGAGGAGGCGGCGGATGGAACGAAGAGAAGAGAGAAATGTCGCGTGGGGGAGGGGGAGGATTCTCTGCCCAGACCGAGAAAAAAGAGATAAAACATGATCAAACCGGTTCGGGTGAACCGGGTTCAAGTGCTGGAGGGTCAAAACTGGGCGCTGGCGGGTCTAGCGGGTCAGGGGATCAAATGCAGCAGATCCTCCAGCAGCTTTCCATGTTGCTTGCTCAAAATTCTGCTAGTTCATGTGGTATTGTATCTCACTCAAACAATTTTAATTTGTACAACCAAATAATTGTAGATAGTGGTGCAACCGATCATATGTTTGGAAATGAAAATTTCCTTGAGAATTTAAAATTAACCGAAAATGACCAATATGTGACCGTAGCAAATGGTATGAAAGAAAAAATTCATTGTGTAGGTGAAATTGTTTTTTGCAACAAAAAAATCAAGAATGTATTATATTTAAAAACCTTTCCTATAAACCTACTTTCGGTTAAAAAATTAACTCAAGAGTTTAATTGTAATGTAATTTTCTCGCATGAAAATGTAATATTTCAGGACCGGGTAACCGGGGATAAGATTGGTGAAGGGTCTCTTAAAAATGGGCATTATCTTTTGGATTTAGAACAATTGAAAATTTGTGCTTCGGCAAGCTCAATTAATTACGATAGATGGCACAAGAGACTCGGGCATCCCTCCAACAAGATTTTAAATAATGTTTTAAATTTTCGAAAGACTAGTTGTATTAATTGTGATATATGTAAATTGGCAAAGCAAACGAGACGTCCTTTTTCACTTTCCTCTAGTAAAAGTGAGGCCTCGTTTGATTTGGTTCACTCCGATGTATGGGGTCCGGCCCCAATTAATTCTTATAATGGATTTAAGTATTTTGTGATATTTATTGATGATTTTTCTAAAGCTATATGGTTATATTTACTTAAATCAAAAGATGAGGTATTTATGTGTTTTAGAGAATTTCTATGTCTTATAGAAACTCAATTTAACGCTAAACTTAAAATTTTTAGGTCGGATAACGGAACGGAATTTGTAAATAAAAATTTTGATAATCTTTTTAAAGAAAAAGGAATTATACATCAAACCACTTGCATAAACACTCCCGAACAAAACGGAGTGTCGGAAAGGAAAAATAGACATTTATTAGAAATGACACGCGCATTATTATTTCAAAATAATGTTCCAAAAATTTATTGGTCGGATGCCATCCTTTGTGCTACACATCTAATTAATAGACTACCTAGTGTTATTTTAGAAAACAAAAGTCCAACCGAAATTCTTTATCAACAAAAAAAGAATTTAGATTACTTAAGAGTTTTTGGTTGTGTATGTTTTGTTCATATTAAAAGAAAAGATAAATTTGATTTTATGTCAACAAAAGCTATTTTTTTAGGGTATTCACCATATAAAAAAGGTTACAAGTGCTATGATCCAATTAATAAAAAAATGTTTATATCTAGAGATGTAGTATTTTGTGAAGATGAACCATATTTTAAAAAGGATAAAATAGATAATAGATCACTTGAAAATTATCAAGATAGGGCAATATCTCCTCTCTTGAACAATTTCGATTTTATACCAAATGAGGATTATGAAATCGAATCCGATAACCATGAAGAAGAAAATAATGATAATAATAACAATAATGACGATAATGATCATGATAACGGTGATTATGAAAATAATGAAAATGAAGAAAATACCATAGTGCGAAGGTCCATAAGAGTGCGTCAACCTTCTACCAAACTTAGAGATTTCATAACCTACACGGTCCAATACCCTATACAAGATTTTGTATCATATGAGAATATTTCATCCGATTATAATGCATTTCTTATTTCCATTCAAAAAGAAATAGAACCAAACAATTACCAAGAGGCAATAACCAACCCGGTATGGTGCAAAGCCATGAAAGATGAATTAATGGCTTTAGAAAAAAATGACACATGGGTAATTGTACAATTACCAAAAAATAAAAAACCCGTAGGATGCAAATGGGTATATAAAATAAAATATAATAGTGATGGTACCATAGAACGGTACAAAGCTAGATTAGTGGCCAAAGGGTATACTCAAACCTATGGTATAGATTATAACGAAACCTTTGCACCGGTAGCAAAAATGAACACCGTTAGGATTTTATTTTCTATTGCAATAAATAGTAAATGGAACCTCTACCAAATGGATGTGAAAAATGCTTTTCTTCAAGGAACACTTGAAGAAGAGGTGTACATGACCTTACCACCCGGCCATAAAATAGAGAACAATGCTAATCTAGTTTGTAGGTTGAATAAGTCAATCTATGGATTGAAGCAATCGCCTCGGGCATGGTATGGCAAACTTAGCTCTTTTTTAAATTCGTGTAATTTTAAAATTAGTAGTGCCGACCACTCCTTGTTCACCAAAAATGAAGGAAAAAACATAACTCTTATATTGGTGTATGTAGATGATTTAATAATCACCGGAAACAATTTAGAAGAAATTAAAAAAATTAAATCCCAATTAAAGGAAAAATTTGATATCAAAGATTTAGGCTATTTAAAATATTTTTTAGAAATAGAAGTAGCCTCCTCAAAAAAGGGTCTATTTATTTCACAACGCAAATATACTTTAGATTTACTAAAAGAAACCGGTAAGTTAGGTTGTAAGCCGGCCTCTACACCAATTGATACCAAATATAAATTAAATACCGAGGATGGTGAACCGTTAGAAGACATAAACCAATTTCAAAGACTTGTAGGAAAACTAATTTACCTTACGGTAACCCGTCCAGATATTTCCTTTTCTATAAGTCAAATTAGTAAATTCATGCATTCCCCAAGAACACCTCATTTGGAGGCAATAAATAGAATATTAAGATACTTAAAAAAAAATCCCGGAAAAGGCATAAAAATGACGAATCATAATTCTAATGAAATATGTGGCTATTCCGATGCAGATTGGGCCGGTAGCTTTGATAGAAAATCCACCACCGGTTTTTGCACATTTGTATGCGGGAATTTAGTCACATGGAAGAGCAAGAAACAAAATGTAGTGGCTCGATCAAGCGCGGAAGCGGAATACCGAGCCATGGCATCCACCGCAAGCGAGTTGATTTGGATCAGACAACTACTTAGAGACATGGGCATAGAATCTAATCAACCTATGAAGATGTATTGTGATAATAACTCCGCTCGACATATCGCATCAAATCCGGTGTTTCACGAAAGAACAAAGCACATTGAAGTGGATTGTCACTTTATTAGAGAGAAGGTCCAAGCGAAAGAAATAGAAACACCGTTTGTGAAAAGCAAAGAACAATTAGCGGATGTTTTTACCAAAGGATTGGATCCGACGCATTTCGAGACTATCACCGACAAACTAGGATTGTACGACATATACACTCCTAGCTTGAGGGGGAGTGTTGAAAATAAAGAAGAATCATAGAAGAATTGATCTCAGCCATCCATCATTGATCAATTAAATTAAAAGAAGAATAGAAACTGTACAGTACCAACGGTACAAAATATAACCGTTAGAACTCTTTTGTATAAATAGAGCATAGGCTAGATTGTAAAAAGGTAACTCTGATAATTCAATAATTAATCTCCTCAGAACTCTGAAAATCAACAACATTGAAAAGCAAAATGCTAACATTGTTTAACATCACTAAATTTTAATGGTCTATTTAGCTAGGGTCCTTGCCCGGCACATGATCATCTCCTCCTTCTGCATCACTTTCCCACAATCCAGCTGCGTGTAGTTCCTGTTCCCGTGTGGCGGCTTCATCTCCTGACTCCGAGGGAGCATTCGGCCAGCTTGGCGGGATCAGTCCCTCGTGACCTTGGCGGTGCACCTGTGACCTGAGCTCATTGTTTTGGCTAGCTAATTCCTGCATTATTATGATGCACAAAAACAAAAATTAATTTAACTTGTTTTAATTACAGTTCTGTAAATAGTATGGTATACAAATTAACTACTGTTGTTACAATAATAATCATTAATGGCGTATGGCGATACATACATCATGCACATATGTATAGTAAGTTTCACAGAGACTAAATTGTGTCAGTCAAGATAGCACTGGTACAACTTGCAACTGCTAACTGAGAAAGAGAGAGTTTACAGTTCTGTATCAGTCATGTCCACTACTAAGTTAGTATTGAAAGAAATGCATACCTGCTGTGACTGTAAGGATATATCTTGCTGTGTAGGTAAGGCTTTCTGCTCATCGGCAGGTGACATTCCCTCTTGCAACCGGGCGGTACTGGGCATTACAAAACCAGAACCCGACCCGGTATCATCTTGCTGTGTAGGTAAGGCTTTATGCACATCGGCAAGTGACATTCCCTCTTGCAACCGGGCGGTACTGGGCATTACTGAACCAGAACCTGACCCGGTATCATCTGGTTCTGACACACCGAGACTGTATCTGTGGCTGGGCTCCGCCTCTGAACTTTTAACAAAACGTCCCCTTTTTCGCGGACGAATATCATCCAGTATCTTTCTTACATTGTACTGCAAGAAAGCATATGCAATTACTTTTAGCATATTGACATGGATGAAAACCAGAGAAGAGAAGAGAAGAAAAACCAAGCACTTACCTTGATTCTCTTTTTGAAATTCAGGTAGGGCTTCTTATTCTTCTTAAAGTGCTCAATACGTTCTTTCTTCTTTGTTGGGCTGTACGGGATCACTCTCCCGTCATTGTTCCCGTCATTGTTCTCACTGGAGAGCAATTAAATTAATTCTAACTTGGCATGTAAATACTAAATAGGCCAAAAAATACTGCACCCTCATTCTGTCATTCCTAAGATCGATCACTTCAAAAATGATGTACAAGCTAGGACCAGCCTCTTTGTTCATGTTTAATTTACTTGAAATTGTTTTCAACAGCTTGATTAAACACAATGTAGAAGTCGAGTTAAATTTTATATATAAGGCAAATATTTTTTTGAATTTACCTTGTCAGGACCGACCTTGGGGAATCGCCATCCACCTGGTTGGGCTGTAGGAACACCGGCACATCAGCTGCTGGCAGCTGTGGGTTAAGCCCTGTGCCCAAGAGGTTATAATGGTTATTATTCCAGCGAATCCCTGCGAAGGGGTTATAATGGCTATTATTCGAGGCAATCTCTGCGCTCAAGGGATTATAATGGCTATTATTCCTGGCGATCCCTGCACTCAAGGGGTTACAATGGCTATTAATTATTCCAGGTGATTGGCATTTGAGCTGCAGACTGTGGGAACACCGGCACTTGATGTGCTGGCTGTGGGACATCAGGCTGTTGAGCTGGTTGCATTGAGACCTCAGGCGGTTGAGCTGGTTGCACCGGCACTGAAGCTGGTAGCTGTGGGAAGCCCAGTTCTTGAGCTGCTCGCTGTAGGGACTCCCACACTTGATCCTCCAGCTCTTGAGCTGGTATCTGTGGGGCCTCAGGCGGTTGTTTGTCTCTGCACATAGTTGAGGTTGTGGTGCACAGGACTATAGGAGGAGGTTGTGTAAATAAAAGGCGAGAGAGAGAGACGGAGAGGAAGAGAGGGAAAATCAATTTCTTGAATTTCTTGAGAGATCAAGACTGAACACTGAAGACAGATTTTACGGTGGAGTTATTCTACAAGATTAAGGTTTCTTTGAATAGGAGGTCGTTTAATAGAGAGGGAAAATATTTTCTTTAAATTTGGGATAATTACGGTGGTTAACCGATAATTAATTAATTGGCAATCTGATTGCTCCAAAAAATTATATATTGAGGAAGGAATAGAGGTGTAGCAAGGCCTACTTTGAAGCCCATTATTCTTTATTAAGGTAAACTTATGAAAGCCCGACCAAAGAAAAGGGCCGAGGCTCAAAGAAATAGAACACAGCCCAAAGAGAAAGAAAAGCCCGGCAGAAGCCATCTTTGTAGAAACCCCCCTGGAGAAAGTAGTAATGAGTAGCACCGCCCCTAAATATGAGTGAGGCTCTGGTACTATGCATAGCACGGTTGGGTCCGTGCTACGGCTCAAAATTTGAGTTTTCAAAATCCTAACGGTCCATCCAAACCGTTCAACATGTTTATAAAATGAATATATACTTGCAAATCAAATTTTACATTTTTTCGAATTTTTAAAAAAAAAATTTAGATAGGTAGAAAATCACTTGATCTAAAAATTCTGGACCATCCAAAAACAGTGATTTTCTACTTATCTAAAAAAATAGTAAAAAAATTCGAAAAAATGTAAAATTTGGTTTGCAAGTATATATTCATTTTATAATCATGTTGAACGGTTTGGATGGACCGTTTGGATTTTGAAAACTCAAATTTTGAGCCGTAGCACGGACCCATCCGTGCTATGCGTCCTTGCTCGTGAACAAAGAAAGAATGAATTCCGTCTGGGCCCCAGTCCCTTACTTAGCTTGCTTAATATTTCCTCACTCCCTAAATATTTTCGCCAAACCCCTGGCGATTTTCTGAATCCATAAACAGTCCATTCTAAATTAGAATTTTGCCTAATTTATTTCTAAAAATCTAAAAATCTATAACCTTTAGACTTTTGTACAAAAGCCCTTGAAAACTGTAAAATTCACATATATGCCTTTCTGGTTTTAAATATTCATATAAATTTCAAAGAATGTCTAGAAAATTCTCAGATATTAATATCTAGAGACATAGAAAAATCATATAAATTAATCCTTTGAATGCCACGAAAATTCATACAATATATTTGAAGATTTAGAAAATTCACACAATATATTTGAAGAATAGAAAATTCACATGAATCATTTGAGAGTCTAGAAAATCATAAAACATATTTGTGAATTTGAATCAAGATGAACCGAGATTAATCTAAAACTCTCAACGTCCTATCCAAACTTTGAATTCACATCCTCTGAGATATCTCAACTTTTGCGTGTTTTTCTGGAAAATCATAACCATTCAAATAGTTATGCACAAATCTCAAAGCAAAAATAATACTGGCCCCCTGCGCTATCCCCGAATAGGCTCCGGACACGTCAGTCACGCAAAAGTTGAGATATCTCAGAGGATACGCACTCCCAAACTTTAAGGTTGCACAGGCTACAACATTTAGCCTTCCGAAAATTCAGGAACACATATTTCTCGATCTTCACAAGTGATTCTACCAAAATGACGAAGAACCAAGAAACTCCTAGAATGTCATGCTAGATTAGGAAACCCATTTTCCGGTATTTAGAACTCACATGTCTATGCATAATAATATCTCATACTCCTAATTTGCATATGAGCATTTCAATTTTTAATACATAGAAACAACAAGCTCATATAATTAAATCATGAATATATTTATAATTAGTAGGGTTAAAATGCACCATTGGTTTTGTGCTCCAATCATGCTCCACATTTTTATTTTTATTTTCAAAGTCCGAACAGTCGATCCAAACCGTTCACCATGATCTTTGTATTAAAACGTGCTTGGAGACCAAATTTTATATTTTTTGGAATTTTTTTACTAATTTTTTAGATAGGTACAAAATTGTTGCTTTTAGAAGATTCTGGACCATCCAAAACAGTGATTTTGTTCCTATCTAAAAATATATTAAGCATCCGGTAAAAATAATATAAAAAATAGATGAAATTATATTAAAAAGAGATAAATTATAGTAAAAGAGATGAAATATTGGCGCTATCTTATAATAATAAAAATAAAAAGAGGAGAGAGAAATTCTGGGAATGATGTTGACGTACAATATCTTTTTTGTATTTAGCTGGTAAATTTCACTATACTGGTAACACCTGAAATTGCTAAATCAAAGCCCAAGGATTAAATTAGGAGCTTAATTTTTGTTGTAGAAAAATAATGATCTGTGTAGAATTAAATTTACATTCTTCTCTTTTATTATCGATGGAAAAAAGGCTAGTTTTCTCTGATTGCACAAAAAGGGAAAATAGGAAATGTGATATTTGCTTATGGATTTTGTTAGGGTGAGATGATACTAACACAATCAATGTTTTTATTAACACAACAAATTCAAATATTTTACTTGTATGGACAAATTTGTCCTTGCTTAACTACTCTTTAAATGCCATATCTTTTTTTAAAATACACTTTATTTATATTGATGGTCATTGCTTATTTATCTTATTTCCATAATTAAAACGCCAAATGAAATCTTCAAGAACCTGCAGGTAGGGGTGTCAATGATACCCTTTTATCCGTTTACCATACTCGTATCGTATTCGATAAGGTGGGTATGGGTAAGTTTTTTTTTTTTCATTAGCTAATCGGGTATGGGTATGGGTAAGGTTTTTTTCGTTAGCTAAACGGGTAAGGGTACGGGTAAAGCCAATTTAATGCCCGTTTACCCTATAGGGTAATTATATAAAATAAAATTATATTATAATGTTTGAGTAATAATTAGTGATGTTAAAATTTATTTGCGTAATATTTCAGATGATAATGTTTGAGCAATAATTAGTTATGTACTTTTGTTATTTAGTATATGATTTTTGCTATAAGAAAAATGTTAATCATATTACTTTTATTTACATGTTTTAAACTTGTTATTTAGTTAAATAATTGAATTTGTCCAAAGAGATGTTCGTGTTTTTAAATTCTCTTCTTTATAAAAAAACAATTTAGTTGAAATTGATTACATATTTATTTTTTTATTAGTAATGTGATTACATATGTGTGAAATGAATGAGTTTTTATGTTCTATTCGTAAAATATAATAAAATCAATTATTAGTAGAGTTTTATTTTTCTAACAAAAAAAGTTATTGTATTTTGCTTGTTTCTTGATTATAGTAAAAGTACCAAAATATCATATGAAATATACCGAAGTTCTTGTGGAGGCAATGTAGCCGAGATTTTTATTTTTACCCAAAAAAAAAATTAATTTAATATAATTAACCAAGTTTCCGAAAAAATTCTATTTGTACCCAAACCGTAAATAATATTTACGGTTTGAATTTTTTTTTTTTTTTTTTTTTAGAGAAAAATAGCTAAAATGCTGAAATGAAATATAACACAAAAAAATCGAATTGTTTGTTTAAATATTTGTTAGAAAATACGCTACAAATATGGCCGATTTTGTGCTAAAATATGGTAAATTTACTAAAATGCTGAAATTACAATAATTATGTAGAATATGCTAAAATACGGTAAATTACGCTAAATTACGTATGAATAGGGATGATATCTTCACTGAGAAGGCGAAAAACGACGACGAAATTTCAAACGGCCATAAAACGGCGTTCGAGTGTCCGATTTCAGCAAATGACCACTTTTCGGAAAGCTTGTGAAAATGCGCATGCGTCGAACCAGCTACGCTGGATTTCCAAATTCAGAATCGCCAAAAAACAAAGGGAAGGGCCTCAAAACTTCAGTTGAAGTTTCCGATTAAGATTTTCATTTCTATTCTCCAATCTACGTAGCTCAGTAAATTAGTTATATAATGAACTTGTAGAATACCAATTTTTATTATTTTTTGGAATTTTTTTACTATTTTTTATGATTTATGAAAGATGGCACAAAATTGGCCCTATTCATACGTAATTTACCGTATTTTAGCATAATTCTACATAATTATTGTAATTTCAGCATTTGAGTAAATTTACCGTATTTTAGCACAAAATCGGCCCTATTCGTAGCGTATTTTCTAACAAATATTTAAAAAAACAATTCGATTTTTTTGTGTTATATTTCATTTCAGCATTTTAGCTATTTTTCTCTAAAAAAAAAAAAAAAAATCAAACCGTAAATATTATTTACGGTTTGGGTACAAATAGAATTTTTTCCGAAACTTGGTTAATTATATTAAATTAATTTTTTTTTGGGTAAAAATAAAAATCTCGGGGCTACCCACATTTGGCTAAAAAATTGTACTATGTTACAAGTGGCTAAACTGACCGTTTTCCGAGATTTTTATTTTTACCCAAAAAAAAAATTAATTTAATATAATTAACCAAGTTTCGGAAAAAATTCTATTTGTACCCAAACCGTAAATAATATTTACGGTTTGAAATCGGTTTTTTTTTTTTTTTTTTTTAGAGAAAAATAGCTAAAATGCTGAAATGAAATATAACACAAAAAAATTGAATTGTTTTTTTAAATATTTGTTAGAAAATACGCTACGAATAGGGCCGATTTTGTGCTAAAATACGGTAAATTAAAATAATTATGCTAAAATACGGTAAATTTACTAAAATGCTGAAATTACAATAATTATGTAGAATTATGCTAGAATACGGTAAAGTACGCTAAATTACGTACGAATAGGGATGATATCTTCACTGAGAAGGGGAAAAACGACGACGAAACTTCAAACGGCCATAAAACGGCGCTCGAGTGTCCAATTTCAGCAAATGACCACTTTTCGGAAAGCTTGCGAAAAGGCGCATTGTCCGTGCCTGCGATGTTAAATTGCCAAATTCAGAATCGCCAAAAAACAAAGAGAAGGGCCTCAAAACTTCAGTTGAAGTTTTCGATTGAGATTTTCACTTTTATTATTCAATCTACGTAGCTCAGTAAATTAGTTATATAATGAACTTGTAGAATACCAATTTTTATTATTTTTGAAATTTTTTTACTATTTTTTATGATTTATGAAGGATGGCACAAAATAGGCCCTATTCATACGTAATTTAGCGTAATTTAGCGTATTTTAGCATAATTCTACATAATTATTGTAATTTCAGCATTTTAGTAAATTTACCGTATTTTAGCATAATTATTGTAATTTACCGTATTTTAGCACAAAATCGGCCCTATTCGTAGCGTATTTTCTAACAAATATTTAAAAAAACAATTCGATTTTTTTGTGTTATATTTCATTTCAGCATTTTAGCTATTTTTCTCTAAAAAAAAAAAAAAACCGATTTCAAACCGTAAATATTATATACAGTTTGGGTACAAATAAATTTTTTTCCGAAACTTGGTTAATTATATTAAATTAAATTTTTTTTTGGGTAAAAATAAAAATCTCGGGTAATGTAGTTCAAATAAATCAGACATGTGTGCATTTTATTGCTAAATGTGTGTGTGTATATATAATTATATATATAGGAAGTGGCTACGGTGCTACGCGTAGCATAGAGGGCCTCTGTGCTACGGCTCAATATTTGAGTTTTCAAAATCCTAACAGTTGATCCGAACTGTTCAACATGATCTCCATACGAATGTGTACTTGCAAACCAAATTTTACATTTTTTAGAATTTTTTTAGTATTTTTTTAGATAGGTAGAAAATCACTTGATCTGAATGGTATAGAATTTCCAGATCAAGTGATTTTCTACCTATCTAAACAAATAGTAAAAAAATTCGAAAAAATATAAAATTTGGTTTGCAAGTACATATTCGTATGGAGATCATGTTGAACGTTCGGATCGACCGTTAGGATTTTGAAAACTCAAATATTGAGCCGTAGCACGGAGGTCCTCTATGCTACGCGTAGCATATTAGCCAAATTATATATATATATATATATATATATATATGTAGGAGTTGGCTACGGTGCTACGTGTAGCATAGAGGGTCTCCGTGCTACGGCTCAATATTTGAGTTTTTAAAATCCTAACGGTCGATCCGAACCGTTCAACATAATCACACTAAGAATATGTACTTGCCAACCAAATTTTACATTTATTAGAATTTTTTTACTATTTTTTTAGATAGGTAGAAAAACACTTGATCGTTAGAAATATTAGTTAGATTGAACGGAGAAAAAAAAACCACCTCTAAAAACGTGTAAAAGATGGGTGTGATATGTCCAGTTTTTTTTAAAAATACTTGATATATCAGGGTGAATACTTGATGTATTACACATGAATACTTGTTCAATGATAGATAAATACTTGCATGATGAGGGTGAATACTTGTGCAACGAATAACTCGAAAGTATGTCATCATGGATCTCATTTTAAAGAGAAAATTATGTAGAAGACCTTCGTGGTTTTAGATTTGCAAAATTCCTCACAGATCGTTAGAAATATTAGTTAGATTGAACGGAGAAAAAAAAAACCACCTCTAAAAACGTGTAAAAGATGGGTGTGATGTCCAGTTTTTTTTAAAAATACTTGATATATCAGGGTGAATACTTGATGTATTACATGTGAATACTTGTTCAATGATAGATGAATACTTGCATGACGAGGGTGAATACTTGTGCAACGAATAACTCGAAAGTATGTCATCATGGATCTCATTTTAAAGAGAAAATTATATAGAAGATGTTCGTGGTTTTAGATTTGCAAAATTTCTCACAGATCGTTAGAAATATTAGTTAGATTGAACGGAGAAAAAAAAAACCACCTCTAAAAACGTGTAAAATATGGGTGTGATATGTCCAGTTTTTTTTAAAAATACTTGATATATCAGGGTGAATACTTGATGTATTACATGTGAATACTTCATGTATTATAGATGAATACTTGATGTTGTTTCCACTTGCGGTGACGGTTATGCGGTCCCCACGGTAGTTAGTGATGGCGGTTGTGCGGTCCCCCCACTTAATTACGCGTTTTCTTTTGTTTTTAGCGGAAGGCAGTTGTTGTACCCTACTATCTCCGCGTAATTAATGTTCTTAATGTCGTAATATTTCCATATATAATTCTTTCTCAAAGATGAGTAATTTTATTTATATGGATGAATACAACTCGTGTTAAGTGTCAATACTTTTTCGTAAATCGTCCCCTACTAATTCCACCACTTATCTCCGCATATTACTGTGGTCCCCTACTTATCTGAAGTCGCGGTTGTGCGATCCCACCATACCTTCATGTACTCTTTACACTTACACGACGAGAATGAATACTTGTTCAATGAGAGATGAATACTTGCGTACGAGGTGTGAATACTTGCGTAACGGACAACTCGAAAGTATGTCATCATGGATCTTATTTGAAAGAGAAAATTGTGTAGAAGACTTTTGTGGTTTTAGATTTGAAAAATTCCTCACAGATCGTCGGAAAAATTAGTTAGAGTGAACGTACAAAAAAAAAAAACCACCTCTAAAAACGTGTCAAAGATGGGTGGTAATGTTTCCTTATATAGTTATTTCTCAAAGATGAGTACTTTTCTTTACATGGATGAATACTTGAGTTTACAATGGTGAATACTTCTGCGCCTGTAATGCTGTGGAGGCATTTTTGGTCCCCTTCTATTTCCCAATAATTAACGGTTTACTGTGGTCCCCTACTTATTTTAACGGTTATTAACAGTTTACTGTGGTCCCCTACTTATTTTCAGTTGGGGGAAAAGTGGGGGATGGATGGCGGGGGAATGTTAGGCCCTCCCTTAAAAATATTAAAATTATAAATACGAATCTCCCTTTTTTTTAAGTAATTTGGTATTAAATTTGAAGTAATTTCGCGGCCTACTTCAAAAAAAAATATTTCTCTTTTCCTAAGAACATGATTGAAGTCTACTTATGTTAACAAAGTAATATTTCTCTTTTAGTACAATATTTCCAACTTTCTCACTCAAATTGGTCCGTCTGAATTAGCCAGGTAACCCCTCACCCAACCGAATATGTATCCTATACCGGACTGAGTACAATATGAGGTGACGAACTCCTAACTAAATGATTGAAATTTGGTGCATATTTAGACATAGGATGTTCATTTAAAATTCATGTCACAATTAAAGAACAATCTGAATTTAATAATTTAATAATTATACATACAATTCCGGAGGTAATCCGAATTCCACCCAACCTTGAGATGTGATGTGATTAGGGGTGAAAACAGAGAGAATAGTGATAAAATCATATCCATATTCTTTTTTAATTTTTCAGACACGGATACGGATCGGATATCAACCGGATACATATACGGATACGGATCGGATTGGATATTTATTAAAACAATATTAAAAATACAAAGTTCATAATATTTATCTAATTTTAATGGTGAATAATAATATTCTTTCATAATATATATTAAATATATGATATATATCTACTATTCGGATACGGATAATTAAAATGTAAAACCATATCAGTATCTATATTCACACGGATATTTGAATATCCACATCTAATTTTTTGAATACGGATTGAATACAGATTAGATATCATTCATATCGTTTTCACCCCTACATGTGATCCTCAGAAAAAATAAGGAACTGCCCTGAAGTGCATTATCCACCGCTGCAAAATCGAAGATACCTTTCCATAAAAAGGCTAGTCTTCCTAGCATCTACTAGATTTAGAAAAAAAATTTATAAACCATAATTAAAAAAAATATTCATATGAAACCAACATGATTACTTTTTATAAACCACCATGTTTATATTATCCACATAAAATAACTGTAGACTTAGTGCAGTGACACAAATTCTGTCTCTTTACAGAGAAGTTGTATGTTTAATTTTTGAAAATAACATCTGAAAGATACTGGAATGTACCAAACCTTTTAATAAAAAAAATTATGTACATAAAATAATTGAATTGTAATGCAACTTTTACAGTATATTAAATGATTTGAAATTTGCAACAAATTATCTAACTGATTTAAATAATCAATTGACATTTAATTTGTGTGAAATTTGATACATCTATAAAAGGTTAAAGATATATTTGTAATATATTTTATTTTATTTTTAATTTGAATTTGTTTTAATTTTGATTTAAAAAATATTAATAAAATTTTCAATATAACTCGTAACTAATGAATCTCAAATTTCCTCATCAAATTATTATCGAGTTGTAAGTGCCACGAGAAAATAATGCAATAAAAGAATGATTTTCAAAAGTTAACGTCAAACAAATTTTGTGAGTAGTAACTAGGGTGTTCCTAAGTTCACCAAGTCCCTTTCTGAACTCAACACTAAAACCTACCTTACGAGTGATGCGTCTACATGCGAAAATTTTAAATATTAAAATAATTTTGTATAGAGTCAAGTGGTCAAAAGATATCCAAAAAATGAATGCATTAAAATTAATTTATAAACCTTATAATTTTGACCAATTGATTTTATACTAAATTAATTCGAAACTTTAAAATTTTCACATGTAGATCATAAGGTAGAAGGATTTCAACAATTTGGATTTATCGTTTGAACTCAATTCAATAAATTTTAGAGTTGAGTTCACAAAGAGACTTGGTGAACTTAGGAACACCCAAGTTCTACTCCAAATTTTGTTGCTATAGCCTATAGCGGGATAGCTCATGGGGTAACACGTGCGAAATATTTTTAGAAACCATAAATAAAAATAAAAAATTTATCAAACCAACTTGATTGCTTTGGTTTTTACAAAAACCATAAGAACCGAGATGTCATTTTGATCCGAAGTTTTTTTTTTCTTGACCGAATTGCCATTTCGGTCCGAGACATTTTCACAAATTATGAAAAAAAAATGATGTACATGTTGGATAAAACTTGTGAAAATACCTCGGACCGAAATGACATCTAGGTTCTTATGGTTTTTGTAAAATCCAAAACAATCAAGTTGGTTTGGTAATTTTTTTTATTTATGGTTTTTAAAAAAAATTCTACATGTGCAATGATATCAGCAGTGTCATGAATATATAATAATTAACTAGATTAAAGATAATATGACATAATGACGGGTGAAAAGGGAAGGTTCTTTTAAAGTGATATATTTAATGAGTGATGCTTCTATGGACATAAGGACCTATTTGTAAAATGAACATATTTTCATTTTCAAAGTTCAAACAGTCGATCCGACCGTGTAACATTATCTCCATATTAAAATGTACTTGGAGGTCAAATTTTACATTTTTTTGAATTTGTTTACTATTTATTAAGTATTTTACAAGATTCAATGGTCTAATTTGACTAGTTTTGTAAAATACTTAATAAATAGTAAAAAAATTAAAAAAAATGTAAAATTTGACCTCCAAGTACATTTTAATATGGAGATAATGTTGAACGGTCGGATCGACTGTTTGAACTTTGAAAATGAAAATATGTTCATTTTACAAATAGGTCCTTATGTCCATAGAAGAATTTGCCTATATTTAATATTCCTTTTGCTTTATCAAAGAAAAAGAAGCATGAAAAGGGTAAACACCAAACAGCTTTCAACGCCGCAGTGATATTTGATCGGACGGTACAGATTATATGACGGATACCGATAACAGATACTTTGTTCAGATTTTATCGAGGCCATTTGATCTCAAATGAACGGTCAAGATCTGTCATGACCCTCCAACTAAGTTCCGACTATGGTTCACGCTTCGAAGCTGCTTTTGCCGAATTCAGATCCAAAGGTACCTCAATTTTTTGTATCCGGTCCGTTCGTTATATATTGGCATCAATCTTAAAGGGACCCGTGGTCAGATTCGTCAGGATTCTGATCGGACGGTCCAGATTGAAAATCAAACGGTGCATTACCTCAGAGAATCCGGACTTGCTCTCGCCTTCCCTTCGCTAGGCGTGTAACGAACTTCTCTATCCCAAGCTAGGGTTTTTTCGCCAGATAGGACGACTCTGTCTAGGTGAGTCTCTCTCTCTCTCTCTCTCTATCTCTCTCTCCCTCCCTCCCTCCTTTTGATGCTCATCCTTACCTTTGCTACTCAATTCTTTGAAACTTTCTCCATTGATACCGCCAGAGAAGTTATCCCCAATTGCCCAGATCATAGAAACAATTTGCATAGGTAGAATCCGGCAAGTTGAAAATATATGTATGCAATTGAGACTTAATCGACGCGAAATTGGGTTTTGTGGGGAATCAATTGCTCAATTGACGGGCAAATTGAAGCCTGATTGCACTGTTTAAGCCAACTAAATCACGGCTTAATGAATAAAAACTCTTTCTGGGAATTTATAACCTTAAAATCATGATGATTTTTGTTAATCTTTTAAATTTTTTCATTTTTCATATCTGTAGGTGGTAGCTTAAATCTCTATCTATGCTTAGCAGCATTACATCCCAAAAGACATATTATAAAATCTTATCAGTGGGTGAAGATGCCGATATTGATGAGATCCGAACCGGGTACAAAACTGCATTGCTGAACACACACCCTGACAAATTACCAAAACAACCCGACTTGTCCAGGTCCCACAGCAACGAACAAGAATTTCTCGTTGTTCAAAAGGCATGGGAAATACTTAGCAATTCCCAGTCTAAATCTCAGTATGACAAGGAATTAGCTGCATCAAGACGAAAACTAGATATCATATCCAATGAAATTGAATTAGAAGACATGAATATAGAAACTAATAGTGATGGTGTGTATGAATTGGTGTATCCTTGTAGGTGTGGTGATTATTTTGGAATTAGTTCAGTTACGTTGAAAGAGATGGGAATTTTGTTGGGGGAGAATGGAGAGGTACAAATAAATGGTGGTAATTTTGTACCGGTTTCGGTTGTGTTGCAATGCGGGTCGTGCTCGCTTAAAGTACGCCTTTTAATCGAGGCTAATTTATGACTATTTTGAATAGTAATTATTTTTACTGATTTTCTCTGTTGAGGGAAATTTTCTGTGAAAGGAATACTATTTTGTTGTTGTTCGATTTTAAATTTTTAATAAAAAAAAGGTTTTAAAGTACCTTTGTTCTATCAATTTGTTGCATTTATTTTTTTCTGATGAAAGCTTCCCCAAACTTTATGAGAATTTAATGATGATTAAACCATATCAATTTGCTAAATAAATGGCTTATGCCTAAAGTGGAATCTGCTTTATTCTCCTTTATTTAGTGGGGCTTTTATTGCTCCACTAATTTGTGATTTGTCATAGAAGATATTGTTGGACAGGAAATGGTGCCATCAAAATTAAAATTTTGGAAGGATGTGACTTAGATTCTCCTGTCAACTCTAAGGTGAGATGTTGTTTTAGCTTTTGCTTTAAGATAAAATTGAGAACACCTGTGCCCAAAATTTTCTTCTTTTGTTGTTTTTTTAAATTAGATAAAGATTTAACAATGAAGAATATATAGTAACTAATAAATGGTCTTTGTGCTAGAAGATTTCATAATCTCCGGGGACCAAAATGACAACCAAAATAGCAGTTGAAATATATATATAGATATATGGAGAGGCAAAAATGTCTATAAAATTAAAAAAAATTGAAGCTGTTGTGTCCAAATAAAAAAATAGTGTGTTACTATTTTGCATTAGATGGAAAGAATTTAATTGTTAGTTGTTAGTTTGGCAACAAAACTGCATATGAATGTTTTCTTTTTACTTTTACTACATATGAATGTTGTTTCAGGTGCTGAAAAGCGAGTATCAGAAGGGTGTAGATATCATATATGAATCAGTGGGAGGAGACATGTTCAATCTGCGCTTAAATGCTCTTGCAATTCATGGGCGGCTCATTGTGATTGGGATGATGTCTCAGGTCTGTTTCTTTTGACATGTGTTGACGACATAAATAACAATGTTGATTATTAGAGAAACCAGTTGGACTTAGGGAGAAGTTATTGGAAGTTTTGAATTTAAACCTATTGAACATGAGTAGGGTTAAAATGCTCCATTGTTTTCGTACCCCAATAATGCATCACATCCTTATATCTGTTTTCAAAGTCCAAACAGTTGATCTGAACTGCTCAATATGATCTCCATATAAAAATGTGCTTGGAGACCAAATTTCATATTTTTTGGAAATTGTTTACTATTTTTTTAGATAGGTAAAAAATCACTGTTTTTGGATGATCCAGAATCTTCTGAAAAACAGTAATTTTGTACCTATCTAAAAGAATAGTAAAAAATTTCCAAAAAAAAATATGACATTTGGTCTCCAAGTACATTTTAATATGAAGATCATGTTGAGCGATTCGGATAGACTGTTTGGACTTTGAAAATGGATTTAAGGATGTGACGCATGAGTGAGGCATGAAAGACATGAGGCATTTGAACCTTGCTCATTAAACATACAATTAGTAACTTGAAAGGTTGTCCAGTAAAAACAAAGGAGCATGGTCTTCTGGGAGCAAAGTTATACCTGTTCCCGCTAGTGTGGTCCTGGCATTATTTTGTAGCTCTTTACTCTTTGTGTGCCTTAGTTGTTTTTTGTTTTTCTAGTTATTATTTACAATAAAATACTCATATTAAATAAGAAACAAGAAATCATCACATTGCTTATTTCTTTTATATTCTTAAGGTGAGTTCAGTGAGGAGTCGGGCCTTTTAAGATGGTGATGATATAATTAGTGTACTTCTAATATTACTAAATGACAACAATCTATTGTTTAGTTTCAAGGTGAGAATAAATGGAAGCCATTGAGCTACCCTGGGCTGTGTGAAAAGATCCTTGCTAAATCCCAGACAGTGGTATGCTTTTTGTCAGTTAAATTTATCGAATGAGCTTTCAAAGTGTTGAATCCGTCTTCATCATATCTTTTTTTATCAATACTAATCAATTCATGATGATTTATGATGACTACATACTGTAAACTTGGCTGTATTATATTTACCAGAATGCCCAAATCAATAATAAGCCCAATTGGATTTTTCTGTCAATTTTTGAATCAGGTCTCATCCTGTATGTTAATTTTGCCCTTATTTATGTAATTGGACAAACTTCAAGCCAAGAAATACAAAATAATAGACAATTTGTGTCATATTAGTTTTGTAGAGCAGGTGCATAACTGTATGTAATAGTTATTCTGGTATATGTTTTGTGAATTGTGACTGTCTATTTTGGTGTACTTTATAATATTAATGGAACTTGTTATTTTTAGTGTGTTTCTAACTAGGAAGCAAGCAAACAGTTGCATAATTCAATTGGCAATTTTGCTCTCGGTTTTAATGGTAATTTCGCTCTGTATGCATTTGCCTCAGGCTGGATTTTTTCTTATTCAATATGCTCATTTGTTTCAAGAACATCTCGATAGGCTATTTGATCTCTATGCTGCTGGTAAACTTAAGGTACTCTCTTTTAACTATGGAAGATATAGTGCACAAATTACAATTTTGTGAATTCTTACTTAAGATTATGGGATTTGGGTCTTTTTGTCCAGATTTCATCTTAAAATGCATAATATTGTGAAATTATATTATTTGGATTTAACAATTTTGGTTATATTCAGTATGCAGATCACACCAACCGATACAAAATTTACTATAAAATATTAAAGTCTGACTTTCCACATGAACTTAATTAGGTCATTGCTATGATTTAGAAAGATAGGGTTTTAGGAGGGGTAAAATTGTCAAAATTTAACGGAACAACCTTTGCCACCTCATTGACTGATTGCTGGAGGTCTTGTTATGATGTTAATTTAAAAAATGTATGCATTGTATATTAACATGAAAGAAATTTGAATGTGATTTGTCAATACACTAAAGATTTGGTTCTTATTTGCAAAAGAAATACATCAATTACTATGCCGTGGTATGTTGCATGGCTAAATCTCTCAAAATCCATAGGGTACCTTTTTGATGGCAGAGTACATTTTTTATAAGGGGTTATGTCATACGTCATATGTTATTCCATATAAATGAGTTTGCTTAGAACTATTGCTTGCTTTTACTCAATTCTATCTAGGTAAATTTTGTTGCTAATTAAATACACTGCAATGCATAAATACAGGTGGCTGTGGATCCCACCAGATTTTCAGGCCTCAGTTCAGTTTCTGATGCAGTGGATTATCTTCATTCTGGTAAAAGTGTCGGCAAGGTAAACTGCACCCATTTTTCTGAAGTGTCTTAAAATTTCAGATAATTTTTTCTAGTTTGCCAACCTATTTTTCTTGGAGTGAGGCTATGGTACTCTGCATAGCACGGATTGGTCCGTACTATGAATCAATATCTCCATTTTCAAAGTCACAAACAGTCCATCTGCCGTTTAACATGATCTAAATATGAAAATGTGCTTGTAGATAAAATTTTACATTTTTCACAATTTTTTTTACTATTAGATAGGAGAAAATGACTAGATCTAAAAATTCTAGACCATTCAAAAGTAGTGATTTTCTCTACCTATCTAAAAAAATAGTAAAAAAAAATTCTAAAAAATGTAAAATTTAGTCTGCATCATATGGAGATCATGTTAAACAGTTCTGATCGACTATTTGAACTTTGAAAACAAAGATATTGATCCATAGTACAGACCGATTCGGGCTATGCATAGTAGGATAGCCTCACTCTTTTTCTTGACCTAAGTTGACTGGCATTCAATTATTATCTACATGTGCAGGTTGTAGTATGTGTTGATCCAGAGTTCAGCAAGACCTTGTCTAGGCTATGATAAGTACCGTCGGATATTTGTTCTCTGAAACTGGTTCAAAATAAAAAGTTGTCAATAAAATTGGGGCGAACTTCAGCAATGCTACGGTTCAAAATAAAATCATCAGCTGTTACGGCCTTGCTGGTGGAATAAGGTACTACCTTGTTACATCTTGTGTTTAATGACTTCTAAATGAGATAACAGGGATAATTATTACACTTGTAAGTAATAGTCTTGTACACAGACTTGGTAAGAATGCGAAATTGAAAAGGGTTATGCAGTGACAATTACTGTTACAGTCATGAAAGTACATTATTAGGCTATTTTTTCTGAAATGAATCATGTACATTGTAGTAGTAAATAACACGGTTCTTGTTGATAAGATCCTTTTCGATATGAAGTTGAAGTACTGATCTTGTAAACATATATGATGATTTGTGTTATAATCATTGTTATTTTTGGTATGCACCTTCAAATCTAGCATAAACATACAAATAAAGTGTAACTTAGAATAAGAACGAAAAAAAAATTACAATTTTTTTTACACATGTAATAAAAAAATTAAAGATATTGGCTACGATGAAGATACTCGCTTTCTCCTCTCAAGGCACACGTATTCGTATCGTCGGGGGAATTATTGTTTTTAGTTGGATCCCCCTGGATGTATATTTTTTACCAGGTTCGACGCACCAATCTCAACGATGAATTGGTGGAGTGGATCGAGGTTAATGACATTGGGGATTAGGGGTGATTAATGAGCGAGCATGAGCGAGTTGGAGTATGCTCATGCTCGGCTCATTAGCTTAATGAGCGAGTTAGAGCGAGTTGTTAATGAGCATGTTGATAATGAGCGAGTTGTCAAGTTGTTTAAAATACATCATTCAAAAACTAATTTTTATTTATAGAATTTAACAAATTATCATAATTCAACCTAATTAAACAATACATAATTTAACAAAAAATTATCCACAATCAAATTTAACAAAATCAAACAACTATCTTCTTGTCGTTCTCACAGCTCTACATGTCACATACTCAAAGGTTAAAACTATCTCCTTGTCACATATTTACAAATTTGCATTATCAAAACAATAATAAAAATGTAGAATTTAAAAATATACAAATTCAGAACCGTACAAATCCAAAACAGTGTATTAATAATCAAATTTTTTGTGATCAAAATTTGGGTTATATTAATGATCAAATTTTTTAATGAGCGAGTTATGAGCGAGTTGGAGTATGCTCCTGCTCGGCTCATTAAGTTAATGATCGAGTTATTAATGAGCGAGTTGTTAATAAACATTTAGCGAGCGAGTTATGAGCGAGTTAGAAGTTATGAGCAATTTACTCACCCATTACTGCGGATCATGCATTGTTTGCCGACAATCTTCATTGCTTCTCAGTCAAAGTAGGAGATAACTGCTTGCTGAAGCAAAATTGTATTGAGCGAGTTTTGTGCTGCTTCTTCGCATGGTACAGTTTCACCATCCACTTGGGTTCTGCCGTCTCTCAGTTGAGGATTGGTTTTTGTTAGAATACCTAAATAACTAATTTAAATAATATATTTTCCATCCACTTGGGTTCTACCGTAATTAGTTATGTTAGTCACAGCTTAACTATTTTTTCATAATTTAAGTTGGTTTATTTAGAGAAAATAAATAAATATGTCAAAAAATATGAAAAAAAAAATGTGGTTCATGTGTCGTGCCGTATTATTTTTTCAAAAGATGAACACAACATGCAAGACACGAGTCACGACAATGTATTTTTTTTTTTGAGAGTTCACAGCGTCAAATTATTCTTTCTTGGTCTATGGATTTTTCTATCTTTTCCGAGATGTGTTCTATTAGGGGAATTTAGATCTGAGCCGTCAGTTTTAAATTGATACGAATCTCAAAACGGATCCTCTATATCTATATAGCACTGAATTCCAATCGCTCTGCTGGAAGCTAATCTGAGCCGTCAGTTTTAGCTTGGGTGTGCGACGATCGGCTCGCCGAAGAGGTCGCTGGATGTCTTCATTGCCACGGCCCCCATTGACGATGATATCAAGCTCTTCTTCTACCTCTTTTTCTTTGGTTCAGATCTGAGAAGAGAGGATGATATCAAGCTCTTCTTCTACCACTTTTTCTTTGGTTCAGATCTGAGAAGAGAGGATGATATGAAGCTCTTCTTCTACCTCTTTTTCTTTGGTTCAGATCTGAGAAGAAAGGATGATATCAAGCTCTTCTTCTACCTCTTTTTCTTTGGTTCAGATCTGAGAAGAGAGGAGGGAAGTACAGAATAGTCGAAATATTTGAACAATGGGTGGTCAATAGCCTGTTTTTTTTTTCAATGAAAAAATGGCCTGTTATGTAAGCGGGTCTAGTGGGCCTCTAGTGGGCTATAAATTACCTGATTGGAAGCATTTTATTGGACTAATTAACAAAGGATTAAAAAAATTGGCGACCACTAAATACTTTTTAAGATTCAAATTTGATATACATCATATTAACTACTAGAATATTCATCTATGATTTTAATTTTAAACGGGAATCAATTAATAATATTTATTAATTAGACGATCTTGATTATAGATGAGAAATAAAATTTAAATTCAAAATCTGGCATTATAAATATAATTTCTATGGTGCACATATATGCCCGTAATTAATTATCCTTGACCTTGATGCATAATTAAATAATATATTTGCCGGTTGGCTATGTAGCTATCCAATAATATATTTTTTAATTTTTCAAGTTTATTTAAATTGATTTGGAAAGTATTATGAAGATTTTCAATTAATCACTTTGCTTTCATATTTTAGTTTAGCAATATTGTAACGATGTTAAATGATATCATATAAGATAGATGACACTCTAACTATACCCTCTCTTTTTTGGATTTTTGAGTAAATGATGGAGGTCAAGCCACCAAACTATTTATTATTCACAAGAGATTCTTCCATCTGAATTTTAAACCTGCGACTTTCCACACAGAAAACATTATCTTTGCCACTAAACCAAACACTGATTCTCTTGTAACTACCTATTAATTTATATTTGCAGTCCATATTGTTATATATATTACTTTTGTCTCTCTCAAGGTTTCTATTTTTCCATTATTGTTCCAAAAGTCAGTGCCCCTCCCTTAATTTTGAAATTCAGTGGAAAAATATGGGCTCGGTATGACTTTGTTATTCTCTAGAAATTGTTTTGCCCCTCTCTGGAACTAGAAAGCCCGTCAGACCAGTCCAAAAACACTGTTAATGAGAAACTTTGTTGTTTTTATAGAAATTTACGGATTCAGACCAACTTTGTTGTTTTTTAATATGTAAAATGATATTATTTTGTTATTTTTTATTATGTAAGACTATACTATTTTTATTGTTTCTTATTATGTTGATTGTTTTTTTATCTAGTACTCAATTAGTTAATGAGTTTGAATTCGATAAGCTATTTTAACCTAATTTCCATCCCTCCCTGACAGAAATCCTACGTCCGCCCCGGACTATCCACTAATTTTAAAAAATCACAGGCATTGATTAATTTTCAATCTAGAAAATTAAGAACTAATAATTTACTTATGCACACAATTCGATCGTACTACAATAACTAGGTTAAAAATCATCAAAACAAAATTCGAACATAGAGTATCCTAATTAATATCATGTCTCATATCATTTCCAAAGTCCATTTATAACATCACAAATCTTATCACTTTTTGATTGGCATTATATTTTTTTAGAGTGTATTTTGCATTTTGTCAAGATTGTCAAAAGCTTGCTCTGTTCTCTTTCAATTTGATTAATCAATTTTGTTCACAAAGCTTGCTTTGTGAACTTTCAATTTCAATTAATTCACTATTATTTTTTCGTTTTGTTGAAGTATCCTCATATTTTATATATTTTTTATTTATTAGTTGATGATATACATGTTTTTTTTTATCAATTTTGTAATTTTTTATTTTTAATATGTGCATATTTGGTAATTATCCACTTTTTATTTCTGTTTAAGACGAATTTGATTTTGAAATTTAACATTAGTCTAACATTTGTATATGTATCAGGCTATCCACTTACTGCAATACATTTATAAGAGATGTCTTCATTTGCAAGAAGGGTAAATATGTTTAATTTAATTTCTAATAAGAGAAATGAACTTCAATTTTTAATGGGGAAATAATATATTTAGATGTCTTGATGGCAAATTTGAAAATATTGAATGTTTTGATGGGTACAATTGCATAAAAATTTCAGATATCATAACACTATTCTTAATTTATGAACACAAGCAAACGGAATTACTGAATGTTAATGTTCATGTTCAAGACTGTTTGACATTTATTAGAAGGAACAAGTAACGGATTGTTCATTTATTATCTTACAAGTTTCAAAAAATTATAGGAGGTTAATGAGAGTCTAATTTAAGTATGTTTAAATGGGAAGAAGTACATATCATTTTATCATAATTTTGAAGGGAAATCATGAGAGTAAATTGAGGAATTCACATCACCTCAGGTTACTTGACAATTACGATCGGACGGTTCTTTTAACATGGCACAAATCTCAAAACAGACACTCCACAGTCTCCATAGGCACCGGATTGAGTTTGACCCAGATAGGTTCAATCTAGGCCGTCCGTTTCAATTTGCTTGAGTCAGGAACCTGAGAGGATACGGATCCTAAATTGAGAGGAGGGCAAACTGTAACATTGATAGGTGCCACGGGAGTATTTTGACAAGAATTTTAGAGAGAGAATATTTTGTCAGCTTGTCAAATTTCTCTAATAAGATGTATTCACGGTTCATTGTATCAATCTTGAGCTACAAATTTGAGGAGATTGTCTCTGTAGTGTCTTGGAAAAACCGGCTTGATGAGTGTCTAGAGTCGTTATGGTATTTCTTGAATGTTATGTGCATGCATTGAATATTGATCTCACCAAACTGAATCTGAACTATTCGTTTATGACTACATGCCAAATCCAAATACTTCAACAGTTCTATCATTAACTTGTCAATTTGAACTTGTACATGACTACATGCCAAATCCAAATACTTCAATAGTTCTATCATTAAATTGTGAATAACAGTGTCGCTCTCAGTCTCTGCTGCCCCCATTGCACGAAAAGCAGAGAAAACATTTCAGGCAAATTGGGTCCAGGTACTTTGACATTACCCTGCTTGGAGGTATGGTATCACATATCACATATCACTTTTGGTATGGATTGGGATGGGAATTGGCCAATTGGGAGGTGCCCAATAAATGCTGTTTGTTGGTCCCTCATTCTCTGAGAGATTGAGGCTACGAAAGAATTCAAATTTCAAACGAGGAGATGAAAATAAATTCAGATCTCTCTCTGGTACGATTTAAAAGTAAATATCGATATGAATATCCTCTATGAATTTTTTTGTTATATATTGATGTCAATAAATTTGAATTTTTATCCACTGATACCTATACAGTTATACATATTATTGGTGCGGATATAATTTTAAATTTTAGCATCCATTAAATGGACATAGTTAGCAATTACAGAGGAATCAGACTCCGCTGCTTTTCTGAGAGAAAAGGAGGAGCCTCCTTTTTTGGATCCAATGATTCAAAATTCGTTGAGATTTATGCATGAAAAGGTTTCTTTATTGAGATACACGAATGAAAATTTTGAATCGTTGGATTCGGAAAATGAGGCTCCTGCTTTTGTCTCACAAAAACAGCAGAGTCGGACTCATTACAGAGTTACAGACAGTATGTCACACATTTTAACATAGGCGAGTCAGAGATTATTATTACCTCTCTTTTATGTAATCATCTCATTTGTTCATTTTATTTTTAGTTTTACATTTCTACACCATTAAATTCAGAGAGGATAAAATGTTATAACAGGGCAAATATACTGTCTAGGTCAAGAAATACTTAGGCCCTGTTCGGCGCACTAAGGGGAACGGGAATGGGCCTGGGAACAACAAATTTTTGAACTGACTTTTACTGTGCTCGTGGGAAAAAAAAAAATTACTCTGAGTGAATTTGAATTTTTTTTTCCCACGGCAACAGTATTTCGCTGAACAGGACCTTAAGGTTGTATTCCGAACAAAGGGTACCACAAAGAGCTTACTTTCAAATAATTTGCATATAGAGCTCATCTCTTCTCTCCTTCTCTCCATTCAAAATATATATAGTATTTTAGAGCAAGTAAACAAGAATCGGTTAGGTCCTGTCATCTCTCTCCTCCCCTTATTCGAGTTCGCATCTTTTGAGTTAATAGATCTCGGTCGTTTAATCAGGATCCGAGCCAATTAGGCCAGAGATGAAACGCAGGAGACATCTTTAATATTCGTGCCAACACAGATTGGATGTTCCGGATTCATTCTGCATTAACTCAAACACAAAAGTTGAGTTAATGCATAGGATACGAATTCTCCTTATTCACTCTTCTGGATCATGGGTTACTCATCTTCGTTTGCATGTTCGGTAGCCACGCTTTAGACTCCTTATAACTCCTTATATGCTTAAGCGGGACGAACATGTCCTCCTTAGATGGGCTTAAACCATTTTTCTTAAGATTCCTTAAGACAAAATACTAAGCTGACCCACTCCCCTCCTTACGGTACAGTATCTCCTTAGAGCCCATTTTAGCCCTTTTTCTTACTTTTTTACCCTCCAGCTTAAGCTTTGTTCATTTGTTTATATTTTCCATTGTCTCTCTTTCTCTCCTTCCCACGCTTCCCTCCACGCTTCCCTAGACGCGCAAAAACGAAAATTTTCATCTCCCGGCGTCCGTCGCGAGCTTGTCAGCGACGAATCCATTGATTCGATGTCATAGGAGACTTCACATCAAGACGCTCTGTCAATCAAGATTCAACTTGATAGGTTTCGTTGCCTCAATCTCTCATATTGCATTTGTTCCTCTTCTCGATGAACTGTTTAATACTTGAATGTCATTTTTTCTTAGTCATTTTTTCGATTTTAGACTATTCCTGACGGTGGACAATTTCGCATATTCTGATTTTTGGTTTTTTGCTTTTGCTTTTTGCTTTTTGCTTAGACCTACGAACTTGATTTTTTGCTTTTTTAGATTTCATTTTGGACAATTTTGTACCCAAGTTGTTGATATTTTATTTTCCATTCTATTATTTAGTATAGTTAGTTTGTATTTCTGATTGTTGTTTACATTTATCTCATTTAGGAAGAAATAGTAATTTCGTGAGATTTAGACAGGAATTTAATGCAACTTTTTATTGATAAGAAAGTTATTTGACCAATTTTACAAGAGCACTTCTAACATTGATGTTTTAATTTTTACAAGTTCTACGATATCCAAAATTAAGGAGTACATGAGTTCATTTTTTAGATCTCTAATTTGTTGTAGGTCAATTATGGATATACTTGTGGAAGAAACTTGTGAAATTAGAGGCAAGAAGGGTAAAGGCCGATTTACGAAAAAAGATGCAACACTAAAAGTAGGGAGAGAGATGCAAATTGGTCTAATTGGGAGACCAACATGCTCTTGAATTTGTTAGAGGAGGTTCAAAGTAGACGACAAGACCCAAATAGTGATGGCGGGTACAACGATCACGAATGGAGTTACGTGTATAATGAGTTCACTAAGAATAGCACACAAAATCGTGCTTTACCGAGTTTGAAGCTGCGCTGGAAAAACTTGAAATATGATTTCAGTTTTTTTCGGTACATGGCGAATCGTAGTGGATGTACTTGGAATGAGGATACACACCTGCCGGATGTGCCCGAAGATGCTTGGACAGATCTTAAGGAGGTATTTGAGCATTTCACAGTTTGTTAAGTTTTTAATCAAAGAAAATAGGTTCAGGTTTTACATAGCGTTAGTATTTTTTTCTGAATTTTTTGTTTAATGCTTCATAAGAATCAAACTAAGTAGGCCTAGACACTGAGTTGGTCGGTATTACATTTACACCTATGAGATAATTGTATTTCATCCTAGTACTTAATGAATTGAGAAGCTTCGAACTTATGCTGATAAAATGGGATTCCACCAAGTAGTGTACCAGTACTCAAAGTTGGAGTATTGGATCTCACTTATATGATACGGTACATTTCTTCTCAATTCATAGTGAATATGAAATCAAATGTGAGTTTACTCTTTGTAGTAAATATGTTATTAAACTATACCAATGCAAATTACTGATTTTATAAAACTATAAGAAGTACTTTAACAAGACTTTCTCATGTTTTGTGCAGAAGGACCCTAATCGATATAAGAAGTACTTTAACAAGACTTTCCCATGGTACAATCGAGTGGAGACTCTTTATGGAAAGAGCATAGCCTCGGGTTCATCAAATATAACCACCGCACCAAATCGTTCAATTCCCCGCACATTTGGTGAAATTTCTAGCTCTGATGATGACATTGCCACGACTCAACAACAAATTGATGATTTCAACAACTCTGAACAGGTAACGACAGATAGTGCTGAGGTAGTTCATGAGCCCATTTATGAGTCGGTCAATCCTTCGCCAAATGTGCCGATTTTAGAGCCAGTCGATCCCATACCAAATGTACCAGTTTATGAGCCAATTCATATTCCTCCTTCGCATAATCGCAAGAGAGGTAACAACTCAGGTGATCAATCCTCACGTCGTACCAAATTGAAACAAAGTGTTAATCGCATGGATGAATTTGCTGAGAGATTCCTTTGCCAGCAGAAGGAAAGAACTGAGCTGATTGCTCAATTGGGCCAAGCAAATCAGGTACATGATCAGCTTTTGAACAAGCTAGAATCCTTGGCATTACCAACAGCAATTCACGTGGATATGGGGATGAGTTTGGCCAATTCTTGGATAAGAGGTTGGACTACTTTTGTTAAATAGATTAATGATATATTGACTTTTGTTCATATGACATAATTTATTATAGTTTATGTCATATTTTTGGTACAGTAATTATATTTTGAGCATGGATCACAATATATTTGGTGATTATGTTTTTTTTTTTCAATTATGGTGTACTAAGCGTCAAACGCTAATTATATATAATTGTACTTGGAACATCTAAAATCAAATCTGGTGATTATGTTTTTACTTTATTATGTTGTGTGATTAATATATACTCTTTTGAATTAAGCTCGTCCAACTATTCGATGCAGATTGTAGTATTTTTGGTTGTATTTTTTATTTATTTATTAATGTGCAGAAGCATTATTGTAGTTTGTACATATTAATAAGTTAATTGAATTATTGTAATTTGTACATTTAATAAGTTAATTGAATTCTTGTAGTCAATACTTTTAGATGTTCTTTCCAGCTGATAATCACTCAGCATATTTTATAATAGAAAGGGTAATATAGTCTTTAACATGATATCTCATGTAACAATATATATTTTATTCAATTTAAGCTTCATTGCTCTAATTTTATATGTACCGAACAACTCTTCCTTAGAATAGCTTAAATTCTTAAGCTACATACCTCTAAGCTTCCTTGCCGAACACTACCATGAGCTTAAAGAATTTAATTATACATATTGAAATCTAATTGAATTTATTTTTTTAAAGTGTTTATACAGTTCAGTCATTCTCATTAGATATTAAATATGTACTTGTAATTCTTTTTTAATTAAAGGGTCCCGGTACGTGCACTCCAGCATATTTTAGATGTTATTCTCGATAATTGAACTTGTGTCTCTCTGAAGAGAGACGAGGACTCGTAACACTGCACTAAGCCTACAGTTTTATGTGTACTTAGAACTTAAAGTTAGAATTTCACTTTGTTGTTGAAGAGACTTGAGTTCAAATGTCAATTACATTTCATTATGTGTTTAACATTTAAGTCCTCCCGATCTAAATTTTCTAGTTGTCTCTGAGTTATGTACAGTATGTCGGAAAAATAGTACAGAGAATTATTTATTCTTTTATATGTTAGGTAAAATAAAATGAAGTTAAGCAATGCTATTTTTTTTTTTTACAAATTTAATGACAAATTTTAGGGCAGAGCTACATGGTAGGAAGGCACTTGTCCTCAACTAAAAAAACTTCACAAAATATACATACTTTTTGTATGATTTTTTGAAAAAAAAAAAATACATTTATAATTCAAAATAATTATAAAATTATGTTCGTTTTACCATATTTTTTACTCTACCCCTACCTAATACAGGACATATTATATAATCACGTCAACATCGCATTAATAAATCCAATCTAGAACTAAATTAAAGGACATGTCATTAGTTAAGCAATAAATGTTGGCACATCTCTCTCTTTTCCAGTCATTACATGTTATTATGGCAATGCTAAAAAAAATATAAATCAATAACTAATTTTAGTGCAGAGCCATGATGGAATGGACTCTGCAGCTTTTCTTAAAGAAAAGCAGGATTCTGCTTTTCCGATCCGAACTATTCAAATTCGTTGAGATTTGTGCATGAAAAAATTTCTTTATCGAGATATGCGAATGAAAAATTTTGAATGGTTGGGATCGGAAAAACAGAATTCTGCTTTTCTCTAAGAAAAGCAGCAGTGTCGGATCCCACTATGATAGGATGGCAATTATCCTCTAACTCAGAAAAAAATTACACAAATATATATACTTTTTGCATGATTTAAAAAAAAAATTACATTTACAAATCAAAATAATTATAAAACAGGAGTAGAACTAGGGCGTTCTTATGTTCACCAAGCTTCTTTGTAAGCTTAATTCAAAAACTCATCGGATTGGTTTCAAGCAACGCATCCAAACCGTTGAAACCGATCTATTTCACGAGTGATGAGTTTATATGTCAAATTTATAAATTTTCAAACTAATTTAATATAAAGTCAAGCGGTCAAAAAATGAACACATTAAAATTAACTTATAAACTATCTTTTTTTTACCGCTTGACTTTATACTAAATTAGTTCGAAAATATATAAATTTGACATGTAAACGCATCACTCATGAAGTAGATCGGTTTCAACAGTTTAGATGCATCGTTTGAAGACAATTCAATAGAATAGTTCTACTCATAAAATAGTATCCCTTTTACAATATTTTTCTACTCTACCCCCAACTAATTCAGAACATATTATATGATCATGTGACAATCACAATAAAAAAATCCATTCAACAACTAAACTAAAGGACATTAATTTCATTATTTCAGCAATAAATGTTGACACATCTCTCTCTTTTCTAGTCATTACATGTTATAATGACCCAACAATCATATATTGCTTTTTCAACAATCAAAATGTATTGTGTTTGTTTGATCAGAACACAATTAAAGCCTAATAATTTCTCGCTACTCGCAGCATCTATAACCTAGCAATCCGTAAAAAATAAAAAATAAAAACATTTGTAAAGTACTGTTTAAAAATTAAGTTCCTTTTAATTTATTAACCCCTCCATTTCAAAAATTGGGTCAGAGCCAATAGGAAAGAAACGAAGGAGTCAGAGCCAATAGGAAAGAGAGAGAGTAACAACATGTCTAAAAGAAATCGTTTGTTTTATAAACAATTTTTTTTTTTTTAAATCGGCCTACAACCCAATAATTATATTAGCAATTAACACATCAGATTAGCAATTTAAAAGAAATCACCGTTATAGATACTCTTATTGCGCAAATCAAGGATCACATTAATTTTCTCTCTACCAAATTACTAGTCTTTATAATCAAGAGAATAAGTGCAAAAAACCCACTGAGATTGAGTATAAAATTACGCATATTTGGTTCCCAAAACATCACAAAAGTTAACTTTTTTGGGTAAAATTCAGAAGCCCTTGTTGTGAATCGTTAACGGTTCGGATTGGATCGAATTTAAATGGAACCATTTTGGATTAAAATTACTTCTGAGTCAAGTCATTCCATTTTGGATGGAGTTACTATTACTTAGATTCGGATCGTTTAAAATACCGAATCATCTCTCAAAACTTGCATCGATTTGGGTTTAAATTTTTTTATTTTGGATTATTTGGATCCTGAATTGAACGGATTCGGGTATCAAATCAATCGGGTCAAGACTTCAGTTGTTTCATGTTATTACTCCTATAAAAAATAATTATTATGGATTTGTCCACAACCCTTTGAACAAAAACTCCACCCTGGTCATTATATGTGTATGGAACATGCTTAAGAAGAAATTAATCAAACTTTAGGAATGATTGTATGACCCAAGAAGAAATTAATCAAAATTTAGGAATAAAAAATACAAATACACAGTGCTTTAGAAATCATTGTACAATTTTACCTAGAATGAACTAGCAAGTAGGATTTGGACCAGTTAATTTTAATTAAAGCGCCCCAAATTGGGATTGAACCTAGCAAAATAAATGGCCTAAAAAATTTAAGGCGAGACAAGCAACTGCTTTGGGGCATCTTGAGTTGTTAGATTTGGATTCAAGGTCCCCCTCTAAGGGACAGAGCTGAGTCAGGTCCCAACAGAGCATCTCTGTCTCTGTTATACCCTCTCTTTTTTTTTAGATAATTTGGTTAATTAAAAAAGGAAGCACATGGAAAAAACTAATAAGGTTTAAACAATGAATGATATTTTTATGAATCATAGACATTTTTTTATGATAATTCTGAATTTCTGATAGTGGACAAGAGGTAAGGAAAAATAAAGATGCAACTCAAGCTTAATTGTACACATTAACTTTATGATTACATATAATACAAATGAAATATATTTATAACAACATAAATCTCTAAAAAGAAAAATGTATAAATAACACCTCTTTAATATAGTCTTCCAAATATAGTCTACTATTTCTGACATTCTGTCAAATTAAACCTGATAAAAATATATGATAAAATGAGAGACATACATAACAAAAATAAAGAAAAGAAAAGGACAACGTGAATTTGTTAGAAATGAAATATCTTTTGACTTAAAACAATGACAACAATTTTAGATAAGAAAGTAAAATAACAGTTTATCTGAAAGGTGATATACTACGTACCAATTGTCCAATTAAAAATTAGTTTGGTTAGAAAAAAAAAGTAAAAGGTGTTAGTAGTTGCCCTAATGAGCACGCAAACAGATACCTACCTCACTTGAGGGACATAAATTATATTTCTAATTATTTGCACTAGTGCACAGCCTGTTAATCAAGCGATTAATCCTCCATTACGAAATTAGAGAGAATAGTTTGGTTTTGCATAGGTGCCCTTTCAAAGTTGCTATTTAATTGCACATGCTATTTGGTTTCTACTTTTTGTGTTTCATATATCTCCCATGGAGTAGGGTTCTAATATCTTATGTTTTTCATACCTCATCATATCTCATATTTTATATTTTTATTTTCAAAGTCCAAACTGTTAATCCGAACCACTCAACATGATATCCATACTAAAATATGCTTGGAGATGAAATTTTATAATTTTTGGAATTATTTTACTATTTTTTAAGATAGATACAAAATTACTGTTTTTGGACCGTTCAAAAAACAGTGATTTTGTACCCATCTTAAAAAATAGTAAAAAAATTTCAAAAATTATAAAATTTCATCCCAGCCATATTTTAGTATGGATATCATGTTGAACAGTTCGGATCGACAATTTAGACTTTGAAAATAAATATATAAAACATGAGGTATGATGAGGTATGAAAGGCACGAGGCATTGGAACCCTCCTCGTCTCCCATGTGAGATTTTTTATTTATTTATTCTCTACTTGATATATTCAAGATAGTTTAATGATAATGTACCTATATTATTATTTGCATTTTTTTTAAAGTAAAAAATGCTTCAAATAATGGCCCTAACTATTTACATAGGAGCAAAACAAAGTGGACATATATAGTTGAATTTTCAACTATATATGTGTGAATAAGGAGTAAAAAAAAATTCTAGTAGAAATAATATTTTTAAAATCTACTAGTTTGATCCTCACTAAATCCTTAATTTTCAAGTTTAAAGATTAGTTTTGAATAATAAATATATATTCAAAATTATCAATATCCAAAATTATATATCAATATCCAAAATTATATATTTATGTCCAAAAAATATATATTTTATGTTCAAAAATATATACTAGTCCAAGAGCAATTTGGCAAAAAATAATATCTAAGTCTAAAATTTTGCTAAATGCAAACTATTTTTATTAAAAAATATATTTTAAAATTAATGATTCTTTCAACATATTTTCTTTTTCAGGACAAAGTCTAAAAAAACAGTTCTAATAAACATAAAAAGATCAAAACAAGATCTATATTCAAATGCACTTATAATTATTTATATTTTGTTTTAAAAGTCAAAATATTTCAAATAATGACCTTTACTTTTTTCCACCTATACATAGGAGCAAAACAAAGTTGACAATGCCTCCTCATATTGAATTTTCAATTATATATGTGTATGAATAAGGAGTAAAAGAAAATTTCTAGTAGAAAAATATTATATTATTAAAACCTACCAATTTGATCCTCACTAAATCCTTAATTTTCAAGTTTAAAGATTAGTTTTTCAAATTTTTCATTGTACTTGTCTTTTGTGTTTCAAAAAGAAAATATATTTATGCCTAAAATTTTGCTAAATGCAAACTATTTTTATATAAAATATTTTATTTTAAAATAATTATTTTTTCAGGACAAAGTCTGAAAAACAGTTCTAATAAAGATCAAAACAAGAGCTACATTCAAATGCACTTAAAAACATAATAATCTACCCAAAGAACCCTAAGCACTCAGAAGCTTGGTGAGACAACTCCATCAACAGAGCACTCAGAAGTCAGAAGTCAGAAGTCAGATCCTTCTTCCACAACAACTAAATCTCTTAAAAAATAAATGTTTCAATTCAGATCTCCCCCCCCCCCTGATTTTTTTTATTAATCAAAAATAAATAAATAAAATATCGTGAAAGGGGATCGATTTGGTGAAATTTTGATATCTAGGTAAACCGGGATTGATTATCCCGTCCCACTAATTCCAATCCGTAACCCTGCTAACTTAATTAACTAAGCAGAGAAAAAAAATTGTGGGACGGGATAATCTATCCCGTCCCACAAAAAAAAAAAATCATTCTTCTTTCTTCTTAGTTAATAGGTTAAGCAGAGGAATAAACTAAAAATTTGTGAGACGAGATTGATTATCCCGTCTCCCAATTTTTTTTTTGTTTCTTCTCTTCTTAATTAATAAGTTAAGCAGAGAAAAAAAATGTGGAACGAGATAGATTTAACCCGTCCCACAATTTTTTTTCTCTTCTTAGTTAATTAGGTTAGCGGGCTTACGGATTTGAATTAGTGGGACGTAATAAATAATTCCATTTTTAATAAATTTCGATTTTCAACAAAAATGCCACCCTATCGCGATATTTTTTATTTTTATTTTTCATTAATAAAAAAATCGGTTCATCATATCAAATAAGTAAAAAAAAAAAAAGATATATTATTGCATAATGTCTACCGAGAATAATGTCCTCCCCCTTAGAAAATTATATTATTCCTCGTATTTTATATGATTCAGATAGAGTTAAAAGTATCTCAAATTAATTTGATCTATGTACATTGTATAAATAGTATTGTGCCCATGCATTGCAACGGGAACATATAAAATAACATCTTTTATAAAAATATTTAGACTAAATAACAAAATAAGATTCCTTAAATGACATCTACATATAAATAACGTTTCTTAAATGACATATTAAATAACATATATGTTTTGTTTTCTTTTTGACATATTTTCATAAAAAAATCTCATATAAAATGACATATAACATTCTTTAAATGATATAAAAAAGAAAGAAATGAAGACATTACCAGTCAATTATCAATTAATTAAAAAATTTATTAAATGACATTTAAAAAAAAAAAAAAATCGGGGTCAATCAGAAAGATAATATAATTTGCATGTGGCAAGTACGTGTCTAACTAAATTTTTTGAGTAAAAATGAGAGTCATGCCAGTGTCTAACTAAATTTGGTCTTCTACACGTAAAAAACATCAAAAAGATGTATAAAATCAGAAAAAGGCAGATTATTTGATTGAAGGGCTGATATTCAATCTGAAATTTCATCTTTTAATCACAACCGTTAGTGGATCAAAACATCTACATACTTAATATAAGAATGGAAATATGAGTTATAGTTTCCACAGAAGAACAAAAAAACACAAATGACTAATTCTCGCTGGCCTCTATTCCAAAAGAAAATTATGTTGTCAAAATACATCCTTTAATGCCAACAGCCAACTTAAGAAATTCTCCTTTTTGATTTAATATTGATAATTTATAGTCGGTTTATTCCGAATTTTTTATTTATATCCAAAAAATAAATCAAATTACAAAAAATACCCATGTTATCTTGAAAATTCGAAAAATACCCAAACCGGAAATTTTTTTTCCGGAAATTGAACTCCAAAACCGGAAAAAAAATTTCCGGATTTAACTTTTTTTTTTTTAAAGAGTTTCCGGAAATTTTTTTTCCGGATTTACCATTTTTTTTTTTTTTTTTTTTTAGAGTTTCCGGAAAATTTTTTTCCGGATTTAACTTCTTTTTTTTTTTTTTTAGAGATTCCGGATAAAAAAATTTAACTTAACAAATTTTTTTTTTTTTTTTTTTTTTGAGATTCCGGAAATTTTTTTCCGAACTAAATAATTTTTTTTTTTTTAAGAGAAAAATACTGAAATCTAACGCTAAAAAATCGAATTGTTTTTTTACTACGAATAGGGCCGATTTTGTGCTAAAATACGATAAATTTACTAAAATACGATAAATTACGCTAAATTACGTATAAATGGGGCTTATTTTGTGGCATCTTTCATAAATCATAAAAAATAGTAAAAAAAATTCCAAAAATAATAAAATTTGGTGTTCTAAAAGTTTATTACATAACTAATTTACTGAGCTACGTAGATTGAATAATAGAAATGAAAATCTTAATCGGAAACTTCAACTGAAGTTTTGAGGCTCTTCTATTTGTTTTTTGGCGATTCTGAATTTGGAAAACTGGCAAAGCAAGTCCGGACGCATGCGCATTTTCGCAAGCTTTCTGAAAAGTGGTCATTTGTTGAAATCGGACACTCGAGCGCCGTTTTATGGCCGTTTGAAGTTTCGTCGTCGTTTTTCGCCTTCTCAGTGAAGATATTATCCCTATTCGTACGTAATTTAGCGTACTTTACCGTATTCTAGCATAATTCTACATAATTATTGTAATTTAGTGTAATTCAGCATAAATCAAGTAATTTGGCTTGTTTTAGTATAAATATACTAATTATATATAAAAAAATGTAATCTAGCAAATATTTAAAAAAACAATTCGATTTTTTAGTGTTAGATTTCAGTATTTTAGCTATTTTGATAATTTCTAAATTATTTTACACCATTTTGAAATTTTTTAAATTAATGAAACAAATATTTAAAAAAACAATTCGATTTTTTAGCGTTAGATTTCAGTATTTTAGCTATTTTTCTCTTAAAAAAAAAAAATTTATTTAGTTCGGAATAAAATTTCCGGAATCTCTAAAAAAAAAAAAAAAAATGTTAAATCCGGAAAAAAAATTTCCGGAAACTCTAAAAAAAAAAAAAAAAAAAAAATGTTAAATCCGGAAAAAAATTTTCCGGAAACTCTAAAAAAAAAAAAAAAAATGCTAAATCCGGAAAAAAAATTTCCGGATTTGGAGTTCAATTTCCGGAAAAAAATTTTCCGGACTTAGAGCCCAAATCTGGAAAAAAAATTTCCGGTTTGGGTATTTTTCGAATTTTCAAGATAACATGGGTAATTTTTGTAATTTGATTTATTTTTTGGATATAAATAAAAAATTCGGCAATTTATTAGTTGATTCCGGAATAAACTTTCTAATTTCATCCCTTTCTTAATACATCTAGGTGCTCATTTCCTCTAGTATATCAACAAGCATACACTAGTAATTACACTTCAACAGAAGAAAAAAATGCACTTTAAAGAAAAAAAAAAAGGCAAAGCTAAAATATTGAAATTGTAGACTGAATATATCTTGTAATTTTATTTTATAAGCAAACAGATAGTATTAATTCTTGAGTAGGTTCCAATAATTCATGTCTTTCATATCTCATCATACTTATATTTTATATTTTCGTTTTTAAAATCTAAACTGTATGTTGATCTGAACTGCTCAAAATGATGTCCATATTAAAATATACTTGAGGATAAAATTTTATATTATTTTTAAGATGGGTAGAAAATCACTGTTTAAATTTTGTATTTATCTTAAAAAATAGTAAAAAAAAATTCAAAATTTCAAAATTTTCATCTCCAAGTATATTTTAGTATATATATCATGTTGAGCAGTTCGAATCGACAGTTTAGACTTTAAAAATGAAAAAATGAAATATGATATGTGAGGTATGAAAATATGAGATATTGGAACCTCCTCTAATTTCTTATATAAAAAATAATTAGAAAAAAAAATAAAGCAACTATGCCGCATGTACAAAATTTCTCTGTAAAAGTTTCAAATACATCAAAACACACACTTTTGAAGGGCATGCAAGCAAAATAGCCAGAAAGCAAAGCCAAAATATGATTATGAACATGAAGAAACAATCTGGTGTGCTGTATATTCCCACGAGTCTCCAGTTGTTCTTCCTCCCACAGTCCCACTTCCCTCTTCTCTCTCTCCTTTCAATCATTCCCTAAAATAGGTAGCTCTTAGCAGCTAGCTATACAAATCTCTCAAATCCCACTACCACTCTTGCCTTCTTTCTTTAATTATTCCCTCTCCTCTGCTTCACTTCTCTACTCTTCTCTTCGCACCAGATCTTTCTCTCGGCTCGATTCAATGGGGTATCTCTCATGCCGCGCCGAGTCCTCGATCGCCACTTGTCGCTCCATTGCCTCCATTTCGCCAATCCAACCTCACAAACTCTCCAAATCCCACTCCGACCCCTCCTCCTCCGCTGAAGAAGACACTGCCGCACCTTCTTCTTCTTCCTCCTCTACTTCGACGCCTTCTCTTCACAAATTCGACTACGCCGATCTCTGCGACGCCACCTCCAACTTCTCCAGCTCAGTTCTCCTCGGCCGAGGTAGTCATGGCGCTGTCTACAAAGCTGTGCTCAAGTCCGGCCGTCAAGTCGCCGTCAAGAGGCCGTCTCGCCGCCCCGACGAGGCTCAAAACGAGCTCTTGATTCTCTCTTCTCTTCACAGCCCCCGCCTGGTAAATCTCTTAGGTTTTGCCTCTTCTCCCGATTCTACCCCTTCGCTTTTACTTGTGGTAGAATTGATGCCTAATGGAACCCTATATGATCTCCTCCACTCCAACCCAAGGCCACCCGGATGGTCCCGGCGTATGAGATTGGCCTTACAAGTAGCCCGAGCGATCATGACCCTTCATTCATGTACCCCACCTGTCATACACCGGGACATTAAGGCAGCCAATGTTTTGTTGGACCAGAACTTGGATGCCCGGTTGGGGGATTTTGGATTGGCACTTCGGCCTACTAACGGGTCAGGTAGTGACATGTCAACTCCCCCTGCTGGAACCCTTGGTTACCTCGACCCGGCTTATGTCACACCAGAGAATCTAAGTACCAAAACAGATGTATTTAGTTTCGGAATTCTTTTGTTTGAAATTATGAGTGGGAGGAAAGCCATTGATGTTGCACATTCACCACCTTCAGTTGTGGAATGGGCAGTGCCGATGCTTAGAAAGGGGAAAGTGGCTGCCATATATGACCCACGTATCCAGCCACCACGGGACCCAGTTGTACGGCATCAGCTGGCGGCATTGGCTGCAAGTTGTGTCAGGCCTAATAAAGATAAGCGGCCATCCATGGCTGAAGTGGTCGACCAATTGAAGGTGCTCTGCCGTACCGTATCAGCTAGGGTATGGAATGGTATAGGTCTAGTCGGTAACCCTTGTGCAGTGGTGGATGCAGAAAAGACCATTTCGAAGATAAGCAGGGATGGTTTGAAAAATTCAGATTTGAATTTGAACCCAAAGCGTGAGTCTAACCTGGTAGTGAGGATTGGTGGGGATGGAGAATTGGCAGTGGTTAGTTTGAAAAAGCCACCGAGGCCGGTAAAACATGCTGTAGTTATCTCTGAGACGGGGCCGAGAGACAGTAGGAAATTGAAAGAGCTAATGGCTCGAATTGACTTGGATGTGGCAATTACTGGTAAGCCAGGTTTAACCACCCGTGTTAAGGCAGTTCGTGCTGATTGTGAAGTAGATGAGAAAATTGAGAAAAATGGAGAGGTTTTGGTTAAAATTGCAAGTTCAAAGGAAGAAAAGTTGGCACCATTGTCCAAATCAGATAATTCAGATGGGTCTGACGGTAAAACCGGTGCTAAAGTTGAAGATGTTAAGTAGATTATTTTGTTCCTTATTTTTTGTATTTTCATTGATGCTTACCCAATGTTTTTTTTTTTTTTTTTAAAGTAAGTGAAAAGGAGAGAAAAAAAAAGGTTCAGAGTTTGTCCTGAATGTAATTCTTTTGCTGTATGTAATGAGCAAAATAGTTTTAAGGATTTCAAGGGCCGCATTTGATTTGATGCTACTAGATATAAATTGCGTTCTTATTTAGAGCATCACACATCACTTAACAGTGTTTTCTATTGCAATGGTAAAGGTTTTACGCATGATGAAAATAAACGAAGAACATCACACATCAGTTAATAGTGCTTGTGATTGCAATGGTAAATGTTATACGCGTGATTAGAATAAATGATTTCGGATAAAAAAGGACATTATAGAAACTCCTGCTTTTGTAACATTGAAATCCATCCTTTTCTTCTTTATGTCTCTATTAAGTTTGTTTTATGTGAGCTGTTGTTGTTGCAATTGAATAAAAGCAAATTGTACCCTCATGATATGTACTCATTTCATCTCTTTTTTATTTCACTTCCCCGCTGTTCCTCGAGCGTTCTGAAAGAGTCAGTACAGATAAATAAAAGGCATTTAGAACATGAGCTTTCCTGTTGTTCCTCCAAATCCACGATTTCAAATTTGAAATTACTGTTGAGATGATAAGCAATAGAGCAGGTAAAACAACCATTGCTTACCCAACTGGTAGGTGTCAATGTAGTAATCACCAGTACAAGAGCCCTCGTTTATGGTAGGTATCCTTATGCCAGGATTTCGCATGCAATATGTATTTAAAAAAAGAAAAAGAAAAGGGCCTGCCTACCAGTACAACTCATCTCATTTACTGAATGTACCATTGTCTCTAGGAAGCATTTGCATCTTAATAATTGTAAGTCACAAAATCATATGAGGTCTGTTACTTTGTTTACAGTCAATAACTATTACAATAAGAGTATTACGAGTCTTTTAGAAAATGTTAATTGAGGTCAACTATCCCAAGACAGTTAAATTCTTTGTGCTGGTACAAGTGTACAACATAGTATCAGGTAATGCCAGATTTAATTGTACAATTATTTTTCAGGTGTTTTAGTCAACATCTCCTTTTGTTGTCCAATTACTTGGTACCAAATGGTACCGTATAGTCCTTGTCAATCAATTATATACACTCGCAAGCAATCAAATTAAATAGCACCGAAAGCTTAGTATAACAGCATGATAGAACCTTTGTAAAAGTACTGCAGGTACAATGACTACAATTAAAGAAACCCTTGTAAACCCAATCAGCTAAAACACTAGCTTGAAAAAACATTTACTTGGCAACTTGGAAAGAATGAAAGTTAAGTTTATACATGGATTTGAGAAAAGAATTCTTCCAGCATTGCCTCACTCACAACAACACCATACTTGTTAATATACACAGAATCTACCAACTCTTTCAGGCAACAATCATCTGGTGCATGCATTTTCATGTACTCATTGAGGTTATGTGTTGTTTTATCTGAGAAAAAGAAGGCCGAAAACCAAGAATTAGAAAATGTTTGATTTTATCAACTAACAACTAACAACAATATTTATATTTACCTTCAGCAATTATTGGGTTATATGTAGGGGGTGGGGAAATCCAGTTTCCAGAGGCATTCTTCATATGGCTTCTATCCGATGCGAAGTATTGAAGAAATGTAGGGGCATGAACAATTCGAAATAGCCTGTTGAATTTGTTAACAAATTACATGAATTCGTCATACAAGACCATAATTTACAAGATATTGTCATAAAATACATGTAATGGATAGGATTCAACTAGACAATTACAAAATTAGATGTCAATGAAGCACTGATCAGACCAAGTAGCACCTTTGTACTGTACCGGTACATGATAAAGTAAAATGTTCCCCAATCAGTTGGAAAATAACTATTTTCTAAGAAAAAAAAATCCAAAAAGGTCCCTCCTGTATATATTTATACCTAGGTATGCACAAATGACTAAAAGCATTCTACAAATAGTAAATATTTATACCTTCTATACATAGAATTCTTAAATGAAAGAGGCCGGATGGCTTTATGGATGTACTGGTCAAGAGCCAAAGGGAAAGGAAGAGTTGAATCCGAATCCCATACCAAATCCACTGTACTCTCTTTAGTTTCCTTTGACTTAACCTAATGGCCTCAATAGAATAGTTTACAAAGTCAGAAGTAGCTCACTCAAATGATAAAACATGACTAAACTTGGGAAATAATTCATTTTACCTGGACACAAATCACATGGTAGTCCCACACAACAAGCCCTTCTTCTATTTGACTTGCTTTTTGATGCCATAGAGGAATCTAGTTATGAAAAAAAACAGCATTTATATTTCTATGCATTAATTTTCCATATATAGATAATTGTTTCTTTTAAGCAACCATAGGTTAATGTGGTATCTACATGTTTAATAATGCCATAGTACGGAGCTTTTCCTCCCAGGGCCTTAAATTATTTGGATGACTAATGAGTCAGCTTACTATATGTTTTTTTCTTATCTGAATTTTCATTATAATAATTTACAAAGAAGCAAAGAAAAAACCAGGCATTTAAATTGTTTACCTTATTTCCTTCATTGGATATGAAAACAACAAATAGATCAAGCCCTGTTGGTTCAGCAACTCCAATAGAGCCAAGTTTCTTACACAGTAAGTAGACGTTCTCCTCACTAAAATGAAATGAAAAAAACTTGCTCAGAACTTCTCTGAACACATGTAATATAATTAAGAGTTACAACTTCTCTGGTGACACATCATGACATTACTATTTGTTTCGCTACTAATTCATTCTGAAATTCTAAAGTACAAAGCTTAACAGTTTATTTTGTTCTATTCCACGAGTAACACATATGCATAAAATATTATTAAATTTAAAGTTAATTATTTAGCACAAGATCAAGGAACACAAAACAAACAGCCACTCTTAGTTGCAATCAATTATGTCCATTTATTTTTTCCAGCTATTACTTTTGTACCAAATGAACTCCTAAAATTTTAAATTTCCAGTGAGCAAGTATTACTTGTGACAAAGAACAACACAAATGATTTGGGTTTGTCAATTGAAATTTGGAATTTGAACTATTGACACAAAATAATGTGTTGACATGATGTGCCTAAAAAATAGTTCCCAAACATCCTTTTTGGTAGAATAACAATGCCAAGAGGACACTGCAGATAGTGAGTCATACCAGTATCCCAATACATAAGTATACGACACTAAAGTAAGTATGCCTTAGATTTTCAAGTACATATAGTAGTGGGTCGGAGTTATTCACTTATTTGGACTCAAATATCAGCACAATTATGAACACAGTACATCTAAATATCACCATATTCATATACCAATTCTTGTTAGTTTGTTTCAGTTAACAGCAGGAAGCAAATTTAGTTTGTCATATTGCAATGCTTGAATTTCTCGTTGCAATGGAGCGGAGCAGAATATCAATAGCATGTAAACCCAAGCCTTTGTTTGAATAAGAAATATTATAAAATTTCCTCAAGATAAATTCACCATGTTAACTCATTTCCTTGAAATTGAAATAATGTAAAGTTTCCACAAGATAAACTCATAATGTCAATAAATTAACAAACCATGTCACTATTAACATCAGCTTTTGTGAGAAATTTTATACATTGCCAGATTCATATGATCATATCCATCCATCAAAGTAAAAGATACAACCAATTAATGAATCAAATATAAAAAACAATCACCCATACTCATCCGATCAAAGACTAAAAAGATAAATGCTGATTCTCAACAGTTCTACAGATAAAGGGTAAGAAGAGGTCGAGAGAAGATGGAGGCTAACCAGTAGCAAGGAGTGTGTGTGAAGGTAGCAGCGCCAATTGAAGAAACCGGAGATGATGATGGAGGCCGAGTCAGAGTGCTTACGTCACCCAATCGATCAATTTCGACTTCGACTTCGGGTTCATTCGCCATTAATGCTCGCGACATGATTAGCAGATCAAAAATTGTTTGTTTAGGGTTTTGCTCCCGAGGTACTAAGGCGTGAGTAAACACGTCAGTTTGTTCAAATTATACGCAGCTTGGGTCCGATGCCCATCGGACCCAATCGGACCCAATCGGACCCAAATTGAGTTCGATGGACGGTATTACCGTTCGATTCAATTTTAAGTTATTTTGTTTGATTAACGGATCCGCATCTCATACTTGTTCTTAAACCCGTTTTTCCTTTTCTCCACGTCTCTTCGTCTCCTCCGTTTTCTCCCGGTCCGCTACAGAACCAACGAAGGTCTTCTTTTCTCCTCCGTTTTTTTCTTCTCTTCTCTTCTCCTCCTCGAATGTCTCTGACTGAAGCCTCCGTGCGCGTCAAGCCTCTCCTTGATCGTGGCTACACGGTGCGCGTTTCTGTTCCCCCCTGTGAGTAACTAATAGACTAATTAGAAGGAGGAGGAGAATTTATGAATACAAGAATTTTTATTAATTTCTTGATGGTTTATTACATTCACAGATCATGCCTCTTTAAAGGCTATGATTCATATCTAGTTAACTATGGTTAGCCTCTATTAATCAGAGTTCTAACAGCCACTGTTATCACAACCTAGTTTGTTACAGTAACTAACATTCTCGCTAACAACTTCTATTTTGGTCAAAGCTGTTGACTTTCTCATCTGTGGTTGTGACTGGATTGGAGATCTCCATTATATCTCTATTAGTAACCCCTGAACCATATATCATATGAATAGCTTGAATAGCTGCTTCAAACTGAATTCCTGATTTTAGGGACAATCAAGCTTCAGACTTTAAGAGCAACCATCATATCAATTCACATTTCTTAGCTTTATTGAAGCAAGAACGGTTCCTGTAGCTTGAATTGATTTTAGGAACAAATATGCATTTTCACCAAACTGAATTTCATGACTTGTGGTGAATTGATATCACTTTTATTTTTGCCTTTCATATCTTGAAAGTTAGGAAAAATGAATTTATGTGTTGTGGCTTTACACTATAAATAAATGCATGATGTATCACTTCTATTATAAATAAATGCATGATGAATCACTGTTACACCATCTAATTTGGCTGGTATGATGAATAAGATAATTTTTTGTTTTTTTCACACAACTGAATTCTTTGAAACTATTCTTAATTACTTTGTTATTTACTTTGTAGGTCTAGAGCAATAGAGTGGCTAAACTATCTATGTTGTATTCTTATTTAGTTTTTTGTTAGTGGCTATATAGAATTTTTGGTGATGTTTTATTCTAATGTTGACAATTCAGTGATATAGGCTAGTATGTTTTGCTAGATTGTTAATTTTAATGGTACAAGTCAATGGATCCGACTCTGCTACTTTTCTTAGGGTTTAGGGTTTAGGGAGAAAAACAGGGTCCTGCTTTTCTGATCCCAACTATTCAAATTCGTTGAGATTTGTGCATGAAAAAGTTTCTTTATCGAGATACACGAATGGAAAATTTTGAATAGTTGGGATCGGAAAAACAGAACCCTGCTTTTCTCTACAGAGTCGGATCCCAAGTCAATTGACAATTATGTAATATAGGCTAGTATGTTGACAATTCAGTTGTATGTTTTCCTGTTAATTTTAATTATACAAGTCATGCATTTTTACATGCTTGTTTTGTTAGAAATTTTGGTTATGTTTTGTCAGAATGTTAATTATTTATGTGAATCTCTTGTTCTTTTGATGTTTCTTTTGATTTTTCTTGATTTTTCTCTTCGTGCATGTGAGTTGTAGTTTAAATCATCTTACTGTTAAAAAAGATAAGACATGTTTGCTTAAAATTCAAATAAAACATCTGATCAAATCAGTACCAAAAATACCCCTTAATCTTTCAAAAATCCCTAGTTAATTCATTATTTTGAATTTATTTCTAAAATTTACACATCATATCAAGCACGCTTAAATGCATTTTTTCTAAAATTTACACATAAGAATGAGAATCTTTCTACGCATGACACATCGGAACCCTATAGCTGCAAGAGCATCAACATCCCTGATACTATTAGAGTTTCTAATCTGATGTTGCAATTTATAATACAGTTTCATAAATGTAGGAGAGTTTCTTATTTAGAAACTATGTAAGAAAGTTTCTTATTAAGAAACTATTTATAAAATCTATGCTGATTAAATGATTGGCTCAAATTATTTCTGCTTTTTAATTTGTTGTTGACGTGACTTAATAGAAACTCTAAAATTAATTTCAGAAATGTGAAAATTAGAAACTTTAAAGACCTTAATTTCTAAAATGATGTTAATATTTATTTAGAAACTCATTTGAGTTGCTGGGATGTAGATGCTCTAAGTCGCAAGGTATGCATCTGATAACCTGATCTGAGTCTCGCGATGCGAGAGAGAAAGGTGACGCAGATGATTCGGTGAGAGGAAGCAGGCGACACGGTGTGGGTTTAATCTCTTTGTTGGGTCTAAATTTTTTAATGGACCAAATTCGTTTTAAAAAGATCCGTTAATTTATCGAACCCTTTAATCAGATTTCAACTAGATAGCACGAGTAAGGAGAAATAAACGAAAGAAAAAGAGATAATGGTCGAAAGAATTGGTTTAAACTATATAGATGGCCATATTCAGTCACTACTACTAGGCCTAATTACTAGGCCCATTCATAAAAATGAAGTGAGAAAAACGAAATGAAATGAAGGAAATGCTCCATGGCATTGGTTTCAACTGGACAGATGGCCCACATTCAGTCATCGGAGACAGAATAAAAATATCTCATAAAAATTAAATATTTTTGTAAAAAAATTTAAATTAAATAATAGATAAAGTGTACACGTAAATAACATTCCTTAAACGATATATTCAATAACATATTAAATGACATCTTTTTTAATATTTTTTGATATATTTTCATATAAAAAATCTCAAACAAATAACATTCCTTAAATGATATACAAAAATTAAAAAAAATAAAGACATGATCAATCAATTCAAAAGTTTCTTAAATGATATTTAAAAAAAATAGAAAGAAATCATGACCAATTATAAAGATGATACAATAGACATGTGGGAGAGTACGTGCGGTGAGTACATATCTAAATAAATTTAGACTTCTACACGTAAACAAACATAAAAAAAATGCATAGAATCAGAATAGTTAATCGGAGACTGATGTTCAATTCGAAATTTTATCTTTTAATCAAAGTCATTGGCGGATCAGGACATCTACGTGCTTAATATAAGAATAGAGATATGGACTATGGGAGTCCCCAGATCCTCTGAACTTAAATTTTAAGTTTACACTGACCGTCCAATCAGAATTCAAACTAATCTATCCAAAGTGAAATGCACGGGTTCCTTTATTTTTCGTGCCAATTGCCAAAGCAGATCGGATGGTCCAGATCTAAACTCAAAATTTGAGTTACCTTAGATGGTATGAATTCCTATGAAGGGAGCACCTATCATACTAGATTAATTTAATTGATGTTCAGAAAAAACATAATAGGGATCATGTGTTCTAATAACAGCCACAAAATTGTTAATCATAGAAACATCCACCAATGAAATCTCAACATCGTTGAGGCTATCTATATATATATATGAGTGAGGCTATGGTACTTCGGCTAGTGTACTATGGCTAGTGTACTACGGCTCAATATGGTACTTTTTAAAATCCTAACGGTCGATCCGACCGTTCAATGTGATATCCATATGAATATGTACTTGCAAACTAAATTTTATATTTTTCGAATTTTTTTACTATTTTTTTAGATAGGTAGAATTTTCATTGTTTTATACAAATTTTGGACCATCAAAATTCTACCTATCTAAAAAAATAGTAAAAAATTTCAAAAAAATATAAAATTTAGTTTGCAAGTACATATTCATATGGATATCACATTGAACGGTCGGATCGACTGTTAGGATTTTAAAAAGTACCATATTGAGCCGTAGTACACTAGCCGAAGTACCATAGCCTCACTCTATATATAGATAGATAGAAATAGGCAAATAAAACACGACGTCGTTCTGAGCATGTTTTATCCATTCATGAAAATATTAGGAACCTAACTTTTTATTATGACCTCCATGAATTAATGCTGTAAGCATTTATTTTTCTGCTTTAGATTCGGAATCTTCTGATTTGCGTTAAGATTCGTACGCACATATTAGAGCGTTGAATTTGGCCTAATGAAGCGACTTCATTAATTTTTTTTAATTATTTCTGTCTTCATATGTTTCCATCCCTTTCTCTCTCACGACTCCTCTTTCTCTTCACAAATTGGTTATGCTCTTCAAATTTGTGTTTGACGATGCAACAAGAATTAGTAATGATAGAGTTTGGAGAGTATGTGGGAGTTGGCTACATTGCTACGCGTAGCATAGAGGGCCTTCATGCTACGGCTTAATATTTGAGTTTTCAAAATTCTAACAGTCGATCCGAACCGTTCAACATGATCTCCATATGAATATGTACTTGCAAACCAAATTTACATTTTTTAGAATTTTTTTACTATTTTTTTAGATAGGTAGAAAATCACTTGATCTGAAAATTTTGTACCATTCAGATCAAGTGATCTTCTACCTATCTAAAAAAAATCTAAAAAAATTCTAAAAAAAATGTAAAATTTGGTTTGCAAGTACATATTCATATGGAGATCATGTTGAACGGTTCGGATTGACCATTAGGATTTTGAAAACTCAAATATTGAGCTGTAGCACGGAGGCCCTCTATGCTACCCGTAGCATATTATTAGTCAGATTCACTATATGTGTATGGATTATAGAAAAAATAATTCTAATTTTTGCTAGTAAACTTCAACTTTCAATTGAAATTTAAGAATTATGAGAATCAGTGTTGAATTGTTATAGATCCACCTTTTGTTCAAAAATGGAAAACTAAACTTGATTTGAGTTAGCATTATTCCGAATAGTATTGATTTTATATTTTTTTTTTAGAGAAAAGGTTTTGGTATCCAGTCTTCTGTACCCACTTTTTACTCAAAAATTTAGATAAGGCTTCTTAACGGTTCCATCATCCCTAACTGCCTTAAATAAAAGCTTCATATTCCGTCAACACAATTTTAATTGTATAAATTTCAGATCACTCTCCCCGTATCCCCATACTGTTTTCTCTCCTAATCTCTCTCCCCGTACAAATTTCCAATCGATATTCCTCCGCCTCTGCTGATCTCAATCGAGCATGGGCACCTTCGATCGGAGATAGCCGGGCGCCGCCACAGGCAGCTGACGCTTTCTCTCTGCCTCTGTTTCACTATCCCCCTTTATCTCTGAAATGGGGAGGTATGAAGGTGTAGCAGCGGGTGCGATCGCGAATCACCGACTGATCATATCGTGAAGTTTCAATTTGATTTTAACTTCAATCACCGACTAAGGTGTAGCAGCGGCAGGGAAGGCAGCGGCAAGGACGGCAGCAGCGGCGACGGCGACGGCAGCGGCAGCGGCAGCGGCAGCGGCGGCGGCGGCGGCGGCGGCGGCGGCGGCGGCAGCGGCAGCGGCGGCGGCGGCGGCGGCAGCGGCGGCGGCGGCGACGGCGGCGGCAGCGGCGGCGACGGCGGCGGCAGCGGCGGCGGCAGCGACGGCGGCGGCAGCGGCAGCGACGGCGGCGGCAGCGGCAGCGACGGCGGCGGCAGCGGCAGCGACGGCGGCGGCAGCGGCAGCGACGGCGACGGCAGCGGCAGCGACGGCAGCGGCAGCGACACACGACGGGAGCGATCGCCTCTTAAACTTTGGTCCAGTTATGATTCATTGATTTTCTCAGATTTAATTTTGATTGATTCGATTTTTTCAAGGGATCTAAGTTTTTTAATTTTTTAATTAATTTTTCCTCAATTTTAGGTCTGGTTATCCACTATTTTGATTTTTGACACCATACAATTGTCAATTTGCTGATTTCGTGTTTTTCTTCAAATCGACGATCTGTATACTTTCTCCATTTCTCTAGCGATCGCCTCCGTCTCGACCAAATGGCATTTCTCTCGATCAATATTTGAACATTTTAGTTTACAACATCTATTTACAGGATCTATCTAATAGATTTACAGGATATATACAATATTTTACAAGATTTACTTAATAGTTTTATAGGATATATCAGTATATATCTGCCACAAACCATGGAATTTTCATTGCAGATTGTCAACAATCAAAGATTTCATGAATCCTGAGTTCCCACTTAGCAGTGAGATATGATTTGTACAATATTTACATTATTTACTTAATAGTTTTATAGGATATATCAATTATTTCACAGGTTTCATACAATAGTTTACTATATATATCAGTTTTGTAGGATATACAGTTTTTTCAGATTTTATTAAATGTAAAATATTTTACATGATCTACTTAGCATTTTTATAGGATACAACAGTTAAATTTAGTTTACATATTATTGATTGATTTTGCAGCTCGTTGACACAGTCCTATCATGCCTTAGTTTTATAAGATATATAAGTTATTTTACAGGATTCATGCCTTAGTTTTATAAGATGTATGAGTTATTTTACAGGATTAGGACTTGTGCGTGTTTTCTTTAAAAATCATAGTTTTATAAGATGTATGAGTTATTTTATAGGATTCATGCCTTAGTTTTATAAGATGTATGAGTTATTTTACAGGATTAGGACTTTGTGAGTGTTTTATTTAAAAATCATAGTTTTATAAGATGTATCAGTTATTTTACATGATTTATGCCTCAGTTTTATAAGATGTATGAGTTATTTTACAGAATTAGGGCTTGTCAGTGTTTTCTTGAAAAATTATATATAAAACATTTTACATGATTCTTCAACTAGTTTTTCATGATTCTGCCAATGATTTACAGGATTAGGTGTTGAAATGCATTAAACTATTACATAAATACTTAACAGTTTTGTAGGATATATAAGGTATTTTACAGGATTCATACAATAGTTTTATAAGATGTATGAGTTATTTTACAGGATTCATATCATACTTGAAGTTATTATACATTAAAGATGTTGATATCATTTTTTTTCTTTCAGCTAAAGCATCATGAAAAGATGTTGGCATTATTCATGAGGACTGCCCAAAGCAGGCACCCAAATCAATGGGTTGTGCTATGTTTGTGCTACGCTTTGTGTACAATCTGATAACTAAGATACTTATGAACTTTACACAGGTAATTTTATGATATATATATTTTACTTTCAAATACTCGTAGGCTTCCATTTCATGAAACCTACAGTATTCTTCAACCTTTTACAGTTTCATGATTCTGCCAATTAGGTGTTGAAATGCATTAAACTCATACAGAATATACTTACCAGTTTTGTATGATATATGAGTTATTTTACAGGATTAATGCCATAATTTTATAAGATGTATGAGTTATTTTACAAGATTAGGACTTGTGAGTGTTTTCTTTAAAAATTTTCTATGCAACTTTTTACAGTTTTGTAGGATATATGAGATATTTTACAGGATTCATACAATAGTTTTATAAGATGTATGAGTTATTTTACATGATTCATACCTACGTTTTATAAGATGTATGAGTTATTTTACAGGATTCATGCCTTAGTTTTATAAAATGTATGAGTTATTTTACAGGATTAGGACTTGTGAGTAACCTATGCGCTCTATCATTTTCCTCTCTACTGATGTGCATAAATCTAAATCACTTACAATTTTTTTTTGTAGGATGACATTTCTAAAGAACGTGTTGTTCTAGCAACGAAGCTCCTCACACATCTAAATAATTCGCATCAGCGGTGTATGAAGTAACCATCCAAATATTGCAATGATTGAACAGCTTTTTGTTTGTGTTTTTTTTTATATTGATGTTAGATACAGTTGATGTTAGATATAGTTGAGAATATTTGTGAATAGTGAAATGGTAAATGGTATAGTTGATGGTGAAATGGTGAAATGAAATGGTTAAATGGTACAGTTGATTTCAAAGAACTTTTTATGGTGAAATGGTACAGTATATGACTTTTTTGTGACTGGTGACATTTTATAGTTTGTATATGGTATTTTTATAGTTTCATGTGTCAAATTTACAGTATTGAAATATTGTAGTTAACATGTGTTAGATTTATAGTTTGCATCCGCTAATTTTACAGTATTGAAATCTTATTTTACATGATATATATCCACGTATAAATATTAATAATTGAAGAAAAAATTATGAATTTAAAAAAAAATTAATTTTTTTTAATTTTAATTTCGAATTTTTTTTTTTTGAATTTTGATGCAAAAAAAATTAATTTTGCATGTGTAATTTGTAAATAACAACAAGTTTTAGAAGTGTGTTTTTCAAATCTTCTAGAAACTTGAAGTACAGCCGTATAAGTTTTGGAAGTGGTTTGTGTTAAATCTTCTAGAAGTTGAAAGTACAGTTGGAAGTACAGTTACTTTTCTAGTTAATAACAGTTTTTAACTAACTTGGGTAAAAACTGGGTTGTTAGAATTTTGAACTAGGTATTATGCGTGATTTGTTGTTAAAGTTACAGTATTGATTATAGTATTTTACAGTATTCGCGCAAGTCAAATGACAGTTTTTTTGGATAAAAACTGAGTACAACTCTTTGGGTACAATTAGTCGGACCCTTTTTTTTTATTATATTAACTTTTTTCCATTCAAACATACTTTACAATTATACTTTTATATTTAGTTTGACGAGTATTAGATCGGTTGTTGAACGCGTATTTCCTTTTTACTTTTTCCTTTTTGTTTTTAGAAACTTTAAGAAGCAATAAAAAAAAATTATTGCCAAACTAGGTAAAGTTTTTTATGTGAACAAATCTAAAATCTAATGTTAAAAGGATACATCACAAAATCGGAAATAAATAAGCTGTTATTCTCAAGGAGGAATCTGTTATCTCAATCCAAACCATTGGTCTTTATTGAGATTCGTGCATTAAAAACAGCAGATTTATTTCCCACAAAATCATTTACATGGTGAAGTCAAACTTCAAAGAACTTTATGACACGCTTTGAAAACTGCGTGTCAAAATTCCACCAAAAAGGAAATTAAGGTCAAACTAGGGACAGCTTTTAGTATCAATTTTAATGCAACATGGAGCAAAAGATGGTGAATGAAACAAATATCCTCAAATCATGCGCACCATGACAGGCAGGTACAAATCCTACGGGCTTTCATTAAAAAAAACCAAAAAACAGAGAGAGAGAGAGAGAGAACAAATCCATCACCACCTACTACCCCACATGGCCACACCACATAAATTTGAACCGCCAAAATTAAACTGTGACCAGTCTTTACTTGTGTTTCTGTCAGCTTTGACCTTTGATCTTTCTCACGCATTTAATTTTTTTTTGTTCCAGTTCAAACCCTACAGTAACTCAATTTTTGAGTTTTGATCCGGACCGTCGATCTGCTCTAGCACAATATTAGAGGGAATGGACTCCGCTGCTTTTCTAGCAGAAAAGGAGGACCCTCCTCTTCCGAATCCAACGATTCAAAATTCGTTGAGATTTGTGCATAAAAAAGTTTTTTTATCGAGATACGTGAATGAAAATTTTGAATCGTTGGATTTGGAAGAGGAGGATCCTCCTTTTCTGCTAGAAAAGCAGCAGAGTCGGACCCATATTAGAGGGGCCTTGTGCGTGCGTTCCACTGCGGACCTGATTGGTCCAAATTCCCGATGGAACGGTTCAGATCAAAACTCAAAAATTAAGTTACTTTAGAGAATATTGTTCTTCGAATTTTGCTACGGAAACACAAACGCATGTCAAATGATGATTTGAATTTTTAAACAGTGGTGAAGTCAAAGTTGAATCAGGAGTAAGCAACTGTTTAATGTTGGATTTTGAAAATTAAGCATAGGTAATGTATAATCTGGCAGTTGTTTGTTTTGGGAAAATAAGTTGTCTACTCTGAACAACTTACAGTATGAATTAGTTAATTCACGGTAGGTTGTAACCTGCTAATTATATCAGTAATTTTTTTTTTATCTATCCTTAATAGAAAATTCTGATTACATTCCTGATTTCATTCTAGAAACACAAACGAATGTTAAATGATGATTTGAATTTCTAAATTGAGATAAAATAAAATGAGGAGAAAACTATTTTTTTGGCTCCATCGTGTCTCTACCTTTTATTTTTTAACTAACAATTTTTTTAAACTAATATGTCAAAATTAAACCGTTAAATTTGATATATATTATTAGACTGATAAAGTAAAAAAAAAAACCATATTCATACTTTAAAAAAAAAAAGAGAGGTAGCTTTTATGATTCATCCCGGTTTAATACAATTAAATAAAAAAAATTAAATTCATTAGTGGAAATCAAATCCTTACAAATTGGACAGTAGTAGTAGGATTGGATTTTATTTCTAACTTACTCAACTTATTTAGAAATCAAGACTTTGAAGAAGAAAAAAACAATCCTTTGACCCGGTACAGTAGAAAAATCAGATTCATCCTACGAGATTTATCTAAAAAACAAATTTCTCATTTTTTAGGAGTCTTCATTTCAAACATCTTTTTTTATTAATAACATTAAATAGGAAAACAATGCATGACATCGATTGGGAAATATATTACAGCCCGGTACATTAAAAAAATTAAATTCATTCTTCTTTTTAAAAAAAAAAAATAAAGAGCGGTGTGATTCATCCCGGGTAATATAATTAAATAAAAAACACATCAAATTCATTTTTCTAAATAAAGTGGCTGGTATAGTTCATCCCGTTCGTGCTAGTTTTGACGATTATGTATATAATTTTTTTAAGCTGTTAATAAAATAAAAAACAGCATTTCAAAATGCCAATTTCATCAACGGTATAAAATTCAATTCTTAGGTTTGAACAATAGGGATGTGTTTGGATGTGTTAAGAATATGAGCTATTTTAGAATAGGGGTGCATTCAAACAACATTTTTGCTATTCAAAATAGTTATAATAGATGTTATTCTCTACTCGTTGTAAATGTTGGAATAACTATTATTCGGAAGTGTGAAGAGAGAGAAAAATACTTCTTTCTCGGATTTCTGCCAACACAGTTTCGAAATAACAAAATTGACACCGCTTTTGTTATCTCCACGTCGTGACAATTTGTTTGAGACCCAGTTGTCTATCTTTCCTCTTAATTAGTATATTTTCACACTATTATTTATCAGTTACAGCTATTCACTATTCAAAATGTACAATCCAAACAATATTTTTACTAATCCGAATAGCACTAATTTCACACTAATCTAAAAATCACTATTTTTTCTCAGTTCTCATTTACTATTTTCAAATTTCACTATTCTATCTCCCATAAAAATTAAAGAGGATAATTCCACTATTTAAAAAAAAAAACATTATTGCAAAGGTCGTTGGTCGCTCGGTTGATCTACTGCTTCTATTAAAAATTATATAATATTGTTATATTTATATCATTATATGACATGAACTCCACTACTGCTCTTTTTCAAATAGAAATTGGGGTATGTACTCTAGTCGTTGGCATAGTTGGAATTTGAATGGAAATAACGTGGGTCTCGTTGACTCAGGTTTCATTATTTTAATATTTCAATTTGACATGTTCTTAGTCGCAACTTTCTTGGAAAACATATTGAAATGTTTCCGTTATTCTCTCCATTTTCAAATGTACTGGAGAGTCTGATGATCAAATCTAGAATATTCAGATCAAGTGATTTTCTATCTATCTAAAAATAAATTCTAAAAGAATGTAAAATTTAGTTTACAAGTACATATACATATATGTAGACCATGTTGAACGGTTCGGATCGACCGTTAGGATTTTAAAAATAAAAATATTGATCTGTAGTACGGACCAAGCCGCGCTATGCATCGTACCATAGCCTCCCTCAATAACAAGAAAAAGGTGTTATTAAAGTTTGACTAGATGATATTAGGTATGTCAAGTTGACATAATATATAATATGTTTAGTCTATAGTTTATTTATTTTGTTAGCATCATTGCATCTACATTCATCTAATAAATATGTGACTTAAAATGCTAATCATTTTGCTCAACCAACACACGTCTTATTCCACCTCTAAAAAAAGAAAGAAACTGAAGACTAAATGAATTAAAAATAGGGATGCCTGAACTACCAATTGGTGGTGCTAACTAGAAAATTCTATCATATTTTTTTAGGGGGTGCATGATAGGAGATGGTCATATTTTTTAGGAGGTGCATGATAGGAGATAGGAGGTATAAAAATAATGGAGAAAAGGAAAATACGGTTCATGCGGCTGCATATGCATATGCAGTTGGCGACTGCATGGAAAATCAATATGCGGTTCAATATGCGGTCGCATATTTTTACTGCATATTTGACCGCATATTTTTACTGCATATTACTGCATACTTGATTGTATGATACCAAATATTACTACATATTATTTCCACATACTACCGCATACTTGTTTATATATATATATGAATTCTCATTTTAAAATCCGCATATATAAGTACCACATGAAAACCGCATATGTGGCCGTATACCGTATATGCGATATGCGGTGGCCTTCTGCATACCGCATGAAAACCGTATTTTATAACCTTGGAGAAAAGCAATGATTTGTGTTGGATGGGGAATTGGAGTTCAAAAAATCGTTTATTATTTGTTGACCAGTCAACGAAGCAATAGAAATATATAACGCGTCATTCCTCAAGTAATCTTTCGGCGATCCATTTATCAATTTATTTTTTACGAACTTTTTTTTTATATAGAGGGGCAATTTAGGAAAGTTTGTTCGCCTTTAGGTCCACTCAACTACAATATGGTTATGGAACCTATTATGGTTCGATGGATAATCACCGTCCAATTAACATTAAGATGTGTGTGCTTTGTATTATAATCCGTACGCGTCTATTTTAATTTCCGTGTGCACAAATTTTAATACTGATCGGACGGTGTTGGAACTAATTAGACTCAAAAGTAGGTCTGATACCCATTGGACCTACTCCTATCTCATGATTGTGACGTGGAATGAGAACAACAACGTGTTAAGAAAATTAGGTTTGATCACAATCAAATTGTTCCAATTAAAACCCTAAAAATAACATCTAAACTTTTAAGTGGATAGAATTATTATCCGGTCGTAAAATGTTACATATATTATCGTAAATTTGTTGTGGACCTATATAATCCAATTTCGTCAAAAAATACGGTTAAAAAACTAAAAAGCTCCTCAAATTTTCAAACAAGTATCCTCTCAAGTATTGGACTGTGGAGTTCACAACTTTCTCAGCCGAATCTAATTCAATCTAGTGTCTCTTTAACCGTAAAGAGTCCCCTTTAAGATTCGTGCAAAATTAAAATAACTGTTAGGATCTACTAATTCTAAAGATTCCCTTGTCCGGTATCGGAAGGATCCGAATTCCAAACTTTCTACCTCCTTTTATATGAATTTGGATCCTCTTGGATACTGGACAGTGAAATCTTATAAAATTAGTAGATCCGGACCTTTCTTTTAACTTTGTACGAATCTTAAAGAAGACCTCCTTACAGTTAGGGGTTCAAACGGTTCGTTTTGTTCGGTTTTCAACCGAACTGAAAAATTTCGGTTTAAATGGTTCGGTTTTCTGGTTTAAATGGATCGGTTCGGTTGAATTTTTGAATTATTTTGGTTTAAATGGATCGATTCGGTTTAGTTTTTTCAAAACCGACTAAACCGAACCAACCGAATTATATTGATTCAAGTATGGTTTATATTTTGTTTAGTTCAATCATAGTTTCCTTTTTTTTTATTTTAGTTTAAATATTTTAGAACATCTACGTGTTTTGTATAAAATTAAACAACTTGTGTATGAACATGTGTAATTTTTATTAATAATGGCAACTAATAGATTTACTTCGGTTTGAACCGAACAAACTGAAATTTACTTTGGTTTGATTCTTAATCGGTTTATAAGTTTAATTGGTTCGGTTCGGTTCTATTTTTGAAAACCGAAAAAAATTTAATTTGGTTATTTTAGTTCTGTTTCAACTGAACCGACCGTTTGAAGGATTCATATCCTCCCAGGTACCTGATTGAAGACAATTATAATCGGATGGTTTTTTAACATGGCACGAATCTCAAAACAGATCCCTACAGTCTCCATACGCATCGGATTGAGTTTGACCCAAATAAGATTAATCTGAGCCGTCCGATCGTAATTGTCTTCAATCAGGTACCTGGGAGGATACGGATCCCCGTTTGAACGCCCCTACTTACAGTTAAAGAGACACCAAATTAAGTTAGAGACTCACTGTCAAATATCATATTATACTTGTCCCCTCTTCTATACCAAGTGACCAGGCCGCGCAATATCAAAGTTATCTCACTTACAGGTGGGACCCATTTCACAAAAGATACCTTGTCAGTCCCCAACTTCTGATACATGACGCCGGCAGTGACACATTCCTACTGCAAGACCGGTCCCGATTTGCTAATGCAAGACCGAGAAAAGTTGGATACGCCTTCTCGATTGCACTTAATCTCACTGAATGCGGGGCCCTCATCAAATGGTACGTCAACCTTTGTGTCTGGTCCAAATCCAGACAGTGATTCTTCATATAAAGAGAATCACAATAAGAGATCGGAAGCACTGAACAAACGAACCGCGGTGGTTTTATTTCGTGCTTCTCTCCTACCCGACCTGAGACGTTTGTTGCCTCTGATTTCTCTTTCTACACTCACCAACCCCTCTCCTAACTCTTGTAAGAGAGAGCGAGAGAGAGAGAGAGAGAGGAGACAGAGATGGAGAAGAAGGAGAAAAGGAACTTGGGATCGGGAATGGGACTTTCTGCAATTTCTCCTCCTGCATTTTCTCCGGAGGAAATTATTAAAGAGGTAGTTCGTTTGTATTCGCAAAGGGTGCCACTTTATTCGATTGTTGTGGTCCCAATTTAGCTACTTTTTCTCCGAATTTCTTGGAGAATTGTACTGTTGCCATTTAATATCTAGATTTTTGAGATAAGAATATATATTTTTTGTAGTATATTTTTTTGTTCTTTAAGTCTCTGTCTTTTAATTGGAAAATTATGTGCTTTATTTGTCCTAATCTCAATGCCTTCACAAAAATTTCCATAATTTTATTAAGGAGCAAGTGATTCTGTTTTCTTTAGTCAAGTGTAAATCTCAATGTGGGCAAACTGGTAAACAGATTTTTTGTGAATTAAGTTGCTTCATTCTCAATTCTAATCAGTGGTTTTATTTGATTTCTTAAATTTTAAACCCTTTCTCCAATGGCAATCCTGATTTTTTATTCTAAAATTTGGAAAATTTAGAAGAGATGCCTTTTGCTTTTGAGATTCTAATGATTAAGCACCTCAAGGACTCAAACAGTTGTGCTGGTCAAAAGTACATGATCAGTGACTCGAAGTATGAAAGCAGTTTGTAAATAGTAAATGCAATATTATTTCTCCAAATAGATGGAATTAGACATATAATTTTATCAAGTACTCATCCGATTGACCCGTATTTCTATGTTTCAGTCTTCGAGTTTGGTCGCCAATGGCTCTTCGAGTGGAACGGAGAGTGGACATGGAACAGAGAATGCACAGCTAGAAACGGTTGGTTCGTCAGCGTCAACACTTAGTTCGTCCGAGTCATTAAAAGCAGCTTATGCTTTACTTCCACAAACTCCAATCAGGTCAAATGATGCACATCTGGTCGAATTCTCTGAGGCCATGAGAAGTACGAGTTTACTTCGCCATTTACTTGAATTACTTCTTACGTGCCATTTTGTTTTGTTTTTTATTTACTTAGTTTTGAGATACACTTAAAGCAATAATGCTGACCTACAAACACTTCCCTTACTGGTTATGGTGTTTTGTAGATTCTCCAGAGAACTTATCATTTGAATTTGGAAGCTAGCATTTTGGCTTTACAGTTTATATACATTTGTAATTGAATGGGACTTGCTGGATATTAAGCCAGTTAAGCGAATCACTTAGTACCTTTTTTAAGGGGCATGGTGGAAATTTGCGTTTATGTATCTAAATGCTGACATGCAATTCTAAAACATATTATTATTCAAATTGTAAGCTGTTGCGAAGGCACTAAGGCGAGTTGCTGAAGGAAAGGCTACAGCTCAGATGGAGGCGGCTGAGTGGAAGCGCAAGTATGAATTGGAGAAGGCACGCAACCTTAAGCACAAAAATGAAGGTTAGGGTTTCTGTGCTGAAAGCGATGCCCATCTAGTCCTTACCCGTTGCACATTTTTTATTACAACTGCTTACGAACTTTATGATCCCTACTGTGCAACAGTTTTTTAATTTGTAAAAAATTCTCAAATTTTGGGCTTCTATACTGACAATTCTCTTATCAGGGTTTTGGCGTCAACTGCACTGAAACTTAAGTTTTGTAAATTTAACCTTATGGGATGCTTGTTTTAGAAATATCTAAAAGAGCATTTTCTTTTCTGCTTCTGACAAGTGATTATTATTCTATATATTAAAGCGAGGGTTTTGATTAATGCACCTCTAAGTCGACCTACCAACATAAACTCTCTGATGGAAGCACGATGATTATATCTTTTTATAATTTGAACAGCAGAGGTAGGGCCTGAAGGTTGTTTTTGCTGCATGAATGGCACAATGGAGAATACATTTGATGAACTGACAGTGCATGATGCATCTCGTGACCAGAATGGATGCTGCGGTAACCATGGAATTTGCTCCCATCAGATCCTTGGCGATGAAGCCCCTGGCCCTATTGCCAACTCAGCTTACAAGATGGTCACCAGAAAGGTGAGGTTTACCCTGATTCGTAGTGTTTATTTATTAAAATTGATGAAGGTTGCAATTTTACTTGTGTTGGTAAGCTGAAGCAAATCCAGGAGAAGTTTTTTCCTTTTCCCACTAGCCCAACTAGAGAGCACTGGAATATAGAAAGTACTGAATAAAACTCCCTTTATTAATGAAAGTCAAACACAGCATTAATTAGGTGTTTGCTTGATTTTCCATGAGAATGGGGGAACAATTATTGTTTTTTTTTCTGGCTGTGCTTTTTTGCTTTTGTTTCGTTGAAATGGAAGCTGTTGGAAAGTTGTCCCAAGGAACTTTTACAAGTAACACATAGTGCTATGTCCGGTGTCCCCCTTCCCCCCCAACCTGAACTCAGATCCAGTGGGGCACCCAATCGTGTAGAATGAGATCCGCATCGTCCCTTTTAACCAAGCATGAATCTTAAAGTGGACCCCCTATAATCCAAATAGGCACCAGGATTATTTTGGCTCGGCTGGGAGCTCATTCTACCATGCGGTACCCAGAGGATATACACTACACCATCCACCCCCACCACCCCCACCACACAAAAGACAGAAAAAACATAAATTGTTTTAAAAAAATAATTCACTTGTTGTTAACTTATGATGGTTGCAGGCATCATTTAGACTTTCGTGGGGATACAATGGGGAGCAAAATGGCCGGCATAAGCATGATGTTGTATCTTTTGAGCAAGGAGACATTACAACTGCCAGTAGAAGCAATAAACAAGTATACAAACTTCCATCTATCAACTTCATTAAAGTTTCTTATTATGTTTGAATATCCTGCAAGTTATTCTTTTCACCAAACAACCTGTTTTAAAATTATGGCAGATTTTGCTAAAATGGGAAACCCAGCCCCAGACTGTGTTCATCATCACTAAACCAAACTCAAAAGAAGTGCGGCTTATCTTGCCTGAAATCGCCAGGTGTGTTAAGTAATTTCAATGCATATTCAATCATTCACTATTACACAGCTAAATTAACCTTTTTAACTGTTTTACAAAGATAACATTTCTATTACTACCTATTTTGGATGTTGCACAGATGGTTGAAAAGGCATCAGAACATAAATGTACTTGTGGAGCCACACTCGAGGAATGAACTTTTGGCCGAGGACTCGTACTTTGACTTTGTCCAAACATGGCAAGATGGTGAGTCCTATTAGTTTCTTAAAGTATGGATATTTTATCAATTCGATAGTTAATCTTGTAGAAAATTAAATTTTGTTCCCGATCACACGTGTAACAAAAAAAGGCACTTTGATTTGAACCTTAATTAGACAAACCTAGCTTGGTATCCGTTCCAATACTATAACATGCACTGACAAAGCAAGGATAACAGATGACGATTTAAAGCTACTGCACACAAAGGTCGACCTTGTTGTGACTCTTGGTGGTGACGGAACAGTTCTTTGGGTATGTACAACTTAAAACTATATTCTTTCCTTAATTTCTATTGAATTCTATATTGGAGCTAGTATCTGAAACTAGAAAATGTTGCATTAGGATGGAGAATTTATGAGCTTTTGTTTTAATTTCTCTTTACTATGTTTTTTTCTCAACTGACTTTTTATTGCATTGACAGATTCTTAAACTGTTCATAGTTCAACTTCTTATTCTTATGTTATCCTTTTTCTGTGGAATTATTTTTCCCCAAGTTTATCCTGTTTTGAAACACAACATTCCCATTTTAATCTGCAGGCTGCCTCACTGTTTAAAGGACCAGTTCCCCCAGTTGTTGCATTTGCGCTAGGTTCTTTGGGCTTCATGACTCCTTTCCGTATCCTTTATTTGGTTCTATAACTAGAATTTCCTTAACTGAAAGAGTTAATTCCAGGCTTCATGACACCTAAATTGTTCAGCAAATAAAATTTGCAACTTGAACTAAAACATATAATCAACTACACGAAGTATTTAGTTTAATTGAGTAGCTCATGGATATTATGGGATGGTTTTACTGCAATCAAACTACAGTAACCCTAGCTTAATATCCACAGATGTCCACAATCAAGTATCTTTTGTTAAAACTCGAAACCCTATTGTGGGTATAATTCAGGGTATTAAGGTTATAATTCGGCAGAGATCTGTATTTGCTAAAGTGGACATGTTTAGAACAAAATGCTGTTAATACTTAACAGAATGTTTAGATAGAGAGCAATACCGTGAGAGCCTGGGAAAGATACTTGAAGGCCCCTTCAGCATAACACTGCGAAACAGGCTCCAGTGCCGGGTCATACGTGACGCAGACAAGGACGAACTGGAGAGGGAGGAACCGATCCTGGTTCTGAACGAGGTCACGATCGATCGTGGGATCTCATCTTACCTCACTTTCCTCGAGTGCTACTGTGACAGCTCCTTTGTTACATGTGTGCAAGGGGATGGGTTGATTATATCCACTACATCTGGCAGTACGGCTTACTCCTTAGCTGCAGGAGGATCTATGGTCCATCCTCAGGTAATTATTAATATCCATTTTGCCCCTCCTGTTTTTTAAGAATTACTGTAATTTTGGTACGTGTTTTTATTTTAAACAAAAAAGATTTACTGCATTCTAAAAAAGTAATTACTTATTTTAGAATGCACCTTTCTTTTTGTTCAGTGCATAGCTCTGACTGAATGAATTATTCAAGTTTTCTTAAAAGTGTCAAACATCAACCTCCGTGATAAATAATGCTCTTGCTATTGTCAGACTCTGTGTTACTGGTACGATCAGGTCCTGTGTGCCAATTTGGGGAAGTACAGTAAGAAGAAAACTTATTCAGAGTCCTTAGGCTGCCTGATTAAATAACGCCCTTATTAATTCTTGACAAAATCACACATGCAGGTTCCAGCAATACTCTTCACACCAATCTGCCCACACTCTCTCTCATTCCGTCCCTTGATTCTCCCAGAGTACGTGACCTTGCGCGTGCAAGTGCCTTTCAACAGCCGTGGCCACGCCTGGGCCTCGTTTGATGGCAAGGACCGCAAGGAGCTGGCCCCCGGTGATGCATTGATCTGTAGTATGGCACCATGGCCGGTCCCCACAGCCTGCCTTGTGGACTCCACCACCGATTTCTTGCGCAGCATTCATGAGGGCCTCCATTGGAATCTCCGCAAGACCCAGGCCGCTGACGGCCCCCCTGCTTGAGTTGTATTTCCTCTAACATATGGTTTGTGGAATGGGGATTGGGGATTTTCTTTAGTCTAGTGCCGGTACACCATGAGTTTTTTTTTTTAGTGGGAGGCCTAGTCTATGTTTTTTTTTTTTTTTTTTTTCCAATTGCGCTGAGTATTGTAATGTCTGTGAGCACCACCATATATGCCCCATAGTGTTTGAATGGCTTATTTTACCTTAATTGTTACCTGTTTAATTTCTCCAGCGGGAACAAGAGAGAAATATTTGTGAATTTTTAGTAGAAAGATGAGATGAAAGTTGCTCATGATAATAATTGTAGCAAAATAGGGAAAGATCGCGCTTGTAGTTAAATTATATGTGTAAATGTAAGGAAAAAGGTAAAAGAAATGTATTGAACTTTATTTATTCTGGTTGTTACCAATATTGTTATAATTGCAGTGTTGTGAATATGAACATACAAATCACCTTCTCTTTTTCTTTTTAAAGTTTTAATCAGACAATTTCCGTTCTCTGATGGTGCTCCAGTTTCCAATTAAATAATCTTCTCTTTGATTAACTCTTCTATAGTATTCTCGCGACAGTAACATCATGTTAGTGATGTTGTTCTAGATCTTACTTTGAAAAGGAAAGTCAACCTGACTTCATAATGTCAAATGTTGGATGGTAAGCATTTACATTTTACAATATTCATTTCATGCACTGAAATAAGAAAACAACTTATTCTTTGTTTACGTAGGATGCAACTTATTTTCAGTTGAAGCTCAGGTTAGAATAACTCAATTATACTTGTAATAAAGATGCAATCCAAAGCACAGCATCTGAACTTACAATAAGCGTGACCCATGAAAACTAATTACAAAAGCAAGAACAACCAAATATTCATCCACAATTTTCACTAGGATCAAAGCAAGAAATTGCCATTTTATTATGACAAGCACTAACAATGACAACCCAAAACAGCAATGATAATCGACAGATTGGAAAAGCAAAGGCCCTAAATTATTCATCCAGAAAGAATCATCAAAAGCTACCCCCAATGGAAGTTCGGAAAGGTAAGAAAAAATGTTCCCTAAATTAATATAGCATGGAACAAAATGAGAAATCATAGTATTATAATACACCAATGGGTTTCAATTGGGTGCTGTACTTGCTCAACTCACACACCTGCTACTGGATGCCAACCCATCTGGCATAATCAACCCACCTGTTTTAGAAAAGGAATTGTTAAATAAACACAAACTGTTGCAAAATAAATTTTCGGAATAATTTAAACTGAATACTTACAATAAGGATCCTAGGAAGGTATTTCCTGTACGGACTGCAAAGCACATAGCACTCAGCAATGCCTTGTTGTTATGCAACAGTGGCTCCAACATTCTTTGTTCAATCACTCCTGCTAGTATCTGGTACCTGTTAAAATAAAATGCACATGTTAGTGAGACCAGACTGTAAGGTTGTTACCTAATTTTCATTGTTAAAAATAACACATAAAGGGAAGCAATGAAATTGGAAAATTTGGGCACGTGATATTGACCTGACACGATTAGAAAATATTGTTCAATTGGGAAGATAGTTATATTGGTTTATTACTTACTATGGGTGTTGAAATAAAAACCTGAACCACCAACTATATACTCCCATTAAAAAAAAAAAAAAGACATAAAACAGATCAATGCGGATTCAAGTCCAGACACCAATTTGCCACATAATTTCCTACTATTAGCAAGCCAAATCTGAACCAACCCAATCCAATTATGGATGAGACATGATGCCACATTTGTATAACCCGATACTCTGGGCAACCATCATGTTCATGATTCAAATCAGGACAACCTGATACTCTAATTATAATAAAATATGGATGAGACATGAAGCTACATTTGTATAAATTGTGATGGCTCCGCAATAAAGCAGGTGAATATGTACCTGAGATTGCTAGAGACCGCCATGTAAACACCATAGCCAACGCTAGTTGATATAATAGGTATATCCTCCCCTTCATGAGCATTTTCCTTGTCAACAGCCTTTCTTGCCTTTATCAAGGCATTTGTTACCCCGGTCCCAATCTAACATACAAAATACAAAATTATAATAATAAGCTCAAATCTTAAAAAATAATCAGCTATTCAGCGCAAATCTTAAATAGCGAAAAATTCAAAAGGTTGTAGTGTTGAGCATAGCATCAATAAAACATCTGCTTCTGTTACAATGGAAAAATAAGAGAGCCAGATATAAGAACAAAAAAATGTTTTAATTAGTATGTCAACTGAAGCAAGTAAAATGAGACAAAAATGGGGGACATGATTTAAAATTTCACTACTATCATGAGTGCCAGAAATCAAAGTTGCTCTATACAAACTAACCTTAATCAATTCAGAGTTGAGAAAATAATAATAAAACAAAATGGGGGACATACCAATGAAGAAGCAGTCCCTACAACAAAAAGCTTGGACCCATTTCTCTGTAAAACAGAAATACTGATTATAAATAAGAATATAAATTTGTTTCTTTGCATAAAGATTCAATAGAAGGCATAACATCCATAAGCTAAATAAAAGAATACTTTACCACAATAGCACCTATTCTTTGCACAAGTGAATATGACCTTCCAGCCAAAGCAACCTAAAACCAAACCATTACAAAGTTCAGAAAGTTAAAAAAAAAAAAACTTATATACAAAAATTAATATACTTTGAAGGTGACCAGAGTTCTATAACCAAATTATGCAATTCCATACTAACCGATTTTTATCTGTTTTGTACACAGGTTGGAAATGAGTAGGATTAATTGATGAATTTATTTTACTTAATAAAAAAACTGACACGACCTGAGCATTAAGCCCTGTTTGGAAGGAGGATAAGTTGGGGATAACTAGGGGATAAAGTCATCCTCTATCAGAGGTGATGTTACTTTATTCCCTAGTTATCCCCCATTTAAACAGAGCCCTAGCGGGTCAAGAGGATCTTAATCTTGAACAAAATGCAATCCGCCAATACAGCGTAGTAGTATACAATCGATGCATAATTGAGTATTTGACTTGTATTTGATAAGGAAAGACAATCAGGTTCCCCAGACCCAATTAGAATTAGGGCCTTTTGTGTTGATAAACAGATATGAAAATATTGTCCCGGGCAGGTCACGTCTGGTCATAGAGAGAGTATAGGTAACAGATACAAGGTCATACCTGGAAAGCATTGTCAGGGCAGCCATGGAAAAATTTAGCAAGGGGCCCCGCACCCACTGCAATAGAGGATCTCAAGGATACAGTTGGAGCAGGAAGCCAGACAAGCATGAAATCTGCAACAATGGCCATCACCTGAAAAAGTGCACCATTATAGCTTAAAATAAATCAAGGAAAACCATAGAAATTTACATTTAATGACTTTAAGAAGCAGGTGACCAAGAATTTGTATTATGGAAGCATGTCATGTAAGTTTTTCATACAGGTAATTGAGTGCACAAATAAACAAACATACAACCAATCAAAATAGACCAAGCATCCTTATCTGATTATTTAGTGGAGATGATTCGTTTTTTGAATTTTCTCTTAATTTTCAGATATCCGCACTGTAAATCTGATTCTATGACAAGTCATGTTTTAATTAACAAACAAGAGGTTGGAATTTACCACATCGGCGATTACGAAATCCAGCTCTTTCACAAAGTTTTCTTTTCTCTTCTGATATTCAGCAGCAGTCTAAAAATTAGAAAGAGTACATTAGAACTAGGAAATAGCAGCTCAAATTATCATCAGCACTGGAACAATTGTATTATTGGACTGATGAATTACAAAAAAGAACTATGAAATAGTGTGGTGAGTGGTGACAAACAATGAGATTATTTTCAATGTTAAAACAGTTATTACCGTTAAACTAAGCAATAGACTGAATAACATGTTATTGGATAACTAAAATTAATGAGCACAAGACAAAACCATGAAACGTGAATAGAAAAAGGCTTTAAGTATTTCCTTCTAAAGTTGTAATTAGATTGCAAATAACCTGCCATAAACCCTCTTAAAAAAAACACCCATAAACCAGACAAACACTGAACTGGCACACAATAACGTCTAACCCCCGCACGATCAAACCCAAACATCACAAATGATAAAGAGCACCATGAAACTCAGATTTTATAACCTGAAAATGGTGGGAAAAAACCTTTTCAATTCTGGATTCTCGGTAACAGATACAATACCTGTTCTCAACTAGAAATGAAACGAGCTTTTCTATATGAAAGTTTTTATTTGCAAATGCCAACAGGTTACTCCATATATAATTTCCACCATGCAACTTGCAAAAAAATAAGAACAAATTCTAATAAAACGAGAATAAAGAGGGAGAAAAATGCATGCATTACCTTAGTGAAGATACCAACACCACATTCCATCAAAACCTTCGCCAAGAAGAGATCATCAGCAAGCAACCTCTCCTTAAACCCTCCGAAAGTCATCAACCACCTAAACAGAGGCGATTTTTCCAGATTAACAAACCTCGTGATAATCTCTCCAGTAACCTTTCCATCCCTGACCGCCTCCGCCAGATCCAACGGCAAGCTGTCCAACGAACGACCGAGATTTGCTAGCACGAACAACGCTTGGTCGCGGTTCTCTTCCCATCCTGACTCGTCGTCCTTGTCGTCTCCACCGCCTCCACCTCCTCCACCTTGATTTCCACTACCATTGGATTTACCTCCGTTATTCCCACTTCCATTTGACAGAGAAGGAAGAGGAGGGAGGCGGAGGCGGAGAGAGCTGAGAGAAGGGAGGCGGGAGGGGAGAGGAGATCGGACGGAGATACAAAAGGCGGAGGGAGGAGATGGTCGGTGGGGATTGGAGATGCAGTGGCCGAGAGAGGAGGAGGAGAGAGAGGAGGAGAGCGGAGAAGAGGCGGCGGCCATGGTTGGGTGGGAGTGTAGTTTGGGTTGACAAGCGCGCGCACCGTTCGAAGAGCGGATCTGTGTTTTTGTTTGTCTTATTTTGTCTTGGTTTTATTTTTCATTTATATTTTCTTTTTAAATTTTGATGTTGACGAGAGTTGTTGAAATGGCAAGTGGGAAAGTTCTTACGGGATCCGTATCCTCTGCATTAACTCAAAAGGGAATCTTTTGAGTTAATGAATTTCAACCGTCTGAGCCAATCCGGCTCCTGTCTATAACATAGGGCTCTTTAATGGTAGTGCAGATCTAGTTCGCACGAATTTTAACACAGATCGGATGGTCAAGATGCATTAACTCAAAAGCTTATCTTTTGAGTAATGCAGAGGATACCAATTCGTTCTTACGTACCTAAAACAGGTTTAAATCTAATTTCGTGAACGGATGTATGGTTGGCGTTCCTAATTTAATTTGGAGCCGTGCCTATTTGTTTGATAATTAAATTCCGAAATTTATTTTCTTTAATTTTATTTATTGCCGTTTTTATTACGCCTTTTCATCAATGATTAATAGATTTTCATTTTTGAGTCATACTTGAATCATTATAAAAACAAATTAGAATAGGAAACAACAAACAAAATAAAAGATTTTCGTGAGCTGATCTGTGTTTTTTGACCGCTTGACTTTATAATAAATTAATTTATAATTTATAAATTTGACATATAAACAAATTATTTTTAAAGTAAATCAATTTCAACTGTGTAAATTTGTTATTTGAAATAATTTCGTTGGATTTTGAAATTAACCTCAATGAATGCTTCCCAAGCTTGACAACAAGTCAACAACCTATTTCTACTGGAATAATAAAAAATACTTAATTCAGTACTGATACGGTGCTCCCATTATTGTCCCTGATGTGGCTCTAAAGCGTATATGCACCGAGATAGGAGTAGGTCCGATGTCCATCGGACCTACATTTAGGTTCAATTAGCTCTAGGACCGTACGATTAGCATCAAGATCTATGCGCACGGAATTGATACAGACTTGCACGGATTTTGATACAGAGCACACGAATCTTGATGCAGATCGAATGGTCATCGCACCCATCGAACCAAGGTAGGTCCGATGGGCATCGGACCTACTCTGATTCTATATGCACCAATCAAAATTACAACGTGCTGTCGTCATCAAACTTAATATATTGCGGTCATTATAGGCATTGTTGAGTTAATAATGTTAATGCCGCTGTAAAATTTATGTACGCCGTACGCGTGGCAATATCAGAGGCAACATTCGGTTCACCTAATATTGTTCATTTTTTTTTTATTTGCTTTTCGTTTTCAAGGAAAAAGAAGTGAGGAGCCGAGGACTCGGGGTGCGAAATTTGACCAGTCGCTCTATGATCTGGACTGTTGATCGCGTTGAGATCCGCGCAGGTAAGAAATTCGCTGCAGATCGACGCTCCAGCACCACCTAACCTGTCAGTATTGGAGATTCTGAGAATCTGAGCTCGGGGTTTGGTGGTGTGGGAATCTATTTATTTTCTTTCCTTTATTCGGGGGGGAGGTTTGGAGTGCGTATCCTCTGAGATATCTCAACTTTTGCATGACCGACGTGTACGGTTCCTATTCGGGGATAGCGTAGGGACCAGTAATATTTGTACTTTGAAATTTGTGTATAACGTATTTGAACGGTTCAGATATTCTGAAAAAACACTCAAATTTTGAGATATCTCAGAGGACGCGAATTTGGGGTTTGGTGGAGAAAGAGAATGGAGATTGGAATATTTGGTTCATTGGTTGTCCTTTCTCTCTCCAGTTCAAGAACCAGGAGATATCCATTTTAGTTCCAATTAATGTCACATTTTTATTAATATTCAAAATTAATTACGAAATATTAATTATACCCAGCTTAGCTGGATATTTTTAAAAATGTCCAAACCGGTCATTTTTTGGATATTAATAAAAATGTTGGCAATTAATGTAATGATTATAAAACATTTTCTTTTAAAAAATATCTAATATTCACAAAAACAATTTCATCCGAATTTCAACCATGCGAATTCTAACAAAATATTTTTCCTCATGGACAACTTTTTTTTTTTTTGAAAGCAAGATCGTTGCTAAAAATAAAATTTTACAGTTCAGGATATCTCTAATACTGTTAATATTTCATTGCTCTTACTTCAATTTAAAATATATACATAAAAATAAAAAAAAAGGTTGCTCTAGGATGATTTTAATATATAGAGATACTAATAAAAATTTAAAATTTATTGTATATCTCTTAAGAGCATTTTTATAAAATAATAGTTGATTTAAAAGCCAATTGATACATGAGGAGGGATCCAATTATACCATTTTTTTTACACATCTTGACACTATTTTTTTATAGGTCAATTTTGCGATTTCAAAATCCAAACAGTCAATCCGAACCGTTCAACATGATCACCATATTAAAATGGGCTTGGAGATCAAATTTTACATTTTTTTGAATTTTTTTACTATTTATTAAGATGGTTACAAAATCGATGTTTTTCAATGGTCCGAAAACAACAATTTTGTAACAATCTTAATAAATAGTAAAAAAATTCAAAAAAAATGTAAAATTTGATATCCAAGCACATTTTAATATATCGATCATGTTGAACGGTTTGGATCAACTATTTGGACTTTGAAAATAGTAAGTGTCAAAATGTGTAAAAAAAAACAGTGTAATCCGATCCCTCCTCTTGATACATTAATAATTAGACAAGGCCATACTTTTTTTTTTTTTTTTGAAAATCTTGACAGGAGCCGTCAAAGTTAACCATAATTTTTGTTTATGACATATTCTATAGAAGCCAAGTCTTCAGTCCAAGTTGGCATTCTACTAAATTACAAAGAATTTCATGGCTTTGTGACTTGGAACTTGACCGTCCTTCTCATGACTAGGGATGATACTTACAATTTGAAAAATTATTTTGTTTTATTAATATAGCCACACTGATAAATCGTGTTGTTAGAAAGCGACACGCACTAATTGTTATATCTGTGCAAGTTTTTATCTGTGCGAGTTTTTAGGGTATGTTTGGTTGTAAAACAAGAATAGTTAGAATAGTCAAATTAAGAATAGCTATTGTTTGTCTTATTAGAGTAACTAAATTTCAAAACTCTTAAGAATAGTCTATTTTAATAAGACAAAAAGTTTGGATTTACTATTCTAGCTATTTTAATCTAAGCCAAACACCGAATAGGCTATTTCGAATAATCTAACTCTAAAAATAGTCTATTCTCAATTCAACCAACCATACCCTTAGTATTTTAGTAGTGTATTATGCATGTGGTTGGTAACTTGGTATCACCATCTCGCATGAGTATAAAGAGGATATACGTATATACAACATACATGGCCGTGTGTAAAAAAAAAAAATCACATCGTGCAAATTCAAAAATACTTTTAGAGAAAGAGTACACAAAAATATTAGTTTGATCTTAAACGTATCAAAAGATAGCCGACATTTTTATTAATATCCAAAATTAAATACAAATTATTAAGGCATTTGCTTCGGTGGACATAAGGACCTATTTGTAAAATGAACATATTTTCATTTTCAAAGTTCAAACAGTCGATCCGACCGTTCAACATTATCTCCATATTAAAATATACTTGGAGGTCAAATTTTACATTTTTTTGAATTTTTTTACTATTTATTAAGTATTTTACAAAAACTAGTCAAATTCAGACCATTGAATTTGTAAAATACTTAATAAATAGTAAAAAAATTCAAAAAAATGTAAAATTTGACCTCCAAGTACATTTTAATATGGAGATAATGTTGAACGGTCGGATTGACTGTTTGAACTTTGAAAATGAAAATATGTTCATTTTACAAATAGGTCCTTATGTCCACCGAAGCATCCCTCAATTATTAATTATACCCAGCTTAGCTGGATATTTTTAAAAATATCCAAACCTGCCAGAAAATGGCCGGTCGGGATTAAAACTAGAACCGGCCAAAAAATGGCGGTTAAGAATATATATTTTTTTGTTTCAGACTCTATAAATACCTCTCTTTCTCTCTCCTCCATCTCACAACTCACTCAAAATCACATAAGAGAAAGAGAGAAAGAGGAAGAAAAAGAGAGAAATATTTCGGAGGTGAAAAGGGCGATTTCGAAGGTGATTTTCAGATTTATTTTTTTATTTTTGTAAATTTTTTTCAATAACCTATACATTTAAATTAGTAACCTGACAACTGTTTACCATTTACCAAAATGTAGTTTGTTGGCCATGTCAATGATGATTTCATTACACTGTGGTGAGAAGATTTTGACTAATATATATGGAGTTTATTACTCCAAAGAGACAATTAATTCATTCATGGTTGATGATGATACCTCAATTTGGGACTTGAAATATATGATTTATGAATGTATTGGTTATAACTCATAAAGGTGGAACTTAGAATTGGCAACCCGAGTGAACACTGGAACACCTCCAACCTATACCAGATCTCTAATATCAAGTGATGCTGCATGGAGAGGCTTGTACGAACGGTTAAAGGCCACTGAAATTTTTATCATAGATATCTACGCGAAGAGAGTTCTGACAGAGTCAAGGGTTGGAAGTTTTGACCAAAATTCAGTTGCGCCAAATTATACATCACAACCAGAACCATACAGTCCCGTGGCTCCTTTATTTGTACCTAACCCATAAACATACAATCACTTCACCCCACCAGCACCCCAACCATTACCTCATACAAGACCCCAATCTAGACCTGTGCATGTGGCATCTTTATCATTACCTACACCAGCACCTCATTCCAGACCGGCACCAGTAGACGATAAAACTAGATCGGATTTTGAAAATATTAACAAAATTCCGGAGGAAGATATGCAAACTGGGGATGAATTTGAGTGAGAAAACAGTGAGAAAACTGGGACTTTGATCACCTAGAGGGTTGTGATAAATATGGTCTGATACGTCCTATCTCGGGAGATGAGGCCGTATGGGAAATTGGGCTGAGTCGGATTCGTCCTGCCAAAAGATGGCAGGCCGAGGTGTGGAGTGAGTTGTGAACTCGGGGTGGATTGTGAGAGATTCTGACTCTATCCTGTATGATCTCTCTTGTGGTTGGAAAACGTGTCCCCGCTTCATGGGAATCACTGCCTTATATAGTCCGTCCATAACTGCTATCTCGGGCAGTTATGGAGGACGTGGGTAGTTATGTCAGCCGTTACTGGGATGGGAGGCATTAAGTTAGCCGTTTCCACTATCATCCCGCACGTCGGTTAACACGAACTCATTTAAGGCATATTGGGGCCGCTGTATTGGGCCCCGACTTGGTGGATATTTGGGCCTTTCATATGACTTCGGGTTGGCCTCTTAGTGAGGTCCGAATCCCAGTCGTTCATGGCCCAGTTTAAATTGAAGGGCCTGTGGAACATGGCCCTATCATTAGCCCCCGAAGTCGGAATGCATCAGCGAGATGCTTTCGACTTGAGGGTGTATAACTCATGAAAACACAATTATTAAAAAAGTACCAAATATAAATAAACTCTTCTTATATTAATAAAAACTCGTTACAACTCGAGCTAAACTAAAAGATTCAATCAGAAATAAAGGCGACAACTCAAGATGAACTAAGGCTTCAAGCAAAAATAAAAGGTGGATCTACTTAACCTATTAACTATTATTCTTTAATGAAATCCCGGAGGTGAAGGGATGAAGTCCATCATCTCACTATCCGGATCTTCAAAATGATCGTCTTCCCAAATCTGGTCCGGTGTAGCTGTAGCCAGTGTAGGTGCATTGGGATGTCGGTTTTGGCAAGTTTGACATCTGAAGAATCGACGTCGGGGATCTGACCGATCATGAATCAAAAAATGAGAGGGATGCCACCATGTGCGACAACCCCGACATTTGACCATGTCTTCTTTTAGGGCAGATTTCCCACATGCCAGGCAATCGCGAAGAGGTCCGAGGAATTCGACGATGTTAAATTCGTCGCCCACCTCCCTGAATACTGCCAGCTTGTAGTTTAAAAGGTCTCGGATGGTGACGGACTCGTTATCCAGCATCCAATCCAAGTCATTGGGAAAGTCTTGGATCAAGTCCTCCCTCTCCTCGGTTGTAAGTACACGTCGCTGGGGACCTCGGCTGGAGCTGGATGAACCAACAGGGCGAGATGGGATAATTCGACGCTCAATAGCTCGACGTTGCCTTGCACGTTCCTCTAGGAACTCTAAAGCATGTCGATTAACAGACATGATGGATGCGAGGTGGAAATATTTGTTTTCTAAAAAGCAAAAGTAAAAGGGAAAGTATGTAGGGAAAGTGTGTCCCTGTCTTGTAAGAAATACCCTATTTATAGTCGTCGAACCGCTATCTGCCCAACTGTATACCATTAAATTGGCAAGTTTAAAATAGGCAGGTTTTAAAATAGGCAGGTTTTAAACCGCCATCTCTTTTTTTTTTTTTTTTTTTTTTTTTTTTTTTTTTTTTTTTTTTTTTTGCGCGTGTTAAATGGTTTGTAAGTAAAACGAGATGAAAGCCCGAGGTAAATAGGATAACAATGAAAAATAGATTAAATGTTCATTGATATTTCAAACTCATACAAGATCTAACTCAAACTGATATAATAACAAAGCCTATTGATACTAAAGAACATCGGATCTTGGAAGAAATGGACACAAAGATAGTTAATGTAGCCTCCTTTACTGTTGAGCGTGAAGACCACATCGTCGAATCAAATGTAGCCTCCTTTACTGTTGAGCGTGAAGACCACACCATTGGGTTAAACAATGTCGTCGGCAACGTTATTGATCCGACGTGCGTGGGGAAGGCATTGTTTACAAGTGAAGGATGTGAAGCGAGGATCACTATGGTTCCGAGGTGATCTTCGAGCCGAACACCCGGGATGAAAGGCTTCTTCACAGCTGTCACAATGAAACATTTGCGGAGAATATCCCCTCAACTTGCAAATCGCACATCGGTCCCAAGCTAATGGGTTGTCTACATCATTGGGCTTGTGGATGGTAATCTCGGGACATAGACGAGATAACGGAATATCATCTTTTTCAAGGGCAATCTCGTTGCTCACTTGATCAGTCATCTCGTGATAGTTTGAGAGAGTAGGATAATTGTACGGTTGATGGATCGTTAAAGAAAGACGGAGTGTGTATATATAGTATATCGGCATTAAATGCCTGACGCTTCGTCTTCCGTTAACCGCCGTGAGCCATCTAGTCAGCCATCAAATCAGTCTGTAAGTCGAGGTGATGGCTCAATCCGTGCGTGACACGTGGCTTTCGTTAATTCGGTGAGAACTCGCGGCCGTTGAACGAGCGCGGGAATCGAAGCGTCGCCATGATGAAAGGAGACAGCGCGACGTTTCGTGGCGTCGTTTCGAAAACTACGCAAGTATTGAGCGGGAAAAAAGAAGGCCTCTATATATTTCGGCCCCCCCCCTCCCCACTTAATTAATATCGTTTACTTGAGCCATTTGAAATCGGAGCGAAAGAGCAAAAGCAATCTCGGAATTCAGGAGCTGTCAATCTCGGAAGCGAAAGTCGAGCATTTCAACCTCCAAAAAGGTAAGCCTTTATCACCTCGGTAGCTGGCATTAAATTAGCACATCCGACATGTTATAATGTTTATTGGCCGAAGTTACGGAGTAAAATAATGAATAACATTAGTATGGTATGTTATAGGAGTCTATTTGCCTACCATAACTGTGACATCTAATGTGCGTTAGTAACATGAATGCTTTTAGAAACTGATATTGTAATAGTAAGGTCGGTGACTTAAGCCAATCCTGTTTATTCGTAAATTTAGAAATGGCCGAAGAACAAGGTGGATCTCGGGACCAATCCCCCCATACCTATGAAGCGGTGTCTCCCCTATCCTTTTCACCCCCCCGCCCTGGTAGGGGCAAGAGTTTATATGGAATGATTCCCGCACATTCTGACGTAATGTCGGGAGGAAATGAGGAGGAAGAATATATGGAAGGAAGTGAGCACGAAAGTCCATTTCGGGGTGAACTGGTTGACACCCCGGTGGGAACATCACAAGGGCCGTCGAAACCCAAAAACCCAAAGGCCAAGAAAATAATAGTTCCCCGAGATGGCCACCCAAGCGATACGAACTTCCCAACATCTGCCGGTATTTCACCCAAGCTATTTGTCCAGTGTGAAGATTATTGTGATGCCTTCTATAACGAACTTGTGCTGGAGGCCAGCAGAAAAGAGTATTCTCGAGAGGCAGTTCGGATGGTGGCTCCGGGCCCAAATGACCGAGCTCACGACTCAGAGCGCGGCATGTGCATATATTGGAAGATGCCAAAGTGCGGGTTCAAAATAAGGTTGTCCAAATTCGCACGCGAGATTTTGCGACATCTCAAAGTGGCTCCTGCACAGTTGACCGCACCCGCGTGGTGTTACATCATGAGCTTCAAATATGTATTCGACTACTTGCCCGAGTTAAAGGAATATTTCCCGAGTGTCGGGTTATTCTTCCATTACTTCACCGTGTTATATAACAGTGAAAGTTATCTCGCGATACGGAAGCGCTCTAATGGTTTGGCGCTGTTTGAGCAACTGTCCAAAGCGGACGAGTGGAACCACGGGTGGGTATATCTCGAGAACCCGGAGGAACTGAAATGTTTTTTGAATGTACAAAAGGAATGGCGCCATCTAGAAAAGAAAAAATTGATGCCGACCTCACCTGATCCCCTGACTCCAGCTGATGTAAAGGCTAAAGAAATTCTTGATTGTTATTTCACAAGTTAGTGTTTTTTTTTTTGCCTTTAATTTACACCGGTATACCTGTGCATCATATTTATTTATCTAACTCGTAATAACATGAATAAAGTACTAACTTTCGCATACCCTGCAGGTCACGGTTGTATGGCATTACCGTGGAAGGCCGCGAGTTCCTTCCCACTTGTAGCTAACCCGGAGGGCGGGGTCGTTCAGAAGAAAGGGATTAAGAACCCATCCAAGCCGAAGGCGGCTATAGTTCAGAAAACACCAAAGTCGGCCTCTACCTCGGTAACTCGTCAGCCGAGATCGGCTCATACCGGGAAGAGTGTCAAAGACAACACCTCCGGTTCTTCCAAACTCGGGGGGTCGCAAAAGAGGAAGGAAGTATCTTCAGACGTTCCTCCACCTCCACGTCTAACAAGGGAGCAAAAGGGAAAGGGTACGGCTTCTGGGCATCCCGAGGCCAAAAAACAAAAGACTCAACCCGAGATTAATTTGGGTAGAGTACAGGAGGCTGTAGAGGAACCCTCCCAAGCTCAAGTCGACGCTGCTCAAGCGGAATTAGACAAAATTATTGACAACGCAGCCGACAACGTGTGGGACCCCTCAGAGGAGCATAGGGATTTCCTGAAGTCGCGAATTTCGGACCAAGGGCGACAAACCGGTTTCGTGTGGGGCACGAATATCTCGCGGGGTTTCCCGGACAGCATCTTGGCCTATCTTCCTGGGTATTCGCTAATGCAGGACGAGGTGGAGCATCCCGAGGTTCATGCCGCCTTTTCACGGGAAACCTTCAGGTTAACCACCACTCAGCACCAGAGGAGATGGGCTGAGGAGCACCCCGACCAAGTAGTTGGTCATGTGTCGAGTCTACTGCATGATGCCGGGGTGTACTTCGGGTTTCTGAAGGACTCGATTGACAAACGGGATTCCCTCGTCATTCGTACTGACCAAGAGTCGCTGAACAGGGCTATCCTCGAGAGGAACTACTTTTTGCGAATGGCCGCACAAAAGGATAAGGAAATGAGAATAGCGCATGGCCAAGCTGCTGTATTTAAGGCCAAACTCGAATTTGCAACGCATGTGGGCGTGCAAGCGGATGCCCAGCGTAAGGAGGCAGAGGAGAAATTGCAGCATCAAAAACGCAAAGCCGAGGATTACAAGGGCAAGTCGGCACGTCTTAAAACCGAACTCGAGGCCCGAACTAAAGAGGTGGAGGACATGAGGGCAGAGAACGCCCGACTTCAGGCCGAGATGCATGAGCTGCCAAAGAAAACGCTTAACAAATTTCTGGGCAGCAGAGCCTTCACACAAGCTGTCCCTTATGCATGTGTTGACATGATGACAGCAACCGTGCATGGCTATCTCTCGGCACTAGCTGGCCATTACCCGTTTAGACCCGAGCAGGTAGGGTTTACCGAGGTGAACCCCGAAAAAGTTGTTACAAAAAATTTGTCGGGTTACCGCTGGGATGAAGAGGGTGATTTATTTTTGAACCCGGATGGGACTCCTATTAATCAGGACCTTATGCTGGAGAATCATCCGGTGTTGGGTATCGTCCATCCCTGGCCCAAGGCTAAATGGCCCAAGCATCTCGACTTGCCAGATGCCCCGTGTGAAGGACAGGATGATTTGCCTTCTGAGTCGGAAGATAACAGTGTAGACCTCGAAATGAGGGCAACTGAAGAAGATGAGACCAACCCAGACGAGCAAGGAAATGAGGCGATTTTAGATGCTCACATCTCACCTCGTGAAGGAGGAAATGAAAGTCCCAGAGCGGTGGACCCATCTATTTGTAAGTGTAAATTTATATATCTTATTCCTCGAGATATTGTATTCTGGCCTATGCTTACTAAGTCTCTGTTTTTGTTTATATGCAGGATCATATCGAGCTAAGGAAGCAAGGAATTTTATTTTGTTTAGGAATGATTTTATACCCCCGAGATGTGGGGGTTAACAGAACTGTGATGTATTAATGTATTCATACCCCCGAAATGTGGGGGTTTAACAGAAATGTTGTACTATTTTTATTCAGACCCCGAGATGTGGGGGGTTTTAACAGATCTTTTTGTAACCTGTTTTAAATATTATATCCTATTTCTTAACTTGTGTTGATTTGTCTGAGATGTTTCGTTCAACTTTTATCTCGATCTATGCTTTGTATATATCTCTCTATGCTTTGTATATATATACCTCTTGCCCCCTTTTTTTTTTTTATTCGACATCAGGGAAAGGAGAGGTCGCGAAAAACATATACGTTACCCCGAGGGGTTTTCGATTAATGTCGCGAACACAAATTATGTTACTGTTTTAACAGTCGTCGTCTCGGAAGACTACATTTATTTGTTGTGTATCTCGGGAATGTTAACCAAGACTTATTTCGTTGCCAAAAAAGGCTTTCGTTCATATATCTCGTACCCAAATAATAAGAACACAATCAAATATCACATATATATATTGATAACAGCCTAGGACCATACAAAAACTTGTATCTCGGCCTAGGTAAAATACATAATATGGAACAGAAAAGGCTTATCTCGCCCATAACTTTACAGGGAATATAAGAAGTAAAACAATGTGAAAGTAAAATCATACATTAAGTGTAGAATTTTCGAAGGTGACAAGCGTTCCATGGTCGAGTAAGTATGAAACCACTCGGATCTTCCAACTCGTATGCGCCTTTTCCTCGGGGTCGGATGACCTTGAAGGGACCTTCCCATTGAGGAGCGAGTTTACTGACATGTTTGCCAGTAGCTTCAACAGTTTTGAGAACCAGATCACCAGGTTGAAACGCACGAGGTATCACATGTTTGTCGAATGCACGCTTAACTCGTCGTTGATATTCCATGGTGCGTATGCGAGCTTTCTCCCGACCTTCGGTGATGAGGTCGAGGTCAGCAGCACGTGCATCGCGGTTCGCTTCAGCGGAATATGTCAAAGTGCGGAGAGATGGTTCCATCAATTCGATTGGAGTGACTGCTTCCATTCCGAATACCAGAGAATATGGTGTTTGCTGTGTAGCCTCTCTGGGTGTTGTACGATAAGCCCACAAGATGCCATCAAGAATGTCGGGCCAGTTTTTCCTGTTCTCTGCAACTTTCTTCTTTAGGCCATCTAAGATTGTACGGTTGGTGACTTCGGCCAAGCCATTGCTAGCCGGGTGGCTGACCGAGGTGAAATTGTTTTGGATACCCAAGTTGGACAGGAATGCGATGGTGCGGGCTGCATTGAATTGAGTTCCATTGTCCGAGATGAGTGCATGTGGTATGCCGAAGCGACAAATGATGTTCCTCCAAATGAACTTCTCTGCTGCTGCGGCTGTAATTGTTGCCAATGCTTCAGCTTCAACCCATTTGGTGAAATATTCCACTGCGACAATTATCCAACGGCGCTGTCGAATAGCGGTGGGAAATGGCCCGACTATGTCTATTCCCCATAAGTCAAAAGGCCAGGCCCCCGAGATGGATATTTGGTCGTATGCCGGAATGTTACTTAACTTGCTGTGGTATTGGCATCGTTCGCACTTTCGGACCAAAGTGGCCGCATCATGTTGCATGGTTGGCCAGTAAAAACCAGCTCGGAGAATGCGTTTTGCAAGAGTTTTCGCCCCTTGATGGCTCCCACAGATGCCCTCATGTACCTCTGATAACATTTTTGATGCCATTTCTTCGTTGATACACTTGAGCCAAGGTCGCACATACCCTCGTTTATAGAGGTGATTGTTGAAAATAGAATACATGGGTGCGATCCTTTTCAGACGTCGGGCTTCCAATGGGTCTGTGGGTAGAACTCCCGTGTTAAGGAAATTCCACATCGGGGTGAACCAGGAATCTCCGGGTTCAATGATGGTGAGAATAGCTGTGGTATTAATGTGAATGCTGGATTCAGGTACATCCATAACAATCACGGGCCGGTCTTTGTCAAGGTTGCCCGAAGCACCGAGCTTGGATAAAGCATCAGCTTGGCAATTTTTGTTTCGAGAAACATGTTGAATGTTGACCTCGTCAAAGTGACTCTTGAGCTGGTGGAACTGCTGTCTGTATTTGCGCAAGTTGTCATCCATGACTCTGCATTCGTCATTGATCTGCTTGACTGCCAACTCGGAATCGCTACGGAGGTGAACCTCGCGGGCTCCTAATTCTTTAGCCAACTTTAGACCCGCTATCATGGCTTCGTATTCCGCGGTATTGTTTGTTACCGGGAATTGAAAGTGAAGAGCATAATTCAGGGTTTCCCCTTGTGGACCAGTGAGAGATACCCCGGCGCCCGCTCCTTGTAATGAAGAAGCACCATCAACATGAATTACCCAGCGTCCTTCAGATTCGGGAGGAAGTCCAGAGTATTCAGCAATAAAATCGGCGAAGATCTGGGATTTCAGGGCATTTTGGGGATGGAAAGAGACATCAAACTCGGATAACTCGAGTGCCCAAGCTAGCAATCGCCCGGATGAATCAAAATTTGCGAAGGCCTTTTTGAGTGGTATCCCGGTATAAACCTTTATGGGATGTGACTGAAAGTAAGGTCGCAACTTCCGGGCAGCTATGACTAGAGCATATGCCGCCTTTTCAATTTGGGAGTATCTGGTTTCGGCGTCCCGAAGTACATGTGAGACAAAATAGACCGGCTTCTGATCGCGTCCCTCTTCGCGAACAAGGGCAGCGCTTACTGCATGTCCTGTTGTTGCCAAATACAACACCAAGGTGTCACCCGCGGTTGGCCTGCTGAGGCACGGTGGATTGGCGAGATAGGATTTGACCTTGTCAAAGGCTATCGCGCATTCATCTGTCCATTCAAATTTGGCCGACTTGCGCATGGCCTTAAAGAAAGGAAAACAAACATCCCCAGATCTCGCAATAAACCTGTTGAGAGCGGCCAGTTTACCTGTGAGAGATTGCAGCTCTTTGAGATTTCGGGGGGGCTTCATGTCGAGTATGGCTTGTGATTTGGAGGGATGAATCTCAATGCCTCGCATAGAAACCATGAAGCCAAGGAATTTACCACCAGTTAAACCGAAGAAGCTTTTCTTTGGGTTGAGCTTCATGTTGGCCGAATTTAATGTGGCGAAGGTTTCGCGGAGATCTCGGACATGGTCGAGGTCAGACATGCTTTTGACGAGTAGATCATCTACGTATGCCTCTACATTTCGTCCAATCTGGCCTTGGAAAACGGTGTTAACCATTCTTTGGAATGTGGCCCCAGCATTGCGCAATCCGAAAGGCATAACCCGGTAACAATAAAGTCCCGAGTTGGTAGTAAAAGCAGTTTTTTCCTCGTCGGCTTGGCTCATCCGGATCTGATTGTACCCGGAGAAGGCATCCATGAAACTGAGATAAGCATGTCCCGAGGTTGAATCGACCAATTGATCGATTTTGGGTAAAGGGAAAGGATCCATAGGACAAGCTTTGTTGAGATCGGTATAATCGATACACATACGCCAGTCGCCATTGGATTTCTTGACAAGCACGGGATTGGCTGTCCATTCTGGGCATTCGACATTTCTTATAAAGCCAGCGTCAAGTAATTTCTGTACCTCGCGCTTGACGGCTTGCTGTCGTTCGTCCCCCATATTGCGCTTCCTCTGTCTGACTGGTTTTGACCCTGGTTTAATGTGCAATCGATGCTCGGCAATTGACCTAGGAATACCTGGCATGTCGGCTGCAGTCCAAGCGAAAACAGATTGGTTTTCTTGGAGGAATTTGATTAACTCGGCCCTTGCCGACCCTTGGATCGCCTTTCCTATATTAAGTGTTTTACCGTCACCTAATTCAATTTGCTCGACTTCATCAACGGGCTCAAGGGGAGCTTTCACCTCAGCTTTATCCACTGGGTCCAATGCGAGGTCGGTGTTTGGAGGCAAAAAGTCAGTACTAGAACGCAACCGCTGTGGATTGGTCTTTGCATCAGGCTGATCGACTTGGTGAACAGAACCTCCATGACCCTGAATGGTTGTCATGTAGCATTCGCGAGCTACCTGCTGTTGGCCACATTCTTCCCCTATCCCGTTGTCGGTGTGGAACTTGATTTTGAGGTGGGAAGGAGAAATGATAGCACCGATTTTATTCAAGGTCGCTCTACCCAAGATCGCATTGTACGCAGAAGGGGCATTCACGATGAGGAAGTCCACCATGACTTCCACTGCCCGGGGGGATGTACCGAATGTCACTTTAAGTGGCATCATTCCCCGAGGTTGAAGGGCGTCTCCCGTGAAGCCTATCAAAGGTGATATGTGTTGTTGGAGGGCGCGAGTGTTGAGGCCCATTTGTGTGAAGGCTGGTAGGTACAAGATGTCGGCCGAGCTGCCGGTATCAACTAACACCCTTTTAACCCGATGAGTGTTGATCTTGAGGTTAAGTACTATGGGATCATCATGTGGGCCCGAAATTGCGCCGAGGTCTTTCTCGGAAAAAGATATCGCTTCCTCAGATCGAGGCCGTTTCTTATCATTTATGGCTTCAACTGGTAGGACAGTGGGGTATGGTTTTCGATTGTCACGTGGTAAGATTTTTCGGGCAGTACCGTGATGACCCCCACTGATCACATTAATGACAGGACTACCCTGCCGCTCCGGGCGTCTTATCTCGGAATCATCTCGGATTTGGGGATTGCCCTCCCCAACCCGAGGTCCCGTGTAATCCTGTCTATATGGAATAGGTTTCTTAAAAACATTACCTTGACCATTGTATTTTTTGAAAAACTTTTTGAAGAAGTCGGGGTTGATGAACTCGACTAGTTTTCCTTCTCGGGCTAATCTCTCCAGGATGTCCTTCAATTGGAGGCATTCTGCGGTGGAATGCCCGTTGAATCCGTGGTATTCACATTTCTTCGAGTTGTCGACCACCGTAAAAATGTTCTTTGGCAGCGGCGGGGGTAGATCGAACATGCCTTCTATGATGTTGTACATCTCATGCCGCTTCTTAGTGAGAGGAGCATATCGCACAAAATGCTGTCGGTACCCTTTAGTACCGGAAGTGTGCTCGGTTGGTTGGGTTTGCCGAGGTTCTCTTTGATTGCGAGACCTATCTTGAGTCTGTTGTTTGTTTGTTGGACGAGGAGATCGGGATCGGAACCTCGTGGGACTGCCATTGTCGTCCTCAGCGCGGATGTAACCCTCAGCAAAGGCTACAAATTCCCTCAAAGTAGTCATTTTCTTCATATGCGCCTCGTAACGCAAAGTACCCGGACCCCCCTTGCGAAGTCCTTTCTTGATGGCAGCCAAGGCGAATTCTTCGTTGAGATTCTGAATTCGCCGAGATGCTTGGATAAACCGATTAACAAACGCACCTGTCCTTTCATGCTGTCCTTGGACAATGTCTAGGAGCATCTCGCATGTTGCTTGCGGTGGCTTAATAATCGTGTATCTTTCCAGGAACAGTTTTGCGAAGTCTTCAAACTTGTTAATGGATCTCCGAGGTAGCGTCATGTACCAGTCCCATGCTTCGCCTGTTAAACAAGTGGTGAAGACGCGGCACATGATGGCGTCAGTGGCTCCCAGGAGGCGAAGTCGCTCAAGGAATCCGTACACGAAATTATGCGGATCCTGAGTATCACCGCTGCCCCGGAAGCTGGGAAGAGTTGTTGGGTACTTGAAATCCGTCATGGAATGGCGGTAGATGTCCCTAGAAAGTGGGCCATCGTTGATCCCCATAGGTCGAGAGGTGGCACCTGTCTTCTGGGATTCTATCTCGGCCAATTTAGCCGCAAGCCTTGTCTGAATCAATTCTTCTATTTGAGCCATATTTACGCCTCGGGTCGGGGTAGGTGATCGCCTGTTTCTTCTATGATCATCTCGGCGAGTTCTATCCCGACCTCGGGGTGGGCTTCGTTCGCGTTCCCTGCGGGAGCGCGACTGTTCTCGGCGTGACGGTCTGGAACCTCTGCCCTGGTTGGCTGATTCGCGCTCATTGTTATGGCGAACTTCGGGTTGCTCAACCTGGGGCTGTTTTTCGGGATCAGGTTCCCTACTTTCGCCTTGCCCTTCCTGCTGTCTTCTTTCGGTTTGTTGAGCTCCTGTCAGTGGAATGTTTTGGTCCTGACGTTTGGATTGGACCTGTTGGTCCGGCAGGATGGGCGTATCTGTTTCACTACCAGTTCGAACATCTATGAACTGAGAGTTCAAATTTCTGGGATGAATTTTAACTGGTCGACTAAGGACACGGTTTGCTGATAGAGGCCGGGAATGTGGTGCCTCCGGGGCAGTTAGTGGCACAGTCTGGATTATAGGTCGCAGCGGCACTTGTTGGGAATGTGGCGTTGGACCTGTCACTGGATATACCCCTTGAGCGCCTCCCGGACCCCATTGTGCAGGTGGTGTCGCATAAGGATACTGGGGGTACATCGGGGTGTATGGTGTGTAGGTGGTCGCGCCATAAGGGTAAAATGGCGTCTGTTGAGTGTAGTGCGGTATGTATGGTGGGTGATATGTACTGAGTAGCGGTGTTTGTTCAGTAAACAATGGCCGGCTCGTGTGTCCTTCAGTAAACAAAGGGTGAGCAGCCATGTCGAGGCCTATGTGGCGAGGTTGTGTCGGTTGAGGACCAGAAGGTCGTATTATCGGATTGTTAGGCCTCGCCGCGTGAGGCTGACTGTGGGAGGGGTTCCCTGTAAGCGGGGTTACAAGGGGAGGTGGTGTGATCATTGAACCTAGCGGGATTGTAACTCCTGGTGGGAGCGGAACTGACGTGTTTTGTTGAGCCATCTAAATCTCTGTATGAGCGAAGGCGTGGCCCCACGGTGGTTGATACGTCCTATCTCGGGAGATGAGGCCGTATGGGAAATTGGGCTGAGTCGGATTCGTCCTGCCAAAAGATGGCAGGCCGAGGTGTGAAGTGAGTTGTGAACTCGGGGTGGATTGTGAGAGATTCTGGCTCTATCCTGTATGATCTCTCTTGTGGTTGGAAAACGTGTCCCCGCTTCATGGGAATCACTGCCTTATATAGTCCGTCCATAACTGCTATCTCGGGCAGTTATGGAGGACGTGGGTAGTTATGTCAGCCGTTACTGGGATGGGAGGCATTAAGTTAGCCGTTTCCACTATCATCCCGCACGTCGGTTAACACGAACTCATTTAAGGCATATTGGGGCCGCTGTATTGGGCCCCGACTTGGTGGATATTTGGGCCTTTCATATGACTTCGGGTTGGCCTCTTAGTGAGGTCCGAATCCCAGTCGTTCATGGCCCAGTTTAAATTGAAGGGCCTGTGGAACATGTGGCATCTTTATCATTACCTACACCAGCACCTCATTCCAGACCGGCACCAGTAGACGATAAAACTAGATCGGATTTTGAAAATATTAACAAAATTCCGGAGGAAGATATGCAAACTGGGGATGAATTTGAGTGAGAAAACAGTGAGAAAACTGGGACTTTGATCACCTAGAGGGTTGTGATAAATATGGTCCAATGCCCATTCGTAGAGAATACGGGAATATGCTGCTTAGTGGCCGGACTGATACGCACCCGTTCGTAGACTTCAATGATATATCTGATTTTAAAGAAGCATATATTGGTTACTATGGGAGACGGATTGAGTACAAAAGTGAGCTCACGCCAGAGCAATATTTTAAAAGCAAAGAAGAGTTAATAAAGAAGATTAGAGAGTACCATATTGATAAGAATCAGAAGATTAGAATGAAGAAAAGTGACATGGATCGTATTCAGGTGGTGTGCAAGACTCCGGGTTGTGATTAAGAACTTAGGGGAAAATAACGAGTTTTAGAGATGCATGGGCTATAACGAAGAAAGATCACACATGTAGATATGAATACTCAATGAAAGATCATGAATGTCTCACGGCATCAATCATTGTCGATACCATTGAGACCTCTATTAAGAAGACCTCTGTATGAGCATCTAGGGGGTGGCAAACTGTGTGAGGGTTAAGTATGGCAATGTAATCCTGAAATACAATCGACTGTGGAGGGGTCATGAGCTTACAATAGCCCGACAATTTGGGAGCTATGAGGGTTCATACAGCTTGCTGGAACCACTGCTTATGGAAATCTGCGACAAGAATCCCAGCTTTAAGTATCAATTTTTGACCTGTCCTTTACGAGATAAACACGGAGAGCTTATTGAAGGAGTTACTCAATTCAGGGTGGTAGCCTGGGTTTTTGGTCCATGCATTGTAGCGATTCAATACTTGAGACTAGTGATCAGTATAGATGCATGTTTCTTGTCTGGACGGTATGAGGGGAGGCTTTTGATAGCTTGTAGCTATGATGTCGAGAACCAATTGCTGCCTATAGCATTTGCAATTGTGCACAAGGAGGATGGTGAGAATTGGGGTTTTTTCTTGTAGTGGTTGAGGAATAAAGTGCTTGGAGCTGATAGATTCGTTTGTGTTATATCGGACCAGCACAAGGGTGTCAAATCTGCACTGACAGCAGAATACGGATGGTCTCCAGAACTTTTTGTGCACAAGTTTTGTATGCAGCATGTTGCTGACAACCTGGTCCAGAATTGTGGAAATGACAAGTGGTTCGGATGGAGATTCAAACAAGGAGCCAGGAAGAAGAAGCCAAGAAGGTTGAAAGAGATGTTCAAAGAGTTTGATGTGGTATGTCTAATTTATAATATTTTGTTTAATTATTTTATAAGTAGATGAGGCAAATGAAGTAACACCTATTTGTTCTTGTGCAGCTAAATCCAATGTGTAATGCATTTTTAAAAAAGGTGGGCAAAGTACGTCCCAATGATGTGATGAAGCTGTTCAATTATGAGAATATTTTCTAAACATGTGATGGAGAATACCGATTTGGTATCATGACAACAAACGGCTCCGAGTCGCTGAACAATGTCTTTCGGACGAGCCGGAGTATGCATGTGGCTACCATTGTGGAGGATACGTTCTATAAGTGCAACATATGGTTTGTTGAGCGGTAGAAGCCAGCCATGGATTTAAAAAATGCAAATTAGTTATTTTCCCAATGGGTGGAGCTCAAGTTCAAAAAATGGCGGCTCAAAGCTGCAGAAATGCATTTGGTCTCTTATACGCACGGTGAAGGTCAGTACCAAGTTTCATCCCCAAATGAGTACATTCCAGTCACCCGCGGCTCTAATGGAAGTATGGACATTCATAAGGAGTTTCAGTATATTGTGACACGTGGGCCCGGCAACAAAATGGAATGTACATGCAGAGGTATCCAATTAACATCTATTCTGTGCGCTCATATCTTAGCAGTTTGTCGTGCAAGAAACTGGAGCGAGAACTAATTTGTTGCAGACTGGTATACTGTGAACTATCTTGAAAGTACTTGGAGTGAGGTGTTTGTTCCTTATGACAATATGGGCGAATGGCTAGTTTGCCAATCTCCTAGAATTCTTCCTATCAAGGCTTGGATTGGGGTTGGGAGGAGAAAACACATCCGTCATGTAATAGAAGGGGTATGTAACAAATGCAATGTAGAGGCTAGAAACGCAGCAAATACATCAAAAAAATGAGTGAGTTATCGCAGATGCAATGAGTCACAAGGGTCACGGCGTAGCACAACTACAAGCCATTTAGATGCATCTGCTATGTTTGCAAAAGCAATGGGGCAGTTGCCATGGGGGAAGAGGCAGTTGGAGTGCATGGAGAGCCATCTGGTAGCCAACTAAGGAGGTAGCTTATTTATTTTGATGCAGCTTTGAGAACTATTTTATTTGCAATTTATGTGGATTTTATTTAGACTAAGTTATGAGTTAGTTGAATGTTAGTTTTTATAACCTTATTGTTTTTTTTTCCACATTCAAAAATTAATTCTGGGATTTCTACTAAACCAAAATTTTGGTTCTTGTAATGAAAATGTAGAGAAACATCAAGTCTACATTCAAATAAAATGCATCTAAATTTTAAAATCTAATAATACTACTTCTTAGAATGAGCCTTGAAAGTACATGGAACAAACTCCTTGTACGATGTTGCCGTATTTGGATTAGTGACAATAGACGAAGTGCTGGCCTTACCAGTATAAGTACACGGAACAAACTCATCGTCTGACGTTGGAGGCTCTGGATCAACCTTCTTTTTTTCAAACCGTAGCCATAGGGGTTTTCCACAAAGTCATCGTCTGAAATTTCATACCGAATAGGCCGTCTAAAAAATTTCTCCATCAGACATACTTGACAGTTATTTTTATCACGGTATACTTGACAGTTTTTTTCCCCTCATTTTTACCTAGATCACTAATTGACCCTCCTCTCGATACGCCAAGATGGAACGATCTACATCGGTTGCTACTATTCATCCTATTGTCACCCGAAAAATCACCTCCGAAATCGCCCTTTTTGTCTCAGAAACTGCCTTTTCTTTCTCTCTTTCTCTTCCTATCTTTTTTTCTTTCTCTTATGTGATTTTGAGTGAGTTGTGAGAGGGAGGAGAGAGAAAGAGGGGTATTATAGGGTCTGAAAAAGAAAAAAAATATTCCCAGCCGGCCAAAAAATGACCGGTTCTAATTTTAATCCCGGCCGGCCATTTTTTGGCCGGTTTGGGCATTTTTAAAAATACCCAGCTAAGCTGGATATAATTAATAATTTGTATTTAATATTGGATATTAATAAAAATGTCGGAAAAGATAGTAGCAGCTTTTCAGTTTTATATGCAAATCATATTTTAATTAGATTAAAACACAGAGTGAAGATGAAATCTTAGAAAATTAATTATCGCTTGTAAACTGCCCTAGATTATTGCAATTATAAAAAAGAAACGGACACGGTTACAATTTCCCCGGTTAGCACTTAGCAGTGTCACGATAAGCTCACAGCCCAAAATAAAACCTGAGGCCTTCTATATAAAGTTTATGTTGGGCTCAATCAGTAAAAAAGTTGGTACATGGAACTGAACAAAAATAGTAAGTTTATGTTGGGCTCAATCAGTAACAAAATAGGTACATGAACCGAACAAAAATAGTAAGTTTATGTTGGGCTCAATCAGTAACAAAATAGGTACATGAACTGAACAAAAATAGTAAGTTTATGTTGGGCTCAATCAGTAACAAAATTGGTACATGGAACTGAACAAAAATAGTAAGTTTATGTTGGGCTCAATCAGTAACAAAATAGGTACATGAACCGAACAAAAATAGCAAGTCGAGGACATAAACAAGTACCGTCTTCATCAAATTGACTTTTCTTTTTCTCTCTCTTTCTTAGGAAAATAAAAGAAGTTTCAAAAATTGCTATATCCTTCTTAATTCACCAAAGGGAAAAAGGATAATTTTACCTCAGAAATTAGTATATGAAGTTAGAGTGGAAATAACGTGCCGTGCTGTGATTAACACGCCGTAACTTTAGTCTCGTGCTATGTTGTGCTGTGATAAAGTTAATTTTTCATGTGCCATGCTGTGCCGTAATCAAAATGTCAAGGGGTGATCACGACACGCGAATGGTCACGCTACGTGAGTCGCGCAGTGTCTAAACGTGCCGTGACCAAACGTGACCATTTTATCATAATTTAAGTTAGTTTATTCCAGATCCACCATTTGGTCAAAATCTAACGGTCATAATTACACGTGACTCGCGTGACCACATGCCGTGCCATGACTAGATCTTTTGCGTGACGTGCCGTGCCAAATTTTCAAAAGATGGTCATGGCACGGGATACGCGAGTCACGGTACGTAACTGACATGCGTGCCGTGCTGTAACCGTACCGTAACATGACGAAACCGGCTCCGTCGTGCTATTTTTTCCACTCTATTTGAAGTGATACCAACCTCAGAATTTGGGATTGTTCGGCAACACAAGATTAAACCTCCTTGAGCTTCCTTTCACCTCTTTTAGCTTATTTAGTCACTTAATCTTTCCAAGCACCGACTCCTTAACGAGGATTAAAATTTCCTTCTTTAGTCTCATTTTGTTCAAATCTTAATCCTTTGTCTGAACCTTACGGCAACTCTACTCCAAGATTAAGCCTATTTAGCTTTTATCTCCAGATTAAGACAACCGAACATGAGTGCTTAAGATTTTTATCCTACTTGTGTTGCCAAAGGGACATTGAAAATTTTCATTAAATTTCAACAAATTAAAATTTTATTTACGACAACTGTAAATATAATAAAACGAGTGAGGCTATAGTACTATGCATGGCCCAGATTGGTCATATTATGTATTAATATTTTTGTTTTTAATATTCAAATAGTTAATTTAAACAATTCAATATAATTTTTATATGAAATGTACTTACAAACTAAATTTTATATTTTAGATTTTTTTACTATTTTTTTAAAAAGGTAGAATAGTTTGAATGGTCTAAAATATTTACATCAAGTGATTTTCTACTATCTTAACAACAAAAATAGTATTCCATTTTTAAAAAATATAAAATTTGATTCAGAAGTACGGTTTTATTTGAAAATCATGTTAAACAGTTCAGATCAACAGTTTGTAAATAAAAGTATCGAACTATTGATTCATATTACAAACCAGTATGCATTGCAGGTAGTATTGGAGCCTCACTCGTATAAAACAACTATACCCAAGGAATATATGCTCATGTCACCAGCTGTCACCTAACAATTTGGATAAGCTTACTAAGGGACCCTAACTCCTTGTTTGTTTGGATGGAGAGCAGGGGAAGGAAGGGGAGGTGAAGAATGGAAGGAAATGGAATGGAATAGAAATAAGATTAACATATTTAACATCATTGTGTTTGAATAATTAATGAGAGAAAATAAATTTAATTTTTCTTTTCGTTTTATTTTTTGTTTGGTTGATTAAAATTTAAAAGGTTAATGAGAAATTCGATAATTGTTGTAGGTTTGTGACAAAAAACTTGTATGAGAAATATATAGGTAAAGTTAAGCATTTGTACTATTTTTTCTAAAAATATTTGCAACAAAATTTATTTCCATCTATTACACCCCAAATCAAAAGAAAACCGATTCTATTGATTATAATGATACAAGATTAAACCTTTCACTTCCTATACCCTTCACCTCCAACATAATTTTATCAACTAAATACAATTCAACGGAAAGTTTTCTTTTCTTTCCATTCCCTCCCTTCCTCTGCTCTCCATCCAAATAAGGTGTAAAATCACGTTTACCTCACAATCCAGTCACGTATTTTGGATCTCGGAAGAAATAAATATCACTATGTTTGCATCGTAGACCTCTGAACAAAAGACTTTATGATTATAGACACATAAATCCACTAGCATTTAAGCAAAAAAACCAAAAAAAGAACTGCTAAATGAATAAATACAGGAAAACTGCATACCCCTAAATTCAGCAAATTAAAAGCTCGTTGAAAAACTTGCCTTATCTTTTAATTTGCAAGAGTTTATACAGATGGAGGGGGCTTATATTCAAGCATTTGCTTTAAGTTTAGCCTAATTGAAGGACCCATTGTTGAGCACATATATGCACTCCTCCAATATACTCCTTTTGCACCTTTTGGCTTGTTCGTTTCCACAGATCGCTGAAATACCATTAAGAGATTAAATTTGAATTCTGATATAAAAGAAGTGAATCATTGCACATTATTGCTATCTATTTGTTTTATTGCAATAATTTCTTTTGCCATAAGGTGGTACTACATGATAATTATTTCCCGATCGGCTTCAAGTTATCCTATTTGCATGCAAGTCTTAAAACCCATTAGTGTGAAATGCGTACCACTATTTCCATGAAATTCTCAATGAGGTCTTCATCAGGAAAATTGACTTTCCCAAAAAGTACATGAACAATTCCCGTCTTGTCCACACGATATTCAACCTTACCTTTCTTGAACTCATTAATTGCCTGGAAGAAATTTTTTGAAAAAAAAGAAGTAATAGTAAGTGTTACAAGTCAGTTCAAGTTTTAATACTCTGAGCTTGTTGGGTGGGGTATTGATATCTTCTTGCTGGTACTGGTTTGGGGCAGAACGGGTTTCAGGATGGGGTATTATATTAGCTATGTAAATATAAATGGGCTGTTCATCTCCACTTCTCCTTTTAACACATGATTTAAGGCATGGACTTTAAGGCCACTTTTGTTCAGAAAAAGAAATGCTGCTCTTTTATTAGTATTTTGAACCTACTGAAGCAAGAGAAAAGAAAAAAAAGAAATGACCAATATAGCAAACAAAAGATTGTATAGGGTAATTAGTACCACTGTATTAGCACCATTCCATTACTATTTATAGGTAATGACGGGATACCAGTTGTACTACCTTTCTTAAGAGCTTATAAGACTTTTAACGTACTTGGATCTCTGCTAATTTACTTTATTTTTTTTTTCTCTTTTGAGCTGCTTCTTTATTATCTGTATTGTTTTGTTTGTAAATTTGGGGCTTTGCTAATTTACTTCAGAATTTATTTCCACTTTCTCTGTCCTTTTGTTTCAGTCAAAAATTGTATACCTGAGTAATGTCAGTACTGACAGTGCCTGCTTTTGGGTTAGGCATGAGACCGCGGGGACCTAAAATTCGACCCAAAGTAGCCACCTGAGAGAGAAAGAATTGAAACATGAAGCATATTAAGGGCCAAACTAATGGTTGTAACAAGATGCGTATAAAAAACAAAAAGAGGCAATAATAGTTAACTGTAAAATATGAAGTTATTATTCCCAAATCCCCACCTTTGGCATCATTTCAGGAGAAGCAATTAATTTATCGAACTCCATGAATCCTTCTTTTATCTTTTCGATTAGCTCATCTGCACCAAATATATCAGCCCCTGCTTTTTCTGCCTCATCTAGCTTCTCACCTTCCAAATTTTAAGTAGAAGAAAATTTAGGTCTTAATATGAACACAACATTATAAAAATGAATAAATACCTCATAACATAAGAAAGGAGTAAGATACATCCAGAAATGTGGAACGCTCAGGAAGAGAAACTGTTGGAGCCAACAAATTAGTAACCATGATAAAATTCCAAAATAGGAGTTCCACTAGGAAACTATAAGATTTTCTATTCGAGGGTTTAAGTGCCTCTATCATGATATAAGAGTCAAAGCTCAAATACAATATAAAACAGTTTGACTTGATCTATATAACTTTCATTATGTGCATGTAAATGATGTGGTAATTGTCCATGACAGTCTATTGATCAGAACTCTTGATGAACATAAAAATGAAACCAAAATATTGCAACATTTGACGTTTACAAAGAGAAAGTGATATAGATATCATCTAACAGTTTTTAATCTGTAATGCGAGGTTTAGGTTCTTTTGTTAATTTTCTAATTTATGGAAGCAAGCACTTGAACCCTTTCAATTCATTGCATCTACAGCTTGACAAAACTGACTTTTTTGTGCTATCTCACCTCCTTGCACAAGGTGTGTTCAAACGATTTAACTCTTTACACAAAGGTAACAAATTAAACAAGTTTAAGAATATCTACGCAAAAATTAATTTAGGACCTGCTACAAGTGAAATATATAAAAGAGAAGACCATTACCTTGAGCAAGGACAGCCACTTTAACTTTTTGACCAGTACCCTTCGGCAAATTGACCTGTAAATCCATAACAGGAGATAAACAACAGTCAGTATAAGCTTATACCATGCTGGTAGTCAATTTTAGTGAGTTTGATCCCTATCTCTTGTGCATTATAAAAATCATTGCTCAAATTTACCAGCATAATGTTTTAGCGGTTCATCAGCCAAAAAAATAAATATAAAAATGAGCAAAAATAAAGTACAAAATTAAGGAACATACCGATGCACGAAGCTGTTGGTCAGCGTACTTTGGATCTAGATTGAGCCTGAAATGTGCCTCAGCCGACTCCACAAATTTTGTGCCTGCCATCTGCTTCATAAGCATAATGGCTGAGGGCACATCATGATCTTTCCTCCAGTCTCTTAACTTCTGCACCTCCAAAAAGCGCTTTGAACGGGTCTTCAGAAAAAAAGAAAAAGAAAAAAAATACTACATCAATAAGAATTTTGTTGCATTGTACCAGGTCAAATGAACTGTACAGAGCCTTGACTGTTTAGCACCAGTTGCTTCCTAAGCCTCAAAGATATTCAGTCATATGCCATAATAAAAGCCTCTAGTATTACAATTGATTAGTTCTCTTTTCGCTGGTTATATTTGCAAGGCGTTTGACAAAATGTTTGTAAGAGCAACCACTTGGGACTCAGTACCAAGCTTGTAATGAGCCATGATAATTACTCGCGAGGTGTTTGACGAAAAGCTCCTGAGGGCAACCATTACAGGTTCTGTACCTAGCTAGACAGGCATCACACCAGTACCTTTCTAGAGGGTCTTAAACATTATAGAGGTCATCTCCGAGCTCTACAATGGAAAAATTATGAACAAACAGGTGGCTACCTGATAAAAAATATAACAAAAGTAAATTATATAAGAAGATAAAATTACTCTGTCTCTCTTATAGGGAAGAGCAGCCTTTCCTTTCTTAGGCTTGGTAGGAGGCGTATAAGCGAGCCCCTTTGTTACAGACCCATCATCCTTCTCCTCTTCCTCTTTGTCATCCAACTCGGCTGCAGTGGCCCCAGCCACGGCCCGATGAGTCAGCTGTTTGATCGAGACCAGAAAGCGCAAGTTGGGGCAACTGAGAGTCAGAGAAGGGAAGGGAGAGTGATGCGAAGAGAGAGCGAGGAACAGAGAAGGCGGAGCGGCGCCGAGCTTGGCGGGGGAGAGCGCGGCGGGTGGAGAGAGAGTGTAAGATGGAGTGGCGACGATGGATGACGCCATTGCCGAGAGGCGATGCTCTGTATCCTACTCCGTGCAAGGTTTTCTAGGGGTGAAGAGAAAGAAGATAAGAAGAAAGACCAAGCGTTTTAAGCTTGTGACTGTGACTGTGTCACTGTGGCCTCGCGCTATCTTGTTCCAGCTAGAGCTAGCGCCTTTTTAAGGCATGATCCGAATCCGATAGCAATTTAACGGTGCGGGTTTACAGGGAATTGATTAGTGGTATCGGATCCGTGCAATTTGGGAACTTGTTTTTTCAATATTTTATAAAATTTCTACATTTTTTTTTTTTGTGTGGTAATTGGGAAAGGTGATATCGAAATGCGGTTGTTTTGTATATATAGAGAGTTATTTATTATTTTTGAAAATTTTGTACATTTCATCTTTATTTTTTATTTCCTCCGGAATTTTTTTTTCGAGCAAGCAATTGATTGGATTGTGGTTACAAGGCCTCCACTGAAAGTTTGCATGAAAAAAAAAGGTGATATTTGATAATTATTTCAATACAGAACTTGTATCAATAACTCGAGTATGCAGAACTATATTTTTTTTTGTGAGTAAAATTAAGGATCAAAGTTCTTATTTGTTTTATTGATGATTAAATAAAAGTATGGTTTTGAAATGAAACCTGTTACAGGTTTTTGAAAAGATCACTCAACAAGTTCAACAAGTGATTTGTGATAAAGTAAAAATAAAGAATTTTTTTAAAAACAATATTAAAATTCTTCTAGTGAATCTTCATGTGATCACTGAATAATTTGCCACTGATTCTAAACATATCTTACCAGTTCCTCCAAACGGCCCAACATAGAACTCCTAGGGCTGAGAGAAATGCCGTCATCTCCCCCAAATCATCAAGCTTGACCTAGACCATCTTTGATTGGTCCAGTTTATACACGGCATATGATGCCATCGTACTATCTTTGAGCACACAAATCAGCTTCCCGGCTAACTCTAGCAAATAACAATCTTCTTCTTTGATTTCAGAGCCCCCCCTAGAGTGGATTGGCACTAGTATGTTGAGAAACCTGAACTTCTTTGTAATTGGATTGAAGGCCAAGAGATCTCCCTCTCTTCCTAGGATGTAAAATTCACCACTAAGAAATACAGGGCTGGCAGATGTAGGACGAAAAAGATTGTCAGAAAGATCTATTTTTACTAAATTCCATTTCTGCCGTCCACGATGCCATGTGAATAATCCACATCCTTGAAAAGACTTCAGAGTAGGTCCGATGGGCGTTATGACCATCCGATCTGCATCAAGATTCGTGTGCTCCGCATCAAAATCTGTGCAAATCTGTATCAATTTCCGTGCTCATAGATCTTGATGCTAATCGTACGGTGCTAGAGCTAATTGAACTTAAATGTGGGTCCGATGCCCATCGGACCTACTCCTATCTCCCTTGAAAATATGTGCAAACTTCAAGCACGATGCAATCTGAATCAGTCGGGACAGAGGAAAACGAAAATGATAACACGTTAATTACATTAATCAACCACGGCACTGATGCAAGTTTGATCCCTTGTTTTGTTAATGGATTTAAGATAAATAGAGACGGCTTTCTATTAGATGCAATAATCTTGTATGTATCTGGAGAAAGAGTTCCATGATTTGCAAACAGATACCAGGCGTATACGATCTGGCAAAGGGAGAAATGAGAGGAGTTCTTGTATCATTTCTTCGGGTATATCAACCCAAGATATCGATATGTCATTTGTTCTCTCTTCACCCTAATAAATTTGAAAGTGAGGCTTCTTAGCGTCAACAAATTATAAAACATTAAATAAGAACCTAGCTTTTAACATTAATTTCACATAACTAAAAGATTGTCGAGATGGTTTTACATTAACTTAGTATAGTAGAGAATGCCCGTACCTCACTTGATGCTTCTCGACCTTTGATACAGATACAAGTAATCATTTTTAAAAATTTATATATAAAACTAAAAAGAAGCGCACCTACGAGGTACCACCCAGTATATATAATCTGTTCCATGCATTAGTCTCCTCAGGAAGTAGCACCTTAAAAGTGGTTGTCTGATCATCCAAACAAATTGTATACAACCTCAGGCCGTCCTCGTCTGGTTGCAAAACATAGATACAATTGCATTGCACTCCCGGATAATTTGCAGATAATGAGATATTGTAATCCTTACCGAGCAAGAAACTGCGACGGTTTATGCTTTCAGTTCTCACCCAAGGTAAATTTTGTTTAGATGTCCAATTGGGAACTTTTCCCTCCCAAATTTGAAAATTTTCACCTACTGGCGTCTGGCTGAGAGGCATCCAGTGTATAAATTTCAACATCAGTGACTTTTCCTGACAAAAATTTAACCAGAACTGCGAAGACACTCTCGTTGGAAATAACTAAATGGCAAGTTTTATTGTCAAATAAACGGGGGACGTGTATGATTTGCCCAACAATAGCACCTGTAGGTAACAACTCTAAATCAATGACCACAAGTTCCTCTGTATGAGTCAGCGCATAAACTTTCCCCTGGCTTACACCAACTATTCCGCTATACCACGAATCTAAGGCGGGTCGGATTTTGACCCAGTTTTGGTCGTTGGGTCTAGTATAAAGGATAAAATCTTGACCCTTAAGGATGGTTATGATAAGACACTTGGGAGATGTTGGAGGTGATGAAATTGCAAAACAACCGAGGGATTCGAATGGCTCTGGCATTGCGGGAAGCTCGATTTCATGAAATGAGGTGAGGTCCAAGAGAGACATTCCTTTACTCTTTCTATGGAGCAATAGGATCCACTCTCCAAAGCAACCAAGGCATATCTTCCCTTGCATCTCTGGTACCGAACGTTCCTCGATGCTGCCATTAGAAGGATTTATGAAGATTATTGTGCGCTCTTTCGTTCCATGCAACTGGATGTCTGGATCGAGGAATCCAATATAATCATAATTGTTTCAGCTTCAAAAATTTAATTAGATTTCCAATTTTGTTATCTCTAGTTGCTTTCAACATTGACAACATAATAGTAAAACCAGTTTTGCTATTTGAAGAGCTTTTTGTCCATGTATATTATATATCCTGGATATTAATTTATGACAGAAAAGGAAATTGATCTGTTGCATGTCTAGCAATATTTTTTGAAATACTTTTTCGACGGTGCTTGCGGAAAGCAAAAAATCAAGTTAAATTATTTTAATCAATACCAGTTGCACTTAGAATGTGGTAGCAAACTTAGCAGAAATAAATAAATAAAACTGTATAATCCCACCGAAAAAAGGTTTGGTAATTAACTAATTATAATGTAGTGATATATAGTTTACCAGAATTAAAGTTTTATTTCAGTGATCTATTACTAAGAACTAATTAATATCCAGATCTATTTAACTCAATTTTAATATTTTAATCTAAACATGGGCCACTGTCACTTTAATATGGTATCTCCTTGACAATTCAAATGCAACAGTTGCTAGAAATTTTCAGAAAAAAAAAAAAAGAATGTTTGAAGTTGCCCTCCTTTATATATGTCAATTTCACAGGCTGGCATACATATATTAAAAATGTAAAATAAAATAATAAATGCATATACAAAAGTCCTTTCTATTTTGCCTAAATGGTTAAACATAGAGTAGCTTTGCCAGAAACCCAAACATTATTTAAAAAAAATTGTGGAGAATAATACAAATGTTAGTAGTTGTTCAGCAAACCTGGAGTAGAGGGCAAATTTAATTGGAATAAATTGTCTAGCTGAACAGAGGTGAAACAATGTGGAATAGAGACATGGAAAATCAACTTTTCTATGATTTCTCCACCTTTCTTCTTGCATGCAACAAGATTGGAAAACTCTCCTCCCGGATTATTTCTCCGGTGTATTTCTGGCCTTCTGTTTCCTAAAAAAAAAAAAAAATTTCTTGCCTTCTTATCCAAGCTTGGAAATACAATGTCGAGCATTTCCTTTCACCGGGTTCAAATTGTTCCTCCATTTGAAGATCTAATGTTCCCTCTCCTTATGGAGCAACTAAGTACAGTAGATAGACCTCTCCATCTCTTCTAAGAGCTAATGTTTGTCTGATTTAGTTTATATTTATTGCTTTGTTTTTTAATGGATGCATTATATTTTGACATCTCCAGCTTAGATTGTTTATCAAGACTCAATTGTTCCTCTATTAATTTACAGAAAATGATTTGAGCCTCGATGAAGCTTTTATTAATCAAGACTCAATTTTCATTTCCAGAGGCGGCAGGCTTCAACTGGTAAGATCAGTATTATCAGCAATCCCAATTTACTATATGATCTGTTTTCAGTTGCCGGGGTGGGTCATTGAAAGACTGGATCGAATCCGTAGGAGGTTTTTATGGGGGAAAAACGCTTCAGATGACCGTGGCATGTCTTGGATTAACTGGGAGCTTGTCTGCACTCCAAAAGAATGGGGAGGTGTCGGCATTTCTGATTTGAAATTGCAGAACAAGGCTTTGCTTCTTAGGTGGTGGTGGCGCGCACACCACATGCAAGCTTCGCTTTGGTTCACTGTATTGAACATGCTAAAAAGGCCGGCCAATATGAATTCAGGCCCCATGCTCTGGACAATGTCTGGTTCCTTTTTTTGGCGGCAGCTGCAAAAACTACAAACACTATTCCATCACTCAACAACCTGGACAGTAGGCAATGGGCTATCAATCTCCTTCTGGTTCCATTCATGGGACACTGCGCCCCTCCGTCCCAATTGTCCTCCTAGACCAACCTTGCCAAGACTCTCCTTGAAAGAGGGTCTCCCACGGTTTCAGGAACTACTTCCAGATCACCAGCTGCCAACTAGCACAATGCAGTTCACTAATGAAGCCGATGTGATTTCCTGGAAATGGACACCGCATGGATTGTATTCTGCAAAATCAATCTACGCAATTCTAAGTGGATGTGGCAAAGAGAGAGACCCCTTTTATAAGCTGTGGAAATTCAAAATCCCTCCAACGGTACGCTTCTTCATCTATTTATTGCTCGAAGGAAAAGATCCTCACCAGGGATGAGCTGCGTAGGCGGCATATCAACTGCCCGGTGCATTGTGTTATGTGTTCCACGAATCAGGAAGAATTGGCTTTTCACTTGATTTTTCAATGCGATTATGCAAAATCGGTATGGCTCTCGATGGAAAGGATTTTAGGATGTAGGCTACGGATGTATCATGTTAGTCTATTCCAAATGTGGGAATCCTTATTATGGCAATTTTCTGGCAGTACCACAGAAGGTCGGGTAGAGGGCTCTACTACCTTATCATGCATCTGCTGGCACTTATGGTGCCAGAGAAATGAGATGATATTCCACAATAAGAGGCTGCCTCCGCAATTATTGGCTGAGAAGATCTGCTCTGTCAGGAAGCTATGGCTTAGATTCTGCTAAGTTTCAATGGAGAGGATGTACTTGTTCCTAATAATATGGAGAGGGGGTTATTAGCAGGGGCGGATCCAAGATTTTTGTCAGGGGGGACAAAAAAATATCAAATCGGGTTTAATTATCTAATTGGGTTTAAATTCATTAATCAATTAGGTACTCGATAAAAAACAATGCTTTAACTTATACTTTCCAATGCTTTGACTTGTAATTTCTGATTCTCATGCAGACTTATAATTCTAATTACCAATCAAAATTCAACAAATTTATTTCAATTTTAATCCTAAATTTAACCCGAATTACAAATCAAACGTCCAGAGGGGGGCAAAAAAAAATTTCAGGAGGAGCAAAGTAGGTTGGAACCGATAAATCTCCACTAAAACTCAAAATCCAGGATGGGGCAGCTGCCCCCCCCCGGAATACACTGGGTCCGCCCCTGGTTATTAGGGTTCAATGTGTGATCGGGTGGTTTCAGGGAGTACACAGCGTGTGTGTTGTATGTACACTTGTAATCGTTTTACTTAATGCAATCTGACAGCCGCTGTCTGACTTAAAAAAAAAAAAGACTCAATTTCCAATTAGACCACACAATTTTGAGGGCTGTATACTGTAATATATTTCTTATATTATGAGGTCTAACTGGCAATTGAGGCATTAATATTATTGGCACCAGCAACTAAAAATATAAATTAGTGGTCAAGTTAAAATTTAACTTTGTTGATTGAATCAACATATGATGAATTTATAAAACATATCCAATAAGGACAATATGCATTTGCAACTATTCCAATCTTCTAATTAATTTTCTATTTTCATAATCCTGACACCACTCTTTTGCATGCTTCCTAAAAAACACTGAAACAAATAAGAAGAATATAGTCTCAATTCAATTCCACTATTCTTCAAATCCAACCCTACCAAAAAGGGATCCCTGGTGAATTTTAGAAAGAAACAAGATCAGATGAAAAATGAATGTGTGAATATACAATTCACATGTTAAATTTAAATTCGATGTTATAGTAATGGATACGGACTTGCACAATTTATCGATGAGTCATTTTTGTTTCTACCATGGGTAAAACTTTGAAAAAGTTTCTACTGCCCATTACTACTATCTTTATTCTCTGAAATTAAACTAAACATTTCTTTCTTTTATTATTTTTTTTGTAGAGAAAAAAAAGCTGCTGAAAACTTATTAATTTTCCCTGAAATCTACGGAATGCTCAAGAAGTGTTTCTAATTTCCAAATGGTGCAATTTTCTCTGCGGCACATCATATAGATAAACTTAAGTATCATAAAACCCAAACAGTAAAATCACAGACAAGTCATTAAAGAAGTTGGGCTCAAACCAAACACAAATTCATAATTTCCCTCATGTCATCAGACATGGGTTGGAAAGCGTGGTTTTGCATGGAGTAAACAAATTTCATTTTCTATACATCCTTTCTAATTGAAAAATTGGGGGCACCTTATATAAAAATTATAGACACTTGTTCCTTCCAGATTCCATCTAACTTCAGAACGTTTGTGTGTATATTTTGATGAAAAAATAATAATTTTACAATTAATTGTATGGAATTCTTTTCTATTGAAATTATTGCTATTTTTTATAAAAAAGAAATTTCTATCAAAGCCTATGGAATTATTCTAGTGGCATCAGGTAGCAAGAAATCTTATCCTAATTGCAGGATGTAAAAATAAAAGTGGAAATCCTTCCCGTTTCCTTTGTCAGGTAGTTGATCCAACGGTACTAAGTACATTTAATGGATAGTTCTAACAAATCGTGAATCATTATGAAATCATTCCAAAGTGCGAATCTATCTCTTTTGGTGTTGGAGGAAACTAAAAAATCATTTTCAACTTTGGACCACTTACTTTCCAGCTAATACAGAAGAGGCTAGGATATCGCCGACATTTATATTTATATCCAAAGTTAATTACAAATTAATAAATATATCCAAAGTTGTTGAAAATTTATAAAAATATTCATATCGGCTATTTTCTGACTGGTTTTTAATTTTTTAATAAATATATCCAAAGAATGATACTGATAAAAACAGATAAAAACAGAAACAGTCGTTAATATGGTTAGTACATGTTTGGTCTAATTAATTTTATACATTCCGTTGCTTAATCTACTTACCTTTGTCTTTTACATAAATTTTCGTACGTAAACTCATTTTTAATACTTGTTCAGTTATTCTTATATAACTAAGATTAATGGCGGATTCAAGAAGGAATTAGGGTAGGCAAGTGTCTAATATGGATTTGAATTTTTATTTTTGATCCAGTACTAATTGTTTAGTGTGCTTACCACAGGAACGATGTAGTGCTTACTCCTGACCTAAGGTAGTCTGATTCTTGAACCAATTCCTTCCGTGCTTTGGTCAATTTTGCGTATTTCGTTTTTTTTATGATTATAATGCTCTATTTCGTAAATATAATGAAGGAGAAGAAGAGAACAAGAAATGTCTGACGGTGAGACCTATCATTACAATTCTAAGGAAATGGGCTGGCCGAACTTTTTGGACATTTTATTATTCAATACATATATTTTGGTTAAATTTTTATCTAAGTTTTAACTTCAATTTGCTAATTTGCTAAGAACAATCCCACTTTGAAATATTCCAAACGAATTTTTAATTATAATAGAAAAAATATTTCAATACGGTATCAATCAATTTCATAATTATAACATATTTTTTTAATAAACATAGTTATAGAGACTGAGTTGTAATTGTGTACCCGATAAATTAATGGGTTTGAACTTAATTAGCCATTTAAATTCAATTAGTGCCCCACTCTAATAGAAATCCTGGATCCACCCCTGACTAAGACGGTACTCTTTAATCCTTTTAAATCAAAATCAAAATCAATTTCTCGTACTAAAGCTCATTTCCAATTCTAAGGAGTCCCAATCTCACATAAACAAAAAAAGGACACTTACCGAGCCAGTACTCTTGTCAAAACGGCCGTTTGGCATGAACACGTCAGCTCTGAACCAGAAAAAAACCACTAATTTTTTTATTAATAGGAAAATAAAAAATAAATAACGATAATAGAGAACGAATTTGTAAAATTTCGAAATATAGGAAAAACATTGTTGTTTAAAACGTCCAACGGACGTTATAGTCCATAACATCCAGCTAATCTCTTAATCCAAACCAGTTCGCTAATTAATTAAACAGAACAAAATAAATTCCAGAACGTTAAGGTCCATAATGTCATAGATCATACAAAAAACTAAAATATATTTGGGCCGTTATGGAACACAGCGTCCGGACCCATTATTTTAGCTAAAACTTTGTATTTTGCATATGCACCTTTAATATAAAAAGTAATGAGCAAAAATTCACTGCATCATGTGATCAACACAAAAATCTGAATCATTCACTGAAAAATTAAAGCATGAAATAAACGGTCACAGATTTCTGCTATTATTTTAAGGCAAATTCTTCAATGGACATAAGGACCTATTTGTAAAATGAACATATTTTCATTTTCAAAGTTCAAACAGTCAATCCGACCATTCAACATTATCTCCATATTAAAATGTACTTGGAGGTCAAATTTTACATTTTTTTGAATTTTTTTACTATTTATTAAGTATTTTACAAAAACTAGTCAAATTCATACCATTGAATTTTGTAAAATACTTATAAATAGTAAAAAAATTCAAAAAAATGTAAAATTTGACCTCCAAGTACATTTTAATATCGAGATAATGTTGAACGGTCGGATCGACTGTTTGAACTTTGAAAATGAAAATATGTTTATTTTACAAATAGGTCCTTATGTCCATAGAAGCATCACTCTTATTTTAATTGTGCTGATTGCGGTTACCATACCAATTATGATTATAATAATCAATATTGTATTGTTGGCTTATTGATTTGTTTCTTTATTTATTGAATAAAAGATTGTCATTTCTAAGAAGATGTGAAAACTAAATAAAATATGAAGAGCGAGGCTATGGTGCTATGCATAGCACGGTTGACTAGTGTACTACGGTTCAATATGGTACTTTTTAAAATCCTAATGGTCGATCCAACCGTTCAATGTGATAACCATATGAATATGTACTTGCAAACTAAATTTTATATTTTTTCAAATTTTTTTACTATTTTTTTAGATAGGTAGAATTTTGATGGTCCAGAATGTTCAAAAAACACTGATTTTTCTACCTATCTAAAAAAATAGTAAAAAAATTCGAAAAAATATAAAATTTAGTTTGCAAGTACATATTCATATGGATATTACATTGAACGGTTGGATCGACCGTTAGGATTTTAAAAAGTACCATATTGAGCCGTAGTACACTAGCTATTGGTGCTATGCATAGCACCATAGCCTCACTCAAATATGAATATGTCTACACCTATGCTTTAATGTTCAAACGAATCATAATTGAATAAAATTAGAAACCTAGTTAAAATAAAAATAATAGGCCCAGACGTTATGTTCAAAACGGCCCAAATATTTTTTTTTCCACACAGGCTCTGGACGTTATGAACCATAACGTCCATAATGTTATGTTTAGTTAATTAGCAGATTATCTGAACGTTATGGAACATAACGTCCTAGACGTTATAAACGATAACATTTTTCCTATATTCTGAAATTTCACGAATTCGTTCCCCATTGTCGTTATTTATTTTTATATTTTTCTATTAATAAAAAAATCGGAAAAAAACCACGTAGATGGAATTCGTATTCTCTACGTTAACTCAAAAGAGAATCTTTTGAGTTAATAAATCTCAACCATCCAATCTATTTTAAGATTCATGCAAACTAGATCTGCACTAATATTAAAGAGCTCCTATGTTATAGAAGCGAGCCAAATTAGCTCAAATCAAACGGTTGAAATTCATTAACTCAAAAGATTCCCTTTTGAGTTAATGCAGAGGATACGGATCCCGGATTCCCGGTAGATGATCAGTTTTGTTACAAATGCAGATAACCATATCAACTTTGGATACCCCTGCGAACTCTCGCTGATGTCCCCACGTGTACATACCCGCGGGGTCCACATATCAGCCTTTTTCATTGTTTTAGTTCAAACACTCTTTCTGACTTATCACACTCGGAGTTTGTCGCTACAGTGAGCGCTCTGCTCATTCAAATCTGCAGTCAACCAACCGTTGAGAAGTTAAAAGAAAGGAGAAAAACCATGGCGACTTCTAGCTCGGCGTTCCCCAAAGCGGAGCTCGATTCTCCGGCGACAGCGGCGGAGGGAGGCCGGAGAGGAGCGGATCAGGCGTACTTGCCCGCGCCGAAGAGGGCTAGGAAGGAGAGAGTGTGTACGGCCAAAGAGCGCATCAGTCGAATGGCACCTTGCGTCGCTGGAAAGCGCAGCTCGATCTACCGAGGAGTCACTAGGTATGCTTTGTTACTGGTACAAAACTAGGTATGCTTTGTAATGCGGAGTATCTGTATTTTAGTCTAGATCAGATGTTGATTAAAAACTGTTACGAATACACTGGAGACTTCCAGTTTTGGCTCAAATAGACATGACAAAATAGCCTCTGAACCTTCTCCAACGATCACACCAGGAAATGATTCTTCCGTACCAGTGCATCACGCAAATGATAAAGGAGATGATAGATTGTTACTGTCTAGTAATTAATCTCAGTAATTGTAAAAAGCTTAGCCTTAGTTCTCTATATAAGCATATTTCTGTAATAAAAAATACAACAATGAAATAATAGAAACAAGTTACAAATATCTTCTTCTTCTCTAATAATTCATAAAAACTAATCAAAATGCACTTGATTAGGTACAGCCACTTTTTATTTTATATCTAGGAAATGAACTATATTGAATCATACTAATAGTTTCTAGATTAAAAACAAAAATAAGAAGTTGAATGGCTTCCATGGTGCTATGTTTTTATGGTTACCTAAACTTTTACTTCATGGGGATAAAACGTGTTTATTTATAATCATTTCTTCCTTTTTGCTTTATGTATTATTTCTGTCTCTTCTCATATTCTGATTATGCTAACTGATTTTAATTTCTTTTGATTTTTTTTTTTATAGACATAGATGGACGGGGCGGTATGAGGCTCACCTTTGGGACAAGAGCACCTGGAACCAGAATCAAAACAAGAAAGGAAAGCAAGGTACAAGCTATGAAATATATTTACCATTTATATAATTACTTACTAAAGGTAGACTAGTGAACTCTAATAAATCCATATTTTTCATTGCTGCTATCTATTATTCATTCCTTAATCTTACTCTGTTGATTTTCTTTTTCATGGAACTCTTCTGGGTAAATTTCCAATCTCCAGTATACTTAGGTACAAATACCTTGCTCTCTCTCTTTTGGCCTTTTTTAAAAGCTGGTATTACACAGTAGTTTGGCTCTACATTAAAAAAAAAAAAAATCTCAGGTGCATATGATGATGAGGAGGCTGCAGCGAGAGCCTATGATCTAGCTGCTTTAAAATACTGGGGTGCCGGGACTCTTATTAATTTTCCTGTAAGTTTTATTTGTCCAATCTATACAACTAGAAACACTCAATTTCTGTCTTTTAGATTTTGCAAGTAAAATGCAGTTTGGTATATTGGTGAAATTGTATATATAGGAAACTAGCTAATTTTGTTGTTAGGTGTCTGTTTTGGTTTTCCACATTGCATTAAGCTTACGTCTAAGACCCTAAAGCTATAAGTGTGCCACAATAAACTTCTTTCTGGCTTCAGCACTGTTAGCAATAGAAATGGAATAATATGCCTACTGTAATATTTTATTTTGTTCAACCTGTTTAGGTGAGTGACTATGCGAGAGATCTTGAAGAGATGCAGATGGTCTCCAAGGAGGATTACCTAGTTTCTCTTAGAAGGCATACTTTTTACCAAATATTAAGTTGAATTTCTTTTTCTTTCTTTGCCCCCACTTATTAGTATGGAAATTTAATAGCAAAACATTTTTTTTACTGCAGAAAAAGCAGCGCTTTCTCAAGAGGTTTTCCTAAATATCGCAGCCTTTCCCGGTATGTGTTTGTCTTCCATTTTTGTTCTTGTGCTAAGAAACTCTATTTTTGTAATTTCTTATGGAGGTTTTACTGAGTACAGGAGTCATTTTGAAGGAGCTTATTCTCCGGTTATATTTTTCTTACTAACATTAGTCTTAACTTTTAGCAGACAACAGCAAAATTCTCGGTGGGACCAATCTCTTGGTCAATTGCTGGGGAACGACTACAGCAACATCAATTGTGGTAATTTTTGAATACTAGTTGTCCTTTATCCTAGACATACAAATTTAGCATTTTGATCACTATTGAATAAAATTCTTTACCTTCTGAGTTCTCACTTGCAAATTGACTATCATTTTTTCCTTTTTCTGAGGTTCCAATAAGGAAGGCTCAGATAGAAGCTATCCTCCAGGGCTCGTGCTAGAGAGGAAAATTGATCTGTCAAACTACATCAAGTGGTGGGGCCCAAAAAAGTCGCGCCAATCAGAAACAACTACCTACACTTCAGTTGAAGACCTGGCTAGTGAGATTAAATCAATCGAATCAGCCAATTCAGCTAATGAGCCATTCAAGCTACCCTCTCTAGGTGCTTCTCACTCAACAAAACCAAACAGCCTCTCGGCATGTGATATTTTGTCCCGGTCTGATGCCTTCAAGAACTTTCTAGAAAGATCTTCAAAAATTCAGGAAGAGAAGGATGCAGGTGGAGCTGTGCCGGTGTCAGTCTGTGTAAGCGGGCCCGAGTTGCAGTTGCAGAGCAGTATGCCTTATTCACTGACAAATCTTCTCTCAGCACCATTAAGACCTAACTGGAGTGCAATGGATCCTTGTGACCCCCTGTTCTGGACAAACATTGTCTCCTCACCTCTTGCACAGCCCCTGGCTACTCCGGTTATTTCTCTTTCCCTTTCCTTTTACCTTTCTTACTGGAGTTGTTTCATGCATCCTAAGAAACATCAAAAGAAAAAGGAAAAAAAAAATTTACCCATTCATGATAAGGAATATCATGCAACTTTCAGGCAGGACCACTTGTATCAATCATGTATTAAAATTGTCTTCTTCCTAGTAAAAGTAAAGAGGTGAATTGGTCATATTCAAATTACTGAAGAGATAAGAAGCTGTTTTGTGTCGTCAGGAGATGTATGTCATGCTTTATTTCTTTGCAGAGTAAAAAATGAAATTTGACACTTTTCATGTGTGTGTGAAATTACCCCCTTTCAAACTACAAGGAAATGACCTCAAATGGCATTTGTTTCGAACAGACTTGTCATTACTAACACTGGATATCTTACCATAATTGCACATAAAACCTACATACATTTTCTTTAAATATTTGCAAATAAAACCCAACTATAGGAACTTCTGTAGAAGTGCATTTCTGTCTTCATTCTATTGTTTTTGTAAGTATAAATGTCAGTGTAATTAGCTATTTTAACCTACCACAAATTGAACCAAAAAGCAAGACAAGAGTGCTTGGATTCCAAATTGACTTGTTCTGAAGAGATTTAGTGAACTTATTTGGGAGTTAGTGGCAATTTGGTCATCTTTTGCTCTACTTAATCTGTGTTAGGCCATTGCTTGTCAATTACAGATAACCCAAATAATTTTGAGCATAAATTGCAATTATGAGATAATTTTGGTGTTGTTTGCAATATAGCATGAAGAATTAAATAGTTTGCTGTTATATTACAGTAGTCAATGGTTAAATTGTGAATAATCTATGGTCATTTCATAATTTGCTAAAGTGCAAATCTAACAGAGAGAATCATAGATTGCTAATGTCCGACTCATGTACCATGTTACCACGCATCATAAACCTTGGGATGGAGTATTAAAAACATGTTTATGAAACAGCATCTAGAATTGTAAACTCCCAAGTAAATTTTCCTGTACTCGTTTTGGCATTGTATTCTCTCATCACCGATTCTTTTTTTTTCCTTTGCATGTTGCAGCTGCCGAAAAATGAAACGAGCTCAAGTTACTCATTCCATTGCCAGGACTGATTCGTAGAAGTTTCAGCAAGTTTATGCAATAGTTGTATACAAGTATATGTTTGCTTTATCCTTTTTTCATATGTATTACTTTTATTGAATTCATTTTATTTGTTCCTTCAGTTGTATAAATAATTAGTATCATCCAGGTGTAATATCTTTCAAAAAAAATTTACTGACTACTGTCATGATTTTGTGCAATTATGCAATCAACCCAACTGATTCACATTTTTTTATTACAAGGACAAGATTTACATATGCCTCCCTTTGGTTGCTTAATTAAATAAAATTTTGATTGCAGGAATTAATTCTGTTTTGGTGTGTGATTGAACTGGCTGTATTGTAGGTTAATTATTGCATGTCATACGATCAGTCCGATTAAATCTTTTTTGTTGTGTGATTGCATGTCACATGAGCAAGCAACTTCTTGTTGGCTGTATGTTAGGATAATTATTACATTATGGTAGGATAATTATATTTATATGTTCATTAAATCCATGAATAATTATCTCACATGGAGTTTGAGATAGTACTTGAATGACTAAAGAGAAATTCTACACAATGCGAAAGTGAAAACAAGAAATGTTGAAAAAGAAGGTTAATCTTGTCTGGCTTTGTCTCTCCCTCTCTCTAACTTTTTCCAAAATTATTACTGTGTTTGTTTTTACTTTTGAGGGGCGGGGCATGACCTCTAGTTGAGGTGAAAATTTCAGTTGTAATATATGATGATTTGTTCTTTTATTTTTATGACAAATACTTGCTCTATAACCAAAATGTGCGAATTTGCTTTAATGTTTTCTTTTCCTTTTCTTCTATTTTTTTTTGGGAGCACCTAGCTATCTCTCATAATCTTTTCCCATTTTTTCTCTCTGTCATTAACTACTTGAGTAATTACTAACTACTTAGGAGGGCCACTTACTATTTGGGGACCGTCTAATATTTGAAATATTTTATAACTGGTACGCGCAAGTATTCATATATAATGCATCAAGTATTCATAGATAATATATCAAGTATTCGCACCTAAGATATCAAGTATTTTAAAAAAAAAATAGACACATCACTTACTCATTTTTTACACGCTTTTAGAGGTAGTTTTTTTTCTTTCCGTTCAATCTAATCAATATTTCTGACAATCTGTAAGGAATTTTGCAAATCTAAAATCACGAACGTCTTTTACATAATTTTCTCTTTCAACTGAGATCTATGATGACATATTTTCAAGTTATCCGTTGCACAAGTATTCATATTTCGTCATGAAAGTATTCATACCTCATTGAGCAAGTATTCATACCTCGTCATATAAGTGTAAATATATGCATCTTTGCATAACTCGACTAATTTTACAATAGCAGCCGAATAATATTGAATATTGCTTTATTGTTTTTCTAGTTCAATTTTATTTTTTGAAAATAAAAAATAGTTGTCACATGTTTCACTGTTGAAACAAAAATAATTTATAAAATTTTACAGATCATGTAATTGAAATATTACAAACAAAAAAATAAAAATAATATTTAAAAGAAACAAAATATAATTTATTGAAGTATTCATACATATACGTTGAAGTATTCATACATAAGATATCAAGTATTCATTCAAACACGTTGAAATATTCATACATAAGATATCAAGTATCCATTCATATGATGGATCTGATCCGACGGTTGACAATGATGGATCTGATCTGATGGAGACATATTTGATTTGGATGGAGTAATGGAGGCAGAGATGGGAGCGAGGTGGAAAAAAAAGGAAATATGATATTTCTTTATTTCTTTTACAATTCAAAAGGAAATATACGACATTACTTTTTGCAGTTTAACTATGTCATACGAAATTACGTGTAGTGGACTCTCTTGAACTCCAGATCAGAATTGTTCATACTTGATTGGATTAAATTTGTTAATTTTAAATTCCATTGGCCTGTTTTATGTTATTTCATTGTAGTAACCAATTGTCTCATAATTGAAGAGAACGGATCTCACCATAAGAATCCGTATCCTCTTAGAACGGACGGCCCATATTTACTCTCAGCCGATGCCTGTTCGGGATAGTGCAGGGTTAGTATTTTTTATGCTTTGAGATTCTTAATAATTCGACTTCAAATTTAAATCATCTGATTTTAATTTGATGTCTTGATTTAGCTTTCAATTATAACATCTACATCCCAGCAACTCAAATTAGTTTCTAAATAACTATTAATCTCTTTTTAGAAATTAAGGTATCTAAAATTTCTAACTCTCACATTTTTGAAATTAATTTTAGAGTTTCAATTAAGCCACTCAGCAACAAATTAAAAAGCAGAAATAATTTGAGCCAATCATTTGATCAGCAAGAAATTTATAAACAATTTCTTAATAAGAAACTTTACTGCATAGTTACTAAATAAAAAATTCCATCTCATATTTCTGAAACTGAATTAGAAACTGCCACATCAGACTAGAAACTCTAATAGTACCAAAGATGTAGATGCTTTTAGGAACGAACCAGTATCTTCTGTGTTACTCGAGAAAATAAAATGAGCTCTCAGCCGGTGGATATTCGGGTGATTGGAGGGGGCAGTATTATTTGTGCTTTGAGATTCGTGTAAATTTAAATCCACCGGCTGAGACTCACTTTATTTTCTCGAGTAACACAGAGGATCTGAATTCTTTAGGAACTACAATGTTTCGGTCTAGTATTCAAATTAGGTCCGGCAGTCCGGCTTACCGGAGATGAGATGCAATCTGAGCCATCGAAATTTTGATGAAGGGCTCAGATACTCTCTCTCTCTCCTGGATTAATCGATTCATCCTCCTTGCTGCTGTCGGCCATCAAACCTAATCCTAGCCATAACCTTAATCGTAACTTGAAACCTATCCCAATACCGCCAAAATCCTAGACCTAACCCTTGTCGTAACCCTAACCGCCGTTGTGGGAGGACTCCGTCCAGGTGATCTCTTCTCTCTCTCCTCTCTACGATTGATTATTAATGAGTTGTGGCCCTAGTTAGACTCAATTTTCTCAGAATCCGTATCCTCTGCGTTATTCTCTTTTGAGTTAATGAATCTTAACTGTCTAATTTGTTTTAAGATTCGTACAAACTAAATCTGCACTAATATTAAAGGGCCCCTGTGTTATAGACTTGAGCCGGATTTGCTCCGTTTAAAATCAGACGGTTAAAATTCATTAACTCAAAAATATTCAAATGCAGAGGATACGGAAGCTGACATTATCAATTTATCATGACGTTACTGGGACCCACACATCATTAATTCTTTGAAAAATATATCTCGACTTGGTTTTTATTTGATCTTTAGATCAGGTGGAACCCGCAACTCAGCAACAAAGCCGGAAAGAGTGTGACGGTGTCTGTAGTCTCATCCCCGCTCCTAAAAGAATATGTTACATGTCGCCAATTTGTTTCTTTCTATGATTGACAGACAAGTCTTTTGCTTTTTATTTACTCTTTTTTCTTTATAGATGTCGCAGCGCCGCACGTTATGACTTATGACTTCCCAGTTCCCGTTCCCACCAACCACTACCACTCTACCGGGCAGCACCAGATCGGATTCAAGATTAGACCCGTGACTGCTGATCTCAAGAGGACGACTCAGGTCCCAACCAATTATATGAGGATTAATTTTCCCTGCACCACCACTATACCGTACGCAACATTCTTTGAGATTACCAAACCCCTGACAGATGGGGGCCATCTGCTCACATTGTTTCTCAGTTGAAATGCATCGGTGTATCGGTGCATACGGTCTCCAACCGTCTGGGTTGGGGCTCGCGCGAAAGTTAGAAGAGAGGTAGAGAGGTAGACGACAAAGTGAAGTAAGGCGAGGCGAGGTGAAGGTGAAGCAATTCTACTGCTACTGATACGATACTGATACAAGTCGCCCAAAACAAACACACTCTCCGTTCCTCTACTTCTCCGCTTCTCCGCTTCTCCCTCTCCCTCTCCGCCTACTCTACTGCTGGATCTACGCACAACTGCTGGTACTGGCGGTGGCGGTGGCGGTGGCGGCCTCTCTTCTACCTAGCTCTTGCTCTAGGTAAAAAAAAATTATAGATATGCTTCCCTTTTCTCTTTCTCTCTTATTTTGTTTTCTTTATTCGCTAGCCCCCTCTACGGTCTACTCTACTAGATTGATTGTTAGAGCGGCAATGCTTCCAATCTTTCTTTTCACGCTCCACCTCTCTCTCTCTCTCTCTCTCTCTCTACTTCGCCTCTCCTCAAGAATAAGAGATCACCGGGGTATCCGCTTCACCTCTCCGTCTCCTTTTGTTTTCCTGATATTGCTTCTCCTTTCTTCGTTATCCCTTTTTATATTATATTCTTTAGTTTTTTTTTTTTTCCTGTTCGCTTAAATTTTTAAGAGTTCCGTTCCTATGCCCCAATCTTCTAAAGCAGTTCACTAGCACAAAGCGCCCATGTGAGCTGACCAGATCCTTTCATCTATGCTAATAATTAGTTTCATTTCTGTTAATAAGTTATCCTTATCACTCAGTTCTGAAAATATTATACTTTTATTTTGTGATTCTGTTAATCATTATTTTAGGATAAGGTTCACTATTGTCTTTAAACAAGCCATCATTGACAATTTTAAGATTTATGGTCCAAACTCCACACAGAATCTGCAATTTTTGTGCAACACGTGTTGTGTTTTTCTTTTACCTGTTCAATTTTTTGTTACATAGACTTCTATTATTTTCCTTTTCTTTTCTTTTCTTTTTTAAATTTTAGTATCTCGCATGAATAACCTTTTCCATCAATATTTGTTCATACTTATTTTTTAAAAAGAAACTCAAATTGACTATATATTATTGTAACATTGACTATATGTCCTGACAATTTACCAATTTTATTGTTACAGGAATACAAATATAATGGAATACTAATTGAAAAATAAAGATGTCCTCTGTGATTGAACCACAACTGCGCAAAGCAGAGCTGGAAACTAAAGCAGCAATGTCAGGTCGTGCTGTTGTACAACCGAAAAAGAAGAGCCTCCCACGGCATTTTGAACGAGCTCCAAGAGAGAAGGCAACTCTCCTGCCACAAGCACCAAGAGGAGCCATCGCTGCCAAATTCCAAGACAAGGCCAAGGGCCACCAGGTTGTCAAAAGGAGCTCTGTGCCGGCTATTCCCTTGAAGAGCTCAAAGCCATGGCCTGGGAGTGGAAGCAATTCGGCAAGCAGTACTGACGAGCTCATCAAACACATGTCCAATGTACCATCATATCTCCAGAGAGCAATGCACAACAATGGAGACAACATCCAGGGCAAAGCTTTAAATTTTGGAGTGCTTGAATGGGGTGACCTTGAGAGATATACTGGTAAAAAGCAACATTCTGCATGTGGCACTACTAAAGTTGCTTCTCTGATATCGTCACAAAGCAGTGCTTCTACTCCTAAGCAACAGCAGGCAACTAACCCTTATACGAGGAGCATCTCTCAGAGGAAGTCTAAAGATGGTACAATTAATGGAGAAGAAAGTTGCAGTGAAAGGGGTAGAGAAGGAAACAAGTGCTTAGCCTCGAACATGTCTCCCTTAAGTGGATGGCAGAAAGAAAAAATTCAAAGGGGGTTTTTAGGTGAATTATTCGATGACATCCAAGTAAAGGACCAGTGTACCCGTGTTCCCTATTCTTTCCCATTGCCTCGCAAGGACGGTGACATATGTACTACTACTGGTTGCAGTGGCAGCGGTGGCAATAATAGTAGCCTGCCGAGAGAAAATAGACAGGCTGTCTCAAGGGGATTGACTAGTCATAAACAAAATACTAATGAGTTGACCCCCAGTTGTAGCTTGGTAGAGCCTCCTTTAGTTGCATCAAGAGAGAAAATGAGTAATGTGGAGACCACCGAGAGAGGAGCAGCTTCAAGCAAAAGAGGTAGGCAAAGCCCATTACGAAGGATGCTCGATCCTTTACTCGGGCCCAGAAATGGTGTACGTGCTTCTCATCACGAATCGACTCCGGTTGGGTTGCATAGACCCCTTAGTTCTAGCTTCAGTTCGAACAACAAGAAAAAAGAGTGCCACACCCGCCCTGGTACATGCACAGAGAACAGTGCCAGCATCGCTTCCCCTTCGTTCCAGCCGAGCAACGGCAATTTGCAATTTCAGCCGGTTGAGAAAATCCAGCCTTTGACTAGACATGCACTTTTACAGCTTTCCTGGAAGAGAGGGCTTCCTGTCTTTATGCTCTCATCAGGTGAATCTGACATTCTCGGAGCCACAGTCAGAAGCAAATACATCTCTGACACCATTGATAATTCCGAGTTCTTGTATTCGATATTTACTTTGCAAGAATCAAAGATTAAAGGAGGTGGGGTTTGGATTAGGTCCGGAAACAAGGGCAAGAAGCAACAACATCTGATATCGAATGTCGTAGCGGAGGTGAGAGTTTCTACTTCCAAGTCAAAGTGCTGCAATAACTCTTTCAGAGAGTTTGTTTTGGTCGGTCCTCAGCTTGTACCAGCCGCAAGCAAAGAAAGAGCAATCCATGAGATTGAAATGGAGTCTCCAGTGAACATGGAACTTGCTGCCATAGTTATCGGCCCATCGACAAATGGTTGCTTGTGCAGCAAAACAGGTTCTGCAGGGAGCTTGACGGCCATACTGCCCAGTGGGATCCACGGTGCTTCGGCTCGGGGAGAGCCTTCGCCGTTGATAGAGAGATGGAGGTCGGGAGGAGAGTGTGATTGTGGTGGATGGGATGAAGGATGCAGGCTCTCCATCCTCACTTCTGAAGGCTCCAAATCCAATTGGGAAGAAACCCAAGCCCGCCTCGAACTGTTTCCTCAGGTAGTTTTTTGTTATATATTGATGGAGGCTATGGTACTATGCTTGTTATATACTGAGTCGACTAAAATTTACATTTTTTAGAATTTTTTCTTAATTTTTTTAGATAGGTAGAAAATCACTACTTTTGAATGATTTAGACTTTAGAATATTTAGATAAAGTGGTTTTATACCTACCTAATAACAACAAGAACAATAACAACCAAGCCTTTAGTCCCAAACAAGGTGGGGTAGGCTAGAAATGAACCCCAATCTTAGTCATTTTCATACAAAGATCATATTGAACGGTTCAGATTGATTGTTTGAACTTTGAATTGGAGATATTTATCCCTTGTATGGATCAGCATGCGTTATGCATAGTACTGTAGCCTGACTCTTATATATTTATATCAAAGCTCAAGCCCCAACCTGTTTTAATCGGTAAAATTGATATGTGATATCTGACATGTGTATGTTGATATGACAGGTTCGGTCGAAAGAAGAAGGGCAAGCATTCAGTATGATTTGTTTCAAGGAAGGGCTATACACAGTCGAAGTTAAATCCTCCATCCCCTTGCTCCAGGTCTTTGCTATTTGCATCTCTTTACTTCACGGCAGATATCCTCTGAAACATTTAACGCAACAGGAGAAGACATCGGAGGCTAGGAATGGAGGGCCTCCAACCAGCTACATGCAGTGCCATCCACCTCTTTCACCTGTTGGTAGAGCTTGATCTCGAGCCCCGATTCCTTCTTGCTAGTTAGTAAATATGTGGATCCCTTTTCCTGTATTCCTTTTGTACTCCTTGTATTTGTCGAAGATGGGCTACTGTAAATTGTATATATGCCTGTTGTCTTAGGTCTTATGCTGTTGCAACTGTATTAACTAATCTTATTCAAAATTGAGACCTTCTTTAGCAAGTTAATTCAGAGTGTTTTTTGTTGTTTCGTGCTATTTGAACCATGCATTTTGTTCATTTTCTGTATTGGTAGCAGCTACCTGATTTGCTTTGAAATCCTAGGTTTTTTGATAACGCACAACCTTATTTCAATAAATGCACTAGTTAAGTAATATAAACAAATAATTATACCTGCTTTTATTTGATCACGTAAATTTGTAAGGCCAAATCTATTGGTTGGAGTAGCCAACAAGTAGATATAACTATGTAAAAAGGGAAGGATTATGTGCCTAGCTACCAAAAATTTGGTAATTATGACAAGAGGAGGGTTCAAATGCCTCCATTTTTCATGTCTCCATCATGCCTCCATTTTTAAAAACTTTAATAACTCAAAATTTAAAACTTAAAAGTCAAAATAAAACCATTGGATATGATCTACATCATTTTATCTATGCACGTGTAAAAAATGGAGGCATGATGGAGGCATGAAAAATGGAGGCATTTGAACCCTCCTCTTATGACAATTTTAACTCTGATAGTAGAGAATATTTCTTTATCTATTTTGATTTTTTAAATGGATGACAATAATTATTTGATTTTTCATATATAATATTTTGCAAATTCTTATAGAATTTGTATTTTTATACTGTAGTGTTAAATACAAACTAAGAATCAAATTTTTGTGTTTGGTCAATTATTTGTCTGCTAACCGCTTCCAATCAACCAACGATGTATTTTTATTTTAAATAACCACAAACAACTTAATTAATTGTTAAATAACCAGCGATATGATTTCGTACTGTTTTCTCATAATTGCCACATTCTTAGAAATAGTTAAGGACAAAAATATTTTACTCAAATTCTATTTGAATCAAAGGTTTAAATAGCGTTTATCGCATCGTAGCGGAACAGCTGAAAAAACAGCGCTATGTCCAAATAGCCCCACTACAGCTTTTATGGTCCGAAAACGCTATAGGGGCGCTATAGCGCCGCAATAGCGCGCTATTTAGAACCTTGATTTGGATAATTAGATTTACATCCAACAAGTAGAGTTTAAATTTTAGGATTAAAGATTTAGGCGAGCAAAATCATTGTACACAAAAATATTGGCTAGGTCATGTGGGGCCACAGATCCAGGATGAGACAGCTCGCTGGCTACCTAGGAATATCGATGAAATTCCCATTAGAGTCTGGTACCCGGATGACGAATACCCACTGGAGTCTCAAGCTGGGAGTACTGCTCTCACTAATGTTTAGAACTCAGCTCATGATCGATACTGTTTTTTGTTTTTGCTTAACTCATCTCAGCCCATGTGTGTCGCTTAGATTTAGATTACACAATTTTGCTTGCATTTGTGATGCCCAGCGTGCCAATCAGGACACTAGTTTATGTTGCTTAGGGATTGCTTGGTATGTGAGATATCGCTATTAGGAATTAATATGTAACTTAACTTTAGTTTCTGAAATGAAACGGGCATTGGCATTTTATTAAAAAAAAAAAAAAATCATTGTACACACTTTCTATTTGATAAAGAATATCTGTAAGGCCAAATCCATTGGTTGGAGTAGCTAACAAGTAGATATCATATAACTATATAAATAAAAGAAGGATCATGTAATTAGCTACCCAAATTTTGATAATTATCACAATTTAACTCGGACAGTTAAGAAACTATTTTGGTTTTTAAATGAATGACAATAATATCTTAGTATTTAAAAGTCCGACAACTTTATGTAGATTTTTTAAATGCATTTTTCCGAGTAATATATTGAATTATTATGCATTCATGTATTGCTGTCATCGAATGTTTCATATATAATATTCTGCATATTCTTATAGTGTTTTTATATGTATATTTTTATTGTTATCATCTCCGTTTAATTTAATTATACAAATTTAAAATGCAACGCGTATGTTTAAATAGGTCCGAAATTTCTTGACTCAATTTGACTAAATCAGATATCGGAGGTATATTCTTCACCCTTTCTATGAAATGATTTCAGCATCCTGTTATCTATCTCCCTTTCTATGCTCGTGGGATTGGAAGAAAGATGTTTGTATCCTTTATGTTCTTGGCCGCATCCTGTAAGGTAACAGAATTTTTGAGTTTAGATCCATCCCGTTCGATTAGAATCCGGTCATTCTGGAGCGGCTTTTAATATTAATATTAAATGTCAGAGCTGATCGGACGGTCTGGATCCAAACTCAAAATTTGGGTTACTTGAGATGATCCGAAGACGTTAGCTGCATTGCATCCTCCTGTGCCTCAACTAGGGCTGCTAATGAGCTGAGCCGGCTCATGAACTAATGAGTTGAGCGGCTCAATAAATTGTATTGAGTCAGGTCGTAAACTAAATAAAGCCCGAACTCGACTCGGCTCATATTTTATCACTCAAACCGAGCCGAGCCGAGCTGGCTCATGAGCCAATGAGTCTCTTCTTTTTGTACTTGCTGATGTAACAGGCTCATGAGCTAATGAGTCTCTTATTTTCCTTGTGGCGCGTTTTACGTTTGTCATTATGCGTGAGCGAGATTTAGATGTATTAAAAACAACAGTCATATTATTATTTTTGTAGATTCGTAAAAATATATTTAAAAGTTTGAATAAATGTATTCAAAAATACTGTACAAACGTGCATATGATTCACAATTAACAAAAGCTTTTGTAAAAGGCAAAAAAAAAATCAATTATCTGGTTCAAACTTTTACAAAATATAAAATTTATCGTTAACATTGTGTATGTATTTCTTTTGTAAGAGACAAAGAAAAAAATTATTTGGATTTAGCTTTACAAAAAATTTAGTAACAAATGACAACAAAGTATTGTCTAATAGTTGTTTAATTACTATTTAAGGGTGAGGTGTTAGAGAATTTTAACGCAGAGAATTTAAAATCATTTTTATCTATTCAATTATATTATTTTAAAGTTTGATTTGAATTCGGTTCAATCGCATTATTATAAAAAACTTGATTTGAATTCGGTTCAATCACATTATTTTAAAGCTTGATTTGAATAGTTTAGGTAAGGTTATAACTTGTAATCAAGTAAATGTTTGTTTTTCTAATGCTTGGCATGAGTTGAGCTCGTGAGTTATGACATGAGTTGGGCTCGCGAGTCATGGGCCGAGTTTGAATCGAGCTGAATGCTCAAACTCATTAAATTGAGCCGAACTTTGTTATTGAAAACTGAGTCCGAGTTAAGCCGAATTAGTTATATGACGAGGTGAGTTTGAGTTAGCAGCCCTCAACGGGAAGTTTAATTTAAAGATTAATTTTCCCGAGTTGCTGTTTTCTCATCTCAGACCTGCCAATTCAAAGTAACAACGGGTGTCGTGAACTGAGCGTCTAGCTCTTGCTTCTCTCGTAGTTGCTCCCGATCGATTTCGGAATTCGGACGACGCTCTGCGTTCGAACTATCAATCGACCTGACAGTCCAGGTAACCTCTCGTCTCTTTCCCCTCTACAATTGATTGAGTAATCATTTAATTAGTCTTCTTCTAGTCGATCCGTCTCCGGATCTATCCTTACTATGAGATCGGAAACCTTAACCCTACATTTCTCATTTTACTGCCCTAATTTTTCAAAATTTCACAACAGATTCTCATCCCAAATCAGAAATTATAACCAGAGATATAGGATCTCAGCAATGGATACTCACAAATCACATAACAGAAGTATCTGTTTCTCAATTTAGAAACCCTGACGGAGATCCAAGTCGATCCAAGTCGATCTAGTGATAAGAACACCAGAATGGGGGTAAATTGTGACGTAAATTGAGACGAGGTCTCGCTGAAGTGTTTTTTATTATTATTATTATTGTACTATTGTAGCTTTTATATGAATTTTTTTGCACAAAATTAGGCCCGCACAACAAGTACTGGTTATTTAAACTTAACCTTTGTGCCCTTGAATCTACAATCTGTAATAAGAAAGTAAAAAGATCACATGCACATACTTCCGTAAATTCCTCCCAATGTTTGATCTTTTTCCCAGCATACTTGGATAGCTACCCAGGAACTAATAATTGTATCCTTTTTCAATGGTTGTTTGTGGTTTGCTGTAGAACTGTATCCTTTGCAAATTATATTTGCAATTTGCTGTACTCCAAACTCTGTTCTCTGCATGCTATATGTTGCAAATTGTAGAATCCAAGTATTTTCATTCATGTTTCGTTGGCACTGCATAATTTGGAAGTTGACTTAAATGAACTGTTTTAAAGATGAAAAGTCATGAAAAGTAAATTGTTAATTTACTTATTTTTAGACCAACCCATCCCGCGATCTACGTCTGCGGATTCTTTATATTTTGCCTTTGGGTTTAGTACTTGCTGAGATGAGCTCGGTTATCTGTTCATAGTTCACAAGAGTGCTTTGCTTGTTTAATAAAGCAATTAAGTAAATAGTATGTCATGTTTGCAGCAGTTTGTGACTTGTTTATTATCTATTGGATAACTTTCTGTTCAAAAGTGCGAGTTAACTTTGATGGTGCAACTTACCTAAGTTCACTATCTTCTCTGTTTGCTCCTCAATCAAGATTGTAAATTGAATCAATGACCAAATATTGTTACCGTCCCCAGTATTTACTTCTCCTAAATTGATGAATGCTCGACCTATCCCTGTTTAAGTTACTGATGCTTTTATTCTTTTGACTATTTGTTCAGATATAAGAAAATGAGAACCTTTCATGAGTGACTGCAGGAAGAATTGGTTCGCTTCAATTTAGCTTGAGTGGTCTAGGAAAAGGTACGAATACAACTCAAAATTGGCGATAATTTAACTAATATTTTGGTGCATCACTTCCCCAAACAAGCTTCCTCGAAAAGTTACTTTTATCTGATAACCTAAACTGAATGTATTAGTTAAATTAATTTTGTATGTTTTTATGCTAATATATGTCATAAACAATGAATTTGATATTACATAGGAAGGAAAAATATTAAATCCCATTTCTTCCTATATTCTTCCTTTCTGATAATTTTTTCTGCATTGATATTAGGGTTTGCCAATAAGATGGATGGGGTCATTGAAGTTCGTCATGGCCTAGGCAATTTTTTCTTGCAGGTATGCTATTTTTTTTAACACAATCAACGGAACAAAGGAAAATTATGTTTAAAGCATTAGCCATATTATCAAAATTATCATGAAATTTCACGTATATCTAAGCAGGTCCTAAGATAGCACAAAGAAAATCTAGCATGCCCATCCCTCTAATTCTTTAAAAGATGCCTAAATGCCCTAAATTATCTCAGCTTGCTTTCTTTAGGAATCGAGAGATAAAAAGGGGGTACTGTTGGCAGGTCCTTTGAAGGAATTATCAGAATAGGCATACAAGTGTCATTCTGGATACTCCAAAGATTATATTCTTATTATTACTTATTTTGCAGTTGTATATATTTTTAATGCTTTAGAGGGTGTGCATTGATTTTTTGCTCTTGATTTGTATTCTTACAAGAATGTTGACATGGTTAAACTCGCATCTCCTGGAAATAAAATATTACACTTCTTCCCCTTTTGTAGGCTGAGAAAATAAAAGCTTTGAGAAAAGAAGCCGTGAAGAAAATAACTGAGGCTATAGATGAGGCCACAAGAACTTTTGCCTGGATGATGCTGACTGGCTTTAAGGATCTCCTGGACATCAGAGGAGAGTATAGCAGCAGGGTAACAGCAACAGCAGCAACAAATTGTATTCCGAAATTTTTATTAATAAAAATAAAATAAAATAAATATCGCGAAACGGTATCAATTTTGCCGAAATTCTACATATAGGTAGAATGGGATGTTTAATCCCGTCCCACGGGACATGAAATTTTATACCGTCCGGATTATCAAATTCGCTAACCAGCCCCGCTAAACATTAATAAAAAACAGGACAGTACCGATTGCCCCGTCCGACTTCCAAAAAAACAAAAAGAAAAAAGCTCCGGACGGTAGGGACCATCTCGTCCAAGGAGCAGAAAAAAAAAAATCAGGGACGGGTTGTATTGTCCCGTCCAAGGCTCTATATAAACTTCTGCCTTCCGGCTAAAATCACTTGTGCCTTCTTTCAATTCTCTACGTTCTTTATTTCTTGTCTAGCAGAAACAAATCAAGCTCTGTTTAATTATTTCATTCTTTCAGTTCTTTATGTGCTTATTTTGAGCCACCAAAACGTGTTTGAAGCGTTGAAGTATAAAATCATCTCAAACAGGTAAATTTTTAATTACATATTGTATGATGATTAATTAATTAATATTAATAGTTCATTATTCTAATGATAAATTATATGTAATTTTTTATTATTGTGTAAGCTAACTCATAAAAATAATTAATCATTAGTTAATGGTGAGGATTCATTTCGGTGGTGAAATACGACACGGTCGTAAAGGAGTAGATAGTATTAGTCCTCAATTCTCATTGAGTGTGATTGGTGAACAAGGTTGTTATGATGTGAAATGTGAAATTTATCGCCAACTTGGATATTTCGAGAGTGAGTACAACAACCCGACGTTATTATGAGAAAATAGAAATCATGTGCGATCAGAGTTAGAGAGATATTTATAACCAAAGTATGTTTGCTCAAATCCAGTATTGTTATATCGATTCATACATTGAGTTGGTTCCAATCATTCGTGAAATGCAACCGCAGTTATTCACTAATAGTATGGTACCGGAGACACAATCAGAACCTCGACAGACCTAATATAGTGCTAACTATGCGGATCCCGATGTGAACGAGGCAAGACCTTTATTTGCATCTTTATCCCGATGTGAACGAGTTGTCACTGCCTGTTCAAACATAATAGAATAATAAGTACAGTCATTGAGTTGATCCGTCGGTGGTAGGTGATCCTTATCATGATGTTGATAATGTGTCATCTGTTCAGACAGAATACAATAATCAAGATGATCCATGGGTTGATCCGCCAGAGGTAGGTGATCGTTATCATGATGTTGATGACGTGTTGTACAGTGATGACGAAGATTACGTCGACTCATGTAAGAATGACTCCGACTGGGATAATGAAGATGATTCAGAAGGAGATGACTCGTCTGTTACCTCGACACAATCGCACCAGACATCATCTATTTAGGGTCGGCGTTATCCCATATCCGATCGTGGTGTAAGTCACTTTGTGCCAAGCTTTAATGACATCTCAGGATTCTAACCCGCAGATGTGAGGTTCCTCAGTAAGGCCCAACACGTCGAGGATTCACTTGCTGTAGGTAAAGAGTACTATTTAAAAGATGTTCTAAAATACCAAATAAATCATTATCACATCAAAAAGAATATTCAAGTAACAACTACGCAAAGCAATAGAACTAGCTTGGTAGTCGATTGCAAGGGCAGCCGGTGTACGTGGCGTTTGTATGCCAAATTTGGATTATTTTCATCTAAATGAAAAATTAGAACAATTTCAGCACCACATACGTGCCATGCCGATGCTTCTCCTACTGATCATGCACAATTAACTGCAGAAATGATCGCCGAAGTTATTAGAGTAGATATTAGAGAAGATGTTACAAAAAATATTAAAAACATTAAAGAGCTAGTCCGTAAAGCATACCTGGAAATTATTTTCAAATATAACAAGTTGTGGCGTGGCCGAGAACTGGTAATCGCACAACTATTCAGTAGTTGGAAAGGCTCTTACAACCTTCTCACCCTATTGTTGGAATAAATTAAAAGATCAAACTCATGAACAAAATATGGAGTTGCGCACGTACCGATGAAAGATCAGAGAAAAAAGCTATTTAAGGCAGCTGTGTGGGCTTACAGTGCGTGCATTGCTGCAGTGTCTTATCTCAGGCCAATCATTAGTATTGATGCATGCTTCTTATCGTGGCCTAGCGAGAGGAGGTCAACTAGTGATCGAGGTAAAAATTTCGGCTGTATGAACGATTGACATGTCTGTGTATCAGGGCATCGCGGATACTTGTATTTTTTCTCTCATTTTTACCTCGATCACTAGTTGACCCTCCTCTCGCTAGGCCACGATAGGAAGCATGCATCAATACTAATGATTGGCCTGAGATGAGACACTGCAGCAATGCACGCACTGTAAGCCCACACAGCTGCCTTAAATAGCTTTTTTCTCTGATCTTTCATCGGTACGTGCGCAACTCCATATTTTGTTCATGGGTTTGATCTTTTAATTTCTTCCAACAATGGGGTGAGAAGGTTGTAAGAGCCTTCCCAACTACCGAATAGTTGTGCGATTGCCAGTTCTCGGCCACGCCACAACTTGTTATATTTGGGAATAATTCCCGGTTATGCTTTACGGACTAGCCCTTTAATGTTTTTAAAATTTTTTGTAACATCTTCTCTAATATCTACTCTAATAACTTCAGCGATCATTTCTGCAGTTAATTGTGCATGATCAGTAGGAGAAGCATCGGCATGGCACGTATGTGGTGCTGAAATTGTTCTAATTTCCCATTTAGATGAAAATAATTCAGAATTGGCATACAAACGCCACGTACACCGGCTGTCCTTGCAATCGACTACCAAGCTAGTTCTATTGCTTTGCGTAGTTGTTATTTGAATATTTCTTTTTGATATGATAATGATTTATTTGGTATTTTAGAACATCTTTTAAATAGTACTCTTTACCTACAGCAAGTGAATCCTCGACGTGTTGGGCCTTACTGAGGAACCTCACATCTGCGGGTTAGAATCCTGAGATGTCATTAAAGCTTGGCACAAAGTGACTTACACCACGGTCGGATATGGGATAACGCCGACCCTGAACAGATGATGTCTGGTGCGATTGTGTCGAAGTAACAGACGAGACATCTCCTTCTGAATCATCTTCATTATCCCAGTCGGTGTCATTCTCACATGAGTCGGCGTCATCACTGTACAGCACGTCATCAACATCATGATAACGATCACCTACCTCTGGCGGATCAACCCATGGATCATCCTGATTATTGTATTCTATCTGAATTGACGACACATCATCAACATCATGATAAGGATCACCTACCGCCGACGGATCAACTCAATGACTGTACTTATTATTATATTATGTTTGAACAGGCGGTGACAACTCGTTCACATCGGGATAAGGATGCAAATAAAGGTCTTGCCTCGGTGTTTGTTGTGACTGATGGGGTTGGAAGAGATTAGGATCCGCATAGTTAGCACTATATTAGGTCTGTCGAGGTTCTGGTTGTGTCTCCGGTACCATACTATCAGTGAATAACTGCGGTTGCATTTCACGAATGATTGGAACCAACTCAATGTATAAATCGATATAACAATACTGGGTTTGGGTAAACATATTTTGGTTATAAATACCTCTCCAACTCTGATCGCACACGATTTCTATTTTCTCATAAGAACGTCGGGTTGTTGTACCAACATTAATCCGTGCATGTACTTTTAGGTTGTACTCACTTTCGGAATATCCAAGTTGGCGATAAATTTCACCTTTCACATCATACCAACCTTGTTCACCAGTCACACTCAATTAGAATTGAGGGATAATACTATACTCTACTCTTTTACGACCGTGTCGTATTTCAACACCGAAATGAATCTTCACCATTAGCATGATTAATTATTTTTATGAATTAGCCTACACAATAATAAATAAATTACATATAATTTATGATTACAATAATGAACTATTAATATTAATTAATTAATCATCATACAATATGTAATTAAAAATTTATCTGTTTGAGATGCTTTTGTACTTCACCGCTTCAAACACGTTCTGGTAGCTCAAAATAAGCACATAAAGAATTGAAAGAATGAAATAATTAAACGGAGCTTGATTTGTTTCTGCTAGACAAGAAATAAAGAATGTAGAGAATTGAAAGAAGGCACATGTGATTTTAGTCGGAAGACAGAAGTTTATATAGAGCCTCGGACAGGACAATCCAACCCGTCCCTGATTTTTTTTTTTTCCGCTCCTTGGATGGGATGGTACGGTAGGAGCTTTTTTCTTTTTGTTTTTTTGGAGGTCAGACGGGGTAATCGATACCGTCCTGCTTTTGATTAATATTTAGTGGGGCTGGTTAGCAAATTTGTTAATCCGAACGGTTTAAAATTTCACGTCCCGTAGGACGGGATTAAACATCTCGTTCTACCTATATATAGAATTTCCGCAAAATTGATACCGTTTCGCGATATATTTTCTATTTTTTTTCGATTAATAAAATTTTCGGAATTGTAGAGGTAGAGAGGCAGCTGCAACAGTATCAGGAGGTACTTCCCACTAATGTATTGTTCAAAGCTTCATATCTGTGAGAAAAGGTAGTGTTTTCTAGTATTATTGATGTAATATTTGAAAATTTCTAATGGTTTGGATTTAATTGTTGGTTGTGGACTATGTTTCTGATGTGATATTGTAATATTATATGCACATGTTGCAGCTTGTGCATTTAATCGTTTTGGATTTAGTATGTATCCCTCTTTTGTTAATTGTCTGGTCTTTTTAGAATATACCATGTAATTTTTACTAACTTTTTTTATCTGATTTTTTAAAAATAAAGTTTTATGTTAAATGGGGATTTCATTTTTTAGATTTTGGAAAAACGTAGCATGTGATGTCGTGGATTGTTGCTTGTGAGGAAACATGAACATCCAAGTGTTTGGTATCTTCAACCAATCAGAATTAAAAAAAATTATTGACGTCTTTCGTATTTTATATGAATTCCAATATAACTAAATTAAAAAAATTATTGTCGGGTACACATTTTGTACAATTTTGTCCTAATATAACTAAATTATAACTATTGTACAATGCAACTTCTATACACTCATTTTATTCAGAACCTCCTTGCTAGTTATGTTCATTTTTCTGCACGATTAAAGTACAATGATACTGACCTCCTGCATTTTGAGATTTCTCAAAGGGAGTCCGAAAGCAGGAACATGCTTTTCCGGATTCAACAATTCAAATTCGTCGAGATTTGTGTATGAAAAAATTTCTTTATTGAGATACACAAATGAAAAAATTTGAATAGTTGAATCCAAAAAAACAAATTTCTACTTTTCTTTCGAAAAAGCACCTGAGTTGGTTTCATCTTTAAAGGATACGGACTCTCGAGTTTTTTGCAGGACTCTTAACGTGAGGATCCAGTGTGCCTCTATGAAATGAGATCGAAAGTACATTTTGTTTATTTGACCCGTTTCAATGACCATTTGACTCAACACATAATTAGTTGCATAGTTAAAAGATTGTGAGAAACTGAAGCAGAATAAAAACAAAAACACATCGGGAGCTTAATCTTTATCAGACACTTACAACTGAACAGACGGTACAGATCTCACTGGAGTGGCCCCTTCCCTGCCTTGAGCTTCCTCAAATTTAAAGGGATATATAGATTACCAAATTAATTTTTAGCTCTTCCAATTCTATTTGAGCTGCCATGGGTGTTTTAAATCGGCAAATCTTTTTCTAGAGTAGTTTTGACTTTATGCAACACACATACTATAGAATAAAACAGTGTTGTATATGAAATTATGAATAAGTGGAATATGGCTAATATGCTATGCGTAGCATAGAGGTCTTCCGTGTTACGGCTCAATATTTGAGTTTTCAAAATTATAACGGTCGATCCGAACCGTTCAACATGATCTCCATATGAATATGTACTTGCAAACCAAATTTTACATTTTTTAGAATATTTTTTTACTATTTTTTTAAATGGGTAGAAAATTACTTGATTTGAAAATTCTGTACCATTTAGATTAAGTGATTTTCTACCTATCTAAAAAAATAGTAAAAAAAATTCTAAAAAATGTAAAATTTGGTTTGCAAGTACATATTTATATGGAGATCATGTTGAACGGTTCGGATCGACCGTTAGAATTTTGAAAACTCAAATATTGAGCCGTAGTACGGATGACCTCTATGCTACGCGTAGCACCGTAGCCAACTCCTGAATATATGATTTATATGTTGTATAAAATCAAAACTGTTTTGTTAGAATCTTTACCCTGTTTAAATGGAAACCCAAAATTGTTTAAATGGCATGATAGTTGCCTAAACATGCGGCCAATTATGTGTGCAATCAAGAATTTCAAATGTGATTATTAACATTATAGTAATTCGTTTTGATTTATTATTTAAGTAAACGTGGAAGTGGAAGGTCAAATTACTCAAGTATTTAATATATACAAGAAATTTTCTATCCATATTTCGAAACTATAATCTCTGACCAAATGGTTCTCTGTTCGGATTTTAGTTGGCTAAGCGTCGGATTAAACAAAATATGTATTGTTAAATGCAAGTCCGTTTCAATTAGCTTATTATTTATTTATTTATTTATTTTGGTTGAAAGTCTGTAGGCGATTACATTGATTGAAAGAGTTACAAGCTAGTTGTTACATGATATTAGACAACGAGTGTTTTTGAAAGCATTCAGCTATAAACAAATAAAAACACACATATGTGCATCCCGTTGACACAAATTTGATCATCCTTGCTTGATTGTAATGATAGAAGCCTAGTGATTGTTACCCCTGTGTGCATATTTGTCTTATTCCTTTTAACAGACGACACCGTATCAAACCCTTATGCACGAAGGATATTCCACTTAGAAGAAAGTGCAGTTGAGAAGACGCTGAATCAAACCGAATGGGAAACTGAATCAACCAAATCAGGACAGTCACCGCTCATAGAAATGTGCAACCGAGAAAACACTGAATCAAACCGAACTAAGAACTGAATCAACAAGACTGAGACAATCACCTCTCAAAGAGAGAGCCGCCATTGTGGAAACCAGAAAAAGAGTTTGGAAGCAGGAGAAGGAGGAAAGAGACAACATCTTAACATCATCGTCATTGGCAATAATCATAAAAACATGTACCTTATTTATAGATACTACAAGGGTGAAACAAATTCACATCACCCTCAGTCGAACTCGGAAAATCGAGACAGATCGAAAAACAGTAATCAGATTCACTGGGCAGAAGCACCTACTCATACAGATGATATAAAAAGTATATGCTTGAACAGAGCGGAAGAGGAGAGAAAGGGGGTGGGGTGTAGTCCGGGTGGGAGGGGGGGTGCGGCGAAATCGCTTTTAGTTTCGCCGACTCTCAAAACTTTGTGGATAAGAACGAACAATTAGCTTATTAGATTTTAAAAAAAAAAAAGACAATTATTCGTTCGAGAAGACCTATTAAAATAAAAGAAGAATTAATTACGTTTCGTCTTCAAAGTCTGAATCCAGGCAAGGCAAATTTTTTATTCCTCTTTAGTTCTATGGGCCAGGTTCTAAAACTAGCTGTCTATGCATGTGCAAACGATAGATATTTATACAAAACATGGAAGATAATGACTATACTAAGTATATACTTTAATAGTAATAAGTTTGCCATATTGAAACCGCAGGTTATTGAGGGGTTCTAGAACTCATCATAAACAACTTAAGAAAGATTTAGTCAAAGAAATACTATACGGAAATAATGTTAACTATCCCCAATTGTTAACTCATTTACAAACATAGCAAATGCAAATGCAATTCAAATTTGTTTATTTGAAGGGACAATTTCGAATAGTTATGTTTTGTTTAATTAATGCTCATTTTCAAGATATTATTTCTACAACAACGAGTATATATATATAGAGTAGAACTAGGGTGCTCCTAAGCTCACCAAGCCCTTCCGTGAGCGCGACTCTAAAACCTATCGAATTGACTTCAAACGACATTTCCAAACAGTTAGATGTTCAATCTATATTAAAATGTGCTTGGAGACCAAATTTTACATTTTTTGAAATTTTTTTACTATTTATTAAGATGGTTTGAAAATCGCTGTTTTTCAATGGTGCAGAATTTTAATAAAAACAGCGATTTTCAAACCATCTTAATAAATAGTAAAAAAATTCCAAAAAATGTAAAATTTGGTCTCCAAGCACATTTTAATATAGATTGAACATCTAACGGTTTGAAAGTGTCGTTTGAAGTCAATTTTTCGATAGGTTTTAGAGTCGCGCTCACGAAGGGCTTGGTGAGCTTAGGAGCACCCTAGTTCTACTCTATATATATATATAACATTCTATGGAAAACGGTATTATATCTTGGTGAAAAATATTATCCAGATATGTGAAATTGAATTGGAGACGAACAACATTAACGAATTAAATCGGGTAATATATAATGAAATACATGTGCTACTGCTACGGCTACTTCAAAGTTCAAACTAACGCATCTCCTCTTCGCTTTGACCACGCCTCCTAAAATTCCAGCTCCATACTATATTCGTTGTTATCTCTCGTTCTCTCAACTAACGCGTACTACTTTGAACTCTATATATATATATATATAAGCTCATTGCTTCATCCCTACACTCACAAAACAAATTAGCTAGAAAAACCTAGTAGCGAGTGTATAATTAAAGAAAGTAGAAGTCATGAAGAAACTCCAACTTGTATTTTTAGTTTCTGTTCTTGCAGTCCTTTACTCTGGTGCAACAGCACTAAACGAAACCTACTATGATAGCATCTGCCCCAATCTTGAGAGCCTCGTTCAAGGCGCCGTCAGAGGGATGATGTCAACGACCAACATAGCTCCTGCTGCAACCTTACGCCTCTTTTTCCATGATTGTTTTGTTCAGGTAGTTTTTTCTGACACAATTAAGATATACTATAATCTGCATGCAATACTAATATATATATATATATATATGAGTGAGGCTATGGTGCTATGCATAGCACAGATGGCTAGTGTACTACGGCTCAATATGGTACTTTTTAAAATCCTAACGGTCGATCTGACCGTTCAATGTGATAACCATATGAATATGTACTTGCAAACTAAATTTTATATTTTTTTTGAATTTTTTTACTATTTTTTCAGATAGGTAGAATTTTGATGGTCCAGAATTTTCAAAAAACACTGATTTTTCTACCTATCTGAAAAAATAGTAAAAAAATTCGAAAAAATATAAAATTTAGTTTGCAAGTACATATTCATATGGATATCACATTGAACGGTCGGATCGACCGTTAGGATTTTAAAAAGGACCATATTGAGCCGTAGTACACTAGCCATTGGTGCTATGCATAGCACCATAGCCTCACTCTATATATATATATATATAGGGTCCGGCTAATTTGCTGCCGGCAGCATTTTAGCCGGAGGTGCTGCCGGCAGTTTTACTGTTTTCTGATGTCCAAACAACAAATTCAAACCGTTAGATGTTTAATCTATATTATAATCTACTTGGAGACCAAATTTTACATTTTTGGAATTTTTTTACTATATATTAAGCTGGTTTGAAAACTGCTGTTTTCAGTAAATTTCTGCAACGTTAAAAACAGCGGTTTTCAAACCATCTTAATATATAGTAAAAAAATTCCAAAAAATGTAAAATTTGGTCTCCAAGTAGATTATAATATAGATTAAACATCTAACGGTTTGAATTTGTTGTTTGGACATCAGAAAACAGTAAAACTGCCGGCAGCACCTCCGGCTAAAATGCTGCCGGCAGCAAATTAGCCGGACCCTATATATATATATATGTTAATCAAACTACGAACTATATATATATAGTAGAACTAGGGTGTTCCTAAGCTCACCAAGCTTCTCGTGAACTCAACTCTAAAACCTATTGAATTGACTTCAAATGACATTTTCAAACCGTTAAATGTTCAATCTATATTAAAATGTGCTTGGAGACCAAATTTGACATTTTTTAGAATTTTTTTACTATTTATTAAGCCGGTTTGAAAACCGCTGTTTTTCAATGTGTAGAATTTTAATAAAAACAACGGTTTTCAAACAGGCTTAATAAATAGTAAAAAAATTTCAAAAATTATAAAATTTGGTCTTCAAGCACATTTTAATATAGATTGAACATCTAACGGTTTGGAAATGTCGTTTGAAGTCAATTCGATAGATTTTAGAGTTGAGTTCACGAGATGCTTGGTGAGCTTAGGAACACCCTAGTTCTACTCCATATATATATGCTAGAGTAGAAAGAATCATTATGTTTTATTTCTCAGATTGTGTTTTGCAAGATTTGTCTCATCCTTATTTATATATAGAGAATTACAATTAATCCTGCATAGTCTTTATTCTAACCTGGATTACTATAGCTAACCGTAGTTACTAATCTAACAGAATTGATCTCACAAACTCCTTAACAAACAATTATTTCTAACTAACTTTCAGCTTTGATCTCTTGGCTGTTATTGGCTCCAGTAGAGTCCGAACTGTAGGTGTCCATTGGATTCATATTACAAACTTTCCATATTCATGTAGTAAAATAAAATTCCCTTCAAATTGGATGATTATTGATTTAATTGGCTTAATAAAAATAATTATTACTTAACATAGCATGTCTTTTTTAATATGATATAGGGTTGTGATGCTTCAATCCTAATCCAAAACGCAAACGGAGATGATGAACAGCACAACTTTGAGAACCAATTCCTCAGAGCTGATGGATACAACACAATAATGGCAGCAAAGGCTGCAGTTGATGCAGATCCACAGTGCACCAACAAGGTCTCCTGTGCTGATATAATAGCTCTTGCTGCTAGAGATGCCGTTTTTCTGGTAATTAATTGTTCTATATGGCAATAGCAAGAATGAATATGTATATAGTGTGGCTTTGTTTTCTTATATATATGTATGACAGAGCGGTGGCCCGACATGGAAAGTGGAGCTCGGGAGGTACGACGGGAAGATTTCAACTACAAACAGCGTCAATTTGCCTGGAGCATCTGAAGATTTCGATCAACTCATGAACAGGTTTTCTGTCCATAACCTAACACCAACAGATCTGGCTGCACTTTCAGGTTAATACATATTATTTCTGTGTACCAGTACTACCCAATTACTTGAAAATTTTCTATATATCCTTTTTTCAAGTTGCATACCATCATTAACTAAACTAATTGTTTGTTGCTAGGCGCCCATACACTCGGTGCCACCAGCTGCTTCCATGTCAACAGCCGTCTCTATCCAACACCCGACTCATACTTGGACCCGGGGTTTGCAATCCAACTACAAAGCCAATGCCCTGCAGCGATAAACGTGAATTCTTTCGTCTTCTTTGATAATAGTGTTATCACTTTCGACAATGATTATTTCAAGATGCTGCAACAGAAGAAGGGAGTCCTCTTCTCGGACGAGGTTTTGTATGTAGACACGAGGTCGACAAGCATAGTCGACAAGTTTGCAACCGACGAAAATGCATTCTTCACTGCATTTGTTGATTCCATGTTGAAGCTTGGTAGAATTGGTGTGAAAACTGCTGTCGATGGTGAGATTCTAAAAATGCCATCCCGAAATTGGGTACAGAGTTTCAGCTGATGATTCAAAATTGGTTATTTGCCACTCCAAAACTTTCTAATTCTAAAAATGCCATCCCGAAATTTGAAATTGTAAAAATGCCACTCTAAACTTCATTAATTCTTAATTTTGCCATTTATAATGTATTCTTATGCTATTTTTATTAAAAATTAACTGAAAAATACTGTTTTGACAAATAACCTTGAAATTGTATGAAGGGTATAATCGGAAATACAAATATACGTATACCAAAACAATATTTTTCAGTTAATTTTTAATAAAAATAGCATAAGAATACAGTATAAATGGCAAAATTAGGAATTAGTGAAGTTTAGAGTGGCATTTTTACAATTTCAAATTTCGGAATGGCATTTTTAGAATTAGAAGGTTTTGGAGTGGCAAATAAACAATTGTCCCTTTATTTTGTTATATATGTTCATGGTTACAAAATAATAAAATTGATTGTTTCAGCTCCTTCTAGCTTCCTCCCTGAAGTTACATATATGCTTAATATATAAAGTATACTTTTTGCATCCATACACTTAATTATTAATTGTTATTTTAATTACAAAAATCGAAACAAATTGCAAGATCGAATCTGGAAACTAAACTAAATAATGGATGAGGTTCTAATTTGGATATAATTAATATATTTATTATTATTTTATTTTTTGGACTTGTATAATCATTTGATTAGAGTATATATACAAGTAGGATCCGAATTGAATTAATTGCTGGTTCACAATCTTAAAAGTAAAGAATATGACCATCATGCACAACGTACAGGCTCAATATAATACAGTAAGTTAACGTGTAAACACACACACACACACATACAGGGATGGGCTATAGTGAGACGTGGAGTAAAACAAGTTTGTACTTCACGCCATATTTCTATTTTGAAAATTCAAACAACCGATCCGAACCGCTCAACATGATCTTCATATTGAAATGTGCTTGGAGACCAAATTTTACATTTTTTTGGAATTTTTTTACTATTTATTATGCCACTTTGAAAATTGCTGATCCGAGTGAACAGTAACAAAATAGTAAAAAATTATGGACCAATGGATCAGCGATTTTCAAAGTGGCTTAATAAATAGTAAAATTTCCAAAAAATGTAAAATTTGGTCTCCAAGCACATTTCAATATAGAGATCATGTTGAACGGTTCGGATCGGTTGTTTGGATTTTCAAAATGAAAATAATGAGACGAGTAAAAACTTGTTTTACTCCACGTCTCACCATAGCCCATCCCATATATATATATATATATATATATATATATATATATATATATCAATATAATAAATCAGAATCATGGTGTGCAAATCTGGGTCGTCAGTTAACTGAAACTCGGCATATGTTAATTAGTCAAAACTTAGCCCTTGCTAGTATATAGTATATATAAAGAGGAGGGATCCAATTACACCTTTTTTGGTGACACACTTTGACACCTACCATTTTCAAAGTCCAAATAGTCGATCCAAACCGTTCAACATGATGGATATATTAAAATGTGCTTGGAGATCAAATTTTACATTTTTTTGAATTTTTTTTCTATTTATTAAGATAATTACAAAAATCGTTGTTTTCGGACTATTGAAAAACAGCGATTTTGTAGCCATCTTAATAAATAGTAAAAAAATTCAAAAAAATGTAAAATTTGATCTCCAAGCACATTTTAATATGGTGATCATGTTGAACGGTTCGGATCGATTGTTTGGATTTTGAAATCGCAAAATTGACCTATATAAAAAACAGTGTCATGATGTGTCACCAAAAAAGGTGTAATTGGATCCCTCCTCATATATAAATACAGGATGTGATATGCTGATAGCGGGGTGTTATTTATATATGCCTGAATAATAAGGATTCGGACTTATTATAATACTACCAGCCGGATCAAAAGTAATACAATATATCTATTTAATTAGATATATTGTGTCCGTGCATTACAGCGGGATGTATTATAAGAGAAAAAAAAAATCTCATACAAAGTGACATATTTTTAGAAAAAAATAAACTAAATAGCAAGAGGAGGGTTCAAATGTCTCGACATCATGCCTCCATTTTTTAAAACTTGAATAACTCAAAATTTAAAACTTTGAAAGTCAAAATAAAACCGTTAGATATGATCTACATCATTTTATCTATGCATGCATGTGTAAAAAATTATGATATTTCAATTTTGACTGAGTCAGGTATTGCAACTGGATCTAAATTCTGATTTCCGAATAAAGATCTTAGGAAGCCAGTGCACCGGCCGGTAAAAAAAAAAACCAAAAAGAGGGCAAAAAAATAAGAAAGAAATAAAAAAAACAATCAAATAATGTCACAGATTCTAAATTGAATGTATTTGTTCAGACAACTACTATTCAAAACTCGAGTGAAAATAAAAACTTGATATGTGAGGAATTAATGAGAAGACGTACTTGGGATATGATCTACATCATTTTAATACATGTATGTACTCTATTTTTTGTGTCTCTACCGTGCCTTCATTTTTAAAAACTTTAATAACTCAAAATTTAAAAGTTAAAAGTCAAAATAAAACCGTTAGATATGATCTACATTATTTTATCCATGTACATGTAAAACTTATGATATTTCAACTTTGTTTTGGTTGTCATCAAGAACTCGTAAGAACGTATTAATGTGGATAATTTCTAGACGTTGATTTTTCAACTTATTAATTCCAGGGTTCTAAATAGCTAGCGCCGCTATAGCGTTTTCGGACCATAAAAACTATGGCGCTATTGGCGCTATCAGCGCTATAGCGCGCTATTTAGCGCTATAGCGGCACTATATGGGCATAGCGCCGTTTTTTTAACCGTTCCGCTATGACGTGATAAACGCTATTTAAACATTTGATTAATTCACATAAAAACAAAACCAAAATATTATAATTTTTTAAGAGCACATAGAGAAAATAACATAGATCACATCTAACGGTTTTATTTTGACGTTTATGATTTAAATTTTGAGTTATTAACATTTTAAAAATAAAGGCATGGTAGAGGCACAAAAAATGGAGCCCTCTTCAATATAATATTTTGCATATTTTTATGAAGTTATCACGTATATTTTTATGCTGTAGTGTTACATACACACTAAGAATTAAAATTTAGTATTTGATCAATTATTTGTCTGCTAACCGCTTCCAATCAACTAACAATAGATTTTTATTTTATATATTAGTATCATGTTTGTGCATTGGAACAGAAACATAGTATAAGAGAACAAACAAAAATCATACAAAATGACATATTTTATAAATAACAAATAACATTTTATAAATAATATCTACATGTAAATAATATTTCTTAAAATGACATGTATGTTTTTTTTTTATCTTTTTGTCATATTTTCATAAAAAAATCTCATACGAAATGATATATTAAATGACAAAAAATATTTTTAAATGATATAAAAAATAGAAGAAATGAAGATATGACAAATTAATTATCAATTAACTAAAAAAATTTCTTAAATGACATCTAAAAAATGAAAAGAAATCAGAACCAATCAGAAAGATAATACATTTGTATTTGTATGTGGTGAGTACATGTCTAAATAAATTTGAACTTCTACATGTAAAAGAACATAAAAAATATGCATAGAATCATAAAAAGACAAATTCTTTAATTGAAGAACAATCTGAAATTTCATCACATCCATTAGCAAATCAGGATATCGATATGCTTAATATAAAATTAGAGATATTTGTACATATTTTGATCCAATTATCCGAATACCAGAAAAATTCTGTTTTATGTGATATGAGTTCCTGATTCTACTAATTTAGTACTCTAAATATTATTGCAAAAATGACCTAGTTGTTATGATGCGGTGCTAAAATAACTATCAACAAAAATATCCTTTCAAATTTTTTTAGCATAAAAACAAATGTGATGACAAGAAAAAAAAATGTGATAGTTCCCATTTTCCATTCAATGACAAGAAATATAAAACAATACAGGACTCAGATCGTGCTTCATCTCCACTTCAAAAAATTCTAATTATCCAGAAGTTTTTTCGATTATAGTTAGAAACTCTCTCAAAGAATTTTCAGATTCAAAATTTTAAAAATAAAAGATATCCACTCATTCGCAAAGAAAATTAAAAAAAAATTAGAAAGGCAATCCAACACAAAAGATGTACACAAAAATAGAATCCGTATCACCCCAGGTACCTGAGGTGCAATTGTTAATTTCGGACCGTTCTTTTAACTCGGCACGAATCTCAAAGTAGTCCCCGACAATCACAGTAGATACCGGATTGAATTAATCTGGAGCGTCTATTATTTTAGATTGTACCTCAGGTACCGTGGGGGGACAGGGACTCACAAAATTATCTCTTCTGGAATTAGGAGTCTGTATCTGGACCGTTCGCTCTATAACTTACAGTCAGATCCGAAAGCATCTCCGTGCATGTAGAACTGGAAGTGAATCCAAACTGAATCCATATGAATATTTGAGTTTGGATCCGAATCGTTCATCAGAATCCGGGTCAATCTGACCCGAGACGAAATGCACATAATTCTTTAATATTCGTGCCAAAGCAGATTGGACGGTCCGGATCCAAACTCAAATATTCTGTTACCATAATGAATTGGTCCAAACCTATAGAGAACCCTAAACCCTTTTTCTCAAAAGTACCAAAAATTCACGCTCTTGCCTCCATCTTTCCCAGCAACCATGAAGAGAAAAGCCGATGGAGAAGCAATGGACTCCGATGGGGAAGGAACCACCAAATCCGAATCCGAGCTTCTACCCTCTCTCGACCCCTCCGACGACATGTGCGAGGCCCTGATGCGGCGGTACGGCAAGTCGGCGTCAACGCAGCACCGCCACCTCTGCGCCTCCGCCGCCGCCATGCGCTCCATTTTACTCGAAGAAGGTCTCCCCCTCTCCCCTCCTGCCTACCTCGCCGCAGCTGTTCACAGTTAGTTCACTCACTTATTATGATTTCTGTATGCTCGGATAAAAACTGATACGTATACCTTCCAAGTTCCAACAATGCAATGCTTGGGTTGTAGCACGTGCTCCTAGACAAAAGAAAGGCCTATTGTATCTATCATTCTGATCGAAAACCAGTTGTTGTTTAAATAGTAGCAGTGTCTTACTCGCACTCGGTGCAAACAATTTTCATTTTGTGCAATATTGTCAGGGTAATTGAGATGCTTATTTTCTTGAATGAAACATATGGAACATTTCTAGTAGACTTTCGGTTTCATGCATGCTCCTGCCAGAAGTTATGTTCTACTTTTTTTATGTAAAAAAGTTACTAATTAGAGAATGCTAATTTCTAGACAGCTCAGTGATTTTTCTAACAAATATTGCTAATGGGCCATTTTTTTTTATTTAGGTCTTCGTTCCACTGGTGGTGACCCCTCAGCGACAAGTGCTATTGCATCCTTTCTCTCAATACTGCTTCCACTAATCCGAGATGGTGACCTGTCTACGACAAAAACAAAGGACACCATTTCCATACTTGCTGGATTTTTAAAAGAGAATAAGGCATTACCTACTGGTACTGTTCGGTCTATAGTTAGAGTTCTGGGTTTATTAGTTCTTTTTGCCGAGAAGGAGGATTGGGAGGCTTTGGAATTGCCTCTAGATACACTTCTGTCTTTTTCTGTAGACAAGCGACCCAAGGTATTGAACCAAGCATTAAGAAATTTGTTTTTGCTTCATTCGCAACTTGCTCCCAATTGTTTTTAGTGTTTAGTAAATTATAAAAAATTTATAGATTTTTTAACACCTAGCTTAACTCTTAGCTCAAGTGAATGAGGGAAATTCTGTCTTGATATTTTCCTGTATTATAAATGCCTTGTTACAGGTGTATGCAAACTTATTACTGGGAAACCATATCTTCTTAGTATTAATTTGGGTTAGATGGAATAATTAATCATGATAGGGGTGAAATTTGAAACATTTAATGGGATAGGCCTTTTGAAGTGAACAATTTTATAAGTTGGTGTTGTATGGAAATGATCAGCAATGCCGAATATTAGTTCTAGGAAATGATGTTATGTATGCAAACTTATTACTGGGAAACCATATCTTCTTAGTTTTAATTTGGGTTAGATGGAATAATTAATCATGATAGGGGTGAAATTTGAAACATTTAATGGGATAGGCCTTTTGAAGTGAACAATTTTATAAGTTGGTGTTGTATGGAAATGATCAGCAATGCCGAATATTAGTTCTAGGAAATGATGTTATGTGCATGTATGGTAAATATTGGGTTCAGTCAGCTAAATTTTGTGAGGGTATTGAATATAACTTCTTCTTTTTCAGAAAATGGTATAATCTGAATCCTTTTATTAGAGGTACACCACTCCATAGTTGATCAGAATGCATTTTTCTTTCAGGTCAGAAAATGTGCTCAGGAGTTTGTTGAGAAGATTTTTACCTTCCTAAAGGGTGCTGGAACTATCAAGAAGGTTGAGAAAGCTATCCTTGACATTTTTTATAAGCACATTCCATCTGTCAAAAAGCTCAATCTAGCCAAACCAGTGGATCGAAGCAAGAGTAAAAGGACGGACAATACAGAGGAGGCAGAGCTCGTTCATTTTCTGAATCTCTTAATACTTGTTACACCTCAGCTCTCGAAGAATTCAAGAAGAAAGTGCTTCTCTGAAGCCTTCAAGCTCTTGACTCCAGAATTCTATGTTCTGACCAGACATATATTAAAGCTTACCGAAGCTTTACTCAAACACTTGGATATAGAATATTTAAGTGGTGAATCTGAGAACTTCATTTGTTCTCTTATGGCCTATGTTTCCATGGAAAAGAATCCCACTGATACAGTTGTCACTGCATTGGAGTTGTTGAAAGATTGTTTGAAGAAGCTCAAAGACATTCAGCCGGATATGTGGTCAAGCAGCCTTCCTCCAGTCTTTGAAGTGGCTTCAGGTTAGTCTTAAGCTCGCTTTACAAAGTTATCAAAGTAATTTATGCACATAATCCCTGCCCTTATATCCCGATTTGGTCCTTTATCAAGCTTCAAACTTTCTATTATGGTCCATATGAGTCTACCATTGTGGTCTTTAATGTCATCTTTCAGTCAATAATAGTCAGAAAAGGCAGGACTGATAAGGTACAAGTTAATATTTGATTAGGACATCCCATAGAGAATGACTTGCTTTGATGCAGATAGGTTGTTGTGAATATTTTCCACCAGAAGATGATGGTAGGGGTCAAAATGGGAAAAAAAATTAATATTATTGGGCCAAAATCAGAGCTTGAAAACTCTAGGGCAAAAATGGAAGTAACTCATTACTTAATTCACTATCTGTTTATTTTACTGTGCTTGTTTCTGGAGCTTGAAAATGATTTTAAGTATATGTGGTCTTGCACGCTATAGGATATATCACTTCAGATGTTGAGTCATCAAAGGAAATTGGGTCTACTTTGAAAGAATTGATTGCCTGTCATGTTGATGGAAGACCCTTTCTGAAAAGCGAAAATCAAATAGTGGATGATGAAATGGAGATGTCCAGTGAGGCAACAGCAATAAAATCGATCTGTTCTTCGCTCTGTAAAGCATTTAGCACTGTTAAGCAGCCTACTGAGAGCGTATTGGGGGTCATCTCAGTTTTGTTCCTGAAGCTTGGTATCTCTTATAATTATATTATTATGCACAGTTAAATACTTTGTGATGCCTTTCGTCATATGTTTGATTGGGCTCGTGATCCATTTCAATTGCTTTTGTAGATGAGTCATCGTGCTTTTTTATGAAGGACATTGTACTTAGATTGTCTGAGCAGGTCGCAGATTTGCAGAAAGAAATGCCAATTTTAAAGAATGTGAGTTTAAGTTTAATTTAAAATTGTTTTATGTCAATCATTAGTATCATAAATCTTTGTTATGATCAGTTATTTTGTAATTATCTTATTTCTTGATTTAGGTTCACGAATGTATTGGTTGTGCTGTGATTGCCATGGGACCAGAGAAGATTATTTCGCTTATCCCTATAAACCTCAATGAAGAAAAGCCAACATGCTCAAACACTTGGCTCATACCGATTTTAAATAAGTATACTTTGGGGGCATCTCTGCGATGCTTCATGGATCACATTGTGCCTCTTGCTGATTCTGTCAAAAAGATGTGCAAAAAAGGTACCAAACCATTAGACTTTCAATCTGGCAGTTCTTTTGTTTATTAAGCTTATTTAAGGTGTTGATTTTCACTTGATGTGTCAGGCAAAAAAGGTTCAAAGCAAAGGTTTGTTCAATCTTGGATAAATGGATTATGGGGCCTACTTCCTGCCTTCTGTCGGTATCCTTCTGATATCAAAGAAAGTTTTGGTTCTTTGGTTGAACTTCTTATAGAGCGCCTAAAGCAAGAATCTTCCTTGCATGAAATAATTTCCAAGGCTTTGCAGGTTTGCTTCTCTTAAGTACATGTGATAAATTTGGTCTTTATTTTCTTTGATGTTATGTTGAACCACATTATTGGTTGTTTTGTCAGAGAAACTAATTAAATATAGAAAATGTAAGTCCCGTTGCTAAATTCATGCTACCTCTGAGCTATAAAGGTCCTGTTTTGGTCCTAAGCATTCTGATTTAACATGTTCCTAAAAGCATCATCAGTCCATTTTAATCCCTTGAGCTAGAAAGGTCCTGTTTTGGTCATAATCATTCTGATTTAACATGTTCCATACTATATTTTTTTTTTTCATTCAAATGTCGAAGAGAAACCTCAGTTTTTCATCCAAAATTATAAATTTTGGCTCCTTTCACATCAATAATAATCAGAATTCCTATCAACATATTGTTTGCAGCATGATACTAGGGGCTAAATGGTATAAGTTGGAACTTGTAGGGGTCAAAATTGTAATTTTATGTTCCAAAACTGGAGATAATGATACCCTAAGTGCTTTTTGAATACTCTTCTAAAATCTGGGAACTCTTTGGTTTAAAAGTATTTATTGTTATTGAATTTCTTTTCTCCCAGGAATTGATAAACAGAAACAATACGTTATGCAGTGGAAATCAAGAAGGAAATGTGCTAGCAGAGCTCATGGCTAGTTTATCACTACAGCTGTATCATTTTGACTTTACTAAAAAGGTTTACTCAGAAAAATCAGCTCGTAAGAATTTGAAGGTTCTGGCTTCTCACTCGATGGAGTTAATATCAACATTTTCAGATATTTTCTTCAATTCTTCTGTAGAAAAGCGTGCTTACTTGAAGGTAAAGTGTAGTACTATTTTTATGTTATCATTGATCTCTATTTTACATGAAATTTAGTTCTAGCAGTGATAGGTTCAAGTCTGCAATTTTTATTTTTTTTATTTTAGGACATAAAGGATAAAATAACGACCCTGACCTAACCTGTGATACATCAGTCTGTCTTAACTCGGTTGACCCAATATGGAACATTGGTGTTTGCATATATATATATATATATATATATATATATGAGGAGGGATCCAATTACACCTTTTTTGGTGACACATCATGACACCGTTTTTTATATAGGTCAATTTTGCGATTTCAAAATCCAAACAGCCGATCCGAACCGTTCAACATGATCACCATATTAAAATGTGCTTGGAGATCAAATTTTACATTTTTTTGAATTTTTTTACTATTTATTAAGATGGTTACAAAATCGTTGTTTTTCAATGGTCTGAAAACAACGATTTTTGTAACCATCTTAATAAATAGCAAAAAAATTCAAAAAAATGTAAAATTTGATCTCCAAGCACATTTTAATATATCCATCATGTTGAACAGTTTAAATCGACTATTTGGACTTTAAAAATGGTAGGTGTCAAAGTGTGTCACCAAAAAAGGTGTAATTGGATCCCTCCTCTATATATATATATATATATATATGTGGATTTTTAGACCTTTTTTTGAAGGACAATAGGCAATTTATCTGCTAGCAATATGCTTAATGACAACTTAATTTTTACTAGTAGTTATTACCCAGTAAAGGAAGAAAATAAGAATAAATCAATTAGATGCAAGGAAATTCCGTACAAGAGCTACTAAGGCTGTGCTCCAGAAAACGCAGGGGTAGAGGGAACGAACGGGAAGGAAAGGAAGGGATCGGAGGTCTGTTTACTCTGTCTACACCCCGATTTGGGAGTAACGAACTTGGAAGAATTCCTGCAGCGAATTCCTCTTCTCTCCCCTCCGCTCTCCTCCACTTCTTCTCTGATTTCCCTCTACTGGAGCAGGAGAACAGCCTCGGTCAGATTTGGTCTGCTGGCCTTTCCCCTCTTCTCCCGTTCCTTTCCTTTAATGAGTGATATTTCCCTTCGTCTGGATCACAGCCTAAATAAAATTCAATTACTTCAGGATCCTTGTTGGGTCCTGGTCTGGAGTCCTAAGATCTGGTCCTGGCAGTGTCATGACTGTTTGATATTTTTCAGGATACATCAAGGTGCCTAGCCTCAGTTGCTGAGAGTGTAAATATCTGTACCTTCTATCTCTCTCTAGTTAAGAGCCTTGATTTAGCTGATACTGAAATGGAAAATAGAAAGGTAAAAGATCAAGATACTGGTACAGATGAAAAGGAGGAGGTAGAGAAAGATAATTCAAATGAGAAGCAAGACACAAAAAGGTAATGACAAAGTTATGTTCATTTTTTTATTCTTTTTTTGTTGTTCATACTTCAGAGTGCAACACTTGGTCATGTCGACTAGGCATACTTTATTCTATACAGTCAAGTTTACTTGGTTTTGGACACGTGCTGTTTTTTGTTTCATAGATTTGTAAGGAAAGCTTTTGGTTTCTTTGTCCTCTTTACTTAAAAAAAATATAAATTCATTGCAAGCAGATAGGTTTGAACACCATCCCAAGCAGCCCCACAGAGAAAGCTTTGCTGTGTTGGGTCAGGTCAAACAATTGTTGCACTAGTAGTTTCTTGATCTCTTGGCACAATGTACCTTAGAGAATTATATAGCAATCCTGTCTATAACTTGTTTTGCTTTCTGTTTTTTGTGTTTCATCTGTTCTTTTTAGGTCTTTGATGTTGGAGCTTGCATCTACCTTTGTAGAGGTGGCCAATGCGGATTTACTCAACATAATTTTTGACTTCATTAGGACTTCTTTGTTGGTATTATTAACTTCAGATCCTTTTCATTTTACACACAGTGTAATCTCCATTGGATTTCTGGCTGAAACAAAACTATTTGAATGATAACTAACAAATAATTGTTTTTGCTGATTTGAAACTTCCAATGCATGCAATTGTACAGCTATAGAAATGCAAAATCTTACAGAGTGGAAAATGCTTACATTCAAAATTAGACAAACTGCTTGTTATTATTGTTATCTTTTTGTAGCATGCCTATGTTTAACTTGGCTGAAATTTCTTTTGTAGAGTGATGCTGAAATTTGTCATGGCCAAGCTTTCTTTGCCATGAGTTGCATTTTGAAGGTTAGAAGTACCAAGTTATCTCATTTTCTTTTCTTTAGTAATATCTTGCTATATTTGTTTTTATAGCCTCAGTAAAACTCTCATTAAGCTTCTCAAAAAATGAGTGCATGTAAACTCAGTTTTCACTTCTGCTTATGTTTCTTTGTTTTTCTTTCTTGATTTCCTATATTTTCTAGGAGAAAAGTGAATTCTCTTTATCTCGGGTTGATGAGATTATGCTACTGCTTCACAATGTTGAATCGACCTCTGACAATACAACAATAGTGAACCGATTATCTTGCTACCAACATTTGTTGGTTCACATGTTAAAGGTTTCTTCACATTATTCTTCACAGTGTTACACGTGCTGATTCTATTGAGTTAATTCGGGTACTGGTCATTTTGGGTGCAGGTTCTCAATGGGTTCCAGTCAATGTGTTAGGATTTAACTTTCAGAAAACAGATTTGGGTTGTTAAGCTTTCCAATTATCTGGGTGGCAGTATCCTTTAAGTTGGCTGAAATTGTGTCAGTTCTTACAACTGTTGCTTTCATATTACGGCCATTTGAACACTAGTTTAGGAATAAAGACGGTTTATTGTATGTTACTGGATACCTTACGATATTCTGATGCCAAAAAAGTGCATTTCGTGGTATTCAAAGTAATTTTTCATAGAGTATCTAATATGATGTTTATAAAATATGTGAAAACAGATATGATATAGAATTAAATGGTCAAAGGAAATGGTATATTCACAAGTAAGCTTATATAAAATAATTAAGCTAAATAGAGTTTTGATGCTAAGTTTTCTGTTGCAACATGTTACTGTTCCCTGTTTCAGGATGACTGCACCACTATGGGTTGGGTTGGATTGGGTTAAGGTTTTAAGCATGTTGGGTCTGTTGGATCAATTTTCAACTAACATGTTTAGTGCCATTTGTTATTTATATAATTGATGTTTCTGAAATTTGAAATTTGCAGGTGAATGAAGAGAATATGAATAATAAAGCATTTCTAATACTGAATGAGATCATACTAGCTCTGAAGGTTAGTGTTCATAGAAATCAATTCCATAAAAAATGACAGTTTTGTCATTCAGTTTCAAGTAACAGAAAAAGTTTGTAGCAAAGTTGTAAACAAGACAGTTAGACCATGTAACCTTAAATTGCAGTATTGCAGCTACTTTGATCAATATAATTTAGGTGCTGAGACCTCAAGTTAGGCCCGTAATTTAATATTCACAGCTTGAATAGTAGGGCCTTGCTATCCGGATCTGCCTGCTGGATTGAAAATCTGATCTGATCCTTAGGATTGAAATCAGATGATCCGAAACTCACCAAGTATGTGATGAATAGTAGTAGAAAACTCCACCTCAAATACAGTGTAGTATCTAATGCACGCTATACTAACCAAAAAAGGTCTCAGCAGAGATGATAATATGTTTATTTCCTTCTGCAGTCAAAGAATGAATCAAGAAGCTTAGCATATGATGTGCTCTTAGCCACTAGTTCTAGCTTGAAGAGCAATGCACAATCAGATCTGCAGCGACTATTTACAATGGTAAATTTTACATATATTATGTATTGTTAGATATATTCTTCTTGATTAGATTAAGGAGTAGTTGCTATAGCATATGGTCCAGTAGTTAATGAGCAAATACCCCCACTTATATTGTAACTGTGTAATTAGTATACAACCATAACTAGAGCTGGCTTGTTGTGAACTTAAAAACCTCTGGCTGAAATTCAAATCTAAGTTGTACTCGACATATTTTAAGATTTGAATTGACCAAAATCAATGTTCAGATGAATTTACAACCCGACAACTTGACCACCCCCAAGGGCATCTAAACCACCTTAAGACCCAATTAAAACTTAAAAATGTAAAAGATTTGTCTTGGAACCTTAGACAACCTTACAGTAATCTGACCCAAATCAACCCATTGGCCACAATTTGCAATCCACTCCAAAAAAATTAATTTTAGTTGAAAGTTAAAATTCGAATATATTTGGTCCAAGTTTGATTTAATTTTATTTAATTTCAGGTGATGGGTTATCTTTCAAGCCCATCTCCTCAGATAACAAGTGGTGCAGTTTCGGCTTTGTCACTTCTTATATATAATGATGCTGAGTTCTGTCTTGGTGTACCAAATCTGATTCCATCAGTTTTGATTCTCTTGCAAAATAAATCTAAAGAAGTTATCAAGGTAAGATTTTGAACAAATATTATTTTCTTATACCTTTTGTATCTCTTTAATGTAAATTTCACATCAACTTCTATTGTAGGCTGCTCTAGGGTTTGTCAAGGTGTTAGTATCTACTCTCCAAACAGATAAACTAATAAAGTTGCAAGGAGAGATTCTGAAAGGGATATTACCATGGTCAGCAGTCTCAAAGTTCCATTTCAGAGAGAAGGCAAGTTAATATTGTTCAAAATTTCTTTTCTTCAGTACTTATATCATAAAGAATTATCTTGCGGAGTCTCATATTGCTTTTAACTATATGAAATGAAGGCTGGGATGATAATTGAAATATTGATAAGAAAATGTGGCTTTGGATCTGTGGACATGGCTGTTCCTCAGAAGTATAAAGGCTTTGTTAAAACAATTGCGGAGGTATGTACATTTGTTCATGACACCTTGTTGCAGTATATATTTTAGAGAAATTTGCTGACTATTGTTTTTGTATTAGAAAAAGGGAGTGAAAAACTCAGGAGTTTGAGATATTTGTCCCTTCAGACCTTTGGCAACCATAGAAAGAAAAGGAAATTGTAACGACAAAATCAACCATAAGTGAATTATTAAACAATGAAATTGAATAAAAAAATACACCTAGTTTACTGTGTGTAGTGCCAGAAAGTATTGGAACAGTACATGTTTGAAGTAGAAGGTTTGCTTTTAGAAGAAACTAAATTTGTTGTGATGTCATAGTCGGTCATTGTTTTAAAGGATAATACTGTATTACTATGATGAGTCCAAAATAATGTGAAAGGCCATTCTTTAGTTTCCTATAATCTAGGGTTTATTTGCAACTTCTGGGTTTGCTCTCTTTTGCTACTTCTACATAAAGTGGATGCTTTTATCAAGTTTTTTCTTGTATTACTGGTATGTTGTCTGCGTCAAAGCCTTAATGATTCTCCTTCTCATTTTCAGGCTCGCCAGAACAAGAAAAATCCCAAAGAAGGGGACGATGATTCCAAGAAGGCACCAGAAGCAGAGCAATCTTCTCCTAACGAAAGGTATTTTCATATTCTCTTTTCTATTGTTTTTGTCTTCATTAGTTTGAGTACTAGATGTATGCAATTCATTTGTGAATTATTTTTATTTACATGCAGAGCAAAGAAAGCTAACACTGATAATGTATCTGGTTCTGAAAGGAGAAAGGGTTTTGGCTCAAAAGGATCAGCAGACAAAAATTGGAAAATTAAGAAACACAACCTTAAAAACACTAGTGAGAACTCTGTTAAGAGTGGCAAAGGAAATTTAAAATTTCAGCCTCGGGCTGAGTCAAAAGCAGGAGAAACAAAGAAGAGGAAATGGAATGGTGGTAGTGAACAGCAAAGTTACAACAAGAAACAAAAGGACTTCCGAAAAACCAAGTTGGATAACAGTTCAGATAACAAACAAAGGAGTTTTAGAAAGAACAAAAAAAATACGCCTACAAAATAAAACAAAGACAATATTTGATGGAGCAACATAACATATGGTTAATGAGCTTTTCACCTGGTGTGTAGCGATTTCTTTTTCGAGATGCTTCAGCAGCTTCGGCAACTACTTCAAATATTTAATCTTTTGCTCAAATTTTTTATTTACTTGAGTGTTTATAATGGTGAGCTGTTGCATTCTCATTGCGTCAAAACTTGTAGAGCTGTGAGTATGCCCAATTTTGTTATCTGTATTCTTATTGTTGTATTTAATGTTTAAGATTTTAAATCCTCAAAAAGTAGCATAGTTTCTAAATTTTAGAAATTGGAAGAACCAAAATTCAGAAACTAGAAATTAAATTGTCAGAACTTGAGACTATAACCTTGCCGATGTGACCCTTTTGTTAATGAAAAGTACTTTGGAAAAGAAAACAAAGAAGATCACTGCTGAAGAGAACAAAACAAAAGGGAACGCACCAAAGAAGATCACTTTGAAAAAGAGAGGCAGTGTACAACTGTATACAATACAAAGGCGAAGCGTGATCACATATTTAAGTTGAATTCTAGCTTGAGCAAGGTGGATTTTAGTAAATAATTGAGGTTCATACTAGCAAATAGTAATACATGGCAAGATGAATCCTGGTATGTTATCTTCTCTAATGAAATCCATTTTATATTTGTCTGCCTCAGGTGCGTGTAGCAACCTTTTTTCTTTTTTTTGTTCCAATAATCATTTAAGTCACGAAGTTTATAATGTGTTTCGGAGAACCACCCCTGGCAGTGGCTTTTGAGAGGCGCCGATTAAACAGGGGATCATCTGCATCATGCAGCTGATCATAGCCTCTCTTTTGCTGTTCGTCACTACACTGGTAGTGTTAAGCGTTATGCACATACTGTTATTTGTTTTCACGTGTAGTTTCCTTGCGTTGTTTGGTAACGGTAGTACATGTTTTGTGATTACACGCATATCAATACTTGACCTCAATTCATAATATGCTGTAATGTGCTAATACACCTGTTTTGCTTCTTGACAAACCCACTTGAGACCTGTTATGTTTATGACTCTTCACGTACTGCAAAATATACTTTGTTCTGTAAATCCCAATATCTATTTCATACATGCTCTCCATCCATACTAAACCACAATCAAAATATACATTTTAAAATCAACCACCCTTTTTAATAAAATCTTTCTCCAGGAAAGATTCAACTAGTGTAGAAGAAAATCTCCTGAAACTCCACGTAAATTTTATTTTTCAACTATTGTAGCATCTGGGCCTGAAATTTAAGCAACATAAAGCAGTCTGATACTAACCCACAGTGCAGAAATTACGGGGCATGTTGCGTAAAAGTTTCTATCAGTGAATTTTTTTTTAAATAATCAATTACACATGTTCTACAAGAAAGATGTCCCAGTAAACACGGGCTGCCAATCAAACTAAAATTCTGGTGTCTCATATCAGTAAAACAGCAACACACCTCTGATTAACATGAATCCCAAATTAGGTCACACACTGTAGGCACAAATCTGAAATAAGAACTAATGAACTGCTCGAGTTCAGTAAATTTAAATGAGAGGTCCCCAAATACAACTCTAGCACAGTATTTTATTCTTCTGGCGATCCACCAGGGACAAGCTGCACAGCAGGGATAACAAGTTATTTCATTTAGCATCTTTCATTTATTAGTAGAATTGTAGAGGTTTCTTCATTATCAATTTTTTTTAGGAGGAAACTTGAGATTTACTCGAATGCCAAAATTCATCATGAGACCCTAACCAATAATAGCAATAACAAAAATTGAAGCATGCCAAACCAATTTCATCTGGTTAGGCATAAATACAACTTCACGCTAGACCAGAATAACACCAAAATCAGACCCCTTAAAATTGGTCCAGGAGAAAAGCTTAACAAAAGTGAGTACTGAGTACTTACAATGGCTATGTTATTCCCATTTAGAAGTATCTGATCGAGCTTTGTAATTCGGCGGCCCTCAGCTGTGATTTCACTAAACAAAAAGGACAAACAACAAGAAAGAAAGCATTTCAGCAGGAAGACATACTGCTCTAATTAAGAAAAAAATACTACTAAGTTAATAGGTACAACACGAAGAATTATTGCTTAACTTTGAAGTCTTTTTACTTAATCTCATAGGAATACCATATGTTGTTTATCAGGTACAAGCCATGATTTAAAATGTACAAACCAGCACAGACTTCATTAAGTTTTCAAGTATGCAATATTACCAGTACCAGATCAAGCAAGAAATAGAAAAAAAGGGATACATGAACAATGGTTGGTTGGTGAGCAACTGAAATCAACTACCAACACTTCAAGAGAGAACATAATTGGTACAGGTCGGATCAGTAACCGAGGTAATCAACAAAAATTAAGGTGATTTACAAAACAGGGGAGATTAGGGTTTAGGGTTTATACTATTCAGTGACATCTTCAAGCACCATGTTAACATAGACATCAAAGCCTCTTAGGGTTCCAACGAGCTCCTTGTCGCCCTTCATTATCACCCAAATCTTCGATCCAATGCACCGATCAATCAGCTCTTAAATTGAAAACGGATGAATTTTAACGCAAAATTAAATTGAAATAGAATTAAAGAAAGAAAAAGGAGGGGAAATTCAGAGGAAGATGCAGTGACTCACCTGAGGGAAGGAGTTGAGAGGGGTTGTTGCCGTGAGACTGCGACATGGTGCGCTTCTGTACGCTGCCGCTTCGCAAATAATGGAAGGGAAGAAGAGAAATGAAGGTGGGACGAGCGCCGTCGGATCGGGTACGGAGAGTAAAAATCTAACCTGTTTTGACAAAATTTTCTAGATGACCCTACAAAAGTTCAAAATATAACTGCCAAGTTCGATTTTTTTATTATTTTAAAATGAAATAAAATAGTGCAGCAGCATACACAGATACCCGAGATTTTTATATATAAGAAAATAAATAAATAAAATATTAAAAATAAGAAACTGTTCACCAGAATTTCAAAAATAAGAAGGACGCCATCCCAGACTACGGCCCGCGGGGAAAAACCGGAAAAAATAAAAAATTAGGGACGCCATCCCAGTTGCCGACCCAAAAAAAAAAAAAAAAAATACGGGACGCCATCCCAGGTGCCGACCGGGAAAAAAAAAATACGGGACGCCATCCCAGGTGCCGACCCGAAAAAAAAAAATATAAACGGGACGCCATCCCAGTTGCCGACCCGAAAAAAAAATAAAAAATAAGAGAGACGCCATCCCAGCCGCCGACCACTACTAAACTCGTATATTACTTCCAGTCTGTCACTCTCATGCCACTCTGGGCTTACATTTTAGAAAATCGACGGACTCTGATGAATTTTACGGTAATAATTTTTTAATTAATTTATTTACAATATTTTTTAACTCAATTTGTTGTATAACAATTAATATTTACATTTTGTAATTAATATTCATTGTATAGGATTTTTCGGAAACAATCCATTATACGGTCCGAGAGGCGCGGAGTATAGTATTAGTCATCGATACTCATTTCGTGCGACCGGTGAACAAAATTTTGAAGATTTGAAAGGTATGATTTATCGGCATTTTGAATATTCCGAGAATGAATACAACCTAATCATTTATGCTCGATGTAATGTTAGTACACCTACTGGCCGTTATTACGAGGTTGTGGAACTTATTTGCAATGAAGGTTGGAAGATAATTTTTGAGCAGTTAATGAATTCCGGAAGAGAATACCGTGTCATTGATTTTTTTCATTGAGTTTGTTCCAATTGTGGGCACGACGCAACTCTAGTTGTTATTTGATGGTAGGGTACCTGAGACGCAGCCAGAACCTCCTCAGTCTTGGTACTGTGATCCACATGCGGGTTCCAGTCGGACCCGACCTTGTCAGAGAGAACAAACACCGCCCCAAAATATTTACTCTGAACCTTATCCCAACATGAATGAGTTTTCACCGGCCATCCAGGCAGAGGTGAATTGGACACCATACGATAATTATAATAGTACATATGAGATGCCTGGTTTTGGTGATCATGGTCCCGATAATGACTTGTCACAAAGTGATGACGAAGATGATGGAGACTGTTGTGATGATGATGAATTTGATGAAAATGATTCGGAAGATAATGTCTTGCTAGAGTCTCATACACATGCGGATTTCGGTCGGGGTGACCGTTGCCCTATACCGAGTTTCAGTGACACATCTGGATTTCGGGAAGCAGATGTAGGTTTTTTCGGTACGACCCCACGTTTTGATGATAAATCTCTTGTGGTGGATCAAGTATTCCCGTCAAAAGATGCTATGAACAGAGTTATAAAGGAGTTCCATGTACGCAAGAATATTGAAGTGTATTGGAAAGAAAGTAGCAAAACCAAAATTGTGGTCGTGTGCAAAGACACCAGGTGCAATTGGCGACTGTACGCCACGTCTTCTTATTTTGGAGCTCGATGGACAATTAAAACATTAAATACACCGCATACATGCCGTGCCCCAACTAATCGTACTGATCATGCACAACTAACTGCAGCAGTGATTGCCAATGCTATAAAGCAAGATATGAGAGAAGATGTTACAAAAAGCATTAGTGACATCAAATCGATAATCCGTGCTAAATTCGAAGGAATTGTTCCCAAGTACAACAGGTTATGGCGTGGCTGAGAGCTGGCAATTGAACAAATGTTTGGCAGTTGGGAGGGCTCATATGCAATTCTCACACCAATTTTACAAGCAATAACTAGAGCAAATCCAGGGACAAAATGGGCAGTTAAATCAGAACCCACCGCGAAAGAGACAGAGTGGTTGTTTAAAGCAGCAGCGTGGGCGTACGGTCCATGTATTGCGGCAGTGCCTCATCTGAGGCCTATCATTAGCATTGATGCATGCTTCTTGTCCGGTAGGTACAAGGGGAGATTGCTTATAGCTTGCGGTTATGATGCTGAGAATCAGTTGCTATTGCTACCTTTGGCTTTCGGATTAGTTGAGGAAGAGAGTTTCGAGAACTGGGGATGGTTTATGAGGTGGCTGCGACAAGAGGTAATTGGGTTTGGAAGGTTCATGTGCGTTGTTTTAGATAGACACTTGGGAATAAGGAAGGTCTTCAAAGATAGACATGGTGGTTGGTGGGAGGACGGCGGAGAGTGTGTTCAGACATTGTGTACACAGCATGTCGCTGAGAATTTAATGAAGAAGGTCCATGACAAAGATGTTTGTGAGATATTTAAAATACTTGTCCGTAAAAGGAAGCCAAGAGCATATGAAGAGTGGATGCAAATTCTACGCCTAAAATGTCCGGCAGCAATTCCATACTTGGATAAAATCGGTAAATACAGTGACAACGATGAATCTGAGGCCCCTAAACCATGGAAGGTATTTCAAACATTTGATTGCGGTGTCCGTTGGGGGATTATGACAACTAATGGGTCGGAATCGTTGAACAATGTATTCCAAAAAAGTCGAAGACTACCGGTCGTCGCACTGGTCGAAGACACATTTGACAAACTAGTCGAATGGTTTAGGGAGAGAAGGCAAAAGCCGTGGCTCGCATAAAAGAGGGACACGTGTGGTCAGGGCGGGTCGAAGCTTTGTTGGTTCGACGCGGGACCCGTTGCCTTGCAATGACTGCTAGACCCTTTGGTGAGCCACGGGGTGAGTACGATGTCATGGCCAAAAATGAAAAAGTTCATTGGTACGACGAGGTCACGGGACAGATTAAATTTGTGGATACTGAAACGTACAAATACAATGTCATCATCAGAGATGATAATAAAGTAGAATGCACATGTCGAAAACCGCAATTGGCAGGTATACCCTGTGCTCATGTACTAGCTGTTTGTCGAGAGAGAAATTTCGACGCAAATTGCTTTGTTAATCCTTTTTATTCCATGAACAAGCTTCTTGAAACTTGGAGTGGTAGCTTTCATGGGTTTGGAAATCAACCTGAATGGCCGAAATACACAGGGCCAACTATTTTTCCTGATAAAGATTTAATCAGTAAGGGACGGAGAAGACACAATCGTATTAAAATGACCATGGATGAAATGCAAGGAAGGAGATTGGGACACCAAGCTAGACGTTCCACTGATGAAAGGAATGCAAGGAATGCAAGAAATGCAACAGGTTGTTCAAACTCTAACATATTATTCAATATATTGTTTCTTAAAATGTGCATATTTTTATAGTTTGATATAAATTACAGGGGCATCTTCTAGTAGAGGCAAAAGATAAGGAATTGCAACGTAGCATTTGTGTAATATATCCTTACTATTATGTTGTACTTCTTATTTATTGTCATGTGTACATTTATGTAATTTATTGTCATGTATATCTTAGTTTACTATTATGTAATATATCTTAGCGATGCCCCTCAGAAATACGCCTTTTCATCATAGTTAGAATCCATATTAAAATTTGACAATTCTCGGGCAGAAACTACATGATGTAATGGACATTTTCATATAAAGAGCACCGAATTTGGTGTAGCCAATTAACGGGAATTTAAAAAACAAAACAGCATGTTAGAAGTGGTGAAACTGCAAGTAATCTGCAGATACCTCTGCACAAAAACATATATTTGACATAGACGCAGATTGAATTATTCAAAATGTTGCTCGGGCACAAACTACATGACGTAGTGGACATTTTCATATAAAGAGCACCGAATTTGGTGTAGCCAATTGACGGGAATTTAAAAAACAAAACAGCATGTTAGAAGTGGTGAAACTGCAAGTTATCTGCAGATACCTCTGCACAAAAACATATATTTGACATAGACGCAGATTGAATTATTCAAAACTGTTGCTCGGGCACAAACTACATGACGTAGTGGACATTTTCATATAAAGAGCACCGAATTTGGTGTAGCCAATTGACGGGAATTGATCTCTAAATTTGAACATAACATAACCTTATGAATGATCTTAATTTCAGACATGAACATATCGTAAAAAAAAATTACATAACAATTCGAAACCATAGAGTCCAAACATAATAAGATATAACAAGTCATAATAACTCAAAATGAACATAGCATAACATAATAAGTCCGAATTACATCATAAGTCCGAATTTCATAAAAGTTCGAATTATATCACAGAATTTCAAATCTACAGGGGTAAATCTGTCTAGTTTCGTAATGACTCTCTTACATCTCTTGTAGACTAAACCCGTTCTACTACCTGGATTCATAGCGGGCATTGGCGCTGGTGTTGGTGTCGGTGTCGGATTCATAACGGGCTGGATTTCAGCGTCAGAGGGATGCTGGTACGGTGTCTCAAATATATGTGAGAAAGAGTGTGAGTCATCGAATTGGTTCGATATTGGCGCTGGTGTAATCAGATTGGCCGTGTTGGTTGGCACATCCCAACTAGGTCCAATATTCTGCGACTCCAATCCCTACGGAAAAATGTCATTCAAGTCAAATATACTTTTAAATATACCTTCAAATACCCTCCAGTTTTATTGCCATTTACCTGAATGGTAAAACTTCCAAACGCATTCTGCGATTGACTCCAATCATTGAATGCATTCTGCGACTCCAATCCCTACAAAAACATATTATTTCAGTCAACATAGGCAGTAATCCTCGAAATACCTCATTGACATGTAATTTATTCAACATAATACCTCATTGACATGTAATTTTATTCTATCAAGTTATATCAGAAATACCTCATTGACATAACTCGGCCCTGCATGTGGCGCTGAGTCACTCATATTAAAGTACGCATCCTGCGCATCTAGACCCTACAAACAACATGTAGTTTAAGTCAACATAAACCCTAAAACCCTAAACCCTAACTAGTTTCAAATATTAAACATGACTGACATATTCTATCAAGATATTTCAAATATACCTGACCGACATAATCATGGTACGTGAACTGAGGACTGATGGCTGTTTGACGATCGGCCAAGTGATCCTCACTTTCATCCGATGCGATATCCTCATAGTTTGTCGGCAAGTGAGCTTCCACCAGCATCTCGCATAATCGGGGTTCGATCCCATTGTCTCTGACACAGCCAACAATCCCTTTAATGATTTTCTTTCCCGCTTTTTTCATCCCCTTTGTAATCATATTGATACCATTTTTTGCTAACTGGAGAGCTGCATGTGCCTGTCAAAATATAAAAAAGTCAATGTAAGCATAAGCATATATATACATTTTGTATTGAAAAGTCAAGTCACGTATACGTACCTCACGTGTATTCCTTGGCACATTAGCTATGTATCCATATTCACTATTATCATTTATGTCAATATCCATGGACTGAACTCCATCGTCGCCCTGAGGTACCTCGAATATATTATACATGCAATTTGTATGGAACCACCGTTGATATGCCTCAATTTGATCGCAAGAAAATGGTTCACCTGCTTCGACAACGTACCTATCGTGTTGCGTTGACTCAGACACGTATGTCTGATGCTCAACCGACCAATTAGTAGTACACAAAGCTGTATGAACAAACTTGTGTAATCTACGTACCTCATCCTCCGGGAGTGGCTCTAATACTGGGATGGCCTGTCGACACCCAAACTGGCGCATCACTCGGTCCGGATAGCAATGCTCTATAATCCAAAAGTATACCAATGGCACACGGGCACGAAAACACTTAGCATCCTGATGGACTCGGGATGGCATATGGCTCCACAGCGATTTGTATGGCTCCCAATCTACAGTACCCTCCCGCAATTCCTGCAACTGATTGCGGAAGTATTTAACTCCAGCCGACCCATGAGGTTGTCTAAATCGTAGGCGACCACACCACTGAGCTCCAAATGCAGGGCAAGACTGGGGATTTGGTTTCCCCCAATCGGGTTCCCAACCTTTGTATGGGATCGGACGTCTGGTCTGCAACCGCGACCATGCCCAATGCTGTAAAAGTATCACCGGACCCGCTAGCTCTTTCACCATTTTGCTTTTACGAGTGACACTCACACATAGATTCCTGTAGAGCAATGCTAAAACAGCCCCACCCCAATTGTATTGCCCAGGCGTATTGAGATCCCGGAGAAACTGCAAATACATCACCGGCACCGAATCTCCAGATTTATCAGGAAAAAGTAAAGACCCAAACAAATCAAGTATGTAAGCCCTTGTATATTGATGTATCTGCTCCGATGTGGGCTCACCAGGACCCGAAGGCATGACTTTAAACCAATTTCGCAAACTTTTTAAGTTAATGGCATACCCAGATTTTTTTATCTCACCGGGTCTTTTCTTTGATTTCATCAAAGCATCCCATGTCCCAACTCCAAGACACTCATTTACTAAACCCTCCCAATTACCATCTGACACACCAGTCACCGGTATCCCCTTAATTGGCAAAGCCCACAAACAAGAAACATCCTCTAAAGTAATAGTCATCTCACCTACTGGAAGATGAAATGTATGAGTCTCTGGTCGCCAACGCTCTACGAGAGCACTGAGAAGCGAAGGATCGACGTTTACAACATCCATTTGAGACACTTGATATAGGCCAAGACTCTTCAAGATGTTTTCACATTGCCAATGGTACGGAATACTGTGCTTGTGGCCTCGAGCCCTCATTCCATCATTAGGCTGCCATGGTTATAAGAATTAATTTAAAAACAATGAAACTATGAATTTAAAATAAGTACAAGTTATACAAAAAATTTAGTAACTTACATCAGTAGAAATCAGTGAAGTCCGGTGTTGCTGATGTGGCATCCACAACAACGAACTAAAATTATTTGATGACTGAGTTTGAGGCACTACATCTTCGTCAAATGCATCATTAATGTTTTGATGGTAATACTCACCACGAGGAGCTGACATCCTGCATGCACCACATTTTCATTATTCAAACCCTAAATTAATGACTAAAAATGTTCAAACAAAAATGAATTTTTCAAGTTGTTTCAAAATGTTCATCACATATTTGAAAATAGATTCAACATTTTCAACAATTGAACATAATTAATACATCAAATTTTTTGTCCAAAATTAATGAGCCGTTTGAATTGTGACAAGTAATTTAAAATATAAAAACAATATATTTATTACATAAAATTAACTACAATCTTGTCTATAAAAACAAATTATACTACATAATTTGTTTTCAAATGAATATAATTAATCTAATTTCTAAACCCTAAAGCGAAAATCTATGTTAATTCTAATTTAACCAATTTATTTCACAACAAAATTAAGACAAAAATCTAAATATAAAACTAAACTATTTGATTCTAATTTAGTTTAATAACGTACTAATTTTAACTAATTTTAAAAAAAATCGTACTTTGTGGGGCTTGCTGTCGGAATCAGCGGGCTGCTGTCGGGATCAGAAACGTGACGCCATGGAGGGAGGGACGGGACGCCACGGTCTGCGGGGCGGGATGGACGGGGACCAGACAGCGATGGCAAGCCTCTTTTTGTTTTTTATTCAGCCGCGCGGAGGGGAAAGAGAGCCATCTCTGGGGTTTTTTTGCTCTTTCGGACAAGGGTCGGCGGCTGGGATGGCGTCCCTCTTATTATTTTTTTTTTCGGGTCGGCAACTGGGATGGCGTCCCGTTTATATTTTTTTTTTTGCGGGTCGGCACCTGGGATGGCGTTCCGTATTTTTATTTTTATTTTATTTTTTTCCCGGTCGGCACCTGGGATGGCGTCCCGTATTTTTATTTTTATTTTTTATTTTTGGGTCGGCAACTGGGATGGCGTCCCGTATTTTTTATTTTTTCCGGTTTTTCCCCGCGGGACGTAGTCTGGGATGGCGTCCTTATTTTTGAAATTCTGGTGAACAGTTTCTTATTTTTAATATTTTATTTATTTATTTTCTTATATATAAAAATCTCGGCACAGATACACTAGGTGCCGACATTTTTATTTATATCCAAAGTTAATTACAAAATAATAAAAAAGCCCAGACCCGTTTGGTTTAATTAAAATGTCCATACCGGTCATTCGCCTTCTCGTTGAAGATATCATCCCTATTCATACGTAATTTGGCGTAATTTACCGTATTTTAGCATAATTTTACATAATTATTGCAATTTAGTGTAATTTAGTGTAAATTAGCATAAATTAACATAATTCAAGTAATTTAGCGTATTTTAGTATAAATATGCTAATTATATATCAAAAAAAGTAATCTAACAAATATTTAAAAAAAAATTCAATTTTTAGCGTTATATTTCAGCATTTTAGCTATTTGTCTCTTAAAAAAGAAAAAAAAAAGTACCGGTTTTTTTTTAGCCGGTATCCTATTTAAATTAGAAACCAGCTTAGAAAATAACCGGTATGGATATTTTTAATAAAACCAAGTGGCTTTGAGCATTTTTATTATTTTGTAATTAACTTTGGATATAAAATAAAAATGTCGGCACTAGGTGATAAAAATGTCATTGTGGCATAGAATGTCGGCACTTTGGATATAATTTCATTGTGGCATAGAATCCAAACAAAGTGATAACCCTGTTATCTTTATAAAGAAAAACAATTTATTATGTACTAGTATCGTACCCGTGCGTTGCAACGGGATATATTATAAGATTTAACATAGAGAGGCAAATAATAAATAATAGGGGGAATTTCATGTATATCCCTCAAAAGTTTCAATATTACGTATTTATCCCTCTAAAATCAATAATTACATATTTATCCTTAAAAAATATAAAAACTCACATATTTATCCAATCCATTATATTTAACATTAATTTTCTATGTATTTCCATTTTACCCTTCTTTTATTTTCCCTTCTAAGGCCATTGTTAGAAAACAGTATTAAATCGTACCAGTACCAATATTGAACATTACCGTACCAGTACCAACACTGAACCGTACCAGTACCAGCACAGAACTGTACCAGCACCAGTACTGAACCGTACGGTGCCAGTACCAGCACTGAAACTGTACCAGTACCATTGCTGAACTGTACAGTACCAATCATTACAGTACCAGTACCATTGGAGAGAAGAGGTGAGATGTTTTGGCCCTCTCAAGACTCCACAGTTTAAAGGGAGAGAGGAAGAAAGGGTATAGTGGTCATTACAATATTAATTAATATTGTAAAATAAATTTTAATGTTTAAAAAAATATTATTTAATTATTTTTGGAGATATTTGATATATAATAGAGTTAGATTGGATAAATATGTGAGTTTTTATAATTTTTAAGGATAAATATGTAATTATTGATTTTAGAGGGATAAATATGTAATATTGAAACTTTTGAGGGATATACATGAAATTCCCCCTAAATAATAAAAAAAAAACAACAACAAATGGCTGTTTTAATACAACAACATTCTTTGCATATCAGTGCATACACAATTTTTGCGTTATAATTAAATTAAATTAAATATGGAAAGCTGCTAGAGAATAAATCAATAACATGCATTTTTTGTTCTCTTCCAAAAATGAATAAGAGGTAGGAAATTCGGAAATGAGATATGCTATATGTCTAAATTGGAAACTAATCTTGTTATGCATCAATTAAAGCTGGAGAGAGATGGTAATAAATATTTAATGCTAATTCTATTTGCTTAATTCTTAGTATTACTTGTAACGTATCATGTAGCAGTACGTGTGGTGAATATGTTTTTAACTAAATTTAGACTTCTATACATAAAACATATGTATTTAATCAAAAGAAGACATATTACGTGATTAGAGGGCTGAGATTAAATCCGTAATTTCATTTTTCAATTGTAGCCGTTGGCGGATCGGACACCCAGCGTGCTTAATAATGGAATGGAGATATACAATTGAGATGATATGCAACACTTCAATGATTTCATTTCATTTTCTATTGTAATTTGAATAAGAATTGGCACAAGTTTTTGGTAGAATTGCGCAAAAGGCAGAAGCTTGTGCAAGGAGGTTCAGTTTTTTTAGAGATCACTATAATTTATGCAATTTAATAAAATGAATCCTGAATTCTGAATTCTGAATTGTCATTTCGACTTACTGTAGTATAATTTGTTTCAATTATATATTACTCCATAGAAAATAATAATACGATCAAGTATCTGATTATTGAATTTGGTGATTTTTTTTCTCTAGAAGTCCAATTTGTTATAAAATAAAGACAAAGAATAATAAACACGATAAAGAAAACATAAAAGATGGCACTCTCTTTATTTATATAATTTTCACGTGTGTATAATACTAGCTTATAAAGCCTCTATTTCTAGGCTAGAAAATGTAAATTACAAGCCATTTAAATTAATTCTATTGACAAAATGTGGGAGATGAAACATACTTCTTTAAGGAGAAGTTTTGAAGTAATTAGTGAAGAGTTGCAACATGTACATCCATAAATTTATTCATAACACTCCTCATTAGATGTCTATGACATAAGAATATGTCTTATTAAAATCTTACTAGGAAAATTCTATGGGATAAAAATCTAGTGAAGAAAAAAGAGTACATTATTCTTTTAATACGTAGCTACAACCTTACTAGAAACCCAATAGAAAAAATCATTGTTAAGAAAAATATAGTGCATATTAACTCTCCCTCATGATAACATCAATTAATATCTTTAAGTCGACTAACTCCAATATTAAGAACTAACTTTTCGAATATTATAGTAAGGAGCGCCTTAGTGGATAAATCTGCTAAATTCTCACTTGAACGGATTCGCTGAACATCAATAACATTATTCTTTTAGATATCATGTGTGAAAAAGAATTTTGGTGAAACATGTTTTGTTTTATCTCCTTTAATTGAGCAATACATGCAATATTATCTTCGTATATGATCGTTGGAATCATGTCTGACAAATGTGCTAAATCATAGATCTTAATCAAACACATTCTTGGCTTGCTTTGTGTTTTGCTAAAAAATTTCGAAGGTAACGAAACATGTATGTAATTCTATTCCAATGTCTTTACATGGAACAAGAATTATATCTTGCTAATAAATTTACAACAAATGATATATCATGTATATTATATGTCCAACAAGGTACATAAGTGCTTCTATTGCCCTGAGATATGGTATTTCAGGACCAAGTAGTTCTTCATCATTTTCTCGATGTCTAAAATGTTCTTTATTCACATCTAATGATCTTATAACCATTAGAGTACTTAATGGATGTTTTTTATCCATGTAAAATCATTTCAACACTCTTGCAAATACAATTATCTTAATGCATAAAAATGTCATTTTTCAAATGTTCAATTTGCAATCCAAGGCAAAGTTTTGTCCTCCCAATATATTTCATCTCAAATTATTCTTTTAAACAATTTACTGCTTTTTGAAGCTCTTCAGGAGTTCCAATGATACTTAGATCGTCAACATAAAATGCAATTATAACAAACTCATTTTCATATCTTTTCATGAAAATACATGGACAAGTTGTATGATTTTTATATCAATATTTTCAATCAATCACTGAGATGATTATACTACATGTGTCTAAATTGCTTTAGTCCATATAAAGATTTATTCAAGTTAATTGAACAATGTTCTCGAAAATATAAATTACATGCTTCAGACATCTTATATCCTTGAGGGATTTTCATATAAATATAATTATCGCTTATAATTATCAAGCGAGCCATATAAATAGGCTGTAACAATATCTATTAGACACAAATAAAGTCCTTCATATATTGCCAAATTAATTAATTACCGAAAAATTATTGCATCCACCACATGTGAGTATATCTCAAAATTTCACATTTCTCATTTTGTTTTTGCTTAATTTCTATCATTCAGACTTTATGACCTTCAAGTATTGAGACTACATGCCTAAAACTTTTTAGTTTTTAAGAGAATTTAATTATGTCTCAAGTGTGTCATCCTATTTTGGCCAATCATTTCTTTGTCGATATTTTTTTATTGACTTCGGGTCATGATCCTCATTATTCATTATATTTAGCGCTATATAATATGTAAAACATCATTGATATCAATTTCATCTCAGTTCCTTCTTAATCTATTCATAATATAATTTGTGGAGATATCTTCATTTCATGAATTTCAGATACCTGAGTTTATGCTAGAACTCCAGTATTACTTGTTTGATTCTTTTCGTGCTGATAACATGTTATAAAATAAAAACAAAGAATAATAAATAAGATACAGAAAACATAAAAGATGACAATTTCTTTATTCATATAATTCTCATGTGTGTATAATACAAGCTTACAAAGCCTTTATTTACACGATAGAAAATGTAAATTACAAGCCATCTAAACTAATTCTATTGATAAATGTGGAAGAAACATACTTCTTTAAGAAGAAGTTTTGAAATAATTAGTGAAGAATTACAGCATGGACATCCATAAATTTATTCATTGTTTAATAATTTGATAGAGATAAATAACAGACCAGTGCCTAATCCATAATATTATACAAAATTCAGTGGCAGCTGAGAATTTATCCTTAAAAGTAATAACTGGTTATGGGCCAATTTTAGGCCTGCTAAACGAGTTGAGCCGGCTCATGGACTTTGAGCTGAGCTCTTGAATGAGTCAAATTGAGCTGAGCTCAATTCGAATTGAGCCCAAACTCAGCTCGAACTCGAAATAATTCATCGTTTCCCTAACTGAGTTGATCTGATCTGAGCCGGGCTGCCCATTGAGTCAAATCATTCCCTTCCTTTGCTTCTCCAGTTCTCTTATCGAGCTCGCTGATCTAGCCATATCTTCTTCCTGTCGCGGCGTTACGCGCATCGTCTCCCTCCGCTTCGTTTCCAAGCTTCTAGCCTCCTTATCAGATCGCCTTTCGTCTCCCTCTCGCACGTAGGCCTTGCTCTCTATCTCTCTCTCTCTCTCTCTCTCTCTCTCTCTCTCTCCAACTGATACCTCACTAGGTTGCGCTCGATTTTTCTATTTTAGTTTTAACAACAGATAAAAACTTTGATTTTTGAGCTTAATTAGTAATTCCTACTTGATTTGAATGCAACCCATTAAGCACGATGGCCTATATTTAGACTTGCTAATGGGTCGGATCAAACCCAAAACTCGGTCCGGCTCTATCAACCTTCATTAAAGGTCCAACTCGGACTCAGATCAAATATGAAGGAAAAATCCGGTTCGGTTCGGCTCGAACTCAGCTCGTTAATAAAGAGTAGCTGAATTGCATTTGATTGATTCCAGCACTTGAATAAGATCGTACAAGTTCTACAAAGATAGATCTACCGCCAACTAGCAATGATCAATAGATACTGAACCCTACGATCAGTCGAAGCACAATCGATCAGGAATTTCTATCAAAAAATAGTAAAAATTAATACATAAATCCACAGATGCAGATCAATCCAAGGAAAGCAGAGAAACGATCAAAAGCGTTAAAATAAAGAATACAACAACTGGACCTGAACGATCCAGAGAGTAGTGGTATGTACCGAGACTCTCTGGTATGTACCGAGAAGCACGAGCTAGCGATCTGAGGAGGGAGACGGTGCGCAAAGAGATTCGACTCACAAACTCAGCTCGGTTCGACTCGGTTAGGTTAGTGATAGATTATTTCGAGTTCGGACTGAATTTGGACTAAACTCAAATTGAACTTTGACTCATTCAAGAGCCCAACTCAAAGTCCATGATCAGTCGGCCTGACTCGTTTAGAAGGCCTACCTATATTCGTGATTTTTTTTCAAAATTATTTTCTTATACTAGTAATTGTATTTGACTATAGGTTTTGTGGAAGACATTTGAAGAAAATTCAGCAACTGATTCGAAGTGGTTTAAAAGTCTAAAAAATGGTTTAAAATGGAAAACTTGGATTTTTGACAACTTTTTGATATTTTGTTTTGATGAAATTCGGCAACTGATTTAAAATGGTTTAAAAGTCTCAAAAATGGAAAATTTGATGCAGACATGATCCCCAAGATGTAATCTATCTATTTGCAAGTGGCGTGACCTGGTGCAAATAGTAAAGCATTGTTACATTTGTTTGGATTTTATGTATTTTTTAGACAATTCTGGTACCAGCATAGTAAATCAGAAGACAACAAAAGTTCTTCAAGGAATCGATTGACAAGTCTATTTTTGAAAATTGTCTTTTGACAATTGACAGGGAAGTCCCTTGTTTTTATTATATTCACATTTATATTTTTGAAAGTGATTAATTTAAGCGACTACAAACTTCAAATATATATTATCTCGAAAAAAAAAAATTCAATTTTCAATGAAATAAATCATGTATTCAATGTACCGTGATAAATCTGTACATTGAATACATACATACAGACAAAACTGTACCGTGATATTAAAAGCCCAAAATAATAATGGACCTCATTCATTCTCTTGTTAAATTACTACGATCAATTGAGTATGAGCCGAGTTCGGACCGAACTTAGAGAATCTAATGGACCGAACCGAGTCAGACTTATACTCTTCAAATTTGATCTGAGCCGAGTCGGACTTTTAATGAAGATTGAATGAGCTGGGACGAACTTTTGGATTTGAGCCAGCTCATTAGCAGACCTCGCCAATTTAAAAAAATATCTCAAACTGGGCTGAGCAGCGCCGACGAGGGCAGCGAGCGGGCCCCACAAAAGCAATTTAATTATATTTTAGAGCTTGTCCGCACTCAGCGGTCAGACTAAGCAGCTGACCAGTGACCACTAAAAGCGTGAATTCATTTCCTCTGCAATAACGCACCGTTTTTAGTTTAGGTCCGATCCGTTCGTTTCATACTAGCACGAATCATACAGATCCCGTGCATTACATGTGTGGCCAGATTGGTCTGGATTTTGATCGGACGGTCCATATATAAACTCGAACGGTGCGTTAACGCAGAGTTTTGCGGACTCTGCTTTTCACTTAATCCCGCACGCTTTTGCCTAAACCCGACAAATTATTCTTAATAAAATAAAACGAAAAACTAATACTAAAAACCCAAGCGAGAATGAGAAAAAGCAAAAATGTAATCATAAGGAACGTCACCTTTATTTGATCACCTCACTTTCCTCTCTCCCTTTCCAGCTCGTCCGATTAATTATCTCCTCAAATTTAGATTTTCCTAATCACTTCTGCGATTCTCTCCTCTTCACCGAGCTTTTAAGAGTGGTTAGTACTTTGGTTTTGTTAGATCCTTTTCTTATTTTTTTGTTTTTGCTTATTATGGACCAAGCTTAATTTTTTCGTTGGATACAGGTGGTTTCAATCCTGTCAAGAAGTCCGCTCAATTTCTTCATATTTTGCTGCCACCTTAATTTAGAAATTTTGCTGCGAGCTTGTTAGTTGTTACTAAGTATTAACACTCACTTAGACTAGCTCGTTGCTTGAATTTGGGATGATTACTTCTTTTTTTTTTTTCCCCTTTTAGGATTTTAGAAGATGGAATTGGGGATGACTGAATTCATATCCTGACATTCTGTTATTGCTGAAGTTCTATGATATTTATTCGTTTTAAGCGCCTAATTTTGTAATTAAGAAGTTGTGGCGTTTCCAATTTTGCTAAAATATATGAAATTTGTATTTTGAACTACATGCAGTAGTTGCTGGTTTATTACAAGCACATGATACAAGGTCAAAACTGAAAAATAAAAAATGCTTTCAATTAATCTTGCACATCTTCCATAGAAGATCTGCTTATACATTGTCAAGGGAGCATTTGATAGTTTCATGCTTTTACACTTTTCAGTCAACCATTTCCATTGCAAACTCTGATTCAGTTAGGTGCTGGGTTTTAGACCACTGTCTACCATGTGATATAATAATCTATTTAAAACCCCACAAAAAGTTTCTAAAATCTGGCGCTTTTCTTTTTCAGAACATTCAAAGAAGCTTGCAAAGAGTTTTGCTGAAGGATGTCAACACCCACAAAAATTGATCCCTCCTTTCAAGTAGTCGGCCAGAGAATGTAACCTCAATTTACATTTTTTTTTTTCATAACAACTTTCCTAATTTTTCTAATATATTTTTGTTTAACAAGTGAGAACCTTTTTTTTTTTTTTTTCCTAGTGGTATATAATGGGTTTGCTTAGTTAAAAGGTAGCTCTGGGCATAATTATTTTTACACTTATGCTGATCAGACCTTGGAAAAGAGAACTTAGAAAATATGAAAGGTTATCAAATAAGAAAGTGACTACATTACAGTAAATTTTATTTTCCTGAATCTTAGTACTTCTTTAGAAGTTACTATTCAACTGATACAGACTATTAGAAAATATAATATTCTGATAAATATTATTATTTGTTAACTTTGTGAAGAGGGATAGAGATTTGGCGAATTGAGGACTTTCTGCCTGTCCCTTTGTCAAAATCAGATTATGGAAAATTCTACTCGGGAGACTCTTATATCATTTTGAAGGTAAAACTCTTTTAATGGTTACTCCCTCTTCCCTTTTTTTGTTTCTCTTTGCACTCTTGGTTTACTCATTTTTGTTCTCAAGTTTGTGACCCCTTTTTTCTTATTATAGACTAGTGCTGGTAGAGGTGGTGCTTTCGTTTATGATATTCATATCTGGATTGGGAAGGATTCAAGTCAAGTAAGTCAATTTACTTTTTTATTGCTTTATCTCTAAGTTTTTTTATTTTTATTTTGGAAATAATAATCAACATTGTACCACATTTTTCATGAGATACTGAAGCATGATTCTCTTGTTTATTATTATTATTTTCTTAAAACAAGCGGTAGTGTACCACCTGTATCATTATACTGGAACAACCTTTACAAGATTTATTATTTAACAAAGCCCTGTGTTTACCCCGGTACTCACTTCCCCTTCCCAGGGGCCCTGAATATATAACGCGACAAAAAAAAAAAAAAACTACAACTGCAAAACAAACCAAATCAGCCAGTCCCCTCTTTTAGTTTCTGCTGATCATTTTGCCCCTTATTCAGAAAAATAAAAAAAACTGAAATGAAAAACAAGAACCTCCAAGTATCAATAGAAGAATATCTGGAACATAGAAAAATTATGAGCAAGCCCTCAAATTGCACCACATTGCTACCCCACTCTTTCAATTGGGTAAAGAGTGTTCAGCTCCCCACTGACTGGTACCGGATTGGTACCAATATTCTCCATGTCAGCCATCTGGTTAAGTCCTTCCACATTTTCTGGGATAATTTGGTGAATTATCTGCACCCAATCATATCCTAATCCATCTACCAAATTTTAACAAGTGAGATAATCTATGCGGCTAAAGATCTGCTGCTTTTGGATATTTCTGATTAAAGGAAACTCTATTCTTTTCTAACCAAAAAATCTGAATGACAACACAAGAGACAATGCGATAGCATTTTCTCCTAATCTTATTAAATATACCAATCTGTTGCTGTATCTCTTGAATACATTTTCAAGTTTAGCTACACTGATTAAAATGTAGCTAACCAATGCCAGGTCATTTTGCATAGGATCAATCAAATAGCAAGTGATCAATTGTTTTCTTTTTTTCTCAAGTGATCCATCAAACACACTTAGTATCACCAATCCGTTCTCTTTTGATTGATATGCAGCTTAGTATCTCTTTTTCTCAAGGATCAAATACCAGATCCTGAATTAACGATGTGCAGCTTACTTTCAGGATAATGAGTACCACAATAGCACCTGAACCACATAGTCTCACATAGCTTACTGTTATTTTCAGGATGAGTATGGAACTGCAGCTATTAAATCTGTTGAACTGGATGCGTCCATTGGTGGAAGAGCCGTTCAGCACAGAGAAGTCCAAGGTCATGAATCTGACAAGTTTCTCTCCTACTTCAAGCCTTGTATCATTCCTCTTGAGGGAGGTATTGCCTCTGGATTTAATAAGCATGAAGAAGAGAAGTTTGAAACTCGGCTTTATATCTGTCGAGGAAAAAGAGTCGTCAGAGTAAAGCAGGTTTGCTAAAATTATCTTAGTTCGGCATTTTTCTTCAGGTCTGCTTGCAAATTTTACTTCTGTTTTGTTATCTGCAAATGGAAATTGTATTTCTCATGTTTGTAAATCACTATTCAGCATTTTTTGTTGATTATTTGCCAGTTGTTAAAACAAAAGTAAAAGTTGATTAAGTTGCCCCTGCTATATTTTTCCTATCAACTCGAATAAACATGTCCATAACAGGATATGCAATTTGTTTCACGATATATAAGTTCTATTGGCTTTGTTGTTGTTCAATATGAGTTTTAGGAACAATTTATTACAGTTGGGGCGAATTTTCATACATTAAGAGGTAACAGAAAACTTATATTATACGGTTCATGCCGGCTTCATGTGACTGCTAGTTAAATAATGAGAATATTTGGACTTATTTGCAAAGATTGTAAAATTGGGTATAATTCGCTATGAATCCTTCTATTTGTATACATAAAATGCCTTTTATCCTCTTTGGATAACAAGGATTGCAGTAGCATTATCTGAAGACAGACATTCATCAAAGAGAATCACTTCCTCTTAGTTTGAAACTTTAGTATGACATCAACCAAACTTAAGCAAGAACAAACTCAAAACCAGAATAACTGCAAAATGCTTCTCCCCTTTACTTTCGAACATGCTATGTAATGTTTTGTGATATGACAAATTAGCACTTGCAGGTTCCCCTTGCTCGGACATCATTGAACCATGATGATATATTCATCTTAGACACCGAGACGAAAATCTATCAATTTAATGGCGCCAACTCGAACATTCAAGAAAGGGCTAAAGCATTGGAAGTAGTACAATATCTCAAGGACAAGTACCATGACGGAATGTGTGACGTTGGAATTGTAGGTGAGATAAATAGACTTTTTGGAATGCTTTTCTTCATGGTTTTCTTTTTATATTGCTGCTGAAACACTTCAATTTACGTGTTTGTCCTGAGAACAGAAGGATCACAATTTTACTTTTATTTTTCATGCTGATGGTTTAATTTTGGCCTGTCCCTTTTATTATGTCTGCAACTAAGATTTGAGCCTTTATTCATGACTTTGGTTAACACTTCAGTTTTAGAAATAACACATTGATTGGCTTAGTTTAGATTCCACCTCAAGACGTGATTGAGATTATTGATGTTGGTTATTTTCTAACTAGATATATGTGCATTATGGCGCACTTTTTAAGCTTGCTTGCAAGAATGAGCATTTCTTAAAATGTTAACATGTTAAGATTTCATACTTGTTATAATTTTCTCTAAGATGTTAAGATTTCTTGTGGATTGGCTTGTTTTATTCTCTAGTTGATTTTTTGGGATTTGACCTATGTCAGATGATGGGAAGCTTGATGCAGAGTCAGCTTCTGGTGAATTCTGGCTTCTTTTTGGCGGCTTTGCACCTATTGGGAAAAAGATTGTTGGGGATGATGAAATTGCACTTCAGGAAACTACCCCAAAACTCTATAGGTACTCATGCTCTTACTGCAGTACTGTACCTGTGTTCTACATGGTTAAGGCAATTTTTTTCTTTGATGATTTGATGATTTTCTTTTTTGGAATTTTTGTTTGTTTGTAGAGTATAATGAACTTTAATAGTATCAGGCTGATTTTTGAATAATCCTGTGCCACAAACCTTTTAATAAAAAAGTGTACCCTTTGTCCCTTTCTGAGATTCTGTACATGGAGTGATCTTTTGGACCCATAGAACTATTTTTTTGGCTTTTTGACATTTTATTTTTCTGGTCATACATGGGCAAATTTTTTGCCTAATTTTTTTTTTTTTCTGAGATTCTGTACATGGAGTGATCTATTGGACCCACAGCCAGTGAGCCCGAATAGCCAAGAAAACCGACCTAGCAAAACCCTGAAATTCGAGTTTGGATTCTTTGGCCATGCCTGTGATGCCAAATAACATGAAAGTTGGCATAAAATAAATACCATAAGAAACAGCTTTGTAAGGGCCCACCGACTAATATATTTTGCAAATAATCTGGTGAGGGTCACATTTGTTCATAATTTAGGAGCGAACTGACTTGTGGTTATACTGATGCATGTGCACCTAGCATAATTTGGAATGACAACTTTTTAATTCTATTTTTAGTTTTGTTGATGGTGAGCTGAAGTTGGATGAAGGTCTTCTTTCTAAAGAGTTGCTTGAGAATGATAGATGCTATATACTGGATTGCGGGTCCGAGCTCTTTGTTTGGTTTGGCAGGGTTACTCAAGTCGATGATAGAAAAGCCGTAACTAAAGCTGCTGAGGTGGATCCTTGCTCTCTCAAATTTGAACCTTAATGTGGTGTTTGCTTTTATTATTCCTTTAATGGTGATAATATTGTAACTTCTCAGAACTAGTCCCTGCCATATTACTATTTGCAGGAAGCCCAACCCATTCTATTATTTTTAACAAAAAGGTCTGTATAGTGTATACCAACCCTAATTGAAACAAAAGACCCTTACGTTAGGGTTGGGTTCTGAAACTGGATAAGGACTTTTTAACTTAAACCTCTTTTCATTATCCTTAGTGAATTATGTATAGTTCAGTAAAGTGAAATCCCTATTTTCAAATTGAAAGCTTCTATTCTAAAGCATGAAGGACCTTGCAGAGAAGTTTCTGATGGCCAGTATAATGTGCATATCAAAATTTCTAAAAGATTATTTTTGGAAATCGGCATTGTAGGACTTGATTGCAAAGGAAAATAGACCGAAGGCAACACGTGTGACCAAGGTTATCCAAGGTCATGAGACAAACTCATTCAAATCAAAGTTTGATTCTTGGCCAGTTGTCACCAATGCCCTCACCTCTAGTGGCGAGGAGGGTCGAGGAATTGTAGCAGGTACTTGTCAATTCAATTATAACTACCACAGATATCATACCAGTGAAGACTCATACCCATTGCATTGTATGTACTGGCCAGCGGGGAAATCATGCTACTAATTTTTATTATATTTTGAACACTTAAAATTACTCTTTGAGTAAGCATAAAACTTGGGAATCAAACTTGTGGTATTTCAGCTAATTGGGCACGGTACTGTATTTATTGATACACAGAGTTGGAGTGCTTATGCTTATTTGAAGAATAATAACTCTAATTTGTCTTATATGATTTATGCTGTGATGTGCAGCTTTGCTGAAGCAACAAGGTCTAAGTTCCAAGGGTGCCTCAAAGGGATCAGCGGTCAGCGAAGAAGCTCCTCCTTTGCTTGAAGGAGGTGGCAAGCTTGAGGTGCTTTATTTGATTTTTGATATTAACAAACTTGGGAGAAAGATAGAGCTATGGTTATGCCACGAATTAAGAAAGCAGTGGGCATTACCAACAATCTTAAGGTACCATGGGTTGGTTAGCATAATTGGTACTACTGGGAAGAAGTATTTTATCCCATACAGATATGGTATTATATACCAGCTTGCCAACTATAATATGGGGCTTTGAAGAATGTTAAAGACTATATATTCTAGGTTTCAACAATTATTTATTTTATTTATATGATAGGTTTGGCGCATAAATGGCAGTGCCAAGACTCCTGTCCCAAAGGAGGAGATAGGCAAATTTTATAGCGGTGATTGTTATATCGTGCTGTATACATATCATTCCAATGACAAGAAAGAAGAGTACTTCTTAGCATGTTGGATTGGCAAAGATAGCATCCAGGTGGGGTTTATAAACAGTGTGAGGTTTTAATGATAGACTAATATTCATCTACTGACATTTTGGCACCTGGTGTGTTATTTAGGATGATCAAGCAATGGCCATTCGGTTGGCTAATACTATGTGGGGCTCCTTAAAAGGAAGACCTGTTGAGGTTTTCTATTATATTTTTTTTCGTTTTTTGCCTTGTAGTCTTGTAGATGCTTGAAGAGGCACCTTTTAAGTTAAACATGCCTTCTTGTTGTAGGGACGGATATATCAAGGAGAGGAACCACCACAGTTTATTGCACTTTTCCAACCCATGGTTGTGCTGAAGGTTCACTATCATACTCTAATCTTTATGCCAGTTTTATTAACTTTTTAGTCAGACATTCAGGGTTAAATGTAATTTAACTTGTGCAGGGTGGAGTCAGCACTGGCTACAAGAAACTTGTAGCAGAGAAGAATTTAAATGACGAAACTTATGCCTCTAGTTGTACTGCATTAATTCAAGTTTCTGGCACATCAGTTTATAACAACAAGGCAGTTCAAGTTGATGCAGTATGTCTAGTACCTTTACATTATAATTATGGCCGAGATCTTACCTTTACCGAAGTGAATTTATTCTCTACCCTCGTTTTGACTTAATTGCATTTATATGAAAATTGCATGCGAAAATGCAAAAGCTGACCCTGAATTTTTGCATTTCCTTGAATGTAGCTCCTGAAAATTTGTTCAGTCGGTCACTCTGTTGGAGTTAGTGCTGCTGACTTGGAAAGAAACCAATGATGATATTAACAACTATACCAAAGGCTAAAGTTTGTTTAATTTGGGTAGTATTACCTGTCACACCAGCTCAGATGCTTGTTACATTTGTACCCTTTGATATAAGTATGGGAAGGGACCAATTGAAAACCCCAATGTTTAGGGTTTCTTGAATAAGATAAAGGTCAAGGACTTTATGGACAAAAAGACATGTAATATTTGATGCTATTAATTTTTTTTCCTTCACAGGTTGCCGAATCCTTGTGCTCCTCAGATTGTTTTTTGTTGCAATCTGGGAATTCAATGTTTGCTTGGCAAGGGAGTTCAAGCTCTTTTGAGCTGCAGCAATGGGCTACAAAAGTTGCAGAATTTTTGAAGGTTTGAGATTTAAATCAACCGATATCAAGCATCAGTGAAACTTGGATGCCAATGAGAAATCCGATACCCATTAATATGTTGGTTTGGCCTAGATTGGTTGTGTCATAATTCCTGTTTGTCAAATGTGTATTTGGTATTGATTTTTGTATGTATTACTTAACTGGGTAGAATTGGGTCATGAAAAACTGACTTATCCTGACAGGTCAGCCTAAAATATAATCGGTTCTATTTATTCAATTTGTATTTGTCTAATAGTTCTCTCCTAATTTTTGTTACCTAATATCAGAAATTGCTTGTATTATCTTTTGCATTACAGCCAGGTGTGACATTAAAGTATACCAAAGAGGGTACAGAGAGCTCCTCCTTTTGGTCTGCTATTGGCGGCAAGCAGATCTTTGGGGGCAAAAAACTCACACAAGAGGCCACTAGAGACACCCATCTATATTCCTTTTCATTCAACAGAGGTTAGATTATTGACCAAGTATACAAAAAAATGTATTAATTGGTAAATACTCAGTCATAATAATTTCTCTATTTTGTTATTTGGGAACATTCATGTGGTCTCTCCAAGGCGTCAACTTAAAGAAAGATTAACATCAGTTTTGCCCCTTAAAATATTATGAATATTGACGATACATCTCTTCTCCAAGTTTTTGAAATTGTACCCAGTTGCCCCTCTTGGTACCTTTGAAGAAATTGCAGGGAGGGTTAGATGTAGAGGACATTCTTTCATTTTTTTTTCTTCTGGGGCTTGCATGGTTTTTTTTATAATGTTTGTACATACATGTGCGTGGGGGGTGTGTTTATGTCGAATGTTTTATTTTAGAAGCTAACTTTCTGAGGTCATATTTTTAATGATTGGTGCGGCTTTAAATTCATGATGTGCTGGACAACTCTTCAGGAAAACTAGAGGTAGAGTAACAAAATCATACTCAAATGCAATAAAAGCATAATTTTGTATTTTGAAATTTACTCGGAACCATTCCTGAAACCTATGTTCAGATTGATGAGATCCATAATTTCTCACAAGATGAACTCTTAACTGAAGACATGCTGATACTTGACACACATGCCGAGGTTTTTGTTTGGATCGGTCAGTCTGTTGATTCAAAGGAGAAACCAAAGGCATTTGAAATAGGCCAGGTTTGTATTTACTCCGATTAAAGTGGGTCAAGTGAAACAGATTTTTGCGACCTTGAAAATGATGTGAAAATTTTCCATTTTCAGCAATACATAGACGTTGCAGTTTCTCTAGAAGGATTATCGCCACATGTGCCGCTTTATAAAGTTTCAGAAGGGAATGAACCATGTTTCTTCAAAACATACTTCTTCTCATGGGATGCCACAAGGGCAATGGTATTTATTATTCCCTTCAATAAAAGCTATTTGGGGTGATACCCACCAAACCCCCCCAGGCCCTCACCCAAAGTTACCCACCAAAATTGAGCTTGATACCCACCAAAATCACCGAAGTGTCCTTGAATATCTCTAATACACTCTTGTATAATATGTTCTATTTTTATTCAGAGATAAAATAGATATATACTTTTGTTTTCAACAAAGACAGTTTGTTCAAAGTAGTGATTGCACAGTACATAACAATTTGGTTTTTGATTTTTTTGTTTGTTTGATAAAGCAGGTAAAAGTTGTTTGATCTATATAAATATTTAGAAATCTCTTTAAGTCTTGATTACTTCTGTTTTAAAATGACTTTTAAGTATTTTCCATCAACTCAATAAAACAAAGATATCAGTGTATTGTAGTCAATTTCTTGTCCAAGGTTTGACGTGTCAATTGAAACTACTGGTTATGAGGTAATTATTGTGAATTAGAATTTCAGGGTGTTATATAGCACTACTCGAAAACGTTTGGGGGAGGTATGGTAGCATCAAATTATTTTTGCAGTATGTGAGTCTAATATAACTTCTGTTTGTCAGGCCCAAGGAAATTCATTTCAGAAGAAGCTTGCACTTCTTTTTGGCAATGTTTTGAACTTTTGTGAGGTGAGTGGTTCTTCTCTCCAAAATCGTAATTGCAAATAATTATGGATATGAACATGACATTTTTTTTTTTGAAAGAAGTGGCCACGCCACCGATTTTCATTAAAATGAAAACCAAAGTATTACACAGTAGAACTGGTACCACCAATCTGGTACCAGTGACAAACATACCGAACAACCTACATAGGTATTAAGCAAATACCAACAACAACAGATAACATGCAACAACAATATAAAGAACAACGACAGCTACCAAGTATATCCTACAAACTTCAAAATAGCAATAACTAGAAAAGAAAAATTGCATCCCTGCAACTTCCGTATTTCTCCCAAGGCACCAGCTGCAAATCTTCTTCACCAACCAAAGTTTTTCCTCCTCCACTCACACGGGTTATAACCTGAGTATCCTCCACGGAAATTGCCAACATGGTACAAAAGTTGAACATGACATTTATAATAAATAGCTATTAACAGTAAGCATTCAAGCCATGAAATATTATTTTGATTGACTTCAGTGTAAACTGAGATGGCAACACAGCAACTTTGAATCTGGTTAAAAACTTAAAATTATCAATATTGTCTATTATTAATGCAACAGCCAAGTGACAAGCAGAAGAAATCAACAAATACGGGAGAAGCAACACAAAGAGCCACAGCACTTGCGGCCTTATCGTCGGCTTTCAGTCCTGACTCCTCCAAATCTTCTTCATCTCTAAAATCACCAGCCCGTCAAAGCCAAGGGAGCTCCCAGAGAGCAGCTGCAGTAGCTGCACTTACTGGAGTTCTAACTGCAGAGCAGTCGTCACAGCCTTCCACCCCTCAGCAGCTCAGTCGAGGTTCTTCCCCAGTTACACCAAAGACATCAGGTAATTATGAGATTCTTGCGTCATGTTATGTGTGCAATGAAAAGTCCACAAGTGATTTATTTGCCAGTACATATCAATGAAATATTAGCAAGTTAGGTCAAATTTATCAGAAACTTGAGAATGTTGATGTAAACAAATTTGGAGAAGTCCTCAGGATAGCTCAAAAGGTTCTTGAGACACATAATTTAGCTGTAAACGATACACAGAGGATAAGGCACTTGTTAAAAGTTTTCCAAGTTGATTTACCAAATTGCACCTAAGACAGTTGGAAATTTCAGAATACGATGTAAGAAACTTGATTAAGCTTTGTATGAAAGTAAGCTCCTTATAAGCCCAGACCCAGAAAAAGGAAGGAAGAAAAGCAAACAGGTATTAGACTAATTTTCTCATATGTTGATTATTAAAAAAATCAGATCAGTATCATAGTTTTATGTAGTTTCAGAGAAAAATCAAACTCCAGCTTCCGAGGTAGAAAGCTTGATGAACCTTCCTTCGGCTACGCCTAGAGCTATAGAAGCATCCATAACAGAATGGAATGGGTCAGGTTCTGAAGTTCTACCAGAACCAAAAAGAGATGGTAATGGGGAGGAAACAACATTCACTTATGAACAACTAAAAGTCAAATCAAACAATCCTGTATCTGGCATCGACTACACTAGCAGAGAGGTATGAACCTCATTTCTTTCTTTATTTTTAATAAATAATAATTTATTGATACGACAAACTAGCCCATACCAGGATTTAACTGAAATGCCAATTATTTCATATTTTGCAGTTCTAGGCAAAACATTCTTTTAGCTATGTGGGTTTTTTTCCTCTATATGTTTGCTTATTTATTCCACCTTTGTTGATAAGATGTTATAGCATTTGAAAATAGTATTCTTTGTTCTATTTCCTTGTGATTAATGTTTTATATTTAAAATTCATGAATAATAATCCAGGCCTACTTATCTGACGTGGAGTTTGAGACAGTATTTGGAATGACTAAAGAGAAATTCCACGCAATGCCAAAGTGGAAACGAGAAATGCTGAAAAAGAAGGTTGATCTTTTCTAGTTGCACTTGGGCTTTGTCTCTCCCTCTCTCTACTTTTTCCAAAATTATTTATTAGGTTTGTTTTGTTGGAGGCATTGACATCTAGTTGAGGTGAAATTTTCATTGTAATATTTCATGATTTGTTCTTTGATTTTTATGACAAATACTTGCTCTACGTGATCTCCAAAATGTGCGAGCTTGCTTTAATGTTTTCTTTTCCTCTTTTACCCTTTTGGGAACAGCCGCAACATTTGCCTGTGTCCTGAACATATGCAGTTTCTGTTGTTTAATTTACTCTTTAGTTTGTTTTTCCACCTCGTTCAGAACATATGACATTTCCTTACATTTTTTTGACACTTCAAAAGGAAATATACAACATTTTTTTATCAATACCACGAAATTTCTAAGCCGACAGCATGAAAACATCATAGCATGGTATACCCATTGGAAGGGGACTTTCTAATCGGTTTGTTGGCTTTTAATAATTTTTTGTTGGTTTTTTTTTAAAATTGGTACGTTTTGCTGTTTTAATGAATTAAAAAATGAAAATAGAGTCATTTTTTCATTATTTGATCGTAAAAATAACTTGGGATTGCAAAATAACAGACGAGATATATAAAGGCAAACTGCAAATAAATGATACGTAATGCATTCAATCCGGCAGCAACTCAAATTGTTAGGTAATGATCCTTCTCAACGCATGTACAACCAAATATGCAACAGATACTTCATATCATGAACAAGCATAAATTCAACTCTTACAACAAACAAATTTGCCATATACATCACAAAATCCATTCATATTAGGGGTGAAAACGGAGCGGACAGTGGTAAAACCATATCCATATCCACATTTCAAAGAACGGATACGAATATGGATACGGATAGTAAACGGATGTCAAAATGTAAACCAAATTCACCCTAAACGGATACGTATACGAAGTGGATAATCTACGAATACGGATTCGAATACATATACAAAACGAATAATTGAGTTATATGAACTTTAAGATATAATTAATAATTAATAAATTTAAATATGAAAATAAATGAATAATTGTAAGTTGATGGAGAGATTGATGTTGAAAAGATGGGAGAAATAAGGCAAAAAAAAGAAAAAAAAAAGAATTGATATAATATATAAACAAAATAAAGAATTAGTAACAAAAGACAGTGTGGTGTGGTGGTTTGTACCTTGGTTGCTTAGACCCTCACCTCATATGATATGGGTACCTTCCCCTTGAAGGCAAAATAATTTCTTTTATACTAGTGGGTTTCGGATGGGTCTGGTAGAGTGGGAAAAATGGCACGCCGGAGCCGGCTCCGTCACGGAACGGCACGGTAACGGCACGAAACGGCACGGCACGCGTGTCCCGTGCCGTGACCATTCGCGTGGCGTGACTAATTGTTGGCAAAGAAGACACGGCACGGAAATTGCCTTGGTTATGGCACGACACGGCACGGAACACAGAACGTCACGGCACGACACGGCACGGAACACGGAACGTCACGGCACGGGACACGCGAGTCACGAAACGGAAGACACGCCAATCACGGCAGTCACGAGGCAATACACTAACATACCTTCCTATAAGGTATAATTTTATTTTAATTAAAATATTTACATTTAAATTTCAATTAAAATATTTGAATTTTAAAGAATCGTTTCATATTTTTTTTTAAACGTTAAATGCGATCAAACGTGACTAACGCACGTTTGGTCACGGCATGAATTAGTCACTGCACGACTTAGTCACGGCACGCGAGTCACGGCGTGACTCGCGTGCCGTGACCACCCCTCGTAATTTTTGTCACAGCACGTGAAAAATTTACTTGGTCACGTCACGGCACGGCACGTGACCAAAGTCACGGCGTGTTAGTCACGGCACAGCACGTTTTTCCCACTCTAGGTCTGGATATCCGCTTCAGTTAGATATTACTATCCGTATCCGAATCCGGATCTTCTCTGAGTAATTGATAATTATCGGGATATTCGTATCCGTTTAAATCTGGATTCGGATTTGGAGCGGATATCCGTTTACAGCCCTAATTCATATAGAGTCAGATAGACTTGCCAATTGTCATACACAATTGAATGCAAACCATACCAAATATGCACTTTGATAAAACACACACAATTAATAATCTTATATTAGAAATATACAAACCCGCAATTAATTGACTCGGCATGATATAACTTTCCGAAATTTTTATTAACAAAAATTAAAAAATTAAAATATCGATATTGAAGAACAGTTTCGCCAGATTTCGAAAACTAACAATTCCGTTGTTTTTGGTAACGTCCAGAGGCCGTTATGAAGAATAACGGCCCGATTAGCGATCCTAACCCCCCCGGTTAACAGCCCCGGGTTTCTGCGAAAAAAAAAAAAATCCAGGCCGTGATGGACGATAACGGCCTGGGAAGATGCGGGTTTCGGGCCGTGATGGATGATAACGGGCAGGGGAAATAGCGGAAAAAAAAATAAAACAGCCAGGCCATTATGGACCATAACGGACTGAAAAAAGTGGAAAAAAATAAAATAGCCGGGCCGTGATGGAGAATAACGGCCTGTCGGCAACACAGTAATTTTCCTGGACGTTATTCTCCATAACGGCCAGACCCCAGACAGAAAAAAAGTTGATGTCTGGACATTATTCTCCATGACGTCCAGACCACTATAAATTACGCCCCCCGAGGTCTGGTTAAAAATCGCAAATATCTCTGATTATCTCCAAAAATTATAAATCCTCTTATATCTGTCTCTGCTGAAAAAAAAAAAGATTTTGCAGTAGGATTCCCTTAAAAGAAGAAATCATCTATATAAAAGGTAAAATTTTAAATTATATGTCATTATAAATCCTTAATTTTGGATGGTCAGTGACATTAGCAATGAACAGTGTCAATGTGCCTCTTAACCCTCTGATGTTCTCTCCACGGAGCAGATGCGTATACGGTGACGTCTCCCTCCGTCATCTTCACACCACCGAGAAAAGGATCCGCCTCTCACGTTGTTTTGCCCAAAAAAACGTCAAAATCACCCCACGCCGCTCACGGGCTTGTATGTTAATACATCTGCCGCTTACTTCCTCTTCGCAATCGCCACGTCGTCGCTTTCCCGCTACGTGTTGCTGCCCCCGCGTTCCGCGCCTTCCCATCTTCTCTTGAGGTCGGTATTTCTTCCTTTCGACTAATCGATTTCACCTTTCCTGTTAACAATCTGCTGCTCAACTATACCTTCCTTCGGTCCAGCTCACCTTCCTCCCTCGCTATTCTGTACAGTGGCTACCACTCTCGCTTCGGTGGATCCTTCCTGCTTCTGCCACCTTGGGCTTTCCCGCTGGTATGATTTGCTTAACGTTTACTAATTCCCACACTGATTTTCCTATTTTGGGGCAACATCTTCTGTTTGCTAGCAACAATGATAATGGGCACAGCCCTTTTCTCTTCTCATTTAAATATTTACCCCCTTTCTACTTGCCGTGTTGGCATCCTCTCATTCTTCATGCAGCGCGGTTTTGCCAGGGTCGGCCGCTGTCACTTTGTCAGCTTACCCTTGCTTCGTCAAATTGAGGTGCGTCGCTTTAACTCTTTCTTCCCTGTTTCTCACAGTAATACACCAAATAAATATGGTTTCCCACATTTGAATTGCCAAATTTGAGCCAATTTTGAACTAATCGAGTTGCCCGTTCAACAAAGATAAAGTAATATTGTCAATTCTGGCAAATTAGTAATTAGTTGTCGCTGCCCTGGTAAAGTACCAGTCCGAGAAGCACCAATTACACCGAGAAGCCCGAGAACCACCAATTTCTTCCCAATTGGAAATTTTCTTCCCAATTAGCAATGGTGATTCATTTGCATTACATGACATAGTGCAAATCCAGTTTTATATTTTAACCGTAATACTAGACTTAGAGATGCATGGTCTACGTCTAGGGGTTCTCTTTTGACTTCATTTCTTTAGTTTCTATTGGTTCAGTTATGCACTGGTGTGAATTTTCTCGGTTGACTTTGTTTTATCAAATCCCCATTGGTACCATCATATATCTACCCTCATTTCCTCAATTTTACAAGGATACAAAGATTTTGATCTGTCTTCTTTCCTCGCCAACTTCTTGTCCTTCTTCCGTTATCATTTCACATCCTGTACTACTATAATGAGGTACTAAGCTATCTCTAATATTCCCAAAATTACTATAAATTCCAAGATAACTCCAACCAAGCCTTACCTAAGCTACATCAGTTCCAACTGATCAGTCTACAAGTTTCCAACTTTCCATTACTTGACTCTCAATTATGTAATTCAATATTGATTCTGCCTGAGATGATTTTAATCAGGTTTACCTTAAATGCGATACTGCGACATGAAGATTTAAAAAATGGTACATTGTTCCTTGCTTGTAAGCACATGCATGCAAGTAGTTGACATAACTTTTGGCTTCATTAGCATTTGTTTGACTTATCATCATATCAAAATAGACTTTTTGGCCTCAATTACTTTTTTTCTGGCCTATGGTGATATTGGACTTCACTTTATTATTTCCTGTACATTTTTTTCTTGAAGGAATCTTTGGTAAACCGAAAGGTCAAACTAAGAAAATCAGTAAAAAAAAAAATTCCTTCTGGTTCGTCAATGAAATAAGAAGAGCCATTATGCAAGTAAAAGAAATAATTGAAGTCTTTACCATTTTCTGTCGCCCAACGATACAAATACCTTTTGTACTTGCTAAAAAACATTGATATGTAATTTCCAGATCACGGTGCAGCTGGGCATTATCATGAGGTAGAGAAAATCATTACAGGCAACATTCGGGTAATTCATTTTTCCATCAGTATTTCTTTCCACCTGGGATAAATTTCACATGAATAGTTCAAGAGTGCATGAAATGACAATTGCTCTTTCCAAAATGTACTGCAAAAGATCCCTCAATTTGTACTAACCAAATGTGACATGCAAAGTAGAACACCAAAGTGATGTTTACATCTACTTTCATACTGCATGATTTGCATATAGTTTTAAGAAAGCTTTGCATATGCTATGAGGTCAGTCAGCAACTCTGACTACCAGCAATAGTAAGAGTGCCAGGTGGGAAAAGAAGGTACTCTCTTACCAGCAAATAGAGTGGCCGTTTCACATCAGGTAATTACAACAAAAAATAATCCGGAGTTGAACCAATTCTTATTCCAACCACAAAAGATATTTAGAAACAAGGCTGCTTTGCAGTAAATATTAATTGCAATAGTTTAGTATCGAATGATACATTTTTAAGATAATCTAATAATGCAAATATAGAGAAAGGGAAATTTAACAAAAGAGAGCTACTATTCTGTCATGAAAATTGTAGGAAGTTTTTATCATTGTTTTTGCATTATATGGAGGAATAAAAATTTAAGTTCTGAATAAAAGTCAGGTCTTTACCATTTCTATTTTTCACTTTGACAATACAATTAAAATTAACTCAAAAGTATTGTTCAAAATACACGTAGATTAAGCCAACGTTCTTTGAAATTTGCAACACACTTAGTTTTAACATTGGCCAGCCTCAAATATTTAACGTCATTTTTACCTTTCGCAACACTAAGAATCAACAACCTGGGGTATTATCCAATAAAGAAGGGTTTCTTTGCAAATTATATAAAGTACCAGTTCTCTATGGTTCAAAGGTGAGAATGATGCAACCGTATATTTTGAGGAACTGATAAACATATATTATTGCTCATTCAAGAGAAATGCAAGATTGGAGGCACTTACACTAATTTAATGATTTGACATTTAGGTTGTACTTCACCTGAATTCAATTCTAACGAATTCAGTTTTTTCTTTTTAATTTTTTTTATCCTTCTCTTCTGTGTTTCTTACCTTCTCTAAATGCTTTTGTAACAAAACTGAAGCATTAATGAAAAGATAAGAGATCGATTCTTATTTTATCTAAGAAAAACAGCTCTCTGTGATCTTCAAATAAGGTTAAGGCCTTTTTTGAAAAAATTTCCCTGAAGACAAGGTAAAAATGGATACCTTTTGAATTGTATTACTAGGAACCTTTGATTTGATTGTATTGCTCAATGACGTGATCCACCATTCCATCAAAACTCGGGATGTGTCCATGCAAGAGATTGTTTAGAAGGGAGTGAGATTAATGTTGTTACCATTTTTACCCCTATTTGGGTGTGGGAGTTAACTGATAGTTACTTAAATGATGATTTTGCTAATCAGTTAATTGCAGAATTGCAGGGAAATCCAGAAGGTAGGCCTCCTTTCTCCCTGACTGATGGCATATTGAGATACAAGGACGGGCTGTATATAGGGGCAAATGGTGAATGGAGGGGAAGTATTATGCAAGAGATGCATGACTCTGCAATTGAGGGCCACTCAGGTATTCTGAGAACCTATCAAAGAACCAAACAAATTTGTTACTGCCCTGGCTTAAAGAAGGCTGTGCATCCGCATGTGAGTTCTTGCAACATATGCCAGATGCACAAACACGAGAAGGTCAAACCTCCAGGGGTACTTCACAATAAATAAAAAACATAAACTCAACCAAATGCTCTACAGGTGAAACAAAATTGTAATTCATTTTCTTTTTCTCTTGGAGCCAATTCCAGATTGGAAAATATTGAACATTATCTAATATAGAGATCTACCTTTGGTCCTATATCTCTTTTTCTACTTTACAGTCAACTTGTCTTTTGCTTGCCTCACTTCCGTCTTTCTCATAACCTTTTCAAGCTAGTAATGTAATTGATGCACTCAAAATATTTTGGCAAATATTTCATGGGGTTATTACAAAAAAATGAACCAACTTATCTGATTATGTACTAGCCAGCCAATTTCTAACTTTGTGCAATCCGTCATTCACATTTTAATGACATCCATGTACTCACGCATTCACGAACGGTAACGGTTGCGGCGTAGCCGCAACATGATGCACCTAGTGTATTTAGTTTTAGAATTTATATTGGATGAATTTCAATTATGCATGGTGTTAATGGATTAAAAAAAAATAGTAATGTTAATATTAAATAAATTGCAATATATAAATAAATAAAGAAGTTATTGTATGCTTAATTAATTTACTGATTGAAAAAAATATTATAAAAATTTACTAGTTTTAATTCTTCGTAACTATTGTGTAGGGTAATTAATTAATATTTATTGTTCATTCGTGTAATAATAAATTATATGTAATTTATTCGTTATTGTACAGACTAATTCATCAAAATAGTTAATCATGCTCATGTTGAGGGTTCTTAATTTACTGATTGGAAAAAATATTATAAAAATTTACTAGTTTTAATTCTTCGTAACTATTGTGTAGGGTAATTAATTAATATTTATTGTTCATTCGTGTAATAATAAATTATATGTAATTTATTCGTTATTGTACAGACTAATTCATCAAAACAGTTAATCATGCTCATGTTGAGGGTTCTTAATTTACTGATTGGAAAAAATATTATAAAAATTTACTAGTTTTAATTCTTCGTAACTATTGTGTAGGGTAATTAATTAATATTTATTGTTCATTCGTGTAATAATAAATTATATGTAATTTATTCGTTATTGTACAAACTAATTCATCAAAATAATTAATCATGCTCATGTTGAGGGTTCTTAATTTACTGATTGGAAAAAATATTATAAAATTTACTAGTTTTAATTATTCGTAACTATTGTGTAGGGTAATTAATTAATATTTATTGTTCATTCGTGTAATAATAAATTATATGTAATTTATTCGTTATTGTACAGACTAATTCATCAAAACAGTTAATCATGCTCATGTTGAGGGTTCATTTCGGTGGTGAAATATGGCAAGGTCGTAAAGGAGCGGAGTATAGCATTCGTACGAGATTCTCATTGATGGCAACTAGTGAACAAGGTTGGATCCATGTGAAAGGTGAAATTTATCGCCAGCTTGGATATTCTGAGAGTGAGTACAACCTAAAAGTACTTGCACGGGTTAATGTTGGTACAACAACCCGACGTTTTTACGAGATAAAAGAAATCGTGTGCGATCAAACTTGGAGAGGTATTTATGACCAAAGTATGCTTGCCAGAACCCAGTATTGTTATATCGATTTATACATTGAGTTGGTTCCAATTGTCGGTTCAATGCAATCGCAATTATTCGTTGATAGTGTGGTACCGGAGACACAACCAGAACATGTACATACCCAATACAATGTTTCACACGCTGGTCCAAGTGCTTTCCAACCCTATTAGACACAACAAACACCGAGGCGAGACCTTTATCTGAGTCCTTATCCCGATGTAAACGATTTGTCACCGCCTGTTCAGGCAGATATGGGTTGGGCAGAGTACAATAATCAGGGCAGTCCTTGGGTTGATCCGCCGATGGCAGGTGATCCTCGTAATGATGCTGATGACGCGCCGCAGACTGATGACGAAGATGACGCTGACTCATGTGAGGATGATGCCGATTGGGATACGGGAGCTGATGACGAAGGGGATGTCCCGCCTGATACCCCTCCACAATCGCAAACACAACGTGTTCAGGGTCCACGTTTTCCCATATCTAATCGCGGTAGGAGTCACCCGGTGGGAAGTTTCAATGACACCTCGGGATTTCAGGAAGCAGATGTCTCCTACTTCGGTAGGACCCAACATATCCATGATCCACTTGATGTAGGCAATGATACTAGTAGCAACATAACCCAATTGATAGTCGACTGCAAGGACAGCAGGTGTAACTGGCGTTTGTATGCCAAATCAGGGTTATTTTCATTTACGTGAGAAATTAAAACAATTAGAGCACCACATACCTGCAATGCCGATGCTTCACGTACCGATCATGCACAATTAACTGCAGAAATAATTGCCGATTGTATAAGACAAGATGTCAGGGAAGATGTGGCATTAACCATCAATCGCGTTAAAGGGCTAGTCCGTAAGGATTACGGGGGAGTTACTCCCAAATATAACAAGCTGTAGCGTGGCCGAGAGCTGGCAATCGCACAATTATTCGGTAGTTGGGAAGGCTCTTACAATCTTCTCACCCCATTGTTGGAAGCAATCAAAAAAGATAACCCAGGAACCAAGTATGGAGTTGCACACGTACCCATGGAAAATCCGCGAAAAAGGCTGTTTAAGGCAGCTGTGTGGGCTTACGGTCCGTGCATTGCTGCAGTGCCTCATCTCAGGCCAATCATTAGTATTGATGCATGTTTCCTGTCTGGCCGGTACCAAGGCAGATTGCTGATGGCGTGCGGTTATGATGCTGAGAACCAGTTGCTTCCTCTGGCTTTCGCATTAGTCGAGGAAGAGAGATTCGAGACATGGGGATGGTTCATGAGGTGGTTGCGTCTGGAGGTAATTGGCAACAGGTTCATGTGTGTCGTTTTTGACCGGCACATGGGGATCAAGAAAGTATTCACCGATAGATACGATGGTTGGTACGAGGAAGGCGGCGAGTGCGTTCACAGATTGTGTACACAACACATCGCCGAGAATTTGATGAAAAAGGTGCACAACAAAAAAATTTGTGAACTATTCAAAATACTTGCATGGAAAAAGAAGCCACGGAGATTCGAGGAGTTCTTCGAACTATTACGGAATAAAAGTCCAGATGCAGTGGCATACTTAAATAATGTCGGTAAATACCAAGATTCAAATCATAATGAGGTCTCTAAACCATGGAAGGTGTATCAGACCATGGACGGTGGTCCCCGTTGGGGAATTATGACTACTAATGGGTCTGAATCGTTGAACGCCGTGTTCAAAATAAGTCGAAGACTGCTAATCGTTGCACTCGTGGAAGACACCTACTACAAGTGTCTCGCTTGGTTTAACGAAAGATGAGCGAAAGCACTGGCTCGCATAGCTGATCAACAACTTTGGTCAGCGCGAGTTGAAAAACTATTGAGAAAACGAATTGGGAAATGCTTACCAATGAAATCAATGCCAGTCGGTGAGCACGGTGAACACGAGGTCAAGGTAAAAGATGAGAGAGTCGTATATAAAGAACGAGACGGAAATTTTAGTTACAGAAAGGAGACCTTCAAGTATAGGGTGGACATACGTGACGGAAACATAGTAGAATGTGTATGTCTGAAACCACAACTTACGGGTATACCGTGCGCTCACGTACTCGCCGTGTGTAGAGAACGGAAATACAACCACAATTTATTTATGCATCATTTGTACTCCGCGAGCACACTTGCTGAAACTTGGAGTGGCCAATTCCATGGATATGCCAACCAATGTGATTGGCCAACCATGGGCTCTCAAACTATTGTCCCGGATAAAGACAGAATCAAGAAGGGTAGGAGACGGCACAACCGTATAGTGATGACAATGGATGAAATGCAGGGAAGGAGATTAGGACACCAAGCTAGACGTTCTACGTCCGACAGGCGTGCAACAGGTTTGTTAATTTTATTTTCATTAGTGAATTTTGGTTTCATTCTCATTTGAAATATATGTATACAATATATAAATTTTGAATGTTGTTATGTTGGTTCAGAGGCTTCGTCAAGTAGGAAAACGGGACAACAAGCTAGACGATCTACGTCTGACATACATGCAGCAGGTTTGTTGAACTTTGAACATTAACAATTTTTTAATTGTTCTTAATCAAAATGGGTGTATTCTAATTCATGTTTTGTCATATTTTTTTCAGGAACATCTTCTAGTTACAGTCGAAGATGAAGCACTATTGCAGTCACATATTTTATAATTTATTTGGAATTGACAATTATTATCCATTTTGTAATTCACTTGGACTTATCCATTTTGTAACTTATTTAGATTATTTAGAATTTGATTTTTTATGTTGACCTCTTGAATGTCATCTTAGTACGTCAAAATCGAGTGCATATTTTGATTCATGTTTTAATTCATTTTTTTAGACGAGAAGCATGGACAGTAACAATCGAAGTAGAGAGAGAGAAGTCGATAGCGAGAGGTGGTAGGTCGTCCGGTCGTGGCCCAGCGAGAGGAGGGTCAACTAGTGATCGAGGTAAATGTCCGTGGAAAAATGACAAGTGTGCAGGATGTCCAAGATGCTGCAACAAAATTCTGGACCATGTGATCAGCAATTTTCAAAGTGGCTTAATAAATAGTAAAAAAATTCCAAAAAATGTAAAATTTGGTCTGCAAGCACATTTCAATATGTAGATCAACTAGAACGGTCGGATCGACATTTTGGACTTTGAAAATCCAAAAAGTAAGCCGAAGTAAAACGATGGCTTTACTTTGCAAAGCACAATAGCTCATCTATATATATATATATATTATATGGAATTATTTCGAGAAGATCAAAATTGGGATCGTCGCCAGACTCTTTTGCGCGTGGAGACAAACCTGGAGCTTTCGAAAACTGACACGTCAGGCCGTCAGGAATCACCTCAGACTCTGGAAAAAGGAAAGGGACAAATTGGCACGGCTTCGCACATGGAAGGAAACCCTACAATGGCACACAATGTTATGGCGGGTCACAGAGACAACTAAAAGAACATGAAAAACAATCAGAACAAGATGAAAGACAACTAGAAGAAGAAGAAAGACAACTAAAAGAACATGAATGACAAATATTAGAACATTAAAGACAACAAGTATAGGACGAAGGACAACTAAAAGAAAATGACACAATACCAGTAGTAGAAGATGAAAGACAACACTAAAACATGAAAGAAAACAAATACAAGTTGAAAGATAACGAGAAGAAGATGAAAGACAACTAGAAAAAAGATGAAAAGACAAATAGAAGAGAATGAAAGAGAACTAGAAAAAGATGAAAGACAACTAGAAGAATATGAAAGACAACTAGAAGAAGATGAAATACAACTAGTAGATGAAAGACAATCAGTACAACATGAAAGACAACCACTACAAGACAAGACAACAGTAAAACACGAAAGACAACAAATACAAGTTGAAAGATAATGAGAAGAAGATGAAAGACAACTAGAAGAGGATTAAAGACAGTGAGAAAAAGATGAAAGACAACTAGAATAAGATGAAATACAACTAGTAGTAGATGAAAACAACCAGTAGAACATGAAAGACAAGCAGTACAAGACGAAATACAACTAGAAGAAGATGAAAAAAATTCAGTAGAAGAAGACAAGACAACCAGTAGAACAAGAAATACAACCTGTACAAGACGAAAGACAAATAGAAGAAGATGAAATACAACCGGTAGAAAATGAAAGAAAACCAGTAGACCATCAAAGACAACCAGAGACAAGACGAAAGACAACTAGAACAAGATGAAACACAACTAGTAGAACATGATAGACAAGCAATACAAGATCAAAGACAAATCGAAGAAGATGAAAAACAACTAGTAGAAGATGAAAGACAACTAAAAGAACATGAAAGACAATTAGGAGCAGAACTAGGGTGTTCCTAAGCTCACCAAGCCCTTCCGTGAGCTCGACTCTAAAACCTATCGAATTGACTTCAAACGACATTTCCAAACCGTTAGATGTTCAATCTATATTAAAATGTGATTGGAGACCAAATTTTACATTTTTTGGAATTATTTTACTATTTATTAAGATGGTTTGAAAATCGCTGTTTTCCAATGGTGCAGAATTTTAATAAAAACAGTGATTTTCAAACCATCTTAATAAATAGTAAAAAATTCCAAAAAATGTAAAATTTGGTCTCCAAGCACATTTTAATATAGATTGAACATCTAACGGTTTGAAAATGTCGTTTGAAGTCAATTCGATAGGTTTTAGAGTTGAGCTCATGAAGGGCTTGGTGAGCTTAGGAACACCCTAGTTCTACTCGACAATTAGAAGAAGATGAAAAATAATCATAACAAGATGAAAGACAACTATAAGAACATGAATGACCAATAGTAGAACATTAAAGACAACGAGTACATGACGAAGGACAACTAAAAGAAAATGACATAAAACCAGTAGTAGAAGATGAAAGACAACACTAAAAGAGGAAAGACAACAAATACAAGTTGAAAGATAACGAGAAGAAGATGAAAGACAAATAGAAGAGGATGAAAGACAACTAGAAAAAGATGAAAGACAACTAGAAGAAAATGAAAAACAACTAGAAGAAGATGAAATACAATTAGTAGTAGATGAAAGACAATCAGTACAACATGAAAGACAACCACTACAGACAAAAGACAAGTAGAAGAAGATGAAAAACAACCAGTAGAACATGAAACACAATCAATACAAGATGAAAAGTAACGAGAAGAACTTGAAAGACAACTAGAAGAAGATGAAACACAATCAGTACTTGATGACGTGAAAAACAATTATAAAAATATGAAATACAACCAGTAGTAGATGAAAGACAATCCGTAGGACATGAAAGACAAATAGTAGAACTTGAAAGACAACTACAAGACATAAAAACAAAGAGAACAAGATGAAATACAACCAGTTGTAGATGAAAGAGAACTAGAAAAAGACGAAACACAATGAGAACAAGATGAAAGACAACTAGAAGAAAAACTACTAGAAGATAATGAAAGACAATTTGAAAAAGATGAAAGACAACTAGAAGAACATCACCAACCACTAGAAGAAGACAAAATACCACCAGTACTATATGAAAGACCACCAGTAGAACACGAAAGACAACCAGTACAAGACGAAAGACAACTAGAAGAAGATGAAAAACAACTAGTAGAAGATGAATGACAACTAATTTAATAGGAAAGACAACCAATACAAGATGAAAGATAACTAGAAGAACATGAAAGACAACTACAAGCAGAGGAAACATAATCAACAAAAGAAGGCTAAAGACAACTAGAAGAAAATGAAATACAACCAGTAATAGATTAAAGAAAACCAATAGAACATGAAAGACAACCAGTACAGGACGAAAGACAACTAAAAGAAAATGAGATAAAACCACTAGTAGCTGAAAGACAACCAGTAGAACATCAAAGACAATCAGTATAAGATGAAAGACAACTAGAAGGAGATGAAAGACAACTAGTAAAACATGAAAGACAACCAGTACAAAACGAAAGACAACTAGAAGAAGATGAAAAACAATCAGTACAACTAGAAGAGGATTAAAGACAAGTAGAAGAACATCAAAGACAGCTAGAAGAAGATGAAATACCACTAGTAGTAGATGAAAGACAAACAATATAACATGAAAGACAACCAGTACAAGTTGGAACACAACCAGTAGAACATGAAAGACAATCAATACAAGATGAAAGATAACTAGAATAACATGAATGACAACTACATGACATGAAAAACAACTAGAAGAAGATGACATACAACCAGTAGTAGATGGAAGGCAATTAAAAGAACATGATACACAATTAAATGAAGATGAAAAACAATCAGAACAAGATGAAAGACAACTAGAAGAAGAAGAAAAACAATTAGAGGAGGAGAAGAAACAATTAGAAGATGATGAAAGACAACTAGAAGAAAATGAAATATACCACCAGTAGTAGATGATAGACAACCAGTACAACACAAAAGACAACCAGTACAAAATTAAACACACCTAGAAGAAGATGAAATACAACTAGTAGTAGATCAAAAACAATTAGTACAACATGAAAGACAACCAGAACAAGACGAGACAACTAGAAGAAGATGAAAAACGACAAGTACAACATGAAAAACAATCAATACAAGATGAAAGGTAATGAGAAGAACTTGAAAGACAACTAGAAGAAGATGAAACACAATTAGTACAAGGTGAAAGACAACTAGAAGAGGATGAAAGACAATAGTAGAGCATGAAAGACAACTAGAAGAAGATGAAATACAACCAGTAATAGATGAAATACAAATAGTAGAACATTAAAAACAACCAGTACAAGACAACCAGTAGAACATGAAAGACAATAAATACAAGACTAAAGATAACTAGATGAACATGAATGACAACTACAAGAAGATGGAAAACAACCAGTAGTATATTGAAAGATAACGAGAAGAAGATGAAAGACAACTATAAGAGGATGAAAGACAACTAGAAGAAGATGAAACACAACTAGAAAAACAAAAAAATACAACCAGTAGTAGATTAAAGACAACCAGTAGAATATGAATGACAACCAGTACAGGACGAATGACAACTAAAAGAAAATGACATACAACCAGTAGTAGATGAAAATCAACCGGTAGAACATGAAAGACAAATAGTACAAGACGAAAAACAACTAGAAGAAGATGAAAAACAATCAGTAGAAGAAGAAAAGACAACCTGTAGAACAAGAAATATGACCTGTACAAGTCGAAAGATAAATAGAAGAAGATGAAATACAACCGGTAGAAGATGAAAGAAAACCGGTAGACCATCAAAGACAACCAGAGACAAGACGAAAGGCAACTAGAAGAAGAAGAAACACAACTAGTAGAACTTGATAGACAAGCAGTACAAGATGAAAGACAAATCGAAGAAGATGAAAACAACCAGTAGAAGATGAAAAACAACTAAAAGAACATGAAAGACAACTAGAAGAAGCTGAAAAACAATCAGAACAAGATGAAATACCACTAGAAGAAGAAGAAAGACAACTAGAAGAACATGAATGACAACCAGTACAGGTCGAAGGAGAACTAAAAGAAAATGACATAAAACCAGTAGTAGACGAAAAACAACCAGCAGAACTTGAAAGACAAGCAGTTCAAGAAGAAATACAACTAGAAGAAGATGAAGAACAATCTGTAGAAGAAGAAAAGACAACATGTAGAACAAGATGAAAGAGAAATAGAAGAAGATGAAACACAACTAGTAGAACATGAAAGACAAGAAGTACAAGACGAAAGACAAATCTAAGAAGATGAAAAATGACCAGTTGAAGATGAAAGACAACCAGTAGATCATGAAAGACAACAAGTACATGACGAAAGTCAACTAGAAGAACATGAAAAACAACAGTTAATCACGAAAGACAACAAATACAAGTTGAAAGACAACTAGAAGAAAATGAAAGACAACTACAAGAAGATGAAATACAACTAGTAATAGATGAAAGACAACCAGTACAAAACAAAAGATACCTAGAAGAAGATTGAAAACAACCAGTTAAACATGAAAAACAATCAATACAAGATGAAAGATAACGAGAAGAACTTGAAAGACAATTAGTAGAACGTGAAAAACAATTACAAAAAGATGAAATACAACCAGTAGTAAATGAAATACAACCCGTTGGAGATGAAAGACAACCAATACAACACAAAAGACAACTAGAAGTTGGTAAAATACAACTATAAGAAGATGAAAAACAACCAGCAGAACATGAAATACAATCAATACAAGACGAAAGATAACAAGAAGAACATGAATGACAACTATAAGACATTATAAATAACTAGAAGAAGGTGAAATACAACCAGTAGAAGATGAAAGACAACCATTGAACATGAAACACAATATGTACAAGACGAAAGACAACTAAAAGAAGATGAAAAACAACTAGTAGAAGATGAAAGACAACAGTAGAACACGAAAGACAACAAATACAAGTTGAAAGGTAACGAGAATAAGATAAAAGACAACTAGAAAAGGATGAAAGACAACTAGAAGAAGATGAAAGACAACTAGAAGAAGATGAAACACAATCAGTACAAGGTGAAAGACAACTAGAAGAGGTTGAAAGACGTAGAGGATGAAAGCCAACTAGAAGAACACGAAAGACAACTAGAAGAATATGAAATACAACCAGTAGTAGATGAAAGACAAATAGTAAAACATGAAAGACAACAGTACAAGACAAAAGATAACTAGAAGAACATGAATGACAACTACAGGACATAAAAACAAAGAGAAGAAGATGAAATACAACCAGTAGTAGATGAAAGACAACTAAAAGAACATGAAAGACAACAAGAAGAAGATGAAAAACAATCAAAACAAGATGAAAGACAACTAGAAAAAAAAAAAGAAATACAACTAAAAGAACATGAACGACAACCAGTACAGGACGAAGGACAACTAAAAGAAAATGACATAAAACCAGTAGTAGATGAAAAACAACCAGCTATACATTAAAAATAAGCAGTTCAAGACGAAATACAACTAGAAGAAGATGAAAAACAATCTGTAGAAGAAGAAAAGACAACCAGTAGAACAATAAGTACGACCTGTACATTAAGACGAAAGACAAATTGAAGAAGATGAAATAGAACCGGTAGAAGATGAAACACAACTAGTAGAACATGAAAGACAAGAAGTACAAGATGAAAGACAAATCGAAGAAGATGAAAAACGACCAGTTGAAGATGAAAGACAACAGTTAATCACGAAAGACAACAAATACAAGTTGAAAGATAACGAGAAGAAGATGAAAAAACAACTAGTAGAAGATGAAAGACAACAGTTAATCACGAAAGACAACAAATACAAGTTGAAAGATAACGAGAAGAAGATGACAGACAACTAGAAGAGGATGAAAGACAACTAGAAGAAGATGAAAGACAACTAGAAGATGATGAAATACAACTAGTAGTAGATGAAAGACAATCAATACAACATGAAAGACAACCAGTACAAAACAAAAGATACCTAGAAGAAGATTGAAAACAACCAGTTAAACATGAAAAACAATCAATACAAGATGAAATGGAACGAGAAGAACTTAAAAGACAATTAGAAGAACGTGTAAAAACAATTATGAAAAGATGAAATACAACTAGTAATAATTGAAAGACAACCCGTTGGAGATGAAAGACAACCAATACAACACGAAAGACAACTAGAAGATGGTAAAATCCAACTATAAGAAGATTAAAAACAACCAGCAGAACAACTAGAAGAAGATGAAAAACAACTAGTAGAACATGAAACACAATCAATACAAGATGAAAAGTAACGAGAAGAACATGAAAGACAATTAGAAGAAGATGAAACACAATCAGTACAAGGTGAAAAACAACTAGAAGAGGTTGTAAGTAGTAGAGGATGAAAGACAACTAGAAGAACACGAAAGACAACTAGAAGAATATGAAATACAACCGGTAGTAGATGAAAGACAAGTAGTAAAACATGAAAGACAACCAGTACAAGACAATTAGTAGAATATGAAAAACAATCAATACAAGACTAAAGATAACTATGAGAACATGAATGACAGCTACAAGACATAAAAACAAAGAGAAGTAGATGAAGTACAACCAGTAGTAGATGAAAGACAACTTAAAGAACATGAAAGACAACTAGAAGAAGATGAAAAACAATCAGAACAAGATGAAAGACAACTAGAAGAAGAAGAAAGATAACTAGAAGAACATGAATGACAACCACTAAAGGACGAAGGACAACTAAAAGAAAATGACAGAAAACCAGTAATAGATAAAGCCAAGCAGTGCAAGACGAAAGACAGTTAGAAGAAGATGAAAAACAATCTGTAGAAGAAGAAAAGACAACCTATAGAACAAGAAGTACGACCTGTACATTAAGATGAAATACAAGTAGAAGAAGATGAAATACATCCGGTAGAAGATGAAACACAACTAGTAGAACATGAAAAACAACCAGTTGAAGATGAAAGACAACCAGTAGAATAAGAAACACAACCAATACAAGACGAATGTCAACTAGAAGAACATGAAAAACAACTAGTAGAAGATGAATGACAACCAGTACAGGACGAAGGACAACTAAAAGAATATGACATAAAACCAGTAGTAGATGAAAAACAACCAGTAGAACATGAAAGACAAGTAGTACAAGATGAAAGACAACTAGAAGAAGATGAAAAACAATCTGTAGAAGAAGAAAAGACAACCTATAGAACAAGAAGTACGACCTGTACATTAAGACGAAATACAAATTAGAAGTAGATGAAATACAACCGGTAGAAGATGAAACACAACTAGTAGAACATGAAAAGACAAGCAGTACAAGATGAAAGACAAATCGAAAAAGATGAAAAACAACCAGTTGAAGATGAAATACAACCAGTAGAACATGAAAGACAACTAGTACAAGACGAAAGTCAACTAGAAGATAATGAAAAACAACTAGTAGAAGATGAAACACAACAGTAAAACACGAAAGACAACAAATACAAGTTGAAAGATAACGAGAGGAAGATCAAAGACAGCTAGAAGAGGATGAAATACAATTAGTTGTAGGTGAAAGACAATCAGTACAACATGAAAGACAGGCACTACAAGACCAAAGACAACTAGAAGAAGATGAAAAACAACCAGTAGAACATGAAAAACAATCAATACAAGATGAAAAGTAACGAGTAGAACTTGAAGGACAACTAGAAGAAGATGAAACACAATTAGTACAAGATGAAAGACAACTAAATGAAGATGAAAGACAGTTAGAAAAACGTGAAAAACAATTATAAAAATATGAAATACAACCAGTAGTACATGAAAGACAAATAGTAGAACGTGAAAGACCACTATTACAAGACTAAAGATAACTAGAAGAACATGAATGGCAACTACAAGACATAAAAACAAAGAGAACAAGATGAAATGCAACCAGTAGTAGATGAAAGACAACTAAAGGAACATGAAAGACAACTACAAAAGCATGAAAAACAATTAGAACAAGATGAAAGACAACTAGAAGAAGAAGAAAAACTATTAGAAGAGGATGAAAAACAACTTTAAGACGACGAAAGACAACTAGAAGAACATCGCCAACAATAAGAAGAAGACGAAATACCACCAGTAGTAGATGAAAGACCACTAGTAGAACACGAAAGACAACCAGTACAAGGCGAAAGACAACTAGAAGAAGATGAAAGACAACTAGTAGAAGATGAATGACAAACAATTGAACAGGAAAGACAAACAATACAAGATGAAAGATAACTAGAAGAACATGAAAAACAACTAGAAGCCGATGAAACATAATAAGCATAAGAAGACTAAAGACAACTAGAAGAAGATGAAATACAATCAGCAGTAGATTAAAGACAAGCAGTAGAACTAGAAAGACAACCAGTACAGGACGAAAGACAACTAAAAGAAAATGAGATAAAACCAATAGTAGGTGAAAGACAACCAGTAGAACATCAAAGACAATCAGTACAAGACGAAAGACAACTAGAAGGAGATGAAAGACAACTAGTAAAACATGAAAGACAAGCAGTACAAAACGAAAGACAACTAGAAGAAGATGAAAAACAATCAGTACAACTAGAAGAGGATTAAAGACAAGTAGAAGAACATCAAAGACAGCTAGAAGAAGATGAAATACCACTAGTAGTAGATGAAAGACAAACAATAGAACATGAAAGACAACCAGTACAAGTTGGAACACAACCAGTAGAACATGAAAGACAATCAATACAAGATGAAAGATAACTAGAATAACATGAATGACAACTACATGACATGAAAAACAACTAGAAGAAGATGACATCCAACCAGTAGTAGATGAAAGGCAATTAAAAGAACATGATACACAATTAAATGAAGATGAAAAACAATCAGAACAAGATGAAAGACAACTAGAAGAAGAAGAAAAACAATTAGAGGAGGAGAAGAAACAATTAGAAGATGATGAAAGACAACTAGAAGAACATGACAAATAATTAGAAGAAAATGAAATATACCACCAGTAGTAGATGATAAACAACCAGTACAACACGAAAAACAACCAGTGCAAGATGAAAAACAACTAGAAGAAGATGAAATACAACTAGTAGTAGATGAAAAACAATTAGTACAACATGAAAGACAACCAGAACAAGACAAGAGACAACTAGAAGAAGATGAAAAACAACCAGTAGAACATGAAAAACAATCAATACGAGATTAAAGGTAACGAGAAGAACATGAAAGACAACTAGAAAAAGATGAAACACAATTAGTAGTAGATGAAAGATAAATAGTAGAACATTAAAAACAACCAGTACAAGACAACCAGTAGAACATGAAAGACTAAGATGAAAAACAACTAGAAGAGGTTGAAAATAGTAGAGGATGAAAGACAACTAGAAGAATATGAAATACAACCAGTAGTAGATGAAAGACAAGTAGTAAAACATGAAAGACAACCAGTACAAGACAATTAGTAGAATATGAAAAACAATCAATACAAGACTAAAGATAACTATGAGAACATGAATGACAGCTACAAGACATAAAAACAAAGAGAAGTATATGAAGTACAACCAGTAGTAGATGAAAGACAACTTAAAGAACATGAAAGACAACTAGAAGAAGATGAAAAACAATCAGAACAATATGAAAGACAACTAGAAGAAGAAGAAAGGTAACTAGAAGAACATGAATGACAACCACTAAAGGACGAAGGACAACTAAAAGAAAATGACAGAAAACCAGTAATAGGTGAAAAACAACAGGTAGAACATTAAAGCCAAGCAGTGCAAGACGAAAGACAGTTAGAAGAAGATGAAAAACAATCTGTAGAAGAAGACAACCTATAGAACAAGAAGTACGACCTGTACATTAAGATGAAATACAAGTAGAAGAAGATGAAATACATCCGGTAGAAGATGAAACACAACTAGTAGAACATGAAAAGACCAGTATAAGACGAAATACAAATAAAAGAACACGAAATACAACCAGTAGAAGATGAAAAACAACTAGTAGAACATGAAAAGACAAGGAGTACAAGACGAAAGTAAACTAGAAGAACATGAAAAACAACTAGTAGAAGATGAAAGACAACAGTAAAACACGAAAGACAACAAATACAAGTTGAAAGATAACGAAAAGAAGATGAAAGGCAGCTAGAAGAGGGTGAAAGACAACTAGAAAATATGTGAAAGACAACTAGAACAAGATGAAAGACAACTAGAACAAGATGAAATACAACTACTAGTAGATGAAAGACAATATGTACAACACGAAAGACAACCACTACAAGACCAAGACCTAGAAGAAGATGAAAAACAACAAGTAGAACATGAAAAACAATCAATACAAGATGAAAAGTAACGAGAAGAACATGAAAGACAACTAGAAGAGGATGAAAGACAACTAGAAGAGGATGAAAGACAACTAGAAGAACACGAAAGACAACTAGAATAATATGAAATACAACCAGTAGTAGATGAAAGACAAATAGTAAAACATGAAAGACAACCAGTACAAGACAACTAGTAGAATATGAAAAACAATCAATACAAGACTAAAAGATAACTAGAAGAACATAAATGACAACTACAAGACATAAAACAAAGAGAAGTAGATGAAATACTACCAGTAGCATATGAAAGACAACTTAAAGAACATGAAAGACAACTAGAAGAAGATGAAAAACAATCAGAACAAGATGAAAGACAACTAGAAGAAGAAGAAAGATAACTAGAAGAACATGAATGACAACCACTAAAGGACGAAGGACAACTAAAAGAAAATGACAGAAAACCAGTAGTAGATGAAAAACAACCAGTAGAACATTAAAGCCAAGCAGTACAAGACGAAAGACAACTAGAAGAAGATGAAAAACAATCTGTAGAAGAAGAAAAGACAACCTATAGAACAAGAAGTACGACCTGTACATTAAGACGAAATACAAATAGAAGAAGATGAAATACAACCGGTAGAAGATGAAACACAACTAGTAGAACTTGAAAAGACAATACAAGATGAAAGACAAATTGAGGAAGATGAAAAGCAACCAGTTGAAGATGAAAGACAACCAGTAGAACATGAAAGACAACCAGTACAAGACGAACGTGAACAAGGAGAACATGAAAAACAACTAGTAAAAGATGAAAGACAACAGTAAAACACGAAAGACAACAAATACAAGTTTAAAGATAACGAGAAGAAGATGAAAGATAGCTAGAAGAGGGTGAAAGACAACTGGAAAAAAGATGAAAGACAACTAGAAGAAGATGAAAGACAACTAGAAGAAGATGAAATACAACTAGTAGTAGATCAAAGACAGCCAGTACAACATGAAAGACAGCCACTACAAGATCAAAGACAACTAAAAGAAGATGAAAAACAACTAGTAGTAGACATGAAAAACAAGAAAGACAACTAGAAGAAGATGAAATACAACCAGAAGTAGATTAAAGACAACTTGTATAGGACGAAAGACAACTAAAAGAAAATGAGATAAAACCAGTATTAGATGAAAGACAACCAGTAGAACATCAAAGACAATCAGTACCAGACGAAAGACATCTAGAAGAAGATGAAAGACAGCAAAACATGAAAGACAAGCAGTACAAGATGAAAGACAACTAGAAAAAAATAAAAAAATAATCAGTACAACTAGAAAAGGACGAAAGACAAGTAGAACAACATCAAAGACAACTAGAAGAAGATGAAATACCACTAGTAGTAGATGAAAGACAACCAGTAGAACATGAAAGACAACTAGTACAAGATGAAAAACAACTAGAAGAAAATGAAAGACAATCAATACAAGATGAGAGATAACTAGAAGGAATGAATGACAACTACAAGACATGAAAAACAACCAGTAGTAGATGAAATACAATTAAAAGAACATGATAGACAATTAGAAGAAGATGAAAAACAATCAGAACAAGATGAAAGACAACTAGAAGAAGAAGAAAAACAATTAGAGGAGGAAAACAATTAGAAGATGATAAAAAACAACTAGAAGAACATGACAAATAATTAGAAGAAAACGAAATATACCACCAGTAGTAGATGATAGATCACCAGTACAACACGAAAGACAACCAGTACAAGATGAAAAACAACTAGAAAAAAATGAAATACAACTAGTAGTAGATGAAAAACAATTAGTACAACATGAAAGACAACCAGAACAAGACAAGAGACAACTAGAAGAAGATGAAAAACAACCAGTAGAACATGAACAACAATCAATACAAGATGAAATGTAACGAGAAGAACTTGAAAGACAACTAGAAGAAGATGAAATACAACCAGTAGTAGATGAAATACAAATTGTAGAACATTAAAAACAACCAGTACAAGACAACTAGTAGAACATGAAAGACAATCAATACAAGACTAAAGATAACTAGAAGAACATGAATGACAACTACAAGACATGAAAAACAATTAGAAGAAGATGAAAAACAACCAGTAGTAGATGAAAGACAACTAAAAGAACATGAAAGACAATTAGAAAAAGTTGAAAAACAATTAGAACAAGATGAAAGACAACTACAAGATAACTAGAAGAACAAGAATGACAACTACAAGACATGAAAAACAATTAGAAGAAGGTGAAAACAACCAGTAGTAGATGAAAGACAACTAAAAGAACATGAAGGACAATTAGATAAAGTTGAAAAACAATCAGAACAAGATGAAAGACAACTAGAAGAAGATGAAATACAACTACTAGTAGAAAGACAACCAGTACAACATGAAAGACAACCAGTGCACGACAAAAGACAACTAGAAGACGATGAAAAACAACCAGTAAAACATGAAAAACAATCAATACAAGATGAAAGGTAACGAGAAGAACTTGAAAGACAACTAGAAGAAGATGAAACACAATCAGTACAAGGTGAAAGACAACTAGAAGAAGATGAAATACAACTAGTAGTAGATGGAAGACAACTAGTATAAGACAAAAGACAACTAGAAGACAATGAAAAATAACGAGTAGAACATGAAAAACAATCAATACTTGAAAGGTAACGAGAAGAACTTGATAGACAACTAGAAGAAGATGAAACACAATTAGTACAAGGTGAAAGACAACTAGAAGAGGATGAAAGACAATAGTAGAGCATGAAAGACAACTAGAAGAAGATGAAATACAACCAGTAGTAGATGAAAGACAAATAGTAGAACATTAAAAACAACCAGTATAAGACAACTAGTAGAACATGAAAGACAATTAATACAAGACTAAAGATAACTAGAAGAAGATAAAAAAAAACAACTAGTAGAACCAGTAGTAGATGAAAGACAACTAGAAGATGATGAAATACAACTAGAAGAGGATGAAAGACAACTAGTAGAAGATGAAATACAACTAGTAGTAGATGAAAGACAACCAGTACAACATGGAAAACAATCAGTACAAGAGAAAACACAACTAGAAGAAGATGAAAAACAATCAGTAGAACATGAAAAACAACTAGAAAAGATGAAACACAATCAGTACAAGGTGAAAGACAACTAGAAGAGGTTGAAAGACAATAGTAGAGGATGAAAGACAACTAGAAAAACACAAAATACAACTAGAAGAATATGAAATACAACCAGTAGTAGATGAAAGACAACTAGTACAAGACAACTAGTAGAATATGAAATACAATCAATACAAGAATAAAGATAACTAGAAGAACATGAAAATACAATCAGTAGTAGATGAAAGACAACTAAAAAAAAATCAAAAACAACTAGGAGAAGATGAAAAACAATCACAACAAGATGAAAGACAACTAGAAAAAGAAGAAAGACAACTAGAAGAACATGAATGACAACTAGTAGAACATGAATGACAACCAGTACAGGACGAAGGACAACCAAAAGAAAATGGCATAAAACCAGTAGTAGATGAAAAACAACCAGTAGAACATGAAACACAAGCAGTACAAGACGAAAGACAACTAGAAGATGATGAAAAACAATTAGTAGAAGAAGAAACACACCCAGTAGAACAAGAAGTACGACCTGTACAAGACGAAAGACAAATAGAAGAAGATGAAATACTACCAGTAGAAGATGAAAGAAAACCAGTAGACTATCAAAGACTACCAGAGACAAGACGTAAGATAACTAGAAGAAGATGAAACACAACTAGTAGAACATGAAAGACAAGCATTACAAGATGAAAGACAAATCGAAGAAGATGAAAAACAATCAGTTGAAGATGAAAGACAACCAGCAGAACATGAAAGACAACCAGTACAAGACGAAAGTCAACTAGAAGAATATGAAAAACCGCTAGTAGAAGATGAAAGACAACAGTAATGCACGAAAGACAACAAATACAAATTGAAAGGTAACGAGAAGAAGATGAAAGACAACTAGAAGAGGATGAAAGACAACTAGAAGAAGATGAAAGACAGCTAGAACAAGATGAAATACAACTAGTAGTAGATGAAAGACAACCAGTACAACATGAAAGACAACTAGTACAAGACAAAAGACAACTAGAAGAAGATGAAAAACAACCAGTAGAACATGAAAAACAATCAATACAAGATGAAAGGTAACGAGAAGAATTTGAAAGACAACTAGAAGAAGATGAAACACAATCAGTAAAAGGTGAAAGACAACTAGAAGAAGATGAAACACAATCAGTAAAAGGTGAAAGACAACTAGAAGAGGTTGAAAGACAATAGTAGAGGATGAGAGACAACTAGAAGAACACGACATACAACTAGAAGAATATGAAATACAACTAGTAGTAGATGAAAGACAAATAGTAAAACATGAAAGACAACCAGTACAAGACAACTAGTAGAATATGAAAAACAATCAATACAAGACTAAAAGATAACTAGAAGAACATGAATGACAACTACAAGACATAAAAACAAAGAGAAGTAGATGAAATACAACCAATAGTATATGAAAGACAACTAAAAGAACATGAAAGACAACTAGAAGAAGAAAAAAGATAACTAGAAGAATATGAATGACAACCAGTACAGGACGAAGGACAACTAAAAGAAAATGACAAAATCCAGTAGTAGATGAAAGACAAGTAGTACAAGTCGAAAGACAACTAGAAGAAGATGAAAAACAATTTGTAGAAAAAGAAAAGATAACCAGTAGAACAAGAAGTACGACCTGTATAAAACGAAAGACAAATAGAAGAAGATGAAATACAATCGGTAGATAATGAAAGAAAACCAGTAGACCATCAATGACAACTAGAGACAAGATAAAAGACAACTAGAAGAAGATGAAACACAACTAGTAGAACATGAAAGACAAGCAGTACAAGATGAAAGACAAATCAAAGAAGATGAAAAACAACAATTTGAAGATGAAAGACAACTAGCAGAACTTGAAAGACAACAAGTACAAGACGAAAGTCAACTAGAAGAACATGAAAAACCGCTAGTAGAAGATGAAAGACATAACTAAACATTATAAAAGTTTAAAAAAGATAAAATTCAATTAAATTCCTATACGTATAATTAAAATTTTGCAATCATAGAGATGGCTTAGCCACCTTTGGCTAAGCCTTAGATCCGCCCCTAGATACAGATTTAGAGCATGGATCTCTCATGTGGAGGAGTGAGTGTGATACATTTTTTTTTATTTTTACTTTTGAAATGTGTGATGGGTTTGAGAGATTGAAGTTGGAATAATATTAGATGTTTTACTAAAACTTATTACGTGAAAGTTTTGTTAAGGAAAAAAAAAATCAAATCTGCATGATTTTGTAGAATTCTATAGCACCATGTAATTAATATCGTTGCATAGAATTTTCTTTTTAAAACAAAATTTATTGAGAATTAGTTTTTGATCTAATGATAAAGACAATACTTTTTATGTGGGATGACGCATGATTGAAATTTGAATGAAAATTAATAAAAAATTTTTTTTGAAAGATTTGACAGAGACTGCAAAAGAAAAAAAAACTATAGAATTGTGGTTTGATTTTTTTTTAAATGACCAAAATTTGAAACTTGTAACTTTTTTAAATTGACCTATATGTTTGTAATGTTTCTATTTTAGATTCTAATATATCAATATGAGAAATTATTAAAGTAGCACTTCCAAATAAAAACTTTCTCATCGCTTTGCTGTAGCTTGGGCCTTTTGGCTCAAAGTCAGATATGTTGATAAATAAATATCTCTTGTGAGGTAAAATAAGAAATTTAACACAGTGCATGCTGAATTTGATAGAAAAAAAATCTTATTTGTTGCTGTAATTGAATAAATATTTTATTAACAGAAGAACAAATTCTAAAAAATTATTAAAAATAGCACAAAAATTATAAACTTTTTGAATCATAAGAGAGGTTTAGTCCTTTAAATCCACCCCGCCTACCGAACCAGAATTTTTTTTATAAACCATCATCTAAAGAAAAAAAAAATTGAAAACCAGGTTGATTGCTTTTTTTTTTTTTACAGAAATCATCATTACCAAAAATTATTTTCGGTATCTTTTTTTTTTAATTTCGAATTTGAATTCCGGTCTCACCCTGTCCCATACCGAAAATGAAATTCGGATTCCAAAATTCCATACCGAATATCATTTTCGGTTTTCAGTTGAAGTAAATATGTATTAGAAGAAGATTCGTACAAGGGGATATGGTAATTTTACATAGTTGCCCTCACTTTTTTTTATTAGCTCAGTCAAAATTTAACTATATAGTTAGGGCAACTATGTAAAATTACCATATCCCCTTTTTTAACTAAAGAACTTAGTGAAAATTTTCTTAACTCTTTTTACTAAGAACTTAGTGAAAATTTTGTTTTCAGCTTACAATACTAAATTGCTCAAACTAAAATACAAAAATTTAACTATATAGTACATGTTCGGCACTATAGCTTAAGGCTCCTTAGTCTTTCTTAAGGTCTTAAGCGGGCCGAACACCCATGACTTAGACGGGCTTAAGCCTCCTCCTTAAGCTTGATATTTTGCTTCCTTAGCGCTAAGCCTCCTTCTCCTTAAGTCTCCTCCTCCTAAGCCCCTCCTTAAGCTTGAGTTGTTGTCAAACACCAACTCCTTAGTGAAGATTAAATTGTTAAGTCTCAACCTCTTAAGCCATGGTGCCGAATATGGCCATAGTTCTTAGTAACTATATAAATTTCACTAAGTTCATGATGATTATCTAATTAATGAACCCCTCTAATTTAACAATTACTGAAAAGATGTTCAAAAGATTTAGTCCCCATTTTTCCTCTATGAAACAAATTTCATTCTTACTTTGTTGAATCGAAGCTTCAATAGTCTTTTAATACTTGTGCACACTAAAGGAATGATCAATTTATAATGACAATGCTTGTGTGTTTCAATAAGATTGGTCATTTTTATAACGACCAAACTTTTTCACCAATCCAACAATTAAAGTGCTATCACCTTTTCTTTTTTTAACAAAAGAAAGGCTATGGAAGAATAATTTAAAATAGTTTTTTTGTCAAGTGAAAATTTATGTGTATTGATTGTTATATGAAAGTTGCATAATTTAATCAAGCATCACAAAAATAGTTCAGGGAATTGCTTACAAGGACTTGTGTGTAAATCAAGATTTATCAAAAAAATGTAAAATAAAATTATATTCCGAATTTGAAATTCGGTGTAGGGGAGAGGAAAGAGAATGGTGAGTGGTGACAAAACCTCATACCAAAAATAAAGTTCAGCTTATTTAATTTGATTTTTTTTTTGTGGTTGGTTGGGAGGATGGGAGGATTAGAGGAGAAAAAAAGTGGATATGGAAATTCAAATTTGGAATTTAAAAGTGGGTATCGAAAATGATTTTTGGTATTGATAATTTTTGTAAAATATTAAGCAAACAACTAGGTTTTCAATGTTCTGTTTTTTTAGATGATGGTTTATAAAAAAAGAAATTCACCGACCACACTTATTTATTTATTTATTGGAAGATTTTTTTTTTTTTCTAAAATGAGGGGTTCGGTGTTTCTTTTTCAAAACTAGCTAAAGGGTTAACCCCAATTAGATATATTAATATTCAAGAGCATAGTCACAAGACTTGCGAATTATTTGCAAATAATTCATTTTTTTAGTAATAGCGAACCGAACATCGAATAATTTGGTTAACTGAACTTTGACCGATTTTTTTCTGAATTTTGTGAATTATTCGCGAACTTTTTCCGAATTTTTTTGTTTTTGTTTTTTTTTTTTGCTCCCTTGTGGTTGTCGGACTGAGATCTTCGGTCCGGATAATTCCAAATCATTCCCAAATTATATCAGAATTATTTCCGAATCACAAATTTTTTATCCCGCCGAACTGAACCCGAATAATTAATTTGCCACTATGTTCAAGAGCAATGGTTTAGGTAAGTCATTTTTCCTTGAATTTGGTTGGCACAAGATTAAAAATCAATAAATTTATTACAGTTCAAGTTAATAATAATAAATGAATTTTAGTGCATATAATTTTTTACTTCTTAAATTTAGATAACTAAATTTTAATTTAGTGATGATAAAAGATAATATATTTTGTGTGAAAAATCATACATTCAAAAATTAAATAAAACTCTTTGCAAATATATTAAACAGTTAAATAGCTTGACTTTGACTTCCAACCACTTGTAAAATAATTAAGTCAATTTGTGTTGCATTTTATATATAGCAAGCGAGGAATCTAACTTCGCTGTCACATCTGAAATTAATTAAAATGGAAAAATCATTGTAATTAGAGACATCAAGAGAAAAGTCTGGTTCGTTTTTAATTTTTATGCTGAATTGTACATGCATTAATTAAAAGAAAATGAAAGTGACAAGTTTCTCTTTACAATGGTTTTTAGTATTTATTTAAGACCGTGACATAATTATTTTGCCAACTGCCCTACATTCCCCTTTCTTTTTTAAAAGAAGAGAGACGAAAAAAACACCATGTCGGCCTATAGATGTTTTAATTAAATAATTGATTGGAAGTGAGGTGATAGATTTTAATTCTTTCTCTTATATAAAAAGAAAGCTATCATACATGAGGAGAGTTCAAATGCCTTTATTTTTTGTGCCTCCACCATGTTTCTATTTTTAAAAACTTTAATAACTCAAAATTTAAAACTTAAAAAGTCAAAATAAAACCGTTAGATATGATCTATGTTATTTTCTCTATGTGCTCATAAAAAATTATCACATTTCGATTTTGTTTTTATGTGAATCAATAAGTTGAAAAATCAACGTCTAGAAATTATCCAAATTAGTACTTTTTTACAAGCTCTTGATGACAACTAAAACAAAATTGAAATGCCATAATTTTTTACACATGCATAGATAAAATGATGTAGATCACTAACGATTTTATTTTTACTTTTAAGTTTTAAATTTTGATTTATTAAAGTTTTTAGAAATTAAGGCACGGTGGAGGCACAAAAAAATAGAGACATTTGAATCCTCCTCATCATACATATAATTAAATAATTGATTGGTTATAGCATGTGGAGAAGAGAATGAACTCCAGATACCTATTTCAAATTTAGAATTAGAGTAGCTAACTCTAATTAATTGTTGGCCTATAGATGTTTTAATTTAACCGTTTTCTTTTTCTCAACCAAATAAGCTAAATCGAATTTTAAATTATAGATTTAGCATAAATGATGGAAAATTTTGCCTCTTTACGTGAGACATAGATTAATTATTTGCAAATTTCTAACATGAATACATAGATATCAAAATTAACTTGTCTTTATTTAAGAAAATTGAGTAAAGATTTGGAGGTGATATATTAAGCCATTCAACTATTTAATATCTATAAGAAACTTTATTATTTTTAAACATGCAATTTTTTCACACGAAAAATATTGTATTTGTCATTAGAGGAGACAGATTCACTTTGGGTGAATATGAGTCAACTGAATCCCATTTATTTTAAAGATATAATTTGTTTTTTGAAAGAAAGATACAGGTATAGCCTACCAATTTCTCTTTAATTGTCCATAAAGGACACCTCCCCTCATCTGAGTTTTGAACCCATAACCTCTCACACGGAGGGTGTTGTCTTTTGCCACTAGACCAAAAGCTGGTTCTCTAAAAATACAGTGTTTACATATAATTTTATTATATAGTTTAGAGTAAAATGTTATTAATACTGTAAAATTATTTTCATATTTTCTGAGAAAATTTTATATAATTGACTCAATTGTTATGATAGAAGAAGGTTAATAACCATCAAGTACAAACAATTAATGTACAAGTAACTGTACTGTAAAGACTTTCTAATGAATTTTACAGCTATGAAGACAATATGAATTAATGTTGCAATAGTTAGATACAAAAAGGCATTTTTTAAGTGAACTGTACAAAAAGCCATTTCTATGCAAAACAGATGATTTGATTAGATTGAAAAGTTCAATTTGGCAGTTTATTGATCTATAACACACTAGACTCTTTTCAGTACGGAACCCAAATCAGACAATAATGGAATATCTTTGCTTTCTTAATCATTTCTTTTGAAATAGTGCCACAAAATATTGTGCTCTGTTTTGAAATCAATGATTAATTATAAATAATGCATGGTCCTTAGAACCTTTTTTTTTTATTTCCCTTTCTTTCTCCTAACACTTTGCTTTGCAAGTTCCCCATGAGTAGTTATTAAGTCAGCAAGTAACAGAGACAAAATTAAATTTAAGTCATTTAACTTTAAATATTTACATAAAAATTTAGGTAAATTTCAAACAAATGACTTCTGATTAAGAAGACATTACATTTGTCACTATAATAAAATAATTTACATTTTAAAGACAGTTTAATAACATCCAAAAAACTACTTGTTCTACTGTCAACACACTGATACAACAATAGCTAAATATCATATGTATATCTTTACTAAATTCAATCTGTGATCAAATGTATCCATTGACGAAGTCCATATGCGCCATTAATTCTTTGATATGAAATGATCAATAGTTCGTCAAGACTCGTGATTTTCCACTAGACCAAGTCGGCCAAGGTATTGGTGAGTATCGTGTGGATGGTCGTCAAGCTTCTCCCGCTCGGGTTGCATCCAGCGCCCGTCTGAGGATCGAGTCATGCCCTTGTTCTCGTCCTGCCGCCAAAATGGCGGTACCAGATGGTGCGTCTTGAGAAAATCGCTTGCTTTGTTCACCAACGCAGGGTCCCGACCGGTTGCTAGAATGAATCGCTCGCCTCTCCCATGATACCTATAGGAAAAAAATATGAGAATAACATTTTATTTAAATATTTATTTTTTGGTAGAATTGAAGGGATGCACTTTAGAATAGCTAGAATAGCTACTATTTGAGAATAGTAAATAAAAATAGCACTAACTTTGATGATAAAAGAATAATGCTAACTCAAAGCTATTCGATATAGTAAAAAAGTTATTTGGAATGTATATTTGGAATAGAGTTTGGAGGGAATGAATAAATGATCTTTTTTTATTCAGCTGAAGAGAGCAACAATTGCTATTCCAACTTTTTATTGGAATAGCGAAATAGCCCTTTTCTCCCTGTTCAAAATAGCAACTGAGTTGTTTGGATGAACCTAATTTAGAATAACAATGTTATTCTAAGAATAGTACTATTCTCAGATGATCCAAACATAGCCCTAGAGAGATAGTGTAAAATATTTCATTCATGAAATTTGATAATAAGATGCAAATTTTTAACTATTTTAAAAATGAGACAGCAATTTGTTATAGTGAGAAGCTGGTAGCTAGAACAACACAATAAGTTGGCCACGCAATCTATTTATAATTTTTATATATTTGATCTATGGAGGAAGCAAGCAGTCTCCATATGGATTAATTTTAATACGATCGATTCATGTGCCTCTAATGAGCACCATAAAACAGGTAGATGGTAGCAATAATTTAAACTTGAACGTGTTTGTTGCGAACTTCTGTTTTACAATTTAACACACACACACACACACATCTTGTTGCGGATTTGGTTAGCAAATACTCAAATAGTTAAATCTAATCGTACCTCCCCTGCTTCTAATATGGTCATGCACCGGACAGTACCAGTAGTAAGAAACTTTGAATATGATTAAAGACAAGTCAAACTTGTTATATGTTCTGGTAAATTTCTGGTACAGGTACAGGTACATGCCAGTGTTGTAGCCTGTACCAGTGGTAACGTGTGTTACTTCCCTAAAAAAAGCAATGCATACCCGTCAAGGAGATGGAGATGCGCCTCCAAGTTATGAAAGCAGGACGGGTCACCAGTCTCCTTCAAAAAAGGTGATCGCTTATGATCCAGTGCCAGCTCAACTCCGACATGGTGATAACTCCACGGCAACCCCTCGCCCCATTTTCTGACAATCTCATGTACTTGCTCGTTAAAGAACATGCCGGGCACCTTTGGTACCGGGTCGTGCACGTTCACTATCCGTAGCGCCTTCAGCCCGAGCACCTGCTCGAACCGCTCCTTGAACCGCCCATTACCCACACGTGGGCCCGAAAAGGAGAATATTGTGGTCCATGCTTTCTTCCCTTTTGGTGTTGTGATCGCACCTGTTTCTGCCAAGTCATATGCACTCAGCATTGCCAAGGCACTGCCCAGGCTGTGCCCGGTCACGGTCACACTGACCTCCTCGCCCCGTTCATCCCCGTAAATTTCCACTAGTTTTCTCACCTCGGTCAACACCTGTGATTACATTAAAAAATACAAAATTTTCATGTCTAATTAACAATTTCGTTGTTTGATATTAACAAGTTGGTTGTTTTATTATGTACCTGTTCTCTTGCAGAGTACTTGCAAAACCGACAAGTTGGGTCCTTGTCGGTATAGAGATCAACGAAACCAGACTCGACTTTAACCCATGGATCCGGGCAGGGGATTCCTTCCTCTGTAACGGGTCTCAAATAATCCATTAAATCTGCAATCCATTCAAGTCGGGTCACGGTTCCTCTCCAAGCAACAACTATATCCCGACGACCAAGCCGGGCTGTCTGGGCATCATTTGAAACCGCAATGTACCCGATCCAATTAGCCCGTTGACTCCACACCTGCTCGTCTGACACAGATCGAGTAAAGAACTTAGGAATCTTGAAGTTGGATGTAGCGTAGAGATACCGGGTTACCTCGTAACCGAAAGAGGCCATCCCGAGCCTTTCGAAGAAATGCCGGCGATTGTACTTACAGCTACCACAGTAGCGGGAAAACAGGTCATAGTCAAACGCATCATAGCAAGCCTGTGCAAACTCTCCATAACGGATCAGTTCGGATCTCAGTAACGGGTCCATCGGGTCGAGCAACCCGGCCCAGTCATTCTGGCCATGAATCTCACGCCACAACTCAGCGAGCCGTTCACCGGGGTCCTGATCATTGTTCCTGTAGAACTCCTCTTCTTCCTCTTCTTCTTGGAGCTCGTCAACAATGGAGGAAAGAGAGGTGTTCTTCTTGTTAGAGGTGGAGTGGAGAAGAGTTGGCTTTATAGAGAGATGGTGGGTTTTAAGGAGAGGAGAGAGATGAGTTGGTCTGGAAAAGGGGAGAGAGGAGAGAGAATATTTGGGGGAGAAGGAAAGAGAGGGGAAGGGAGAAGGAGAGAGATCAATGGAGTAGAGAGGAGCCATGAGACAAGTAGGTTGGTGCATTGATGGGAGTGTCTAATTAGTGTGGTTTTATAAAGGCACTGTGCTTAAGGGCTTTCTAATAGTCAATTATCAAATTAGATAAAATAAATAGTACTTAGTATTAAATTACTGTGACATTTACTATTCAATGCTGCTGGAATCTTGCTGGTCATTTATTTTTGAAGTCTGAAATGAAGAATAATTGTTAGGTAGCTAGGGAGGTGGAGTGGTGAACTGAAGAAACAGACAGTCTCTGAGTAAAGTAGAAAACAATGTCTTTTCTCTATTAATTACTATAAAAATGATTATGCTCTTTTCTTATCATGATATATGAATATTATAGTTCTTCTGGATTTTGATCCGAAATTTTTATTAATATTCAAAAAAATATTTAATTTCAAAATTTACACCTATGCAGAGAAATTTTGAAATCTGTCCAAACCGCAAAAATTTTCTGCGGTAATTCAGTCTAAAACTGCAAAACAAATTTTTCTGACACACAAAAAAATATTTTAATTTTTCTGGCAGCCGCAGAAAATCCAGCCTGAAAAATATTTATCCGGATTATTTGTCGCAGTCTTTCTAATAAATCAAATTATATAGTATTTCATCTATTTTCAAAGAAATATATAAATATTACTAATATTTCAATAAAAAACAAATAAATTATAAACATTTATATTTAATTAATAAACCAAACTTAGAACCGCAAAAAACATTTGCGGTTTTGGAATTTCAAACCGCAATTTTTTTTGCAGTTTTAGACTGAATTACCGCATAAATTTTTTACGGTTTAGACAGATTTTGGAATTCCTTTGCATGGAGTATAGATTTTGAAATTTAATATTTTTTTTGGATATTAATAAAAATTTCCAGATTTTGATTCTGTACTGAGTAAAATAAGGCGTATGGTTGTTATGTACGGTTGAAGTAAAACAAAATTCCTCATGTTTTGGCCTTTTCTGGGTTACACCTAGGCTGCCCTTTGTGTTTTAAACAGAGCGTTGACCTTGTGTGTCTCCATTAATGTTTTTTATGTTCAATTATTTTTAATTATTTCTGGTTAATCATTTGACGTACTCTGTCCATTCGACGAGCGCATACTGTTTATTTACAATACTGATTGAATATAAATATTTTTATAGTCATATCAGTTTAAGAATTGATCTTAATTATATATGTATATTTTATATTTATCTAGTAAGAATTGATCTTATATTAACTCATCTTATTTATGAAGGATATTGAGGTAATGGAAAATAACAGATGAATAATTAATAATATTAATATAATAATTAATTTTATTATTATTTTTTATAAATAGACTATTAAATTCATTCATTTTATACATATACATCACATTATTAATATAAAAAAATTTAAATGCAAATGTGAAATCAATTTGAACTAAAATTTTGTGTATTTCTAAGCTGTGTTGAAAAAATACAAAATTAATGGAAGTGGTGAGATTATTATTAACTCCACCTTCGGCCATGTCTTGCGGAAAATTTGAATTCAATAGTTGAAACTTGCAAAATGTTTGAATTTTTTTTTTAATTATATCATATGTTTGGATCATGAATACAACCATACTTTCAGGAGCGGAACTAGAAAATTATGATAGGGGCGCTAGATAAATAAGAGTTGTGTAATTTCATTTTATGAGAGAAACTAATAGTATAATTTTTTTGTAGAAATTAATTTTTTTGAAAATTAAAATGAACAAATTTTAATTAATAGGGGTGCTTAGCACCCTTTTGACTATACATTCTTCCGCTATGTATCTATATATAATTTTATTTTTTATAATTACTCGTTAAAGGTAATGGATATAAAATAGTTTTTCTTTATACCCTACTCATTTAGCTAACAAAAAGAACTTTATTCATACTCACATCCAAAGCTAATGAAAAGAAAATTACCGATCAATATATCTGTCTTATTGAATACGATACGAATCGGATAAATAAATAAAAATATATTATTGACACCCCTTGGTGGAGTGTTAACATATGGAGAGGAAATTTGAGTTGATTTTATCTTCACTTGTATAAATTTTAAAAAATTTACTCCCATAATCATACAGAGTCCGTTCCTGGATGCATATGCTATTATGCCATATGGCCATGTTATCCGATTTCCGAGGTCATTAATTTATTGGATTATTTTCTTGTCAGTTTCCCACCAGTGTTGTTTTGTTAAAGAGTTTTGTTAAAGATTCCGTGTCATATATAGATGCCTAAATTGATTGAATATTTGAATTCGGGGGAGTTGGTGTAACGGGTCGGTGAAATCAATATGCTAAAGCATAATCACCAGATTCGCGTCTTATTCTCAAATAAAACGTTTTTTACATTTCCAAACCGAACAACGAATAAAACACGAAAAAAATGTATTTTACGAATTATTCGTGAATAAAACATTTTAAATAATTATTTGTGAATATAAAGAGAAAAAAATGCGGAAATTGTTTTTATTACTCCCTTGAGGGACCAAATCATTTCCGAAATTATATCCGAATTATTTCCGAATCATCAATATGCGCTAAAGGTGATATGACCCGCCACATGAGAAGTTATGAAATCCATTTAGTAACCAAAGGGAAAAGTTGATTAGCAGTCTAGAACTTGATGTCATCTTGGCCAATGTACACGTGAAACGTGCGGATAACTTGAAAAATGATTAAGCGTGATGCTTGGATGTCTGAAAATGTCAAGAATGCCCCTTTATATTTCTTGGGAAATTATTAATGCATCTTAATTTTATTTGTACTGTCTACAAATTTTATTCTTAACAAGTAAATAATTGGTAGGGAGGGAGGAGGACAGGAGGAACAGACACGTCTCTCAAAAAAGTGAAAAGAGTGTCTTAATTTTCTCTATTAATTAGTATAAAAATAATCATTTTCTTTTCTTATCATGATATATGAATGTTATAGTTTCTATGGATTCCGTTTTTTTTTTTCCAATGCCCTAAAAAAAAATAACAAATATGCCTCTGGTTTGAATTTTTTTTTATAAATGACCTAACCGCCCCACTGAGAAGCGGCCAACTCTCAACACCAAACCGCCCCTCAGTAGGGCGGTCAGCTCCAGACCAGGCCGCCCCTCATTGGGGTGGTTTGGTATATAATATTTTGTTTTTAAAATAATATTGCATTATTATATTTATGTTAAAGAAATTGTTATATTGTATAATTTAGGGTTATAATTTTATTTATTGTAATGTTTTATAATTTGTTATAATTTTATTATAATTTTATTTGTTATAATCTTATTTATGTTAAAAAAAATTCTTGTAATGTTATAAATTGGTTTTGATCGACTCTAGATAAACAACAAAACAAAAATAACAAAATACCAAGTCTATAACATGAAATATAACAATCCAAACATAAAATATTACAAATCTAGTCTAACTAAAACTAGAGCATAACATAAGAAATACCTAACGACGAGGGCGACAACAAGAGAGATCCAACCTAATAGGTGGATGACGCTGCTTGAGCGGTAACTGATACCTTGCTGAACCGCCTCCTCCTCATCCTCCTCCTGGTCATCCACATCCATCTCCTCCTAGATCTCCGACGCTGCACCGGCCACTCATGAATCCTCCTCCTAGATCTCCGACTATGTAGGGTAGACCCATGAAAGTTCCTCCTGAATCACCGACTGTGTACGACACTCCCATTGGATCGATCTCCCAAGTAGAAGTCTAGAACTTGATTTTGTATTCTGGACACGTGAAACGTGCGAAGAACTTGAATAAATAATTGAGTTGTGATTCTTCGAAGTCTGGAAATGTACAGAATGCCCCTTTATATTTCTGGGGAAATTATTAATGTATCTTAATTTTTACTTGTAACCTCTATAAATTTTATTCATAACAAGCAAATAATTTATAGGGTGGAGATACATTAACAATACATTAATTTTGACAATCTTGAGAAAGATAAAAAATAATTTATATTTTGAAACCCGACATTTAATACATGATTTATACCAGTGTTCTAAATAGCGGGCTATAGCGTTTTTGGACCCCAAACGCTAAGCTATGACATCAAAATACGCTATTTGCGCTACGGTCGCTATAGCGGTAATAACAGTCTGCTATAGCGCTATAGCAGTCTGCTATTTGCGTTACGGCCGCTATACAATATGGTTTTTTTTTTTTAATACAATCTATTTGGCTACCACTGCCAAATTTTTTTTAAAAAAAACAATATGGATTTTTTTAAACAATTTATATGGGCTTTAAATAAATACCCAAAAAAGCTCAAATCGAAATTAAATTTGTTGCTACTTGTTACAAATAAATCAATTTGAAATTGAAAATAGAAATTAAATTTAAATAGATTATGTTATGAATCATGATGCTTAAGATATTTTTAATAGAAAAAATCGATACTTTATAATATTACTATGAATATATTGAACTGCAATTTGAACTTTGTACTGGTTTAATATAAATGGGACCGACTAACAATACCCGGGTTCCTATCCCCCATTCTGTTGGGTTCTTATGGTACTTAAGGCAGCGGAATTTCAAAATTTTGACAAGAAAAGTACCAAAAGAGATCATCATGTGTGAATGAAATCAAACCAAAATCTATTTCCAAATCAATAAGCATCATACCTTTAGTTTCTTGTCTCTAACAAGAAAGGAAGGTCCTTGAGATGTAGAGTTGTAGCCTCCACCTTCTTGTTGATGCTAATGGTGGTTGATGCCTTGCAGCGCCTTGGTGGTTGATGTGTGCGTGACTTAGAACGCCTTGCACCAAGATGAGACTCCAAAGTAGAAGTCCTCCACGGTATCCACCAAGAAATTAATTAGAAACCAAAGTTTCCTCTTGCTAGAGAGTACTAACTTGGTTGCTCCTTAATCCCTATCCTCCAAGAGAACTAGATCTTGAACTTTTAGGGTTTGTGGGTTCTCAACACATGAGAAGAAAAACAAGAGAGAGAGAGTTTTTGGCAGAACTTCAACTCTCAAAAACGAAATATATTCAAAAGAAATGAGAGGGAGAATATATATAGCAAACAAGGAATGTGAATTCTGTTCCCAAAGTTAACCCCACGTTCTACCACGTTTTTGACCACGATCTAATTCGAATTAGATTCTGTCACAGAAGGAGAAGTTATAGATCTTTCTTTTACCTTTCCATCCATATATTATACGCCCAAAACGGACATCGTATGAGAGAGTTATGGTCCAAATACGAAACATGCGCAGCAGTCACAGAACATGGCGGTTCAAATTAACCACCATGTTCTATCGCGTTTTTGACCATGATCTGTTTCTAATTTGGCTTTCCTCCAGAGAGGCAAAGTTCTATATATTTCTTTTACCTTTCCAGAAATATATAGAATGTTAAAAAAGGATTTATTATGAAAGAGATATGGTCAAAATAAGAAATACTGCGCAGCAATTATCAGAAAACGTGGTAAACTATTTTGGGTGAACTTTTAATTAAGAAAACAATTCATAAAATAAACATGGGCCATAATTAACAACAGCCATTAGGCTTTGTTTATTGGGCCAAGTTCTATTTTTTTCTTGTTTGCAATAATCAAATACAATTAATCTAATTAATTGTAGTATCATATATAATTATCTCAAATAATTATATTTCTCATGGTTTGATGGAGAAACCAATTTATTTGTCATGTCATACATGTCAAATAAATTAAGGAGCATTTCTAATTCATTTCTTATTGGTGTGACCCTGTGAGATCTATGTCACATGGCAATGGAATCTGAAACTCCTTTCGATTCCATAAATTACAAGCGGCACCTAGCAATATCCATTGTAGTTACTCAAATGACACAGATGATAAGTACCATACTGTATCACGATCCCTTAGCAACAATTGCCTCGTGTCAATTCCATGTCTCATGATATCATGAATAGATCCAAGGTAGGAACGCGTCATCCTTGCAAATCTACTCGTTTCTTGATTCCGAAATAATTCAGTAATTATGATTAACTCCTTAATCATATGTGCACATACTTGTATTATTTCATGAAGGGGCCCAGTGATATCATCACTCATTTACATGAGGGACATTGGTATTCTTAATAATTACTATCTCTTCACATGAGAGACACATACTGAGATAAAATATGTATGACTGTCAGTTACTGACAGCGTTGGATAATACCCACGAATATGTATTCTCATGTGAAAGAAACAATTATCTCATACCTTAGAATTCCAGACACAAATAAAACATTAATGACACAAACACAATCCATATTAAATATTTTATTTTGGTCACGTCCAATCCCTGATCTCCATCAGGTATCCATTTGATTAGATTGACAACCCCTTGTCACATGATCTGCAGAACATGATCATCATCTAATCCAAATGCTAATCTTATACCGGTAATTAATGTTCCTTGTTAATTACCAAGACTAGGGACACTTTAGAGTATTTATTAACTCCTTTATAGAGTTCTACAATTCCAAGTCCTCAACTTAAATGATCTATAAGTAATAAAATACTCAAGGAACAAAATGATAAACAAATCATTCAATTACATGAACAAAACTTAGAAAACAATATCCTATGATTGACTTCTAGATCACAACATTAACACATTCATCCCCCGGATAAGGTTGTTAATTATTGTTTACCGGTAATTAAGAGGGGACCACGATTTACGCACTAAAAGACAACAAAAAACGCATGATTAACGGGGGACCACTAATTAAAAACGCGTTTTCCCCAAAAAAAATGCGGGGGGACCACTAATATCTGTTATTAAGCGGTTGGACAACTAACTATTCAACTGGGGGGACCACTAATTATCTGTTATTAAGCATTTAACTGCCGGTGGGGACCGATAACCAACTGGAATGTTCGGCAACAGAAAAGGAAAAGAAAACCATACTACTTTTTCATATTCATTACTATGAAAAGAAGTATTCATAGTTGCATTATTTCAATGCAATTAAAATATAAAATATTTCAATGCAATGCAAGTTTATTGTGCAATAACTTCCTGCGGGAACACAACTTACCCGGGGGAAAAGTACCTAGGAGTTCAGTACTATGAAATAAAGTATTCATTTCTCTGAAAGAAAGTAATCATTTCTATGAAATATATATTCAATTTCAAAAGATCGATAAAGTATTTCAATGCAATGCAAATTATAAAGTATTTTAGGGTAAACACACACAAGTTTATTGTGCAATAACTTCCTTGCTATGAAATAAAGTATTCCTTGCTCTCAAATAAAGTATTTATTGCTATGAAATAATATACTGACCATTACAACAAAAGTATAGATTCCTCTGAAAGAAAGTTTTCATTTCAACGATAAACGTATTCATTTCTATTAATAAAGTATTCATAGCTATGAAATAATATACTAACCATTACAACAAAAGTATAGATTTCTCTGAAAGAAAATTTTCATTTCAACGAAAAAAAATATCCATTGCTATGAAATAAAGTATTCATTCCTCAGTTACCTATGATAAATTTCTATAATTCATGTCATAAAAACTACTAAAATTTTAGTACCTCAAATCATATAACAGTTAACTTTAATTTCCTTAACAGTATCATAACAGTATATCACATAACAGTATATCATAACAATTTCCACCTATTACCAGTTCACCAATCAGAAAATTCATGACAGTATATCATAACAGTAAATCATAACAGTATATCATAAAATTCATGACATCTATACAGTTAACTTCAATTCGTTCCTATCATCAATCAGAAAACGATACGCAAGTAAAAGACGCTCCTTGCTTATCAATTCCTACAATTTTTTTAAAAAAAATTAAGTTAAAAAAATGAAATATGAATAATAAGTTATGAATATTAAGTAAAATCAATGAATGATAACCTGATTGAAGTCAAGTTGGACATCTCTGCTGAGGCAATCAATAAATCGTATGACAAAAATAGCACAGTCCTTTGAGCCGGAATCCTGCTTGGGACAATCCATCCACTTGTATTCAACGTTTTTCCATGATTCATCTCCTACATAAAATGTGGGAATTACTAATAGATCTAGTATTTGTAATAGTCAAATATACTCACCCTTACAATAAAGTATAGATTCCTATGAAAGAAAATATTCATTTCTATGAAGGAAAGTATTCATTGCTATGAAATGATATACTGACCCTTACAACAAAAGTATAGATTCCTCTAAAAGAAAGTTTTCATTTCAACGAAAAAAAGTATTCATTGCTATGAATACATATACTGACCCTTACAACAAAACTATAGATTCCTATGAAAGAAAGTATTCTTTGCTAGGAAATATAGTATTCATTGCTATAAATACATATACTGACCCTTACAACAAAACTACAGATTCCTATGAAAGAAAATATTTATTACTGTGAAATAAAGTATTCATTGCTGTGAAAACCAGTATTCGGAGCGAGAAAAGCAACACCGAAGGGTGCTGGATAAGCGAGATCGGCTGAGAATCCTAATTCAAAAGCTCCGCTGTTTTCTAAAAGGCGTGATGCAAGATTGCCGGAGCGTGATGCAAGATCGACTGGAACAAACCGACGGAGAGAGAGCTCCGACTCCGACGGGTGCTGGAGAAGGGAAATCGCATGAGAATCGCCTTTTAGAAGAGAGCGATGCCTCTAAATTTTGAAATTCAAAATATGGCAACGAACACCGGTAAGGTATTTAGCAGGGAGGCAGTTAATTCCGGCGGATAAGGCAGTTGATCTTTGGAAATTACGGCGCTAAACAAGGCAGTTAATCGCGCTGATAAGGTATGAGGGACGAATAGGGAATAGGATCGGGGAAAAAAAATCTTTTCCCAATATAAATATTATAATTTCTTAATTACTTTGATATTATTTATTGTTCTATGAGACTTTAGATAATGTTGATATTTAATACAAATATTGAATATACGGAATGTAAAAAAAAAAAACGCTATGTGGCATAGCTTCCGCTATAACGACACTATTCGCTGTAGCTTTTTTTGTAGCCTTCCCGCTATGATACTATAAACGCTATTTAGAACCTTGATTTATACTATATTTATGCAATGTGCATGAAAAAAATATGGAATTCAATGCAAGTTGTAACATTCATCAAAGTGAACAGTCTAATTAAACTGTTTTTTTTTAATCAAAATCAACAGTCTTAATGGATAATATATAATACGGGAGCATCATGGAACATTACTAAAACTTGAGTTATGAAACAAGTTAACAACATATATATATATCAAAAACTTCACCGATCAGTGGGGCCGGGGGGAGCGGGCTGAGGCCGCCACCCCCCCTCCTCCCTCGCTCTCTCCATCTCTGATTCTACCACTTGAGGTACACAGCCAGCTCGAGTAGTGCCTCGACCTGGCGTATCGTGTGTTGCTTCTCCTGCTGCTTTAACCGTGTTGCGACTGATTCAGGATCAAATCCCTGACCGGCCTTGATGTCGCTTTGCTCAGATCGGACATCCTTCAAAAGATCATTAAGTTCTCTTATGAAGTCTATTCTGAAAAGGGTGTTGGCATCCTCTGGTGGCAACTCTATTTTCCCTTGATTCTGGTAAAATTGAAGAAAAAACCAGTAAGTATTGAGGGGTTGACAGTGCATACTCATAGATGTAAGATGAACAGGTCCCAGTTAAATCTCGTCTCTCTCTCTGGGTTCTTTTTCGAGAAATTACCAAAATACCCTAAACCATAAGCTTTTACAAACAAAACCCCTTCTGTGATATTGTAAGAAAAAAAATCCTTGTTTGTTGGAGCAAGTTGAAAAAGAAAAAGTGCCCTGCAGTAACTTCAAACACCACTGGCATTACATGTTCAAGTCTTTAATTATGCAAAAATAATGGCAATGTGCTTTATTAAAATTTGGCCATATTGAATGTTAGTAAATTGACAAATTTTGGTAATTTCAGAATAGACAATGTGCTCAGGGAGAAATTTGTCAATGTGCTTTGCAACATTCATTATACCCTAAACATTGTCATTATTTTAATAAATCTCGTCTCTCTCTCTCTTTCTCTCTGGGTTCTCTGTGTTTACTCTAGCAAATTGAAAAATTTGGCCATAATGAATGCTCCCATCAATTAGTTTTCTTTAAATATTCAATGACAACATTCATTATGGCCAAATTTGTCAATTTGCTAGAGTAAACACTGAGACATGGTAGACTGATATTGTGCAAGGAAGGTATTTCTCACAGGACCAGGGAGCATCACTAAGCAGAACCACTTTATAAAATTTCCTTATGAAACATGTATATAAGAATATGCAGAGAATATACATTTACAGAGTCAACCCCAGCAGGAACGATTATACCGAAAGTGTCCTCACGAGCAAATGTCTGGAGCATCAAATTTCTGCATTTCTTCTTCCAACCATCATCATCATATCCATCATGCAGATTCAAAAGTTCATTCAGTAACCGCATAGATGGTGACGACTCCCTCTTCAAAATTTCTGTCTATATAGTACAGTATTTCATATTTATATAATTGGAGGCTTTTATAGAAAACTCAAGCAACTTTACAAAAACCCAAGAAAAAAGGGTTACCTCTACTCGTCTGTATAATAGATCAAGGCTTCTGATGACATCTCTTTCCTCCTGTAAAGTAATATGATGAATTAAGGTAATGACAGAAAAATGCTAGAAATTAGAAAATGCATGCTGAGAAAATGGTGACAAAAATATAACATAAGAAATGAAAACACAAAGAAGAGCTTAACTTACATCACGTCTGGCTAGGTCAAGACGGTTCCAGATAACCATGAGTACTAGTTCAGTCAATTGTCCTCTCTCAGCAGCTTCCTCAATTTTCTAGTCGGAACAAGCAAAATAAAATTTAAAAACACTCAATTTCTGCAAAATTATAATGAAACCAACAAACAAATGATTCCAATACTGGTAAGCATAAGTAGCATAACAGCCGTCCTTTTGATTAATGACAACAACTTAAAAGACAAAAAAAAAAAAACACCATTATAAGGGTCTATGATTTAGATTCACAAATAGCACTAAGACAATACATATATATTGCATAAATTACCTCTTCGACCTCTTCAGCAGCACTGATGAAATCTGAAACCAACATTCTGGCTTTACGAACATCTTCTTCAGGATACTCCTTTAATCGCATACCGATTTCTCTATACTCATCCATCTTTCTCTCTTCTTCCTCCTCTTCCTTCTTGCGATAGGCATGCCACTGCTTTGTTTTCTCTCTTTGCTGAGCTTGCCACTCCTACAAGGTATTTCAGAGCTTTAAAATCATTTGTAAATTGCAGAAATCTGCAAGCAAAGCTTAGGCCTTTTAATTACAAGACAATTGCTCCTACTTCATCATAAATTTCATCATCCATGAATTCACCAGTTCGATCTTCTTTCAAACTCTGCTCCTCGTCCTTCTGTGTTAATGCCCCTATCGCAGGGAAATTAGATAATTACACCAAAATCTATAATTTGCATCTTTAACTATGAAATTGCATTAATAGAGAAAGAGAGAAGAGGTGTACCTGTTTTCAAATTCCAGAGAAGGCGCGTGGTAAGCATGGAGCAGCGATCTCGTAATATCAATCGACTCAAACTGGTTTTGGTAGAAAAGGTGCGAAAAGAGAGAAATCCCGTAGTTCCATAACCAACGATGGCCATAGCAAATAAAAAAAAAATCCTATTCGTAACCGTTAGCTTCAATTTCAAACCGAAAAGATTAGCTGAGAAGTGAGGAACGATAGGGTTTTGCTCCTAGTAGAAGGGTTTAGAAGATTAGCTGGCGCGAGCAGTTCAGTTAATACTCTCCTCCGATAATCTCTCCTTGTTTTTAGGCCCATTAAAGTAAGGGGTTGGCCCACGGGCCTTTCAAAAGGGTATCTCGGTCACAATGGTCAAAATAAGGAATCCGTATTCTTTGCATTAACTCAAACTTTGAGTTAATGCATATGGACCGTCCGATCAGGATCCGGACCAATCCGGCTTAGGTGGAATGCTCGGAGGCCCTTTAATATTCGTGCCAATACGGATTGGACGGTCCGGTTTCATTCTTGCGGAGGATACGAATTCCAAAAGAATCTCCTCGGATAATCTCATCAGGACTGCAGAATAAGATCTGAACCGTTCTTGTTAATTTTGCACACATGCTAAAGCGGACCCCAAATCTAAATAGGTCAGAATTTCCAATCGCTCGGCTAGGAGCTCATTTTACCAAGTGCGGTACCGCATAGAATATGCACCCACTATCAGTATCACACCGATGTCAAGTTGTCAACATTTCGTTTGTTTAAACATTCGTGCTATGGTTGATCTGATGCCTGACGAACGACATAGATCTGTTAATTAGTGGTCAGATAGTTGTGGAGTTGGAGCAAGGGACTGTACTCCTCTCTTCTGAGTTCTGACTAACCACATGTGACGTCGAGTGGAGATAAGGTTCCATCCACCGAAACAGTTCTCGCTCCTCCCTCCTTTGGTCAGCGGCACCACACTCCCTCCATCGCTTGCCACCATCCTCCCATCCATGGTCTTCTCCATTTCTTACTCCCATTTCGTCCCTACTCGCCTCTCCAGGCACCCATTCCTTTTCAACCCATCGTTTTCTCCTCAGCTCTTTCTTCTCCCAAAGTCCAAACCGAAACCTAAATTCAGAGGCGTAGTCGCTGCGGAATCTATCAATGGCGCCTCCTCCTCCAACTCTCCATCCTTTCCCGACCGCATCCGTACTCTCTTTCCCGGCGGATTCAAGCGGCCGGAGATCAGCGTACCTGCTCTCGTTTTGCGGGTGACTGTTGATGAGGTGTTTAGCCAAATTGCGGCAGTTAGTGAGGCGGTTTCGAAAGGGGTTAAGATTGTGGTGTTGGAGGGAGGAGATCAGGGTGGAGGAAGGGTTTACGAGGCGGCTTGTGCGTTGAAGCCTGTGGTCGCGGATCGAGCGTATTTTCTCATTGCGGAGCGGGTTGATGTGGCTTCAGCAATCGGGGCCAGCGGGGTTGTTCTTCAAGATGACGGTTCGTTTGAATTATTCAATTTTATAGCTCCAATATTTAAATTAACAATTATGAATAGAAGTAATTTACATAAGAGCCAGAGTGTTGCATACAAGTTATTCACTAATAATTGCTATAATTTCACAATGTAGTGAATTTTCTCTAGATCTTGCTTCAACTGGACTAGTCTTTTTGAGTATTTCATGGTTCTATTGTTTTTCTGTTCTCATATTAAGGGCCCATTCGGAAAAATTACTGTTCACGTGGGAAAAAAAATTCACTCAGGGCCTGTTCGGCTGTACTGGAAAAATCACTGTTCACGTGGTAAAAAAAAAAATTCACTCTGGCCCTGTTCGGCAGTAATTCCGAAATTACTGTTCACGTGGGAAAAAAAAAATTCACTCAGACTGAATTTTTTTTTTCCCACGTGAACAGTAATTTCGGAATTACTGCCGAACAGGGCCAGAGTGAATTATTTTTTCCCACGTGAACAGTGAAAATTCAGTTCTATTTTTCCTATTCCCGTGCCCATTTCCTTGGGCCGAACAGGGCCTAAGCCTTACTGATTACATAAAATTTGAGGGACATTTATGCAGGCAGTTTAGTTTGACAGATTTATTTTATGGAAATGCTGGATTTTATAAGCTACTACTTTATGACATTCATCAGGAAAATTTTAATTATTGATTAAAGTTCATTGGATATAGGAATACCTGCCATTGTCGCAAGAAACATGATGATGCAATCAAAATCGGATTCCATCTACCTTCCTCTTGTTGCCAGAGTGGTGCAAAACATCGACTCGGCAAAAAGTGCTTCTAGCTCAGAAGGAGCCGATTTTCTAATAATCAACACTACCAGTGCTAATATCTCTAGGGTTTTGCAAGACTCTGCCGATCAGTCTGTCAAGATCCCAATTTTCTTCACCTTAACTGACTTGACACATGAAGAATCGCCTCCTATTGTTGCAACCAAATTACTCGACTCAGGTGCATCTGGGGTGGCTGTCTCATTGGCTGAGATGCCGCTCTTCACTGAAGATTTTTCTGAAAAGATGTTCAAGAGATCTCATGATGTTGACAAATTCTTGCAAGATGGGCGTCTGTTTTCGGGTGAGCTAGAAGCTACTGCAAGTCAAGTTGCAGGATTTACAAAGCTTGGAGAAATGGAGGTGGAGTTGATCGAGAGAGAAAGGGCTTTGTTGGAAGAAACTGCTGCATTTATTCGCAAAGCTGTGCCAACGGTGATCTTCTAATGTTACACATTTGGTAGTTGAAGATTCTCTCAAGTGGATTTAGCTCGTTAATTGATGTCTTATTTCTAAAAAGTTTGACAGGAAATATAATTTGATCATGTAATGGTCACAGATGGAGGAGGTCTCATTGTTGGTAGATGCAACTTCACGCCTCAGTGAGCCATTTTTGCTAGTCATTGTGGTAATATGTTATTTTATAGCAAAATTCCCCTCAGATTGTGTGACTGTAGCATTTTGTATCTAATTGAATATCTACTTGTCTGATATATGCATCAGGGTGAATTTAATTCAGGAAAATCGACGGTCATAAATGCCCTCCTTGGAAGGAAGTACCTGAAAGACGGTGTGGTGCCTACCACAAATGAAATAACTCTTCTTTGTTATTCTGATAATGATTCTATTGAGCAAGAGCGGTGTGAAAGACACCCAGATGGTCAATTTATCTGCTACATTTCTGCACCGATGCTAAAGGAAGTGAGTACTGAAACTTTCTATGAAGTTTTCATATACCCTTGCAAAACCTGATAGATAAAGGAAGCCTGTATATAGATGGCATGCACCTCTCCACAAAAGCTACTAAATTTTTTGTGTACCACTACAATGCATGAATATGCCATATTTGGTCCTCTTTACCACTGCAATGCATGAATATGCCATATACTATTTGATGCAAAAGATGCCCTAACTACCCGACCACTTTTTTCATTGCTTCTTTGAGGCTAGGTTGGGTATTTTTTTTCGTGGAGTTTCTAATGCTTTCAAACTTTTCCTGTTTTTGAGTGTACACAATACATCAGTTTGTTCTTGACATCGATTAGTCATGTGCATGCCTTCCCATGTTTTTTTTTTCCTGTATGCACATTGTACCACCAGAAGTTTCAAAATCTGCAAATTACTACCTGAACTCATAAAAAATTTATGTGCCCATTTTGGCTGATCTTATATCTGATGTATAGCATTCTCTGACAGATGAACCTAGTTGATACACCAGGAACAAATGTTATTCTACAAAGACAACAAAGACTTACTGAAGAGTTTGTGCCTCGTGCTGATTTAATATTATTTATTCTCTCTGCTGACCGGCCATTGACCGAAAGCGAGGTATGTTCTCTCTTCTATTTTATGTTCTATCATATATCTATTTGAAGAGATCATTTATTATATTTTTATTTGCAACTTAATGCTTACTATGTTTGTTGATTACTTGTAGGTTGCATTTCTCCAGTATGTTCAACAGTGGAAGAAGAAAGTTGTGTTTGTTCTGAACAAAATGGATATTTATCGGAGCAACAGTGAGGTTTAATATAATATTCTTTTTTATACAGTTGCTGATTAATATATCTTTGCGTAACCTAAGCACTGGATTTGGTGCTTTCACTTTGTAGCCTTCTAGCTTTTTTAATGGTAATGTCTGTGGTAGCTTTTGCAAAACTTGGAATTCCAAAAGGCCCTTTCTGAAGAGAGAGCTATTTAATATAACCTACCACAAAAAGAAAAAAGAAATTTCAAATTCTGTAAGAGTTACTTGGCTATAGATTTTTCCTCTGTTGTGAAGCCATTTTACTATTTTATTCTTTAAAGGATCATACTGGTATTAGTCCTCTTTTTATACATAGAAAAGTGTTCTACTTCTGTTTTATTATTATTTCAAGATAACTGTCTTTTGTTGATTGTTATATTATTTTTTTAAATGATTTGATTGTTGTATTGTGTTCTCTTTTCTCATGCCCAGCTTGAAGAAGCAATCTCATTTGTGAAAGAAAACACAAAACGGTTTCTCAATGCAGAAGAAGTAACCCTATTCCCAGTCTCTGCTAGATCTGCCCTTGAGGCTAAACTTTCCTTACCATTCCCCGACCAAACAAACAATGAGCATGTCTTAATTAACCACCCCCAATGGCACAGTAGTAAATTTCAAGACTTTCAGAGTTATCTCCTGAGCTTCATGGATGCATCGACTGCCAATGGGAAGGAGAGGATTCGTCTCAAAATGGAAACTCCTGTTGGGATTGCCGATCGGGTGTTGTCTTCTTGTGAAAGATTTGTGAAAATAGAGCTTGAAAATGCAGTTGGGGACCTAAAATCAATTGATGATTTGGTGGGTAGTGTGAAGGAGTACAGTTTGAAGTTGGAGGCTGAGAGCAATGGATGGAAGAAGCAAAGTTTATCTCTTGTATGTATTCCTTCATATAATATAAATAGATTACCGCCTACATATGATCATATTTGATAATTACAGAAAAGTATCTCCCATATTAGAACTACCATTCGATGTTTAGACTACATGATCGTAAAGGTATAATCTGTTGGCTGTTAACATATTCTCCCTAGTTCCTTGTGAGTTCTTTGTTTTCAACCCACATTGAACTATAGTAAAGCAAATTCATAATGTTTTTTTAATTTCAAGTTTAAACGAAAGTATGTGATTGATTATTGATTCTGTCGAGGTAATTCAGACTTAAGAACATAGTTTGTTTGACTTATTCTTGTAGTTAGGTGTTAATTGCTAATAAATCTACAAATGAAGGTGTGTGATTTCCAAAATAAGGTAAAAGGGTATGATTGCAAAAGATCCAATGTATCTACAAGTTGAGAACCATGGTGGATGTTGTAAGTGCCCAAGTAAGATTAAATGTATGTGAACAATTTGAACTTGCAGATTGAGAAAGCAAAATCTAGAGCAGTAAATCTCATGGAGTCAATACTTCAGCTGTCAAATGTTGACCTTATTTTCATCTACATGTTCAAAGGGGAAAATTCCAGCTCTACCCGTGCCACATCATCTGTTCAAAATGAAATTTTGGGTCCTGTTCTTTCTGAAGTACAGGTGCTTCTATCTATTTTATCTAACTAATGTCAAAAAATCATTAACTAGACAGCATTGCAGATGTTATTATTTTCTTCTTTGGTTCAACAGAGTTTACTTGGTGAGTATTCTAGATGGTTGCATTCAAGCAACACAGAAGAAGCACATCGCTATTTGGACAACTTTCACAAGAAATGGGATTCTCTAATTGAACAGAGAGAGATGGTGTGGTCGGACCCACGGGCACTTGTCAGGTCTGACGAGGAGCTGAGCGTAAAAGTACTGGAGAACTTTAATGCTGGTTCAGCCTCCAGGGTCTTTGAGAAGGAAATTCGAGAAGTGGTAGGTGCACTATTCAAGCTTGGTATTATTCCAGCCAAATAATATACTTTGGAGTGAGGCTATGGCACTATGCATACTGCACTTTGGTCCGTACTGCAGAATCATATCTTCATTTTCAAAGTCTAATTAGTCGATCCAATTCTTTCCTCATGATCTCCATATGAAAATGTACTTGGAGACCAAATTTTACATTTTCTAGAATCTTTAGATCAAGTGATTTTGTACCTATCTAAAAAAATAGTAAAAAAATTCTAAAAAATGTAAAATTTGGGCTCCAAGCACATTTTCATATGGAGATCATGTTGAGCGGAACGGATCAACTATATGGACTTTTAAAAAGGTGATATGCATCCATAGTACGGACCAAAGTGAACTATGCATAGTACCATAGCCTCACTCGTATACTTTGTAAACAGATGAGGTTAAAATTGGTAATATTTCTTTCTAAAGGCAATGGGGACATTTGGAGGGCTAGGAGCAGCAGGGCTGTCTGCCTCTCTATTGACATCTGTTCTATCAACTACTCTTGAGGACCTTCTTGCTCTTGCCTTTTGCTCAGCTGGCGGGTAATTACTGGTGTTCTATTTATGAAATACAACATTCCATGTATTATCAAAGTTAAATATCAGTTCAATAACTTGTCAACTATTGTAGGCTCATTCTGGCTGTATACATCAAATACACCAAATCCATTATATAATGTGCGAAACTAGGGCTTCAGTACTTTAACAGAAACAACAGAAAAATGCAAACCAACCATAATGTAAACCTTGAAATGTCGCCAAGATTTAATATTAGTCCTTAATGTAAGGCCTTAACTTTGCATTTGTAATCAATATTATCCGACTTTTCTTTTAGGTTTTTGGTGATATCAAATTTTCCTGGTAGAAGAAAAGAAGCCAGCGAGAAAATAGAGAAGGTTGCCGATGCCCTGACTCAAGAAGTTGAACAGGCCATGAAGAAGGATTTGATTCAAAGCACCGAAAAACTAGCACAGTTTGTCAAATCTATTAGTAAGCCATACCGAGATGCTGCGCAACAGAAAATAAAGCAATTAGAGTTAATTCAAGCAGAGTTAGCAAATACGGAACGGAAAATTAAAAATTTGAAGGTTGACATCCAAAATCTCCATGCTTCCTAGATTTTCAGGTGTATTTTTTTTCTTTTATTTTTCCTCTTTTTGTTGTTTATTTGTATTAATAATTTTTTGGTCTTAAATGCAATAAAGTATCAAACAATTTTCAGTTTTCAATTTTCAAGTGAGGATCAAACCTCGAAGTGTGTCTTATATCAGATCCATGCCATATTATGTGTTTTAGAATTAGCCTTGTAGTTTGCCTTACATAATGCTGGCGCAGCTTCATATGTAGACAGTAAATTACTAGAAAATTTCAAGGGTAGCACTGCAAAACATCGCTAGAAAAACCTAACATCGTATAACCAAGGGCTAAGATGGAGATGTGATGTGCATGTGAAATATGACAAATTCATATTTAAACCAAGTCTTTTCTTCATTTTTATTGGATTTCAAGTTTAAATTTTACTTCGCATGATTATCAAGATTGCCTTCCTTATAAACAAATGAATAAAGCATTTCATATTTGAACCTAAATTGTTTTTGCAATGACGAACTGATAAAGCATTTTCAATTGTTTTTGAGTGTCTTTACATTTTGTTTGCCTCCACATTTTCATGCATTGGTCCAATTTAAAAGTAGCCCAATAACTTGTTGAAATCTTCAGAACAAATATAAAAGAAAGGCCATACTAGAGCAATAGATGTGCGCAACTCTGCTTGCATTTTAAATACTAAATATACTCCAAATTACTAAGATAACAACGGTTTCAATCTTCAAAAACGCATCAACCAAAGTAATTTAGAGCATCAAACAGTACCAAGATTGATCATTAACCCTTAATATGTAAGGCCCTTATCTTCACATTTATAATAATATTTTGTTTACAATTTTCTCATATTTGGGTTGACATCAAATTTCCCTGGTAGAAGAAAAGAAGCCTGAGGTCATAGAAGATTCTTTCTACAATTGTTTGCTTTTGTTTTATGTACTATAATTTATTTCTGTTTGGATTTGGAACAATCTTTCAGCTTTTAATTAAGGATTCTTAAACCTTTGAACTGTCATTTGAGCCGCATCGATCGGTAATGGGTTACAGAATAACTATAGTGGGGTATTGCCTTTTGATTCCCCTTTTTTTGCAAAAGGCGATCGATGTTGATGTTCGATTAAATTTAATTTAATCCTTAATTATGCAAATGAACAAAAGACATCTCCAAAAGAACAAATATATTAAATTTAAACTGATTAATTTGCAATCATGCCGATTCCTGATATCAGGTACCACTGATATCAGATGCAATTGCTTTGCACCATTTCCATTTTTTCTGCTGTTCCTTATTACTTTTCATTTATTAAGTTACTTGTATAATTTTACTAGAAGATTCTTTTTCATTTTTTTAAGCTTGTGGATCAGTTGTTAATTTTTTTTTTTTTTTGTAGAGCTTAAAGTTAAAAGGCATTATAATAGACTCATTCTGATTTCAACACAAAGAAGGAGAAATGGATAAATAAACCAAGTTTTTCTCTGTCTTTTTCCAAAAAATAAGCCTGTGGGCCCAAAAAACATCAGCCATTAGGAAAAGATAGCTTTCCAAAAAAGAAAAAAAAAACCAAAATATAATCAAGGGATAAAGATTAATAAACCATCTTTGGTTTGCTGATTCACATCATTAGAGAGAGAGAGAGTAATTAAATTAATCTAGTTTAAGATCAAAGAACAGACAAGCCCTCTTATAAACTAGTTGGGTATATATCTTTGGGCTGTGGCTACTTTTACTCAAAGCTATCTTGCTATGATATAATAATTTGTTGGGTTTTTTTTGTTTTTGTTTTGTACCTTGATCCCTCTTTTCAATTGTACAATTTGAAAGTCGGCATTGTTTAAATTGGTTTCAAAAGTTGTACTCGGAAAAGGTTGCATGCATATGGTTTACTTATGACATGTTCTTTAGGACCACAGTTGTATACTTGTATGTATACTTGAAAAATGAAAAATTGCCACTAGATCTATATGATTTTTAATGTTGTAAATTTTCACATCTAAAGTCGTTTGAGTCGATTTGTCGGATTAATTTGTGAATTGAGATTAGCAATTAGCAGGAATTGCAAATAGACATAAGATGGTGAGGTATAGGTATATATGGAGCACAATTTTGAAAATTTGTTGATTCATCTTCTATTTATGTTTAAGCAACTATGAATAAAAAATCATAAAATGCAATCATATAACATAAATTTAAGAAAAAAAAGGGTGTAAATTTATAGATCTACTAGTTTAGGACATAACATCATCTTCTTCTTTTTGGAATTTTAATCTGTAAGAATAGACATTGCTTTGAAATTTTTATTAATATTCAAAAAAAAAAAAAAATTAACAATGTGCACCTATTTTGCAAAAAAATTCAAATCTGCCCAAACCAGAGAAATATTCTCCAGATCTAAGCCTTCTTTCCGGAGAATAATTCTCCAGGTTCTAGGCATTCCCTTTCCGGAAAATTATTCTCCGGTTTCGCGAAACCAGACAATAATTTTCTAGAAAGAGGGTTTTGTTTTATAAAATCTGGGTCTCGGCACAAGAGAAGAGAGAGAAAGAAGAGAGAAAGAAGAGAAAAAAAAAAGAAAAAAGAGAAGAAGTGGAAGAAGAGAGAGATTCGGCCATTTCGGAGTTTTGTAAGTTTTTTTAATTTTTTTAATTGTAAATTATTTAATTAATTAATTTATAGTTGAAATGCTTATAGAGTTATTATTTTTAAAATTGTAGTGTGTTATCTAGATTAATCAAAATAAAAAATGATCTGTGTGAAATTGTATGTTGGCGGGGAAATCCAGTACTGTGATTTTATTGGTTCTCTCTTTAACAAATACTAATTAACTTATATATATTTTACTTGTAATGTAGAGGAAGCAACAAGACAAGAAGAAACATGAACATCTTCCTCAAGAAGAGCAGCAAGAGAATCTTCTTTAAACAGACGCCAACGTTGATGTTTTTTAGTTTTATGTTGTTGTAATTTGAATTTGTAGTAGTGATAATTTCAGTTTTTATTTAGTAATGTTATTTTTTATGTTGTTGTAATTTTAATGTGTAGTGGCATTTCAGGTTTTTATTTAGTAAATTTAATTCAATTTTTACGTTCAAATAATTTGAATTTTAATATTGTTACTTTTCATTTGACAACATATACTTATAAAAATAATTGCCAAATAAAATTTCACATAACTAAAATAAAATAATTAAAACATCTAAAAATACAATTAGAATAAATAATTTCGAACAAATTAAAATATAAAACATTCAAACAATATTAAATATGAAATTGTTTGAATAATTGATATGCAATAATAATAACTACAAAAACAAACAATTCAAACAAATAAAAAAAATCGTCATAAAAGTCCAAATTCGAAAAATTATTTTCCAGTTTCACAGAACTGGAGAATTATTCTTCGGAAAAAAGGCCTGGATCCGGAGAATAATTCTCCGGTTTGGACAGATTTAGAAATTTTTGCAAAATGGATGCAGATTATTAAATTTTTTTTTTAATATTAATAAAAATTTCGGGACATTGCTAATACCTCAGCTTGACACACCATAGTTGCTTATAGGTTAATACTTGTTAAAACATGATGGTCACACAACTACATTATTTTACTATGTGGTTAATACTTAGCACTATTTAAGTATCTTATATGATGGTGATCTTTAAAGATAATTTACACTTGCTCATTTGATATACCTCTAAATTTATCATGTAGCTTGACATCCTTTCAGGGGCGGACCTAGGTGGTTTCAAGGGGGCAGCAGCTCCTCCTGAATTTTGAGTTTTAGTGGAGATTTATCGGTTCCGACCGACTTTGTTTCTCTTGAAATTTTTTTTGCCCCCCTCTAGACGTTTGATTTGTAATTCAGGATAAATTTAGGGTTAAAATTGAAATAAATTTGTTGAATTTTGATTGGTAATTAGAATTATAAGTCAAAGCATCAGAAATTACAAGTCAAAGATTTAAAAAATATAAGTTAAAGGATTATTTTTTATCGAGTACCCAATTAGTTAATAAATTTAAATTCAATTAAATATTTAAATCTGATTCGATATTTTTTTGCTTCCGCCGAAAAATCCTGATCCCCTTTGCATCCTTTTGAGCTCCATGTGCATGTGCATGAATAATTTCACAACTTATTGTCGATAAATGTTCATGTTCAAGTACCAATGCAAAAAGTTATAAGCATCATAATGGACCCCATTTCCTTTTAACATTGAAAGAATGAAAGCATATTAAGAAATTCATAAATAACTAAAGTTGGGTTTGCTGATGTAATTTGTTTTTGTTTTTTTTTTTTTGCCTTTTTCACAAAGTGTTTTGCTGATGTAATTTGCTCATTGAGGTTTTTAAAAGTGGTCCAAATCAGAATGCAATTAATAGCAGATTAGCTGTCTCTTAAACATAGCACTTCGGTACAAAGCAAATTTTAAGTATTTTTCTTGTATTCTTACTTTTACTTAAAATATTACTTCTTGTTTATTTAATTTGCTCCATTTAAAAAAAAATGAACCTATTTTAGGGGTGAAAACGGAGTGAATACTGAGTGGATAGTGGTAAAACCATATCTATGTCCCTTTCTAATTTTCCGGATACAGATACAGATTGGATATCAGCCAGATACAGATACGGATCGGATTGGATATTTATTAAAATAATATTAAAAAATACAAAAGTTCATAGTATTTATTTAATTTTAATTGTGAATAAAAATATTTTTTCATAATATATATTAAAATATATGATATATATCTACTATTCGGATACGGATAATTGAAACGTAAAACTATATCAGTTTTCATATCCACACAGATAATTGAAACGTAAAATTTTATATGGTTGACCCCATTCAATTTCAAGAGAAAAGTAGATTAGTGTACAAAGTGTATAACTTAGAGACTTGTAGCATTTTATATTTTTTTTCTAAAAGTTAAGAAGCTCACTACTATTTACATGTCCCTTAGACTCTCTCTCCCATCCAACATTCAACTCCCACAAAAATCATGTTTATAAGCTCACCACTTAAAAAAAATTGTATGTTTTTGACCCCCATTACTCAAAATTTTGCTTCCGCTCCTGCGTGTGGTCACGGCACGACACATAAAAATATGACTTGGTCACATCATGGCACATGATCTAAGCCATGGCACAACACATATTTACATCCCTACCTAAATATCACTATGTATGTGTCACAAGTAAATAAATGAATCGTTTGTTCTCGAAGACCGATCAGTTAAAAGACAAAACATTTTTCTTATACAAACTGTATAATTTTTTTAATAAAGAGTAAAATAGATATTTTACAAATTTAAATATAAAAGTCAATAGATTAAGTAAATTAGTGAATTTTTAACTCATTCAAAATACAACTCACTTAACTCAAAAAAGATTAGAAAAAAATCTCATTCACCTAAAGAAACCCAAAAAGACACTGCACAATATTTAAACAAAAAGAAGATAAGTAAACAATAATCAACTATAACTAAAAGCAACATGCAGCTAAGAAGAGAACATACTTGACGTGGAAACTTTTATCAGAAAGTTCGGCGGCCACACCATTTAGATATTTTATTACAGAAAGAAATCGAGTGCATATGAGCAGTAATCAAAAGTTTAAATAGCGTTTATCGTGTCATAGCGGAACAGTTAAAGAAACGATGTTATTGTCATATAATGCTGTTATAGCGTGTTATTTAGAACCCTTACAGCAATTAACATTGTGAGTCACAGTAATGGATGTTTCTCAGTGGGAACATAGTAGTTGAAATTGAAGAAAAATTATAACTATACGGAAGAATTGTCAAATGTGATTCCAATTGGGTGAAATAGTGTTATTGCCATATAGTACCGCTATAGCGCGTTATTTAGAACCTTGCAGCAATTAACATTGTGAGTGACAGTAATGAGTGTTCCTCAGTGGGAACAGAGTAGATGAAATTGAAGAAAAATTATAACTATACGGAAGAATTGTCAAATGTGATTCAAATTGAGTGAAATAGTGTAACATGATAGAATGAAAAGTTTGTCATCATATAATATCCTTCTATTCTCAATTGAGTTTTTGTGCATTCCATTAGAACAAAATATTATATTTAATGGGAGGAATAGAATGTCTTATTTAATAAAAATAATGGGATTGAAATTATATATTTTATTGGATTTAGACTTAATTAGTCCATTTTCATTGGGCCACATTAGATTCAAGACCTTTCAATAATGTAAAATAGAAACTCTCTAGTCAAATACCATGAAAGTCAAGTTTCAATGTGAACTATTAGACTATTGTGAATTTCAAATTGTTTAATTAACACTAAATTATAAAAAATAAAAGAATTACTTACTTTTTATGTACAAGATATACAAATACTATTATTAATTTTTTGAAAGTCAAGTTTTTTATTTTTAAAAATAAATAAAATCATAAATGGGTTATCTCAAAATTCTCTATATGCTTCCAAGAGTCTAGAACAAGATGTGGTCTCATGGCCCCAATTAGTATCCTCTAAAAGTTGTGAGCTTAGGTTGGCACATTAGGAAAAGCCTTCCAAAGCTTTATTTTGGCCGGTGTGCAAATTAAGTAATTAATTGCCTTAATCTCTCACAAAGTTCCTTTATGTTGCCAAGTGTTGAATGCTACATTGATTTTGGAACTCACAAATATTATTCACCTTTCTTTTGGGATGCTCCTACCTCTCTATACATGTGTTATGATTGCTTCCTTTTCCAATTTTGAACCCCTTTCCAACACTGATATTTTAGTTACAAATGCAAATCTCCTCCCAAGTCCTAAACAATTTTGAACTCTCACATTCTTTTACTTTCGAAATAAAATAGAAAATCATTGTTTTCGAATGGTTTATAATTTTTAAATCAATTAATTTTCTACCTATCTAAAAATAGTAGTAATTTTTTTAAATATAAAATTATGAAAATTATGCTAGTTTAACAGTTCGGAACGACCGTTTGAACTCTGAAAATAGATATTTAAATTCATAGCATCTGATCCATAATATGCATATTACCATAGTATCGCTCTTATTATTTTTAAAATTAGAATCTAAACTCTTACATCCTGAATTGACTGGCTTAAAATGTAGAGTCAAGTGGTCAAAAAAGTTTCAAAAAATAAATACATTAAAATTAATTTATAAACCTTCTAATTTTGACCGCTTGATTTTATACTAATTTAATTCGAAAGTTTAATTTTTTTTGCATGTAGATGCATCACTAGTAAAGTAGACGGATTTCAACAGTTCGGATTTATCATTTGAAGTCAATCCAATAGATTTCAGAGTTGAATTCACAAAGAGAATTGGTGAACTTAGAAACACCCTAGTTCTACTCATAACTATTATATATTATATATATTATTAGAGGAGGGTTCCAATGCACCCTCTTTTTTGTGCTCCCAATGCACCCACTTTATATATATATATATCTCTCCATTTTCAAAGTCTGAATAGTCGATCCGAACCGCTCAACATAATCTTTATAATAAAATATGCTTGGAGATCAAATTTTATATTTTTTAGAATTTATTTACTATTTTTTGGATAGATACAAAATCATTGTTTTAAGGAGATTTTGGACCATCCGATAAAGTGATTTTGTATCTATCTAAAAAAATAGTAAATAAATTCTAAAAAATATAAAATTTGGTCTCCAAGCATATTTTATTATGAAGATTATGTTGAGCGGCTCGGATCGATTGTTCAGACTTTAAAATTGGAGATAAAGGATGTGGGTGCATTGGGAGCACAAAAAAGAGGGTGCATTGGAACCCTATATTATTAATTATTTTGTCATTATACAATTTCAATTATTTTATTGACGTAAAAAGAGACGAAGAGAGAGAGGTTAGTGTTGTATATTATGTAGCCTTTGTATCGGTACATATATAGGCTATGTAAAATTAAATCCTAATCAAGGGGGAGGGGCGCTCGGCGCATATATATATATATATGGCTGTTTGACCTTGATGATTATTACATTTAGATAATCGCCTGATTAATTAAGGCTACATCAGCTAAGTCACCTCAGATTCCCTAATGTAGATATCATATATAGAGTAGAACTAGGGTGTTCCTAAGTTCACCAAGTCCTTTGTGAACTCAACTCTAAAATCTATTAGATTGGCTTCAAAGGACGAATCCAAACTGTTGAAATCTTTCTACTTCACGAGTGATGCATCTACATGTGAAAATTTTAAACTTTCAAATTAATTTAGTATAAAGTCAAGTGGTCAAAATTAGAAGGTTTATAAATTAATTTTAATGCATTCATTTTTTGGATGCCTTTTGACACTTGACTCTATACAAAATTAATTTTAAATTTTAAATTTTTGCATGTAAACACATCACTTGTAAGGTAGAAGAATTGATAGGTTTTAGAGTTGAGTTCACAAAGAGGCTTGGTGTACTTAGGAACACCCTAGTTCTACTCTCATACATATTAGTATGCCTCGGCATAAGAGTATAAGGCCATTGATTGGATTAATTTCTCTTCCTTTCTTTTGATTTTAAAGGATTGTTTTCAAAGATTTAAATAGTATTTATTGCGTCATAGTAGAACGGCTAAAAAAACGACGTTATTGCCATATTATATCGCTATAGCGGACTATAGCGCCATAGCTTTTATGGTCCGAAAACGCTATAGCGGCGGTATAATACCGCTATAGCGCGCTATTTAGAACCCTTATTTATTTTAGTACTATTCCTAATTCTTACATATGATCATGTTTGATTGCGAAATAAGAAGTAGAATAAATTTCGTACTCTACATTTTATCAAATGAGATATAAAATCACAGAAGTAAGATGAAGTTACGACAGTGAATAAAGTACGTCAATTATCTTTTAGATGAATTAACTTATTTTACCGTTCATACTTATTTTGTGTGTAAGATATATTACTTTTTAGATGAATTAAATGTCGAATAAGACATAAAATAAAAAGAATAAGATGAAGTAAGTGATTTAATCTTTTTAAATTTAATAGTGATAGGGTCATGTACTAAAGTTCTCATAGACTACTCATAGATCAAGAACAAATCTTGATTCGGACCCCTCTCCAGGGAAAACCCGAGATCAAGCGTGCATGACCCAACGGTCCGGTAATGACAAGGCCCAACAAGGACCAACAAGACCTTGCCAAACACGAGCCCAGTCCGGACTCGGTTTATGGTCACCGACTTTGTGGTCGTACACGACGGTGTGATTTAGTGATCGCTATTTATGCGAGCGTCACCGCTCCTATGCGATCTCTCCTAACCGTTCTGACAACACAACAATGACGGTTAGGAATAGATCTATTTACGACAAAAAAAACTCCATTAAGCAAGGAAGAAAACTTTAAACAAAGAGATGTATCAAAATATAATAGATTCTGAATACTTCACCACCTTCCCACCTTGAAAACCAACATTCACATCAATTTCTCGGCCTGTCTTTCCGAGACAGAACGAACCCAAATTCAGAATTTAAATATTTTAAATGAGATCTTTATTATCCTACAAAACCGCTACAAAACCGCGTGTAACTTGTAACAAATTTCCGACAAATTGAGTGCACCAAAAAGCGCCTTTGTCCTTGTAATTATTAAGCCAAATTCACCTCGAACAAACAAATAATACCAGAATGTGACCAAACTGCACATGGGAGCATCAGATTAAAATCAGTTGACAGTTGCTATGATTAATCTCAATTTTTCTTTTATGTAAAGACGGAAAATCAGATTAAAAATTAGCGAGCTAATTGATTGATTACTAGTTGAATGCTTGATCATTATGTCATTTTGATGAGTTCGATTAATCGTGGGAGCACATGGGTTGACAAGATCTCTTTAGCAAAAGTAGAAAATGGTGTCATGTGGCAAGTGCATGCATGACATGTAATTAATATCTTCTCTATGCGCCTAAGTACATACTTGCTTTTTAAATAAATGTCTTGTTACGATGTTTCTCTTATAAATTATTTTATCATGTTCTTCACATAATCATTTCAGTATTTGATGCAATGTCACTAGAGTGGAAAGAACATGTCGTGTCGTGCTGTGACTAACACACCGTGACTTTGGTCTCATGCCGTGCCGTGTCGTGACTAAGTTAATTTTTCACATATCGTGTTGTGCCGTGATCAAAATGTCAATGGATGGTCACGACACGCGAATAGTCATGCCATGTCCAAACGTGCCATAACCAAACGTGACTCGCGTTACTATTTTATCATAATTTAAATTAGTTTATTCAAGATTCACCATTTGATCAAGATCTGACGGTCCTAATTACATGTGGCTCGCATGACCACGTGTCATGCAGTACCGTGACTAGATCTATCGCATGACGTGCCATGCCGTGTCAGATTTTCAAAAGATAATCACAGCAAGCGAATGGTCACGGCATAGGACACGCGAGTCATGGTACGTAACCGTGCCATTTCGTGACAGAGCTGACTCCACCGTGCCATTTTTTCCACTCTAAATGTCACTATGGCGAGTTTGTTCATTGTTTCCTACCCTGATGTTTGACCAGCAAAGAGGTTGGAGAATGACTTTATGAATAGCAAAATTAAAAATATATATAAACTCTGAGAATTAACTTTTGATATTGTGATTCAAAATATTGTTTTCCGTTTTAAAGATTACATATTTGAAATTTGAATAAAAATATTCTGTGGATATTAATAGCTGAATGATTTGACCATATCATCCCTTACTAAAAAAAACAATATAAAATAAAAAATTATCTAAATGTTATTTCCATTATCAAAGAGTTATGGTTGCAAATAATAAGCTACCATAAAAAATATCTAATCGTTTCTAATTATGTGTTTCTCGTACCAAAAACATTGCTTGAAAATAACTATGTTAAATGTTTGATTGTTCTTTTCTTACTATGATAAATTTTGGTAAATAAACATAACCACCAGTACTAATTTCTAGAGATGATAATCTCGACTACATAATTTTTCACAATGGTGGAGTAAGAAAATTATGCTAGATATTTTAATATAAATATAGTCCTCTGTATTTTATAAAATAGCATTTATTATGAAAATAAATACACATCAAAGGATACGACATTTTTTAAAAACTTGATACTATAGTCCAATATGTATATATTTTCTTATATTTTTACATTAAAAATATTTTTTGTCAGAAAAATTAACTTAAGTTTTTTTCATTTGTAAAAATGCAGAATATTAGACTCCTATAAATATGAAAATACTATAGTTCATTTGTAGGATCAATATGACAAAGTACTTTGAGTGAGGCTATGGTGCTATGCATAGCACCAATAGCTAGTGTACTACTGCTCAATATGATACTTTTTAAAATCCTAACGGTCGATCCAACCGTTCAATGTAATATCCATATGAATATGTACTTGCAAACTAAATTTTATATTTTTTTGAATTTTTTTACTATTTTTTTAGATAGGTAGAAAAATCAGTGTTTTTTGAACATTCTGGACCATCAAAATTCTACCTATCTAAAAAAATAGTAAAAAAATTTGAAAAAATATAAAATTTAGTTTGCAAGTACATATTCACATGGTTATCACATTGAACGGTTGGATCGACCGTTAGGATTTTAAAAAGTACCATATTGAGCCGTAGTACACTAGTCATCCGTGCTATGCATAGCACCATAGCCTCACTCAAGTACTTTCATGCATGATATTCATAAAATTAACTTATTTCTCTGAATGATGAAACCTTCATGCATTTATTATAAATATGAAAGTAGCGCCATATGTGAATACGAAGTTAGATAGTTACATAATAAGTACATTATTACTCTACATACAAGTTAAATATGGATTCATGCACTAGAAAAAAAAAATAGCGAATCACATCTATTTACGAATAATAATACACGTACCAATATTGAAAAACAAAAAATCAAACCTTTTTTAAATTAAAGTTGAGCTTTCAAATATCAAATTGAATAGAAAAATATAAAAGGTATAAATATAAATCAACTTTAAAAAGTAATACGATAAAATTCCAAAATCTAAATTGTTTATAGTCTTTTTCGCAAGAAATGCATCCACACACACATATATATATTTTTTTTAATAATTTTATGAGTTTCTTCGATCAAAACTACTAACAATGAACACACGAAATTTATAGATTTTATTTAAAGTTAATAGAAAATGAAGGTTCCATGAAGGTTAGAATATTCATTTAGCTTATTTGGCTTATGCGAGCTAATAAAATATTTACGCAGGAAGTGTTACTATCACGAGGATGCACTATTATAATAGTATGCCACATGTGTAACTAGAGGCGGACCTTCAGGTTAAAGGAATGGGTCAACTAATCTTTTTTTTTTAATTTTGTATTTATGTATGATTTTTAATATAATTTAGAGTAAAATGTTATGGTATAGCAAATTTGATTTTCATTTTTCATAGAAAAATTTTATATGATTAACTCTTATTGTGTGTTTGACCCTCATATATAGTTTGAAAGTATGACTCTGCCCCTGTGTGTAACCATACTGATATCCGAGACACGAGACCACATCATGTGGACTTGCCACTTCGCATTTCAATATTGTATAATGTCAAGCAGGACTTCCATTTCTGAGGTTTGGAAACTATCTGTACGACTTTACCTGATGGGTCACGACGAGTGAATACACGAAAGAACGTCATTTGGCCGATAGAGACATGAGCCCTATGGAAGAAGAAGAAGAAGAACAACAACAACAGCAGCAAATGCCTCTTCTCCAACAAGAGGAAAACAATACAAATTTTAATTAATGATACAACAATGGATTTTTTTTTTTTCTTTGGTCAACCTGTGTGTAAGGGAGGGATAAACCATGCGGAGGCTTACTACTAATCACTCCTAACGGCAATATTTGCCTAGTTGAATTTATATAGTGGGTCGAAATTAAAGAAAAATATAACATTTGTAAATAATTTTTTTTACCGTTGTTCTAATATATATTTATTGACTGCTGGCCGTCAACCATACAAAAAAAAAGTTAATAGAAAAAGGAGGTTGTAGGTTGAGTGGGAAAAATAGCATGGTGGAGCCAGTTCCGTCACGGAACAGTACGGTTACTGTACGGAACGGTACGGCACGCGTGTCAGTTACGTGACGTGACTCGCATGTCTCGTGCCGTGACAATTCGTGTGTCATGATAATCTTTTGAAACTTTGGCATGGCATAGCACGCTACATGAAAGATCTAGTTACAGTACGGCACGTGGTCATGCGAGTCACGTATAATTATGACCATTAGATATTGATCAAATAGTGAATTTTGAATAAACTAACCTAAATTATGAGTAAATGATCACGCGAGTCACATTTGGTCACAGCACGTTTGGACGCGGCGTGACTCACGTGGCATGACCATTCGCGTGCCGTGACTACCCCTTAACATTTTGGTCACGGCACGGTATGGCACGTGACAAATTAACTTAGTCACGGTACAGCATGACACGAGACTAAAATCACGGCGTGTTAGTTATAACAGGGCACGGCACGGCAAGTTTTTTCCACTCTAGTTGTAGGCTTGCAGCAATGAACGTGCAGTAAAAAAAATGGCAGTGACTCTTTCTTTTACACGATACAACATATAGTATATTTTATGTTTGGTTATTATGGGTCTGTTTGAGTGTTATTCCAATTACTTCATGTTATACATGTCATTTTTAAATAACAATAGAAATTAAAATTGAACACAACTTTAATTTTAAATATTTATCAAAAATTCTCTAATTATATTTTGAACACAACTTTTTGCACAAAAAATATTAACTAGACCAAAGATCTATTCTCTATCCTACTTATTTTCCATCTAATGTTTTCCTTGATATAAAGAAGAAAACTATTTTTTAATACAAGAATGAGACAATAGCCGTGAGGGTAAAAAGTGACTATCCGCGAGGGTATACCAACAGAAAAAAAGATGACTTTTCTATTAACAACAGAAATATCCGCAAAAGTATACCGACAGTATCCGAAAAGTGTTCAGAACGATGTATGTTTCAAATAATTAAATGATCGAGCATACCATGCATGTTTGTACTTTGTATGTTTCCTCTGATTGTGGTCTCTTGAAATTATGGGAGCTGATATTTACACAACAATTTTTATAATTAGCACAACACACTAATCAATTATTTTAGTTGGTTAGACAATTATATTCCTGATTAGTTGTTTCTAAAATAATTCTCTCTCTTCGTTCTCTTCGTTCATGTGTTTAGTTTTTTAATACTATATATCTTTAAATAAAATACAAGATTTCTTGTTTGAGATTAGATTTGTTTTAAACATATGAAAATTACTTATTGATTTATGGAAAAGACTGATGTGCTACATGACAAGTCATGCTACCTTTTAAAAAAAATTATAGACATCAAACGACAAATCTAAACTGTTCAAATCGATCTACTTCATGAGTGATGCATTTACATATTTAATTTATTACAACTAAAAAAATATATATAAAAAATTTATAAATTTTGCATTCGTTTAGTATAAAGTTTTTTGCATTCGTTAGTATAAAGTCAAGCGGTCAAAAAATAATGAAAAATAAATTTATTAAAATTAACTTATAATCTTCATTTTTTTTAACGCATTGACTTTATACTAAATGCATCTGCCAAGGATTTAAAAAAAAAGACTTTATACTAAATGAATTCAAAAGTTTATAATCTTTGTAATTCAATGTTTGTGAGAAAAATATTTAGTCTTCTAATTGGCCGATTTTCAAAGACATATAATTCATTTTTCTACTTGTGATGTATACATTGTGAAATTTAGGCATACGCAGTGTGTGTCCCGAAAAAATATAGAGGAATGGGGGTGACGAATCTAGAATTTAGGAATATTTCCTTGTTATTGCGGTGGTGGTGGAAAACATATCAAGAACCATTCATGCGGTGGCAGTGGTGGTGGAAAGCATATTAGGAATATTTCATGTTTCATTTTGGTACGATTCATGGGATAGTGTTCAGATCCGTTCCTTCAAAGATGGATTGGTAAGGCCTAGGTTTCAAGCAATGTCACTTAGAGAAGCTTATGATTATGTTTTTAGTGACCTTGTTTATTGACGAGCATTTATTCCTTGATTTGGCGATGGTCTTCTAATAGTTTGTATTCTTCGGGTTCTTTTTATAATATCATAATATCATGTGGAAGAATTATATGGGGATTCATGGAGGTTTGGACGAGTTTCACACATGCAAAAGTTAAAGGTTTTGCTTTTCTCATCTTGAGAGACCGAATTCTAACCCATGACTTGATGTTGCGAAGAGGGATGATGTGTAAAATGAGATGCCCCTTGTGTAATTATTGTGATTTAGAAACTTCCCTACACCTTTTCTTCTATTGTGAGTATGCTAATCATGTATGGGCTTTGGTTGAAGTAGGGTTGGGTGTGGCACTGTGATGGGTCAAAATCAGAGCTAATAATATTTATAACTCTAATTGTCTACTTTACAATCGATTCACAAGCGCATGAACCTATCGTATAGTATAGATCGGGGTGTCGATCCACATGGATAGTGTATTAAGAGATCTAACGATAATCAATTCTAGGTTTTTAGTTGTTTTGGTTATTTGATTTGATTGGTTGGGTTGTTTAGTTGTAGGAATAATTAAAACAGTAAATGAATGTTTTATGTATAGAAAATGAGCTTCCAGGGATCAGGCTATCTATCATTTTTATATGTGTAATCTAGTTTCCGGTCACTAATGCAACCGCATGCGGTGCTGTCACCAACCGTATGCAAGCATAATACCTGTCAATTATGGTTTCTAACTCCAATCGGTGTCGCGTGTGGTTTGATCAGAACCGTGTGCATTCTGTACTGGTATCAAATGCAAATCTGAGAGTTGTTAATCCTATCTTAGTGCTAATCACTACTACGCTATAGCACCCTAACTGAGAAGGACTGGCAAGGGGATGGTACCCTAACCTCACCCTAATCAATCGCATAAAGATCAATGATAAGTCTCCATTACCAAGACTAGAAGGATTTAAGTTCATAGCTACGTCCATCCTTTATACCTTCCGTAGTTGAAATAACCGAGATTACCCCACTATCGGTCTATAGAACGCGACATTCGTCTACAGATCTATATTCCAATAGGTTTCTAACTGAGATCGGATCACAAGGGATCAACTGCTACGTCTATTTCCCTTATTGGATCTTGGATAATTGTACCATATTCCTAATTGGTCAACCTTATACGCCTAAGCATTATGGTGTAGCTATCACCATACGAACGAGGTTAACACACACCAAATTAAGTAGTAATACAAAGAATAAAGTGCAGTAAGAATTCAGATCAAACGCAAATGATAATCACAAATAAAACCTCTAGATTAAACTCATAAGAATTCAAGATTACATGCCTTCACCCTACAAAGGTGTTGCTTAACTGCTCATGGCGAATTCAACAACACAAGATACAAGAAACATGATTAAAGCAGTAAAGGAGGGAGAGATAGAAGGAATACACCTAAAGGATCTCTCTTTATCTCATACACGCCGTCTTCACGTCCTGTACCTCTCTTCTTCTACTGGAGATTATGCGTTTTCTCTATTTTCTTTTATATTTTCTAATGGCATTCACACTTCTCTCTTCTCTAGAGAACCCTAGATTTATTCTATTTATATCCTACTAGGCTCTCTATCCTGTTCAGATAAGGAGATGAGTTGTAATTCGTCCATCATGTGTTAGTGGGCTTAGTGGAGCTTGGCTGCCAAGTTTAGTGTTGTAACTGTTGTCTGTCAGTTATCGTATGCAGTTGCCTAGGTTGCATGCGGTTGATTAATTCATCCACATGGGATTTATGCGCAGCATATTCTTCTCTGTTTGGAATGCACCTTTGTGCGGTTGGCGGCCTCTGGTTGCATGCGGATGAATGGTCAACCGCATGCTGGCACTAGTGTGTCCAGAATGCTCTTTTTATGCCTATTTTAGCTTCAGAAATACTAGAAAACCTGCAATTCTACATAATCAAGTGAATGGCAAAAGTAATCTGATTCTAGCTAAATTGGATATTTGTAACTCGATATTTGACAATATTTTAGGTTAAGTGATAGGAAAAAATTGTTCTTATTCCAGCTCTATCACACTATTGAGAAGAGGGGACTCAGTTTCGCAGACATGGATCCTTTCTTCATTCATGACATTGGGAGGGAAAGAGGGGAAAAGAGAATGGGTAAGAAAATTTATGTATGTGCTGTGGCATGTGTGGAAGTAGAGGAATGAGGCAATCTTTAGAGGTTCGGTTATACCACCGGCATTACTGGCTAGTAAGATTATTGAGGAGATGGCACTATGGGGGCGGTTTTGCAAGAAGACCAGTGCAACAAATAGCATAGTGTTGAGGATATATACTAGAATGTTGTGAGAATAGAAATTTTTTTATATTGTGTAAGTATATGATGTAAACACATTTATTTTATACAATTTGGTAGTCTCTACCAAGTATTTAAAAAAAAAAAAGACATTTAGGCATACAGTTGTTTGCAAATCACAAGTAAGAAAATAAACTATTTGCCCTCACAAAATAAACCATTTAGCCAATTAGAAAATTGAACGTTTTTTTTAAATACAACACATTTTTCATTTTTTAATAAAGGGTAAAATGGGTATGCACTTTATAAATTTAAAAATGAGTTTTAATAGAAAAGATAATAAAATTGAATAAATTTGTGAGTTTTTAAAATATAGAGGGATAAATATGATATTATGAATTTTAGAGGGGAGTTTTAATATGATATTATGAATTTTAAAAATGAGTTTTAATAGAAAAGATACCATAGGGGGCCGTATTATTGAGCTTTGAGATTCGTGCAGAACGTATTTCAACGGTTGAGATATTCCAAAATGTCACGCAAAATATGAGATATCTCAGAGGATGCGAATTCGAACTTGAAGGGGGTAAATTCGATCTCGCCACAAGTTCTGTTAATTACAAAAACAAAAGGAACAGTAACTGTACGACTTAAAACAGAAATTGGCTTGCTAGGAACAATTTTAATTTGAACAGTTTAATTGATTATGGGTAAATATTTTAAAAGAGCAGATTTGACTTTATACAGCACACGAATCATATGAAGTGTTGTTTTGATTTTATAGTTTGTGAGTTGTACGAAGCAAAACTACTCTGTTAAAATATATACGTGTGATTATTAGTTTGAATTAATGTAGGAAGTAATTAAGAATTATGAGTTTAACATAGTGGCGCGAGTCCCGTCTTTCTACGGAGGAATTCAGGTTCAATTCTCGCGAGTTGATGTGTATGTGAGTGAGAAAGAGATGGTGTATCAGTATATTTGCACACACAAAAAAACAATTTACATTTAATTTTATAATAAGTTATTTGCACACAAAAAAAACAATTATATATTTCGGAAAAATAGTAGCACACAGTAGAAAAAGGAATATATAAACACTAATATATAAATAAGTTAATCTATTATATAAAAGGCAGAAAATCACTCTCATTCAAATAAAGTTTTTAATATAAATTGCAATATCAAGTGCCTGTACAATCTTCACATTTTTTTTAAGACTTAGTATTCACAATTTTTTTAAAACTTAGTATGCAAGCAATTTTAGTTCTTATTCAGTTAAATGAAAGTCAGTCTCCAATTGTCATAAATTATAAAAACATGCCCTTTCTACCACATGATCAATTTAACAGAGACCTAATAATAAACAATATCAAATCATCTTTACCTCTGTAATTATTCCAATTTCAAATCAGAAGTGCATTCAAATATTTTTATATATCCCAATATTTCCAATTGTCAACACTTTTGATAAATTTACAAAATTAATACTTTGCTTGACATTTTTATTACAATTACCTAGGGGTGAAAACGGAGTGAATACGGAGCGGATAGTGATAAAATCATATTCGTATCTCTTTTTTTATTTTCTGGATACAGAAATGGATACGGATACGGATCAGATCAGATATTTATTGAAATAATATTAAAAAATACCAAAGCTCATAATATTTATCTAATTTTAGTGATGAATAACAATATTTTTTCATAATATATATTAAAATATATGATATATATCTACTTTTTGGATATGGATAATTAAAACGTAAAACCATAATAGTATCCATATCCACACGGATATACGGATATCGGATATCCACATCTAATTTTTGAATACCTATCGAATACGTATCGGATATCATCCATACTGTTTCACCCCTACAATTACCACATCAACAATTGCAATTGATTTACATTTCAGATGAACATACTCATAGATTCCATAAAAGAATTTGGATCAGAACATAAATTGATATATCTAGTACCGAAATTTTTAAATTTAGCACCAATAAAAAAAAAAAAAAAAACCAAAACGACACCAAATCTGAGAAATTTCAGATTTAGCACGGTCGCAGATTGGCTGAGCGGCCCCATTTACTGGGGGGACCACAGTTTGGCTGAGTGGCCCCAGGCTTCACGTGTTCAAATGTTGCCAATTTACAGCAGCTATATGCTTTATAGACTTCGTCAAAGTATGAACATGGTCTATGATTAACTAATAATTCCAATACAAAATTAGTATATTGTACAAAATGGATGCATGATGTTTTTACTCTGGAGTCCAAATATTTAAATGTAAGATTGATCCATGCAAAATATACTGAATCCATGCAGCTATATGCTTTATAGACTTCGTCAAAGTATGAACATGGTCTATGATTAACTAATAATTCCAATACAAAATTAGTATATTGTACAAAATGGATGCATGATGTTTTTACTCTGGAGTCCAAATATTTAAATGTAAGATTGGTCCATGCAAATTATACTGAATCCATGAGGTTTAACATGTCACTCTCAATTTGGTGACAGAGAGGGAAATAAATATGTTGTGATTCTAAAAGAATCGTAGGACCTGTTATTCTAAATCCACCCCTTCATTTCTTAATAATGCACGAATCTCAAAAAAAATTATTTGTATGCACGAATCTTTAAACAGATGAATGGATGGATTTGGAATCACAGCAGATTTGTATCCGACAGAGAGTAGATGCCATGCAAATTTGGGAAAATAGGATCCGCTCAGCCAATCTGCAACCCTGGGGCTGCTCAGCCAATCTGCGGCCGTGCTAAATCTGAAATTTCTCAGATTTGGTGCCGTTTTAGTTTTTTTTTTTTTATTGGTGCTATATTTAAAAATTTCGGTATCTAGTATTAGAAGGCATCATAAATCCAAAGTATACGTGGACCTTATCCACTTCATCAAAGACAAATAATCTCAAATGGGTACAAAGAGGGAGGTACCTATCATATTTCCTCTCTTGGTACTCTTTTGGAGCACAAGAGTTTGCAAAAGAAAGAAAAAGACTTGGCCACACATAGAAAGGTTACATGCTGGCCAAGCCTGTCTCTGACTGAGGCAGCATGACTGTGACCAAAAGAGAAAAATTGGGAAACATTGTGTGTTTATCATTTTGTGCTTCAATATGCTTTATATTTTTTTTTTAAGTCTGAACAGTCGATCCGAACTGCTTAACATGATTTTCATAATAAAATATTCTTGGAAACCAAATTTATATTTTTTTAGAATTTTTTTATATAGGTACAATATCACTATTTCGGATAGTTCAGAATCTCCTTAAAATAGTAATTTTGTACCTATATAAAAAATAGTAAAAAAAAATTCTAACAAATATAAAATTTGGTTTCCAAGCATATTTTATTATTAAGATCATGTTGAGCGGTTCGGATCGACTGTTCGGACTTTGAAAACGGAGATAAAGAATATGGAGTATATTGGAGCACAAAATCATGGTGCATTTGAACCCTCCTCTACTTATATTCATAATATTCTATTTTGTCAATTTGTTATATTAACTATTTGTCTGCAGTAATTTAAATTTTTAGTTATTATAAAAAAGATATAAATTTTCCGATTAGTATTGACAAGAATATAAAACGTTTGCACCAAGGCCCTCGTGCAACCAAGTCGTTTTCGGATTTTCAAAGTCCAAACGGTCGATCCAAACCGTTAGATGTTCAATCTATATTAAAATCTGCTTGGAAACCAAATTTTACATTTTTTGGAATTTTTTTACTATTCATTAAGCCACTTTGAAAATTGTTGATCCGGGTGAACAGTAAAAACAGTGCAACTAAATCCTGGATCATGTGATCAGCAATTTTCAAAGTGGCTTCATAAATAGTAAAAAAATTCCAAAAAATGTAAAATTTGGTCTCCAAACAGATTTTAATATAGAGATCACATCTAACGGTTTAGATCGACCGTTTGACTTTGAAAATCTAAAAATGACTTGGTTGCACGAGAGCCTTGATGCAAACGTTTTGATATTAGCCCCTCTCTCTATATATTTTTTTTTTGAAATCTGACTAAAAAATAAATCCAACTGCTTAGATCAAACATCATAAGAAAATCCTTTGCCTCAAATGTGTACAGTAAATATGAACTTCCAATAAAAATAAAAATAAAAAACATTGCATGTCAGAGATCTTAAATGTGTACAGCCATACCGTGACAAGCATGCAATGGATATATAAGTCAACAAAATCATTTGCCTCAAATGGTAACCAGTAACCACAATAACAAATCATTATCAGAGAATTTATAGCAAAATCTTTTAAATCCCTCCAAAATTACCTCCCACAATTTAGCTTTGAGGTGAGAGGCTCATCGTTTACAATTTACCTCTTCTCCAGTTTCAACCAAACCGGACAGAGGCTTGTGCGGTCTCCTCTCCACCGAGGATGTGTGCAAGAGAAAAAGGTAAGAATGGTGTGAGCTGACTCAGCTGACTCATCTCCACCGAGGTAAACTCAAACCGCTCCAAAATATCAAAAATAAACAAATCATTTAAATATTTATTGTTTTGAGATATTTTATGTCTATCATATTGAAGTAATGTATTTTTAAAAACAATTAAATGCATGATATTTTATATTAATTTGACTCTCATCTCATGCTTAAATGAAAATTAAATATACAATATATATATATATATATATATAGTGCTGGGCTTAGCTACTTCATGGAGTAAAACGACTTGGTGCTCCACGCCTCATTATTTCCATTTTGAAAATCCAAACGACCGATCCGAACCGCTCAAGTTGTTCTCCATATTGATATGTGCTTGGAGACCAAATTTTACATTTTTTGGAATTTTTTTACTATTTATTAAGCCACTTTGAAAATCACTGATCCGGCGGTCCAGAAATTTTTACTGTTTTTTACTGTTCATAAGGATTTTCAGATTTTCAAACTGGCTTAATAAATAGTAAAAAAATTCCAAAAAATGTAAAATTTGGTCTCCAAGTACATTTCAATATGAAGAACATGTTGGAAGGTTCGAATCGACTATTTGAACTTTGAAAATGAAGATATGGCGTGAAGTACAAAGTCGTTTTACTTCATGAAGTAGCTAAGTCCATCTCTATATATATATATATATATATATATATATATATAGAGAGAGAGAGAGAGAATGGCTAATATCAAAACGTTTGTTCCTGGGCTCAGGAACAAACGGTACCGTTCTCCAATTTCCGAAATTCAAACAACAAATCCAAACCGTTAGATGTTCAATCTATATTAAAATGTGTTTGGAGACCAAATTTTACATTTTTTGGAAGTTTTTTACTATTTATTAAGCTAGTTTGAAAACCGCTGTTTTTCAATGCTGCAGAAATTTCATAAAAACAGCGGTTTTCAAACTAGCTTAATAAATAGTAAAAAAATTCCAAAAAATGTAAAATTTGGTCTCCAAGCACATTTTAATATAGATTGAACATCTAACGGTTTGGATTTGTTGTTTGAACTTTGGAAATTGGAGAACGGAACCGTTTGTTCCTGAGCCCAGGAACAAACGTTTTGATATTAGCCATTCTCTATATATATATATATATATATATATATATATATATATATATAGGAAATGGCTACGGTGCTACGCGTAGCATATAGGGCCTCCGTGCTACGGCTCAATATTTGAGTTTTCAAAATTCTAACGGTCGATCCGAACCGTTCAACATGATCTCCAGATGAATATGTACTTGCAAACCAAAATTTACATTCTTTAGAATTTTTTTACTATTTTTTTAGGTAGGTAGAAAATCACTTGATATGAATGGTATACAATTTCCAGATCAAGTGATTTTCTACCTATCTAAAAAAATAGTAAAAAAATTCTAAAAAATGTAAAATTTGGCTTGCAAGTACATATTCATGTGGAGATCATGTTGAACGGTTCGGATCGACCGTTAAGATTTTGAAAACTCAAATATTGAGCCGTAGAACGGAGGCCCTCTATGCTACGCGTAGCATGCTAGCCATTTCCTATATATATATATATATATATGAGCTATTGTGCTTTGCAAAGTAAAGCGAACGGTTTACTTCGGGCTACTTTTTGGATTTTCAAAGTCCAAAACGTCGATCCGACCGTTCAAGTTGATATACATATTGAAATGTGCTTGCAGACCAAATTTTACATTTTTTGGAATTTTTTTACTATTTATTAAGCCACTTTGAAACTTGCTGATCACATGGTCCAGAAAAAACAGTGCAACAAAATTCTGGACATGTGATCAGCAATTTTCAAAGTGGCTTAATAAATAGTAAAAAAATTCCAAAAAATGTAAAATTTGGTCTGCAAGCACATTTCAATATGTAGATCAACTTGAACGGTCGGATCGACGTTTTGGACTTTGAAAATCCAAAAAGTAGCCCGAAGTAAACCGTTCGCTTTACTTTGCAAAGCACAATAGCTCATATATATATATATATATATATATATAGGTCAGGAAGGAACCTCTGAATTTTACTAATGCATTTTTAAAAACTATTTTATTAGACTATTTCGTAATCTAATACAAAGAGTAACATACTTGATAAGTTGGTATAATTTAACATGACTACATCAATTACAATTAAATGTACCTGAAATAAATATTTTTAACTCGTCTAATAATAGTAATTTATATTATTATTATTATTATTATTATTATTATTATTATTATTATTATGATAATGATGATGATATTGTCAAATTTATAATGAAAAAATTAATCATAATAGGCTAACCATAATAATATTTCAGATGAAGTAATGTGCTTAACAATAACAAGATTACAACTAAAACTAAAATGCAATTAATAAAGAGGAGGGATCCAATTACATCATTTTATAGTGACACATCTTGACACTATATGTTTATAAGTTATTTTTACGATTTCAAAATTCAAACAGTCGATCTGAACCGTTCAACATGATCTCCATATTAAAATATGCTTGGAGACCAAATTTTACATTTTTTGGAGATTATTTACTATTTATTTAGAATTTGGAAAATCGTTGTTTTTTAATAGTCCAGAATGATTAAAAAAACAATTTTGTACATATCTTAATAAATACTAAAAAATTCAAAAAATGTAAAATTTGGTAACCGAGCACATTTTAATAAGGAGATCATGTTAAACGGTTCGGATTGACTGTTTGGATTTTGAAATTACAAAAATAAGTTATAAATATATGGTGTCAAGATATGTCACCATAAAATGATGTAATTGGATCTCCCCTCATTAATAAAATAAGCTATTTATAATAAAAAGTTAAAAACTAATCTAACAAATAATTAATTGTTTCCTAGCACTACCATCTATAAATAATTATTTTCTTTAGTTCCATATGTCTAGGCGGTGGTGAGCTTTTTAGTTCGGCGATTGGTTCCTGTTCTCTCCGGTATTTGATTGACACGTATATAAACAAGCATTAGAAAACAAGTGACTGGAGTCGTCCTGTTACAATCACTGGAGATAAAAATTCACAAATACAGTGCTTTTCGGATGTCATGTTTTTTTGTGGAAAGAACCAAGTGCTATATATAAATTAATCCATGTTTATAAATAGGGGCAGTTGGATTCATGCCACTCAAAAACTTCAAAATTGTATTTTTGCCACTCTGGAGGAATATTCATTTTGGTTGATGATACAATATTCCCAATTTTTGCACCCAGTAATAATTTTTTTTTTTTTTTTTTTTTATATCAACCTTTGCTCTTAACTTTGGGGCGATATTTTCTACTGATTCTTGCCTCCCCTCACCTCATCGTGTTTATCCGCAATCTTCCCCACTTCTTAGGGTACTATACGGCAGGATGATTCTTTTGGTTTGACAAGAACTTTTGAAAATCAAGCCCTATAAGCTAATATCCTTGGGTTGAGAATGGTTAAGTAAAATTTTTCGTAATAAAAATGTACATTTTTATGTTTTGAACAGTATTCATGATTTTTGGTATAATCTCCCCTACTTGCCTTCCTAGAATATAAAGAAACTTAGAAAGCCATTAACAGACCTTGCTCTGATACCAGGGTTGGATCGATCAGAGGCAAAGGGTTGGATCGATCAGAGGCGTCTTCAAACTTCAGCGGGTTACTAAGAACACAGGAAGAATGAAAACCCACGCAAGCGGAATATATTATAAAGTGGAATGTTACAAGAGAGAAGTGGAAGAGAGAGAAGTGAAACTTGCTGGTGCTCAGCTTGTTTCGCAACTCACAAACAAGCTCTTATATAGAGACTTGGGAATGGAATCTCATTATTACGCCGGGTGCTCATTGGGCCCCATCGCGCGTGAATAAAGGAATTTCCACAATCCTTTGTCTCCCACTAAAGAAAAATGTGCCAATAATGCACCGAAAGTTGGCCTAACTATGGCCCACACAAAGTAAAAAGGACGGCCTGAAACACTCAGGCTTAAAGAGTAAAACACACTGGAATTTAAAGTGATGCCAATAATTCACACTTCTGGCATCTTACTATAGGGTTGATTACGCTTCTTCAGACCTTGAAAACCTTGATCTCGCAAATCAACTTCTTGAGCTCTTGGTATTTCTTTTGAAGTCTTGTAAGCGTAAGACGGACTTGGGGCAACCAATCTCCCCAATAGTTGTCTTTTGTAGCGAACTTAGAACATTGTGCTTCCTTCATCTGCTGAATTTTAATTAAATCCGTAACACCTTCTATCATTCGCGAAATTGCCCGGTTTTCTATTGTCCGGAGCTGGAGCCTAAGCTCCTGTCCTCGGCGCATATTGTTGGATACACCATATGTTTGCCGCAATAAATCCCGGTACTGGCAAACGATTGACTGATTTGCAGGATTATGTGGGATATTTTCTCCTGTACCTTCGGGTTGGGCTGCTCCTTGCTCTCCTGGAGAGCCCCTGCTAGATTGTCCAATATGTCCTGAGCCTCCTTGTTGGGCCATCCTGTATCAATCAAAACATTAATTAGTCTCGACAGGGAGTCAGCCAATAGGTTGTCTCTCCCATCAATGTGTTCAAATTGAACATCTATTCCAAGCCCTGTCACGAAATCCGTGAATGCAACCCATCGCACTCTTGAAGGCTTGTTTATGTTAGATTTGTTGAAGAAACTAATAATCGCTTGGCAGTCTGTACGAATTATTAATTCCTTCCTATCGAGGTAGTAAATCTTTAAAGCCTCAAGACTGTTCATCACCGCGAAGATCTCAGCATCTATTGTTGATTTTGGCGGGTTGATTGTTAGCGCGAAAGCGCACCACAAGTTTCAGTGCAGCGGGTGTGCTGCACTTTTTAAACCTTGGTTCCACTCTCGACTAAAGTTGCAAGTGTACAACTCTAATCGTGTGTAGTAATAAGGATCGATCCTCAGGGACGACTCCAAATCTGAATTTTGACTTAAATCGACTAAGTACTAGAAGTGGGAAAAGGGGTTTTGATTTGATTAGGTTTCCTAATTTGCAATTACAGCTACAATTCAATCACAGAGAATCAAAAACAGAGTAAAGGTTTTAGTTTTCAGATATTAAAAGGTGTTCCCAGGGTTTTAAGTTTCATCCTCAGCTTTGCCTCTGGACCTATCACGCGACCCGCATCACCTCTGATGCGACCCGTGTGACGCGACCCGTATGCTATCGTACGCGGGTCGCGTGGTCCTAGAGCTGAACCGGCATTTGTCTGGTTTTGAGTTAATTGGTTGAGTAAGGTGTCACAGATCGTACCAGATCCCTAAACCGCAATTTTCATGTGTTGGTTTACTGATCTAAGTAAAGAAATATGATTTAAACCTTCTTAGACTCGTGATCTAAGTTCTTTGATTCGTTTGCTAAAGGTATCAAGAACCTTTCAATTCTAGAAATCTCATCTTTCGATTAACATTGATCAACGATCTACCTCAAGTACTTAATCTCAATTGCAAGGTTCATCAAGGTCAAATTACAAAAAGGGAAGTCATGGACAACCGATTAGTAGACAATCAAGAATCAATCAAGCCATTTGAGATCAAGATAGAAAACATTCATACACAATCAAAGAAACTCAATCAATCAATTCAAATCAAAGACTCATGCAAGATCCATTACAAAGCATTAGATTACTCCTACAAACCCTAGAAACAAGGTATACTACTCACACATCATGCAAAAGAGAATAAAAGATAGAAAGAAAGAACAAATCATGTTTGAGATGAAAGAGGGAAGAGAATCAAGTCAATCTCTCGATCTTCACTTCTTGCTTCCTCTCCAAGCCTCCTCCAATCCTTGCTCTTCTTGATCTCTTCTCTCTCAGCTCTCTGTGCAAAAATGGGGGGAAAGAATAATGAATTCGGATCTGACAGGGACCTCTATTTAAAGACCTCAGCTTTTAAACGAATTGGGCTTCAATTGGGCCTGGCGGCAGCCTCTTGACGCGACCCGTATCAGGGTGATGCGACCCGCGTGCAGAGGTGAGAATGGTGAGTGATGCGGCTCGCGTAGGGATGTGATACGACTCGCGTCAGGACTTCCAAAGTCGTCGATTTTCGCCCGATTTCATCTGTTCTCGCCTGTTTCCTGCAAAGCAAACTAAAACACAGCAGTACCACATTCTATAGATATTTCAATGTAAAAAGGTCAGTTTGGTGGTTCAAAACATGTGTTTTTAGTGTAGAAACAGGTCTAAATGATAGGTCAATTGAGGAGTGATCATTGATCTTGCCACTTGCGTATGCGCACGGCTTTTCCGTGTTTTTCGGGTCATATTTCCTCGGTTTCCACTTGCATACCCCGCCCCATCCGTCCATGCATCCGTCTGTTTCAATAACGATAAAGCATTCTTCGGGGGGTACACATAAGTCAGGCAGGTTCTGCACCTGCTGTTTAATCATTCGAATAAGCTCCCAGTCCTGTTTATTTAACCGTTTATCACCAGTAGGACTAGTTTTTGCATAGAGAGGGCTTAAGAGTTTTCCAAGATTTGGAATATAACTCCTAGCGTAGTTGAGGATTCCTAGCCAGGATCTCATCCCGGATTTTTCGGTGAGGTCATCTTCTTTGTATTCCTCAATCTTCTTGATAATGTTCGGCTGTAGTCGTATAATGCCTTTGCCAATAACTGCCCCTAGGAACTCAATCTGGGGTACAGCTATTTTCATCTTTGTTGGGCTGAGGACGAGCCCGAACTCCTCACATCGCGCCAGCATCTTTTGTAGGTGTTCTGCATGCTCTTTTTCGGTTTGAGAGAACACAAGAATATCATCGATATAGACCGCGATGAAATCCTCAGTGCCCTTAAAACAGTGATCCATTTTGCGTTGGAAAACTGCAGGAGCATTTTTCAGTCCAAACGGCATCACGAGCCATTCGTACAATCCGTTTAGTACCCAAAACACAGTCCATTCTACTGAGTCTGGGTGCATTGCCACCTGGTGGAATCCACTCTTGAGGTCAAATTTCGAGTAGATTTTACTATTCGCGACTTTCCTCATGATGGTGTTGATACCCGGAAGACTATATTGGTCTTTTTCCGTAATATCATTTAACCTTTTGTAGTTAAACACCATTCTCTCCTTTCCCTTTTCTTCTTTTCCGGTTTTAGGGTCGATTGTCGTACCGGAATGCACAATTATGGCCGTCGTGCGGTGTCTGCTTTTACTGGGTCGGATTACTCCGAGCTTTAACAGGACCTCTACATGCTTGGTGAAAGCTTCTTTCATCTGTGGCGTAATTTGTTTCAAGGGCCTGTCTTCGATAATAAAGTCTGGATTTTTAATATCCAGTTTGCAAACAACCTTATTCTTGGCCCAATGTTGTAATGGGTTTTCACCAATAAACCCGGCCTCCTGAAGCCTTCTTAAAATCGGGTCGAACTTTTGCGAAAAGGTTGGTGATGTCTGCCCGAAATTATAGTGGACCATCTCCTGGAGTTGGATATACTCCAAGTCTTCTGGGCCTTCTTCTTCAAGCGTTAGGATTTTTGCTTGAGGTTGGGTATTTATGATGGTGAGGTTTTTGTAGAAAGTGATTGTGTCACTTCTATCCTCAGGCCTCCATGCATTGAGCGTATAAAATTACACCCGATTATCATCTGTATTTCTCCTCCCAGCTTCATTGGGAACGCATATGTATATGGTATTCTGAACTGGTTTTCACCAATGATCATTCTCCCGTATTTTAGCTTCATATTTGCGGTTTGTGTTGAGTTTACACCTGTGAATTGTACCACAAAGGTGTTTTCTTCAAGGGCTTCTTTTGGAACGGAGCCTTGGTCAATGCAACAGGTAATGGCGCCCGTGTCCAGAATTGCTCGAGCCTTGAACTTTGGGATCCCGGGTACATCAAACTCGACTTCCAGGTTGTATAACCTGTTCTTGATGATTCTCCCGGCTGGCGGTTCACTGCTATTTTTATACAAAGTTTCGCCGTGCAGGACATTAACTTTTTCTTCCTCTTTTGTAATTATAATGCCCTTACCACTTTTCACTTTTGCTAGTTCTTCAAAATCGATCCCTAGGTGCTCTTCAAGAAGTTTTTCATACTTTACTTTGTAATGAGTCACCTCTTTTTGTAATCTTTCCATTTCAGCCTCACACCAGATTATATAGTCTCTTTGCTCTTGAACAAGGGTTCGAAGGTTGATTTGTGCCGGTGCGGTTGCCGGACTAACTGGCACTTCCTTCTTGAAGTAGAAAGGACCACACAGGTTACATGCTGTTACACCACATTCAGGGCAGTGTATTCGTGCTCTAATAATGGTTTCTCTAGCACAACATGAGCATATTGTTTTGAGCGGCTGCTCAATCACTTGGTTGTGCTGCCACTGGTGTTGGCATTTTAGTTGTCTTTCGGGTAATCTTATCCGGGGTCTGTACCCTGAATTTTCTTCTCCGAGCATAAACAGAGAGTTGAGCTGTAGGGTCTGAACTCCCTGCTGTAGTTCTAGCTCTCCGTCTTCTCCCTCGGAGATGCTGAAAATAGCATCGCTTTGGCCTTCACCTTCTTGAACCGACAATATATCACAGTCATTCGGTATGTCTAGCCCTTCAAAAATTGCAGCCCGCTTAATATTCCTCCTATCACTGGGGCATTCTCTTGCGAATTGACCTTCCTGACCACAAAGGTAGCACTTACACCTCTTATTTCTGATTAGGTGTTTTCTTTTCTCTATCCTGGCATGGGTTTCATGAGGTTTGCCTTTATAGGTTGTTGACCTCCGTAATTCGTATCTTTTCTCCGGCTTGCGGTAGTAGCCAGGGATGGGGATTTGGCTGCAAAAGGATAGGTCTTTGAGTGATCTTTTGAATGCTGCGTCTTTGCATTCGTTCTCCAGATATTTGTACGCAAATAGTACTCTTGGGATTACGCCAACTGTTAAGCCGGGATATTTTTCTTCAAATGCAGTTCTAATCCTGGTCCCTAGATCACCAGGCATTTTTAGCCAGAATTTTTCCGAGAGCTCCGGGCTGATGTACATGCGCCCAGATTTTGCTGACAAGCGTAAATACTCGTTCATGTATTGAATAAGGTATTTTACGTTGTCACAAGTTAGTCTTTCCAGATCTCTATAGGCCTGATCCTGGATTACTGTTGATCCTTGCGCAGGATCTTCGAGTGAAAACACCCGTCTCATTTGTGAAAGGATGTTTTGTGTTCCTTCCCGGCCGTCTGCGATTGTTATCAATGCCTCGTACTCGGCCAGGTATTGCATTCTCCATTGAACCCATGTTAGTTTTTCAACTTCGCCTAATAGGTTCTCCATGTACTCAATTTTATCCTTTGGGTCTGTAAAACCCTTTTCTGCCACGTGATTTCGCGTGATTGATTCCCATCGAGAGAATGTATCATGGAATAATCCCAGTTGGTCCGGGATTACGAACATGGCACCCTGCTGTTGCTGAGCTGATGGCAAGGTCCACATTTCGTTATTATAGCCTCCCCGAAAATGCCCTGTTCTGGGCACCCTACTATCAAAGGTTGGGGCTTGTCTTGCCTCATTTGCTGCCCTTGCAGGAGGATAGCTGGGCATGTGCATTGATTGGTCAGGTGGTGGTTGATATGGGGATATTGCTGACGAGCCGGTAGACATGAATGCTTGTTCTGTCATTGCGTTGGACAGGGTTTTGAATTGAGGGTAATCGAATTCTTCCTCATGGATTACGAAAACATTAGCCTGCTTAGTCGGTGTGAAAATACCGAGCTGTCCTCCTTCCCCCTCCAACGAAAAAGGATTGATCCAATCCTTTTCGGTATCATCCTCATCATCAGTATCCCAAATAGGACCAGTGAGTACTGATTCAGGTTGTTGTGTTGACTGGGCTGCAAGGTACTGCATGTCTTGCCAGTCATTGTCCTCCTCTTCGTTACTTTCGTTTTCTGTCAGGAATAGAATTGTTTCGGTCCCGACTTCAGTTTCATCATCATCGTCATGTGTGACTGCTGAGTTTTCTGGGGCTGGAACATAATCCCCAAACGATATGGAGATTCTTCCGTCTAGTAAATTAGCGGTTTGTAACTCGGTTGGCATCATAGGAATTGAGATCCTAGTCTGCCTTACCAGCCAATTGCTACCCTGGTTTTCCTGGGCTGAATACCGCCTTCCTGGGAGTGCTCGCACTCCTCTGCTCACCAAATATTCTGCTACATTATTTATTTGGTAGGCAAATCCGACATTTGGAGTGTTGGATAGTCTTCCCACCAACCCTCTCGTGATTAGAAGGTTTGCTTCACCATTTTGCCAGTTTTGGTATCCTCTTGTTAGGATTGATATTTGGAAGTTTCTGTAGAAATCTCCAACTGTTTGCATAGTGTCCGGTATGACGAACACCAACTGGCTGCCTTTTGTCAGATCAATCTCCATTGTTGCAAATATAGATTGATCCCCCTGCCATCTATTGTCTCTAAAGACGATTAAGGCTGAGGTTCCCTCATCTTGTCTGTGCAGAATTTGCACCCTGACTTGTGCGACTCCAATGTGGATAAACTGCATTCCACTTTGTCTGAGAGCCTCGTAGCTCTCAGGCTGTATGAAAGGCCTGTCTATCTGCTGGTTGTCAACGCAGAGAATGGCCTCCTCGGAGAGATGATTATAGACACGGTGGTTGTTGTCATCTCTCCGAGAGTTGTACAGTACCTCAGCAGGTACTATGGCAGCTCTATCCCTTAGAGACCTTCTTAGTTGTGCCTCAGGCTCAACTTGCTCTTCTAGGGTCATCTGATATGGATTTCTACCAGTAATGGTTCGTGCCAGATTTCTCAAATTTCTTTGAGTGTTGTACCTCCTTCTTTGCCCTCGCCTGTACTCACGCACCTGGTCTTCGAATAATGGGCCTCCAGGATTTATGGTTTGAGTTTGGGACACACTGGGCCTGCCTGATGTCTCCATTACTTGAGTTTTTGCCTTTCTTCTTGGAGGATAACAAAGGGGTCCTTAAAGACTTTTAGCACCCCTTTCTTTTCTCTGGGTTTCGAGGGTCCGATTGATAACTTGGCGAGTCTAGCTGACAACTCGTCAGTTATTGTGGTTGGTAATTGGACACCCTCCTGTTTTGAGACTTGGTTTCAGAACCTTTATCTCCGCCTCAAGGTTTTTAATTTCCTCGAGTATTTTAACGAGCAGTTGTATCTGGGTGTTATTCTGCTTGATAACGCGGTTGTGCCTGATGTGCCACCACGGTTGTCAGCAGGTTTTGCAAAACCCACTGCAGGCGATTCAATTGAGTTTGTGGCCTGAACTGCTTGTTTGTAGAACTGAGAGTTCTGAGTGGTCGTATAATCACTCATGAACTGGCCCACGCTTCTACCTTTTTGAGGATAACTTCTTCTCGGTTTAGTTTTCGGTTGAGTTCTTCAGAGATTTTAAGAGCTTCTGTTTCGACCAACTTGGGTTGTTTTGCTATCTCAGATACTAGGGTTCTAACCTCCGTTGTGGTTAAAGGGCGGTTTTCGGTGAAGAGTACTGTGAGGTTCTTTAGGTTTTGTTCAAGTTTTTGGATTTTCTGGTTAAGGGAGTAGATTTGTTCTTGAGTTTGCTTGAAATTCTTCAAGCTTACTCTGCTGGACAAGTTTAATCTGTCGTAGATAACAGATAAGTTGTGGGCTAAATGTTTGGCGGAAACGGTTGTGGTTTCTGCTAGGTCTAAGTATTCGACAGATGCTGTACGAGATTTTGTGTACCACTCTTGTATAGATTTCTCCCACCTTTCGCTCATAAAAGTGCTTTAAAAACTGTTTTTAAGTAACACAGGTTTGTAAATATCCTAGGTTGGCAATTCGGGCTTGATCATACCATCTGTTTTTATTATTTCTGTTCAAGGTTTTCACATCTGAAAATCTTTGGGGACAAACTTTGGGGCTATCAATCAATTAATTTTTGGGTTGGATGGCAAATTCACAATTTCTTCACTTTGTAGTGGCAATTTCACAATTATCCCTTATAAATAACAAATTCAAAATAGAAAGGAAAAGAAAAGAATCTCTTTTTCAGCAATTTAAAGAAATAAATCTCGTGAACCCCACCATCTCTTCCTCTCTATATAAACCCCAACTCTCCATCTCTCAATCGATTCTTGTGGCCTCCGAATTTCTCTCTTAATTCCTGTCTCCATAGATTTATACTTATAACCCATGCTTGCTATCTCTCCTCTGTTCATAGTAAGCTCTGTTTCTCCAATCTCTGTTTTACAATGACTTCGTATATTCAAACAACACAATTCCAGCAAGAAACGCTCAATCTTCAAGTGCTGAGATGGGTTCTCCCGATTGCAAAAAGAGAAGAGAAAGAAACAGAGAGCAAAAGTGCCAATTGGAGCTCTCTCTGCTCTCTCTCCAGTACCAAAGAAAGCACTACAGACTTCAACCCCAGTTCGGTGCCTCCTCCGACCCCCATTTCCAAGAAATCAAAATTTGGTACCAAGAACAGCCTTGACATGTGTACCGAGACACTCGGGTGTGAGACCGGTGCAATGTACACAACCGATGACTACAAAAGAGACAGTCTTTTGTCTGACAGGATAGGGTTTTTAACACAGGAAGAAGCAGAGGAGAGGAGGAGAGAGAGGAAGGAAATGGTGGAGAGAAGGATTAAGAGGGTGAAGACCGGTACCGAGTTCCCACCGGCACTAACCACCCGTACCAGAGAGAATTTCACGAGCATAGTGCGAGAGAGAGAAGATGGTAGAATGATAATGTATGCTTTGAAACAACATCCAACGGTTACGGCGGAGAGAATAGATGGCCGACTCAAGTTGCATCTTCTCTCCAGTAATAAAGGAGAGGTGCAAGAAAGTCAAGGAGAGACTGGAAGAACTACTGGAGAAGAAGAGGAGGGGGAAGAAGTGGATTATCTGGGTGTAGTGGGGAAGGAGATGAATGGAAATGAGAATGGATGTGATGAACTGGAGGGGAGGAAGTATGTGTTTGTGGGGAGGTGTAAAGAGGAAGGGAAGAGGGATGATTGGATGCCATTAAGAGTGGCTAGTGCTTTATAAAACCACCTCTTTCAGAAAATTAATCAATTGATCAATTTATTAATTAACAACTTTTTTTTTTTTTTTTGGTTTTGATAATTTAACATGGTAATGGTATGTGGTATGTATGAAGAAATCATGGTTGGAGGTTGTTTTGAGTGTAACTCTGTTTTCGGAGGAGGTTGCATATTTGTAATTTGACTGGTACATTAATTCTGGCTGGTACATAATAATATTACACCAAGCTGAGATTAGTAAAATTTCAAAGTATTATCTATTGTTATATTTTCTTCTTGTTATTTTATGAATTACTTAGCTAAATGATTCTTGTTTAAAATTTTGAATTATAAATTAGTGCATGACAATAATAATTTGGATTCAAGAGAAAAAGTTGCCAGAGGGTACTATATATGGACACATAATAAATTTGAGTAATAATGAAAATATATTTGCCTGAATAGGTAGATATGTAAAAATAAATTTTCTAATTGTTAATACTTAAATTAGAATCATATCCATTGAAGATATTCTGCTTGAACTGGAAGACATATTAGCATTTATGCCTACTTCTCTAAGGATGTGTTTAGATGCAATTCCGGAAATAGCAAGAATAGCACTAATTTGGAGTTAGCGCTATTTCATCGTTTGGATGGGTTAGCAAGAACAGCGCTAACTTCAGGAATAGTTCTATTCTTAGGGTGATCTAAACGTAGAATAGTGGAGAAAAATAGTCACTAACCCAAGAGCAGTGATAACCCCATGCTATTCTTGACGATCTAAAAAGTGAGAATAGTGCTAATTTGGAGTTAGCGCTATTCCGGAAATAGCAAGAATAGCGTTAATTTGGAGTTAACGTTATTCCATCGTTTGGATGGGTTAGCAAGAACAACACTAACTTCAAGAATAGTTCTATTCTTAGGGTGATCTAAACGTAAAATAGTGGAGAAAAATAGCCATTAACTCAAAAACAGTGCTAACCCCGTGCTATTCTTGACAACCCAAAAAGCGATAAAATGTTGGTTTTGGATGGTTGTCTTTCCATAAAATTTCTGAATTTATCCGAGAGCTAATATTCTATTGCTGACACAACCAATATTAAATTAAAAGTTGTAATACGATGAAAATGTTGCCCTTTATAAAATTGACAGAAAGCAAAATAATCCAAATCCTTAAAAAGTGACTTTGTATTACTAAATGGGTGAGAAAGGTTTTGGTAATTTAGGAAACACTTATTCATGCAATTAGATAGCCTTGATATGCATAGATTAAACATTGGAGTATCAAATGTTTTGTTAACCAACAAGTTTTCTCACTATATAAGGTTTTGTATCATGACTTCATGACTTGTATAAAAATTCTATCAGCAAATATAATAATTCGTTTTAGGGCAGATCCAAGATTTTCGCCAGAGGGAGCAAAAAAATATCAAATCGGGTTTAAATACCTAATCGGATTTAAATCTATTAACCATTTGGGTACTCGATAAAAAACAACGTTTTAACTTATACTTTTCAATACTTTGACTTGTAATTTCTGATGCTCTGACTTCTAATTCTAATTATAAATCAAAATTCAACAAATTTATTTTAATTGTAACCCTAAATGTAATATGAATTACAAATCAAATGTTCAGAGGGGGACAAAAATAATTCCAGGAGGGGCAGCTGCCCTCCCTGGAACCATCTGGGTCCGCCCCTGATTCGTTTCTAAAAACATAGGTTTAATATGAAATTCAACCAAGATCTTATGTATGTATATTGTGAGCCTAATGTCATTATAGGAAGAAATTTGATGGAATTATTGGATTCTATTTTTGAGTTAATTATTTCATATTAATGACCCTAATGTAGAAAAAAAATTGAAACTGATGGACTAAATTAGGATAAAGATATTAACAACAATGTTTTGATTTTGTACAACACATAGACAATAGAGTTAAAATGAAATAACATATTACTCGTGCACTACCTGAAATCAAAATAGCACTATCAATATTTTTATTCAATAGATCTAACAATTTCCAAGCACTAATATTTTGTTTTTGATATGTTATACATGTGGCCAGGGCCAGCTCTGGTGCAGGGCACCCAAGGCGACCGCCCCGGGCCCCAAGATTCAAGGGGCCCAAAATAGTTTGTATATATTAAAAATAAATAAAATTAAAAAAATGTAAAATTTGGTCTGCAAGCACATTTTAATATGGATATCATGTTGAACGGCTCGGATCAATTGTTTGGACTTTGAAAATGCAAAAATAACTTATAAGCATATGGTGTTGAAGTACTTATGGAAGCGTATTAGCCGGTCTCATAAAAAAATTGTATATATAAAGGGCTCAAATTTTCTCCTGCTCCAGACTCCAAAATCTTTCAGGACTGGCCTGCATGTGGCTCACTGATTAATTACAAGTAGATATATAGCATACTTCATTACAGATAAGAAGGAGATTAAATGTGGATTTATTTCACTGATTTGGCTCTTCTGATACAGTTTATGGAAATTATCAAAAGATAAAGCAACTGGAGATTTGTGTTATTATATACTCTGCATTCAGTTACTTGCCTTTTTGAGTCAGTATTTGTTATTTAATGTATAAAGATATGAATAATAATTTTTCTCCTGGAGAAAATCATTCAAATTTTGGCTGAATTTCATATTAATAGAAGAATTCCAATAAGACAGGAGACAAGTAAATCAAAGAAGGTGTTAATATGACCAGAACCTTTTTTATTTTTATTTTGACAATTATTCTTTTAAACTTTTAATTTTCATAAGTAGCATGTCCATCAAATCTGATTAACATCATTAACTTGGCTGAATTTGTACATTCATTGAAGCTCTTTTCTTAATTTATGTACTTTATATTTTTTTATTTTAATTAAAAATAATAAATATTCATGGCAAATTCTTCTATGGACATAAGGACCTATTTGTAAAATGAACATATTTTCATTTCCAAAGTTCAAACAGTCGATCCGACCGTTCAACATTATCTTCATATTAAAATGTACTTGGAGGTCAAATTTTACATTTTTTTTTTAATTTTTTTACTATTTATTAAGTATTTTACAAGATTCAATGGTCTGAATTTGACTAGTTTTGTAAAATACTTAATAAATAGTAAAAAAATTCAAAAAAATGTAAAATTTGACCTCCAAGTACATTTTAATATGGAGATAATGTTGAACGGTCGGATCGACTGTTTGAACTTTGAAAATGAAAATATGTTCATTTTACAAATAGGTCCTTATGTCCATAGAAGACACACTCTTCATATATTCATTTATATTTTGTCATATTTAATATTAAATAATATGTATATTTTGGGAGTCCAGTTGTTATTAACTAAAACTCTAAAAGTGCACTTTTGGGCTAAAAAGAGACTCCACACAAAATTTCATAATCCATTGGGTAGGTCCCACATGTCACCCAACTCCTGGGAACACTTAAAATAAGTTCCTTTCAGTTTTCAGACCTTTCTGAAAATTCAAAATTGCAATCACGTCAGATGCAACCTTCTAGAAAAATACCAAATATAAATTAATGTAATAATCCAAATTTAGCGAAATAAATTGATGTCATGCCATATTATTGCAAAGAGGAGGGCTCAAATGCCTAATTGCTTCCTGCTCCAATCGTACTTCAACATTTTTATTTTTATTTAAAAGTTTAAATAGATGATATGAACCGCTCAACGTGATATCCACATTAAAATATGATTGGCGACCAAATTTTATATTTTTTTTGGAAATTTTTTACAAGATATGTACAAAATTATTGTTTTTAGATGGTCCACAATTTTCTGAAAAACAGTGATTTTGTACCTATCTTAAAAATAGTAAAAAAAATTCAAAAAATATAAAATTTGATCTCTAAGCACATTTTAATGTGGATATCATGTTGAGCAGTTCAGATATTTTGTTTTGACTTTGAAATTGAAAATAAAGATGTTAGAGTACGATTGGGTCATGAAGCAATGGGGCATTTGAGCCCTCCTCTATTGGAAATTATTTTGGGGGATTTCATATATACCCTCAAAAGTCTCAAACACCTCTAAAATTATTAATATCATATTTACCCTTATAAATATAAAAGACTCAGAGATTTATCCAATTTATTGTCTTTCTATTAAAACTCATTTAAAATTTATAAAGTACCCATTTTATCTTTTATTAAAAAAGTTATATGTAGTTCGTGTAAAGAAAATGTTATGTCTTCTAACTTATATTTCCGAGGATAAATAGTTGATTTCTCTACTTGTAACGCATATGTAATGACATTTACGTATATGCTTGTGTGTGTGTGACATACAAAAATGAATCATTTGCTCTCACAACTAACTAATTTGAAGGCTAAATATTTCTCTTAATTAGGAGGCTACATATTTTTATTTTTTAATAAATAATAAATGGGTACTTCATAAATTTAAAATAAGTTATAATAGAAAAGTTAATAAATAGAGTAAATTTGTGAGTTTTTCAAATTTGGAAGGGTAAATATGATATCATGAATTAGAGGGGGATATCCGTAAAAGTTTCTAAGGGGTATGAGGGTCTATTATTATTAGATCAAAGGTCTTCAACTATGCGAGGAGGAATCCAATTAATGGTGACACATCTTGACACTATATGTTTATAAGTTATATTAAAATGTCTTTATATTAAAATGTGTTTGGAGATCAAATTTTATATTTTTTGAAAAAAAAAATTACTATTTATTAAGATGTGTATAAAATTGTTGTTTTCAAACAATTATGGACCATTGAAAAACAAAGATTTTCAATAATTCTAAAAAAAATAGTAAACAATTTCCAAAAATATAAAATTTGGTCCCCAAGCACATTTTAATATGGAGATCATGTTGAACGGTTCGGATAGACTGTTTGGATTTTAAAATGGCAAAAATAATTTATAAGCATATGGTGTCAAAATGTGTCACCATAAAATGGTGTAATTGAATCCCTCCTCCAACTATATATAAAAAGAGGAGGGTTCAAATGCACCATAATTTTTGTGCTCCAATATGCTCCACATTTTTTATCTCCATTTTCAAAGTCCGAACAGTCGATCCGAACCGCTCAACGTGATCTTCATAATAAAATATGCTTGAAGACCAAATTTTATATTTTTTTAGCATTTTTTTACTATTTTTTTAGATAGGTACAAAATCACTTTTTTAAGGAGATTCTGGACCATCCGATAAAGTGATATTGTACCTATGTAAAAAAATAGTAAAAAAATTCTATAAAATATAAAATTTGGTCTCCAAGCATATTTTATTATAAGATTATGTTAAGTGGTTCGGATCGAGTGTTCGGACTTTGAAAATGGAGATAAAAGATGTGGAGCATATTGGAGCACAAAAATTATGGTGCATTTGAACCCTCTTCATATAAGAAATAATTAAGTCAATAATTTGCACATTACAAATGGGTATGGTGACTTAATTACAAAGTTACAATCAATCACCATATCTAATAGTGGATATAAAGAATTACAAATTACAATCTGTCATTGTAGAAGACAAGTTGCTTTGGTCTTTCTTTTTCATTGTCCTTTTTATTCTTTTACTCCTTTTTTATTTCCAATGAAATTTGGTAGTAGGAATTTTGCCTCCTAACTCAAATGGAGCAACTAGGAGAAAAAAAATTCTTGGGTCGAGAGAAACCTTTTAATGGGTCGGGTTCGTTAGAGAAAAGGCCCGTTATGGGCTTTAAATTCATGGCCTTAATATTGGATACTTGTTTGTTGTAACCATTAACAACAGTTATTTACTTGATTTTAATTTTTTTTTCAAGATATATATATAAATATAAAAAGACACTACACTCCAAAAGCAATTCAAACTAGAAAGCTTGAAATCTTACACATTTGTCCTAATATTATCAATGGCATTTGAGTTTTAGAATGGAAAATGGGAATGGGCCAAAAGAGAGACCTGACATGGACTTGAAGAGAAGTTGCAACCTCTTAAATTAGTTGAGAGAATCTGGATCCAATTCAATGATGAAGCAAGCATGTAAGAATCCAGTCACCATTAATGGTTTGATCAGATAATGAAAAAATTACTGAGTTGGATTGATAGACTATGATTTGGATGATCAATTGTGAACCAATTAAGCAGTTGCTTCATGGACCATACAATAGTTGGATCCGATTCTGACATGCACTATGAGAGAGAGGTGCAGATGTTGCCCACCAATTTTGTTGGATCCGACTCTGCTGCTTTTCTTAGAGAAAAGCAGTGTAAAAATTTTCATTCGCGTATCTCGATAAAGAAACTTTTTATACACAAATCTCAACGAATTTGAATGGTTGGGATCGGAAAAGTAGAATCCTATATATGTTGTTCTTTGTTGATGTTGTTCCCTAGAGAGAGAATCTGAGAATCTGAAATTTTTGGTGCCATTAGAAAATATTTGAGAATAGACAAGTAGGTCTATATAGTTGCTGCTGACACTATTTAAGTAAATAAATTAAAAGACTTAACATTGGAGTAGTCATACTCATGACCAATTAATGTTTTAAAATGTGGTATGTGATAATAGGTCATGACTAACAACTTAAAATGCTATGGTATATATATTTAGGTGACAGTCCATGAAAGAAGGTGCAATTAAAAGAAGAAAATAGTTGAAAATAAAATAAAATATTATACTGTTACATAAATATATTATAATCTATGTAGCATATGTAAATGTATTTTTCCTACAAAAATTTAAAAATTCAAATTAAATGGAGCTTTTTACAAAATTTCCATTTGAAATAAAAAAATATATATTAGAAAATTATTCTAATCGTAAATATATTAATTAACAAAAGCTGATCTTTACTTGTATGATCTATACTATACGGTATGCTTTTGCTTCTTCAATAAATATATACACGTCTAATTAATAAACAATATACAGATTACATTCTAAAATAACTTTTTACATAAAATACTTTTCAGAAAATTAACTATATTTATCCACGTGATTGAAGAAAAAAATTCACAAAAAAATAAAACATTTACATGAACAAAAACAAAAGAATAAAATGTGGGCCTCAAACAGGGGCGGGCCCAGTGTATTCCGGGGGGGGGGGGCAGTTTGTTAGTTTGTAATAATCTAGAAGTCAATAATACGATAAATTTGTTATATAAAGCTTTGTTCATGAATTGAATGTTTAATCATTTTGTTACCTTGAGTATTATTGAATTTATGAATCATTTCGAGTTCATGACTGGAATTGTGAAACTTCATAATATAGATGATAATACTCTTAAAAGTCTCTAACCAAGGTAATTAGCAGGAACACTAATTACCGCGATAAGGTTATGTTGTTGCAAGCAATACTCTTATTATGCTATTTGACTAATTTGCAAAACATACAATAATTGAATTTAACAATTTCTTGGAGTTAAGATATTTCACAGGTTCAAGATAATTGGAATTGCAATATGGATCAGTTGACCTGAAGAAATCATCAAGACATTTATCAAGAATTTAAATTGTAAAATTATAGACTTGGTAAAATAGATTTGATGTTGAAACAGGGAACAATCGTTACCAACGATTATATAATCGTTGTAACGATTATAAAAGCTGCACAGAAAATCGAATTTCCAGAGAACAATAGTTACCAACGATTATTAATAGTTGTAACGATTATAATAGTTACCAACGATTATATAATAGTTGTAACGATTATGAAAAGCACAGGAAATCAAATTTCCAGAGAACAATAGTTACCAACGATTATATAATCGTTGTAACGATTATAATAGTTGGTAACGATTATATAATAGTTGTAACGATTATCAAATTCTCGCAGAAACTCAAATTTGGCTGAAACCCTAATTGCATATAAAATACTAATCGTTATAACGATTAGACAAACGTTGGTAACGATTGTAGGCAGACTGCTATTTCCGAAGCTGCCTCTATAAATAGAGCAATTAGGTTTTCTCCCAAATTGAGAGGAGCCGCCCCATCTTTTCAAAAGCGAATTTTCTGTGTGCTTAAGTCCCTCCATTGTTGAGAGAGCTTAGAACTTCAAAATCCCTCAAACAACCTCAAATCTACTTCACTAATCTTGAGTTAGATTAGGTTAGAGTAAGTTTTTGAGTGTTTCTCTTGAGAATCTAAACTTAGAGACTTCGTTCTCTACTCGAGTTGGCCGTGTGACTTCCCATTGGTTGTAAGGGCTCACCGGTTCACAAGTTGTAACCTTTCTTGTTGGGTAATAGAAAGGCGCACCGAGAAGCGGTTGCGACGCCCCGGAGACGTAGGCCATTTTGCCGAACTCCGTTAACATCCCGCGTGTCAATTTTCTCTAAACTCTTCTATTTACTTTATCTGCATTTAATTTTAGTTTTTAAAATAAATTAGTGGTGCCTTAGGGACAACAGGTTAGTGTGTGGATTAAATGATGGTTAAGTTTTACAAACCATAGACAAAGAGTTGTCATTTTAATCACACAGATACATGTTAGAGAACATGATATTTGACAGACCCCAAATGAAACATTAAATGGAATTGTGTTTGTGTCATTAATATTTTCATTTTAGTGTTAAGTTCTAAAGTATGAGATATTCATTTTTCCTACATAAGAAATGTATATGTGTGATTGCTATCTAACGCTATCCGTAAAAAGTAGCTATAAGGATAGTTCTTCGGTATACATAGCTTATACGGAGGAAAAGATGGTTTATCAAAAGTACTATTGTCCCTCGTATCTCAATACGAGCTATAGCGTCACTGGGCCCCTTGATAGAATATGATTATCTGGATCCAGTATGATTACAAGAGTAAACATATTTGATAATCTATTCAGGATCAAGAAAAGATTAAGTTTGCAAGGATGACACACACCTACCTTGAAACTAATCTGATAGCTATGAGACAAAAGAATTAACACGAAGTAAATCGTTTACTGGATCATGATATTGTACGGTACAGCATCATCTGTGTAATTGGTGTCATAATGTACTTGCCAGGTGCCACCTATGATAAATAGAGATTAAAATAGTTTTAATTCTATTTGCCAACATAACACAGATCCTATTGGGTCACACCATATAGGAACTAGTCGGAGAATCTTGTTGATTAATTATAATGATTATAATTAATAATAAGATGGATAAAATTAATTATATATGATATAATTAAATTATAAATGTCATTTAAATGACAAGCAGAAACATTGGTTAATTTATGAACGTGTTTGACACGTTGCATAAAAGTTACCGAACGAACGATCGAGAAAATATGTATTTGATTTGGACTTAGAATATTTAATTATTGGATTTATATTTTGGGCTTGAAACCCATTAAGAATAAATCACTAATTAAAGATTAAAGGCCCAAATCAAAAGCCCAAATCAAAGCCCAAAATTAATCAAGCCTTAATGGGCCAAGGGCAAAATGGTAATTTCATTTTGCTAAAACTTTGCCGATTAAAATTGGCCGTTGATTTTTTGCCGACTCAATTTGCCGACTTAAAAATTGAAAGCATATTAATTATCAAAGTTAATATGGCGGTTGTGAAATGTATATAAATACATGATCATAGTTGGAGAGAAAATCATTCAAATTCCTGAATACCGATTCGATCAGATCGAACGATAATTCTCTCTTTCCTCAGATTCGTTCTAATCAGAGTTTACGGGTTTTAGAAATAATATTTTACGAGAGTCGTAATTATTATTTGCTTTTTCTCGTGAATAGTGTTTTTGTCAGATTTCGCGGTTTACGGTATTTCTGGTAAAAGAAATAAACCGCTCTCTCGATTAGTTCCTGGTGGATAACCGATAGAGGCACTATATTTTTGGTGCTTGCTTAACCGAGTCAGACAGCCGGGTCAGACTGCATTCCAATTTGAATTTGGAAGCAAGGTAAAGAAATGTTATATTAATCTATTTAAATTGTTAAATAGATTTAATCTTTTAGAAATCAATCAAAGGAGTAGATCTATAAACTGATTAAAATACAAGTAAATACGGTTTTACTACTTTGGGTCTATACAGGATTAATCTGGTATGTAACTCTCGATTATTATCCGACATACTACTTAATCTATGATCTGAATGAGTAAAGTTTTACTTACGGTTTTTAATCTAAGAAAAGGATTGAACAGGTATGTAACTCTCGGTAGATTATCCGACATACCACTATAATCCCTTTTTGGCTTAAGTTAGAAGTAAAAATTTTGTTTTACGGTCTTTCCGCAGCTTAAGCCTAATGGCTTTGGGTAACCTCAAAACCCTACACAGTTGTCCCCTGGATTTTGAGTTTTAGTAGAGATTTATCGGTTCCGACCGACTTTGCCCCCCTCTGGAATTTTTTTTGCCCTCCTCTGGAAGTGTGATTTGTAATTCGGGTTAAATTTAGAATTAAAATTGAAATAAATTTGTTGAATTTTGATTGGTAATTAAAATTATAAGTCAGGGAATCAGAAATTACAAGTCAAAAAATTAGAAAATATAAGTTAAAGCATTATTTTTTATCGAGTACCCAATTAGTTAATGAATTTAAACCCAATTAGATAATTAAATTCAATTCGATATTTTTTTGCCTCCCCGCGAAAATCCTGGATCCCCTGGCCTCAAAATTAAGATGGTAAAATTAAGCAGTAGTGACGCTGCTCTTTGTTGATGGTTGAAAGGTGGCTTTTGCACCTTGCACTTATCCAAAACGAGAAGACATTCTAAAAGATTCTTGTAGCACTCAATTTCAAGCATCAATTCATTATTCCTGTTTAAAGCATATATTGCTATGGTCACAGTTAAATGTAACATGTCAATCTCTTCTTCTCTAGTGGTGATGAGATTTCTCCCTAACATTTGATTTACTTATTCAATTTAGTCCAATTCAATATGTAAAGGGACGTATTTATAAAGCGGAGGGTTCAAATGCACTATGATTTTGTGATCCAATATGCTCTACATTCTTTATCTCTGTTTTTAAAATTTAAACAGATGATCCAAACCGTTCAATGTAATATCCATTTTATAAAGTGTTTGCAGACCAAATATTATATTTTTTTGGAAATTTTTTACTAATTTTTTAGATAGGAACAAAACCACTGTTTTTGGATGGTCCAAAATTTTCTAAAAATCAGTGATTTTTTACCTATCTAAAAAAATAGTAAATAATTTTCAAAAATTGTAAAATTTGATCTCCAAGCACATTTTATTATGAAGATCATGTTGAATGGTTTTGTTCACCTATTTGGACTTTAAAAATAGAGATATGGATATGAGGTATGATCGATTGAGGCACAAAAACAATGGAGCATCTGAGCCCTCCTCATTAATTTATAAATGCCTCTATTTTTCATATTCACTTTCTGAATAGTTGATGATAGACTTTAAGACTCATGTAACAAAATTAAATCATTAAATCATACTTTCTCTAGATGTATATGAAAAATTACCACGATTTAACTTTATTTTTATAAAGATTAATGTTTGAAAACTCATTATATATAAATTATCCACATCAATATTTATCATAAAAAATTATGTATTAGTAGAAAAAAAAATACACCATGTCTAATAATTTTATTTTAGACTTGATATTACATAGTAAATAGTTAACGAGTGAGTCTATGGCACTATGCATAGCACGGATTAGTCCGTACTACGGAGTCATATTTTCGTTTCCAAAATCTTAATGGTTGATCCGAACCGTTCAACATGATCCCCACATGAAATGTACTTGCAAACTAAATTTTATATTTTTTCGAATTTTTTTACTATATTTTAAGTGTCACACCCCGAGACAACCCGCCACGTATTAATACGTAAAGTGTCTACACATCACATACATTATCAATAACATCCACAAATGCCACATTAAATATTATAAACAACAGTCTTACAACAATAATCAAAGAGGTTCAACAGCGGTCACGACAGACATGGTTAGGAATACGGTAACAACCATGCATGTTCAAGTGTACCAATTTAGTGGAAATTAAACAAACAAAACAAAATAAACATAAGTGACATTGAATCATAAACATGGATCCTTCCGCTTCGCTTTTACTCACAACCTTGTTCTGGCGCCTCTTCCTTATTACCTAGAACCCACATAAATGGAACGGGTGAGAGATTCGAACATTCTCTCAATGCGGGATTCAGTTCTAGTCCCAGAGTTTGTAAAATTAACTTAATTCTCAAAAGCATGAAAATGAAATAAATAATAAATGCTCATGTGTTTCTAATGCCATGTAATCCTACGGTCATAAACACTTTCATTTTATTTCAAGTTCTGTTAGTTCATTTATCTTGCTATTCCAATGGGAAGTCCAACCAACAATGGGAGGCCGCCAACTCACTAGGAAGTCCAACCAACAGTGAGAGGCTGTCTCACTTGATGGGGAGTCCACCCTACGCTAGGTCTTGACCCGTGATAGGAAGTCCAACCGACATCACGGTAACGAGGGGTCCAATCAAACACCGGACCCAATGTAACATCCCGATATGCGAACATCAGCTCCTGTTCACTTTAGTTATCCTTTCATATCACGTATATTTACTGATTTTACTCAACACAACACATCATATAAGTCCGTTGATCAAACGAATAATCCTATCATAATATTCTCTAACAAAGTCAAACGATTGTTCGAATTCAACATGCATAATTCAACTATGCAAAAATAAATACAAACAAAACGATAAGTAGTAATTTTACAAAGTCCAGGAAACCCGCACCTAATCTCTGAGTAAGTTCCTGATCATGTCTTATGTCTCCTAAATCTTTAAAAATCGAACCTAGTGAATAAACATACTTCTAATTAGAAATATTTACTTGTTCTCATATCCTAATATTCCTTAATACTAATCATTATTATTTCACATGTTATTAATCTCAACCCTTAATATTGTGTATCATAGATTTGGCATAAAATAATTTTGTATGAAATTAATGAGAACGTATCTCAGTTATTTTTACTCTATTAATATTTATTTCTAACTTTATATATAAAAGAGATATCAAAACTTTAGGATCGCAAAATATTTCTATATAATAAAATTTCCAGAATTTATTATAATAACTTATGTATCAAATTATGATCAGGAAATGAATGTTAATTTAAACAGATACTTACTAATAAAGAATATTTTCATATTTTAATAAACTCAAAGATATACTTTAGTAATGATTTATATTTTCAAATTTTGATATAATAGAAGGAAGTAATTGTTAAATAAGGAATTTTCCAAATTTTGTAACTTAAAGAAAATACTCATTTCTAATATTAAATATCAGGTTTTACTAAAATAAATACTAATAATCATAAGGTATTTTTAAAATTATATAAAAAATTAATATCCTGGCTTATAATTAATATCTACTAACAATATGCACATGAATAAATATCAAACTTGATATAGTAAAAGGAAATTTCCGGATTCAAGTTATAGTTTCAGAAATTCTTAATAATAAATAAACTTCAAATTATAATTAAAGGTCTAATTATTCATGAATTCATACAAGTAATAACAAAATCTATGCTAACTAATTATAACAATATAACGTATTCTAATCAATTAGTTTATGATGGGATCAGTTTTTTAAATGAAGGGGTGGTTACATGAGTTGGTTTTTTGAAAACAAAATATGGGCTGCTGGAATTTTAATTGGGTTGGGCCTCTTTTGGTATGAAAATCAATTTCATATATATCATGGCCTACTAATTAAGTTAATTAAAACTGAAATTTAAAATTGGATTGTTCTCACGTCAATTCTCAATCTACGTGGTGTTACATTAAGACTTGATTTGGAAATTCTGGACCATCCAAAAACAGTGATTTTCTACATATCTAAAAAAATGATAAAAAAATGATAAAAAATAAAAAATTTAGCCCACAAGTATATTCTCATATAGAAATCATGTTGAACGGTTCGGATCGACCGGACCAATCCGTGCTATGCATAGTACCATAGACTCACTCACAGTTAAATTTTAAAATTGAAGAATGGTGAAGTTTGCAACAATTCAAGACCTCGGGAAAATATAAGAAGAAAATTAATATCAATTGTTTGGTACTCAATAAATCAAAAGATAATTGTTTTAATAGAAGTTGGTCCTAGAAAGTCACGATGTCTCGTCTAAAAAGGCTACTTTTTCTGGGCTAAAAATTAATAACTTTCTCGTTACTTCATTTAATAATCAAGCCCATTTCTAGATTTATGGGCCGTTGAACAAGTTACCTCATGAGGCCCAGAAATCAAAACGGGCTCTTCACTCGGTTGCTCGCTTCATAAGGAACTCTACTCGCAATTTCCATTACTTAACTCGATTAACATCTCCTCTTTCTCCCTCACCGATTCGCCATCTCCTGTTCTCTCCTTGGCTCTTTCTTCAATTCTAAAAAGGCGCTAGGTCGACCGACTGGAGACGCCTCTTTTCCTCTGCGAGGTTTTGTTGTATACTTTATTTATTTTGTATTCTCTGTTCGTGGTTTAATTCGTTGCGATGAATTAGAAACCGTAATTGATTTGACGCGTATCGAATTAGAGAGTTTAAATTCCAAAAAAAAATAGGTACGTAGTGAGGTTGTGTTGCTCGTGAGACTTTTGATTTGGTGACAATTAGACTAGATTCATGGTTTATCTCTTACTAGTGTACAAATAGGATCATAGTTTCTACTACTAGATTTTCACTAATCTCAGGTTTGCATCAAAAGCGTCAGATTAATGCAACTTATTCTGAAATTGTTCCACTTTGGCTCTTGCTTGTATGTACATATGGGTGCATAATTCCAACAGCGAAAATGACCTGTGTTTTGCTCTCGGTAGTTCATCTATTATTCAGATCTATTAGCTTACCTTTGGAGCGGTTATCATGATAAACAGTTAACCTTTGAATCAGTCATCATGATAAACAGTTACATCAAAGTAAACTAGGCCTTGTTATTATGTTGGGTTCAAAGAGTACAAAAGAATTAGCTTCTTCTCTGCATATCTTGTCTATCATTGTCATCTCTTATTCAATTAATTTTATAAAGAAGACAAGCAGATACATCGCAGTTTATGGACAAACACGTATTTATTTTTACAGTAGCAATCGAGATCCAGATCAAGATCGAAATCGGAGGAGGTTAAGCAATTGAAGATGAATACATCGCAGTTTATGGACAAGCAGATACTGGATCTGATGAGTCCCCAATCACAGCCTAAGCCTCAGGATGAGGAGAATTCGACTCACCATATCAATGGCAACACTTCCACCACCAAAGAGGAAATCCTCGCCAGCTATGATTTCCAGCCCATCCGCACCGTCGGATCCTCCCCTCCTCACACTAGTAGCGGCACTGGTACAGTTACAGGTGTTGGGTCTGGTTCAACTTGGGGATCTCTCGATTCGAGGATGACATCATTAAATCTCCAGGTAATGTAACGCTTCCATTTCACTTTCCCTCTTCCGTTTTCTTTTCCATTTCCTTTTCATTTTTTCTGGTTCATTGTGTGATAATTCTTATTTTCTTTTGTAGTTTCATAGAAATTATGCAGTTCAGGTTAATAATTACTAATTAGAGGATCAGGATTTGGGTGGGGTTTTATAATGCAACGCCATTTTCTTGACTTTGTGATGTCCCAGCTGATATTGTGTTCCTTATTAAGTAAATTTGCTGGTTCTAAATTAGGAGTTGAGTTACGCTTTGCATAACCCAAATTGTTACCGTGTTGAATTTTTTTTTTAGTGCCCTCTTTTTGATACAAAGATGAAATAGGAAAACTGTTTGTACCAAGCCAAGTGAAAAACCTCACTTTCTAAGCTCATCCTGCCAACTTGATATTTGTACATTATTTTCTCTCCTATTGATTAGTAGTTAAAATTTGGATTCCGATGCAGTTTGCTAATGCCCTAATATTTAGGACAAGAAATGTTGGTTGAATTTGTATGTCTAAATTCAACTGTAACTTAAATTTTGAGGAGTTTTTTGTGGTCTCAATTTCTCACAAGATGGTTGCATCTAGTGGGGTAATTATGATGAAGATTCCTATCCTTTGCCCTGACAAATCAAATTTGTGCATAAACTCAATGAGAAGAAAAATGATTCACAGCTATGTAAATTCTCATTTTGTACCAAGTCCCCAGTATTTATCATATTTATTGGTTTAATTTGATTTGATATGTTTTATTTTGAACAGAGTGCTGGTATACGGGAGCCTCAAGTGACGGAAGTGACACAGAAAGAAGAAAGGACAGTGGCACCTTCTTATGGCACTGCTTTAGTGGCTGACATTGACCGCACGGTGAAGAAGTACGTTGACAACCTGTTGCATGCACTGGAAGGTGTCAGTGCACGGCTGTCACAGCTGGAGAGCCGGACCCACCGCATGGAGAGCTCCATGGATGATCTGAAGATTGTCATCGGAAACTACACTGGCGCCACTGATGGGAAATTGCGACAGTTTGAGAATATCTTGCGGGAGGTCAGTTCCATCTTATATGTTCCTTTTCATGCTGCTACTCATGCTTACTTCTTATGCTGCAACCATACTGAGCAGTTGTTCCCATTTGATATGAACCAATCAATCCTGGTAAAGTAGAATAATACTGGTTTGAAATAGACTAATAGTTGCATGGTGTTTTTGGTTCGGTATGGCTCAGGTGCAATCAGGAGTGCAGATACTTCGGGACAAACAAGACATAATGGAAACGCAACTCCATCTCTCTAAACTGCAACAATCACCCCAAAACCAAAGCCAACCCCAATCAAAGCCCTCTTCTGATAACACTTCTACTGCCCCGACTCCTGCCCCAGATACCTCCCTTGCTCTCCCCCCACCACCTCACCAGCTCCCACTCCAGGCTCCACCACCCCATCAAGCTCCTCCCCCACAACCCCCTTCTCTCCCTACTCCAAATGCCCCGCCACCACCACAAATCCAATACCCACCTCAAAACCAGAACCCCTCTCTCCCCGCCCTCCCGGCCCCAAATGCGCCTCAATACCCCCCTCAAATGTCCCAATCTGCACTCCCATCTGTGCCCCCCTACTTCCCCTCACAGCCACAGCCAATGGACCCCAGCCATCAGCAGCCATACCACCAGCCGCCTCAGTCCCAACCCCGGCCCGAGCCCGAGCCCCAGGCCCAGCAAGGGTTGGGTGGCTACCAGCAAAACCCACCACATTCTCAGCCAGTGGCACAGGGACCACCTCATTCTCAGTACATGCATTACAACCCAAGCCCCCCATCCCAGCCTCTGGCTGAAGACGCCAATCTCCCATATGGGCCTTCACCTGCTCAGCGCTACCCTCCGCATGGGCCCTCTCCTCCTTACATGCAACAACCTCCGTCTGGCGGGCCTGTGCCCCCGCCTTCTTACTACGGCCCGCCCCCACCCCCTCCCTCTACTGGTGGCATGTACAATGAACCACCCTCAACCAACCGGCCTGGCTATGGCCCTCCAGTGGATCCTTACCCATTTGGTGGGGGCTCCCCTTCATACAGAGGCGGGCCAGGAGGGATGAAACCCAACTCTCCTTTTGCATCAGGTAGTGTTGGTGGTGGAGGGGGCAAATATGAGAATCTACCAACTGCGAAGGTGTTGCCCCAAGCGGCTCCAGTGGGACCTGGTTCGGGGTCAGGAAACCGGGCTCCTCTGGATGATGTGGTGGAGCAGGTTGCGACGATGGGGTTCTCGAGAGAGCAGGTGAGAGCAACCGTCAGGAAGTTGACAGAGAACGGCCAGAATGTGGATCTTAATGTGGTTTTGGATAAGCTGATGAATGATGGTGCCGGCGGAGACATGATTCAGCCCCACAAGGGCTGGTATCGCTAATTGTTCAGCTCTGCATTTTAACTCTGCTTTCTCTCTCTCTCTCTCTTTCTAATCGCTTATGCTCTGCTGTGTTCTGGCGTTGTCCTGTAAATTTCGTTCTCATTTGTTGATTACGGGTCTCTTTACATGTTTCGGCTTTTGCATACATATTTCACGAGTGTGGTTTTTGCTGAGCTACAGACTAGCGCACATCTCATCTGTTTGTGTAGTTGAAGAGGAGATTGTTGTTTGATACTTTGCTACAGTTTCAGTTTCCGAATAATTTGTGCATTCAGGTTTGAGATACCTGTAATTAATAGTTAATGTATGATATATTAACGATTAAATGACTAGCTAAGAAATGATGATTCGGTTTCTAGTTTTTCTTCATATTTGGATGTTTTAACAGAAAATTTTATAGTAATGAAAGGGAGGGATAGAGGGTGATTGGTCGCTGTTGTGTCGGTTGTACTGCTACTATCAAATATTACAACATCATTTGGATGTTTGGTTTTAAATTCCAAAGACAGTTTTCATTCAAATAAACAATCATTTGTATCTATCCAAAAAATAACCACCAATATTGAATTAAATCTGAATTCAGTACAATTTGTAGAAGTGAATGCAGGATTGAAACCAGATGTACATTCATGAAGAAAAGTCTGTCATAAAATGTTAAAAAATTGTGTGACCTATACGAGATCATAGTTGCCCTTGCAGCTGCATGTGCTTCACAACGACTAACACCTGGGGCCATTGGTTCAGAGAATCTCAAGAGCCAACCTGACAATGTATACATAAATATATGAAATAGTATCTCCTAAAAAATTAAACCTGACAGACACAATAATATGCTGTTAACTGTCTCCTCTATATAACATGGTTTATATGTGTCCCAAATATGACCACCAGCATTTTACAAGGAGATTGCAACTGGTAAGTTCTGAGCCAGATCAGCTCTCTATCTTTCTCTTTCTTTCATATTTTTAAAAAAAAAATTCTGAATCCATTTTAATCACGAGTCAAGGACATGATAAAAATTGGTAAGTTTTACGGTGGTGGTAAATAAAAATATACTAGTATCGTGCCCGTACATTGCAATGAGAATATATTATAAGAAGAAGAAGGAAAATCACATACAAAATAACATATTTTCATAAAAAAGAAAATAGACCAATAAAATCTTCCATATTAATTGGAAGGTCATCATTTCTCACAAAGAAAAGATATTGTGATAAATCCATGGCAGGAGAATGGAGGCATCGGACCTACTTTTAGGTCCAATGAGCTCCAACACCATTCGATCCACATTGAGATTTGTGCGCACCAAAATTGAAGCAAACTTGTACTGATTTTAAAACAGAGCGCACGCATCTTAATGCATATCGTACGGTGATTGAGCCCATTGAATCAAAGTAGGTCCGATGGGCATCGGACTTACTCTGAATTCGCATAGCAGATAGATACAAAACAAATTAAGTATATGACAATCAAATATGGGGATATAGGTAAGTTTTCGAAAAAAAATAGAAAATTAGGACATCTACATGTGGCAGGTACGTATCAAAAAGATGCATAGAATAAAAAAAGCAGACTATTTGATTGAAGAGCTGATATTTAATCTGAAATTTTATCTTTTAATCTGAGACGCTGTCGAGTCAGAACATCCACATGCTTAATATAAGAATGGAGATCTATTATGAGTGAGGCTACGGTACTATGCATAGCACGGATTGGTCCGTGCTACGGCTCAATATTTGAGTTTTCAAAATTCTAACGGTCGATCCGAACCGTTCAACATGATTATAAAATGAATATGTACTTGCAAACCAAATTTTACATTTTTTTCAAATTTTTTTACTATTTTTTTAGATAGGTAGAAAATCACTGTGTTTGGATGGCAAGAATGGAGATCTATCATTTATTGAAAGAAGTACAGAAGAAACCATAGCATATATAAAAACAAAAGTAAAAAGAATAGAAAAAATAGGCCATAATAATGAAATTTTTTATGTGTATTCTTCTTCTCAAAAAAGTAAAAAATTATATCCCCATTTTTATGTCTGAATCTAAATTCACGCGCTCAGAAAATGTTGGTTGAATGCATGATAAAAGAAAAAAAAAGTACATTTGGTAGCAATTTGTGAATGATTTTATCATATGTGATCAGAAACATTTTCTTTGAAAACATAATCAACGCATCAAATCAGTACTCAAGAGTCAGAGACACCTCTCTTTTTGTTTATTATTATCAATTATTTATTTATTTTTAGCCGAGAAGAGCCACCACACAAATTCCCTGCTTGAGAAGAAGCAACAACCAGGCAAGATCATGTGGAGTTGTGGGCCCAGCTGCATACAGCCTGCCGAGGTGGCCCGCTAACCGACGACTCGGCCCGTTAAATGCGGCTTTACTCTCGTTCCAGATCCCCTACAGTCAAGAAGATTAGATGCACATCGTTGGTTCGTTAAATTTTCTACTGATTCCAAGTGAACACAAATCTTGAGGAAATCAGACGGTATTCAAAAGGAACTTTTGTGCAATTCTCTGTAGAGGATTTCGTGTTATTGGAGTAAGGCTTTGTGCTATGGATGGTATAAGACTTCCGTGTTACGGTCTCAAAAATCTATCGTATAAATTTTAAATTTCGATCTAATTAAGTAGCTCAGTAAATTGGTTATATAATGAACTTGTTGAATACTAATTTTTATTATTTGTGAAATTTTTTGATCTAAATAGCACACTATAGTAGCGCAATATGGCAATAGCGTTGTTATTTTAACCATTCTGCTATGGTGCAATAAACGCTATTTAAACCTTTAACAACAATAACAACAGCAACAACAATAATAATAAATGAGAAAAATTGAGATTTTTTCAAAGTTTTGTCAAGTAATAACAAAGATTATTTAGAGCGAATGTAAAAAAGTCAGTAGTGATAACATGTGCCGATCACTACTACATGATCGTGTACGTGTGCTGTGATCATTCTTTTATAAAAATAATACGACATGACACACTGATTTAATCATGTATGACACGGCACGACATATAATTAAATATAACCAAAATATTGACATGAGTAACAAATCGTGATCATTCGCATACAGTGATTAATCCTCACAATTTTAGTGATGATATAACACGACACGTAAAATTTGACTTTATTACAACACAGCACAACACGTGATTCAAATTACGACAATACAACATAATACATCACAAATTTAGTCCTTATTAGAAATTCTCTGGACAACTACAACGAGGATGAAATACATTAATCATTATTGCTTATTGTTTACAAAATTTGTTCTCTTTCAAGTCAAATAAAAAACAAACAAGTTTGTCGACAACACAAATTTTGTTAACATTTTTGTCCCAAATTAAAGAAGAATCTGATGAGTATGTCAACACTCAACAGGGAACCTTCGTCATACGCTTGGATTTGACTATGGATATAATAAGATTAGTATTGACTAAGCTTCATAATAATTTAATTATTTGAGACATACGAGGAGAGTGGAAAAAATGGCACGGCGGAGCCGGCTCCGTCACGGAACAGCACGGCACGCGTGTCAGTTATGTGCCGTGATTTGTGTGTCCCGTGCCTGATCATTTGCGTGTTGTGCTCATCTTTCGAAATTTTGGCACGGCACGGTACGTGAAAGATTTAGTCACGGCACGTAGTCACGCGAGTCACGTGTAATTAGGACCATTAAATATTGATTTAGTGGTGAATATTGAATAAACTAACTTAAATTATGATTAAATGGTCACGTGAGTCACGTATGACTACGGCACGTTTAGGCACGGCGTGACTCACGTTGCATGACCATTCACGTGCCGTGACCACCCCTTGATATTTTGGTCACAGCACGGCATAACAGATGAAAAATTAACTTGATCACAGCACGGCACGGCACGTTTTTTCCGCTCTACATACGAGGTAGAATCTTGATAAAAAACATATATGTATTTTTCTTTTTGGTTTCAAGTACCGAGGTGGGGTTAGCGAGATGAGTGATAAGAAATCTAATGGGAAAAAATATTGGTAGTTGAATCTTGAATGTAAAAGTATAAGCAAACCAAATGATTACCTGAATGAAAAATATTTCAAGAATCTGATAAAAATAAAAATAGTAGAGTAGAACTAGGGTGTTCCTAAGTACATCAAGCTCCTTTGTGAACTCAATTCTAAAATCTATCAGATTGGCTTTAAACGATGAATCTAAACCGTTGAAATCCTTATACTTTACGAGTGATGCATCTATATGTGAAAATTTAAAACTTTTAAATTAATTTAGTATAAAGTCAAGTGGTCAAAATTAGATAGTTTATAAATTAATTTTAATGCATTCATTTTTTGAACGCCTTTTGACCACTTTGACTCTATACAAAATTAATTTTAAATTTTAAATTATTTGCATGCAGACGCATCTCTCGTAAGGTAGAAATATTTCAACAGTTTGGATTCATCGTTTGAAGCCAATTCAATAAATTTTAGAGTTGAATTCACAAAGAGGCCTGGTGCACTTAGAAACACTAGTTCTACTCAAAATAGTAATATATAGTTCCCTTTATTACTTCTGTTATCTTGATAAGTCAAATAAGTGATGTGTAAGTCAAACGGGCAAAAATCATAAAATACATATCAAACTACCACAATTTTTTTTTTTTTTGGTTGTTCACGTTATAAATGAAATTTTATTTGGTGATCTCAAAATAATGTAAAATTAGTTCAACAGTTACTAGTACATAATATTTTATTAGAATTGGAGTTATCAATGTCAGACTCACAATCAGGAGCAGAATCAGACTAATTTTAAACTATGGAGGTCATATGAATGACAGTCAATTATATAAAATTTTCATGTTACGAATAAAAGTCAATTCTACAATATTTATAACATTTCACTCTAAACTATATAGAAAATAAAATATAATTATATAAATTTTAAAAATAAATAAGGATCAATTGATCTTTATTATTTATACCTACTTCTGCCCCCTCCTCACAATTGTACATTAGAGCTGCATTCATATCATGCCTGAACCTTATGATTTATATTGCTACAAAAAAATAAGAATAGGAAGGAAAAAGACATATATATATATATATAGAGAGCAAAACTAGGGTGTGATGTGCTCACCAAGAGGGGTTGGTGAGCACATCTCCAAAAGATTATCGGATTGACTTCGAACTACGAATTCAAACTATTGAAATTCATGTACTTCGTGAGTGATGCATGTATATGCAAAAATTTTAAAGTTTTGAATTCATTTAGTACATGGTCAAGTGGCCAAACAATGATGAAAAATGAATACATAAAACAATTTAAAAAATAACTTATAAAATGTTCATTGTTTTGACCGCCTGACCATGTACTAAATGAATGCGAAACTTTAAAATTTTTGCATATACATGCATCACTCACGAAGTACATGAATTTCAACGATTTGGATTCGTAGTTCAAAGTCAATTCGATAGCCTTTTGGAGGTGTGTTCACCAACCCCTCTTGGTGAGCACGTTACACACTAGTTTTGCTCATATATATATATATATATAGAGAGAGAGAGAGAGAGAGAGAGAGAGAGAGTAATGCTATGATGATTTGGGAAGTAAAGAGGGTGTTTTACTTCCCGCTCATATCTCTATTTTCAAAGTTCAAATAGTCGATCCGAACTTCTCAACACAATCTTCATATTGAAATGTGCTTGGAGACCAAATTTGTGTGCTATTAAATTTAATTAAATATAGGGTTTAATTATGCTCACATATTTCATGTTATGTACTTTTAAAGATAATTAATAGCTAAGTTGTTTATAATCTTTAAATCTCTGTTTTTGGTAGATAAATTATTAATTACCATCATTTCTATTATTCCTAAAAAAATTCACCGTGTATCATTATTGTCTATGTAATACTATCTATTTAGGTTAACTAGTACTATTTTCATTGATGGTACAATAATATGTAAATTAAAGATAATTAATAACTAGTACTATTTTCATTAATTGGATTCAAAATTATTTAATGTCTACCATATAGTTAAATATGTAAATTAAACTTGTAATGAAATATTTAGAGCAAAGTGTTTTATTTTTCATGTTTTAGCTTAAAAATCTATTTGATTAACTTTAATAAACGAATTCAAATTGTTGAAACTGATAATACATATCAAGTAATGTGTTTACATGCAAAATATTTTAAAAAAAAATTATTAGTTTATTATGAACTCAAGTGGTCAAAAAATGAATACACTAAAATTACTTATAAACATTTTTTTTACCGCTTGACTTTATACTAAATTAGTTCAAAAAATTTATAGAGATCCATAAATCCAGATTAATTTTGCCTCTTCTAGAATTATAATTTGTAATTAGAGTTAAAATTACAATAATGTTTTTGAATTCTGAATGGTAATCGGAATCATAAGTTAGAGCATTGAAAATTAGAAGTCAAAGCATTGTTTGTTATCAAGTACTCGATTAGTTTATGAGTTTGAATCTGATTCACTATTTTTTTGCCTCTCCCTTGACGAAAATCTTAGATCCGCTACTGGTTTAAGCCATTTGATTTGCATCAAGATTCATACAAATAATTCAAATATGCACTCATTTTAACCGTTTTGTAAATTTGATCGTGGGGTGCGGATTTTGACGTTAATCAGATAGTTTGAACCGGACATCAAACGGATTTTGGTCAGAAACCCTCATCTCCTCCTATTGCAGCAAATGGACTCTGCTATTTTTCTCTAAGAAAAACAGAGTTCTGCTTTTTAGATCCCAACCATTCAAATTCATTGAGATTTGTACATAAAATAGGTTTTTTTATTAAGACACGTGAATGAAAAATTTTGAATAGTTGAAATCGGAAAAGCAGGATCCTGCTTTTCTTAGAAAAAAACAGCAGAGTCAGATCCCTATTGCAGAACTTGCTATAAAATATAAATGAAGCATGTCCTCAACCTTTATTACTCGGAGTTTAACTTTAATCTGTAATTAGTAATTAGTAATTATGGATTAGTTGGGGACATTAAATTTCGCAACAACCCATAAATAAAATAAAATAAAATAAAATAAAATAGCCATACCGTATTTCTCTTTCCCAGGTGCAGATAAGGAAGAGGAACGGACTCCGCTGCTTTTCTAGAAGAAAAGCAGGACCCTCCTCTTTCAAATCCAACAATTCAAAATTCGTTGAGATTTGTGCATGAAACAAGTTTTTTATCGAGATACGTGAATAAAAATTTTGAATCGTTGGATTTGAAGAGGAGGGTCCTCCTTTTCTGCTAGAAAAGCAGCAGAGTCGGACCCTAAGGAAGAGGGGAAAAATGGAGCAGAGAATAAATGATCATCAACATCAAGGGAGAGCCTAACCAAGCTGGCAATGCAGCGTAGGCGCATATATCTTAATATTTTCTTTTTGTCCTCTTGCATTTGAATTCCAACCAGTAGCACTCCTTCATAACGGTTCATTTCTTTTCACAAAAGGGATTATTCCTGCTATTGTGGTAAAAATGTAGCGTGTACCGTGCCGTGATGTGATGTGATTAACACGTCGTGATTTTAATCTTGTACTGTTCTGTGTCGTGATTAAGAGTATCTGCATCTCAGCAACTCAAATGAGTTTCTAAATAACTGTTAATTATTTTTTAGAAATTAAGGTCTCTAAAGTTTCTAACTCTCACCTTTCTGAAATTAATTTTAGAGTTTTTATTAAGTCATGTCAGTAACAAATTAAAAATGAGAAAACATTTGAGTCAATCATTTGATCAGTATGAAATTTATAAACAGTTTCTTAATAAGAAATTTTACTGTATAATTTCTAAATAAGAAACTCTCCTACATCTCTGAAATTAGATTAGAAACTGCCACATCATATTTGAAACTCTAATAGTACAAGAGTTGTAGATGCTCTAAGTAAACAGTCACACGTGCCGTGTTGTACCGTGACCAAAATGTCGAAGGTGGTCACGACACGCGAGTCACGTCGTGCCTAAACGTGCTGTGATGTGCCTAAATGTGTCGTGTCCAAACATAATTGGTTACGTTTAAATATTTTTTTCATAATTTAAATTAGTTTATTTAAGATTCACTATTTAAGTCCTTCCCATGTTTTTACCTTCTTGATTCAAATCCGTAGGCTATTAATTAATTAACAACGGATACCGGTTATATTATTCACAAGAGAGATATGTTTAAAATTTTCAAAGCTTTTAGTATAAAAATTGAATGAAAACAGGTACATATTTGGTTTGAAAATGCAGGATGACATTTTAAGAGGTGACATGTCTTTATTTTATTACCGAAAAAACTAATCTGAGAACTAAAAATGAGATTAGAAAATATTTATGAACTTTTCAGCTGTAAATATATTAAGAGATTGACATGTCAATGATTTGTTGTTATAACTGTCCACCAAGCTACTTTTGTAGATCGGATTTCAGAGATCCATAGACAGTAACTCTGAAATTCGAGATCTAACTGTTCAATTTTTTCTATGCATGTATATTAAAACAGCTGATTTTTCTGTGTATGCATCTCGAAATAATTCAATAGCTAAATTTAAAATTTCAAAATTACTGTTGATATTATTGGATTTCACCATATTTGCAAAGTAGAACTAGGGTGTTCCTAAGCTCACCAAGCCCTTCCGTGAGCTCGACTCTAAAACCTATCGAATTGACTTCAAACGACATTTTCAAACCGTTATATGTTCAATCTATATTAAAATGTGCTTGGAGACCAAATTTTACATTTTTTGAAATTTTTTTACTATTTATTAAGATGGTTTGAAAATCGCTGTTTTTATTAAAATTCTGCACCATTGGAAAACAGCGATTTTCAAACCATCTTAATAAATAGTAAAAAAATTTCAAAAAATGTAAAATTTGGTCTCCAAGCAGATTTTAATATAAATTGAACATCTAACGGTTTAAAAATACCGTTTGAAGTCAATTCGATAGATTTTAGAGTCGAGCTTACGGGAACTTGGTGAGCTTAGGAACACCCTTGTTCTACTCATATTTGAATCCTTGTACATCACATATAGAAGGAAATACGTGACACGCCGTGACGTGACGTGACAAACACGCCGTGATTTGGTCATGTGACGTGACGTGACGTGATTAATGTTTTTTTTTTCACGTGACGTGACTACACGTGACGTGATATGACGTGACATAAATTAGTCACATTGAACTTTTTTTATATTTTAATTTAAATTGTTGAAAATTCAGAAAAAATATATCAAAAAATATGAAAATTATAAAATTTGTAAAATAAGTAAATAATGTTGCAAAAATTAACTAGTAAATAACATTCTAAAAATTGCCAAATTTTTTGGATAAAAGATATTTAAGTCCGTTTGGCTGTTTCTTTTTACAAACAGCCACAAAAGAAAAGTCTGAATATACTATGAATATACTACAGAAACATAGCCTAATAGTGCTTTTAGTGCAAGCCAGCCAAGCAATCCGTGATTATGCGTGTTTATGTGATTACACGTGACAGTACGTGATCACGTGATGTGTTTTATAACGTGACGTGACGTGACGTGATTAGTTTACGTGACGTGACGTGACGTATAATTTTTGTTAAATATAGTCACGTCACGCGAATAGTCACGTCACGCAACACGTGAGTCACGTCACGTAATCGACACACGTGATGTGACGTAACGTAACGTGAACGTGACGTTACGTGACGTGACTGATCACGCCCGTGACAAATTTCCTTGTCTAACATCACATTAAAAATAAAACAAATTACCTTTAAGTCTACCTAACTACTTCAGACCTATAGCTATAGGCTATGTATGTAACCTCGTAAAAAATGTTGCTCAAATTTAAAAAATTTAAAAAACACATGTGATATGACATGAATATACTCATCCCTTTGAATTTTGATTATTACCTTCAGTCAAGTCAACTTTTTAGTTGAACAGAAATCTACCGAAGCCACGTGGTAATAAAATTCAAGCAATCACAGTCACAACGTTATGACTTGGTAGCAAGGAGATAGATTAATATTTGCTGAAAAGTCCTTATATTATTTGAATATTCCACAAGATGTCAGCACTTTGAAAAACTTGCAAAACGAATCCATAGTATGAAAAGTGAAACTTGCAAATCTATCTTTGACAATTTGACACCTTTTGGTTTTAACAAGATTTCCGTATTTAAAGTTTGGTTTCAAGATTGAAGATCAATATATAATTTTTAGTTAAAATTCTTAAATTTTAATATAATAATGTGTAGTGTTTGGTTTGTAAAATAATTAAAGAGTAGGGTTAAAATGTTCTATTAGTTTTGTACCTCATCATGCCCCAACATTATTATTTCTATTTTCAAAGTCTAAATAATCGATCTGAACCGTTCAACATGATTTTCATACTAAAATATGCTTGATAACAAATTTTAGAATTTTTAGAATATTTTTACTAATTGTTTAGAGAGGTACAAAATCACTATTTTATAATTAAGAAAATAGTTCTTTTTCATTTTGTAGAATGAAACTCTTAATTATTGACATTACAAAAAAAAGAGGTTGCTAACAAATAACAATCACTAGGAGAAAATCATCCTGCAGTACTAATGCTATTAAAAGCAATAGAAACTAAATTTAATCAGATAAATCAATTAAAATAAGGTACAAATAATACTATTAAAAGCAAATACATGAAATAGTGTAATGCATTCAATTTCTGTCCTTTTCTTGAGAAAAGCTCTCAACCAACACTATCTACATGGATCTTACAATTTTTCAAGATTTTCTGTTTTTTAAATTGACCATAGATATAATTGTTGTTTGAATAATTGTTCAAGATTTTGATTTTCCAAACATTCAATTCAAGCAATCATAATATGCATTTCATGGATCAGATATTCAGATGGATGGTTATTTTTTACCTACTTAATTTTCTCTTGCAACTAAGTTTTGCAAATCAGTAAAAATCAAGGACTACATTGATCTTCTGGTCATATAAATCTAACTGGGTATCTATCATCTCAAATATTTTATTTCATTGCTACAACTCCCAACATATCTACATGTAGCATTGTAAGATGCAAGTTTTGTAACATGCAACAACGTGGCATACTGGCAAACAATCAAATCTGTCCCAACAGCATGTGCGCAGTCACCGTAATAAGATATCACACAACAATTAAGATTCCCAATTGTAAACGCCTAATTTCAAAAATAAAGGTATTTTCAGTTATTTCAATTCTGTCTCTACCCATTTCCAGGATCACATTTTAACGGTGCTGTTTTTGACATCAACAACATAAAAACAATTTAACTCAAATTCAAACAATTAATATACGACTTGTATGCTATATGAAACTAAAACTTTCATAGATATAGTCATTTTTAGGAATTTGTGTAAGTATTGGAACATTAGAACCTAGGTAAGAAAATGAAAAAGAGAAGGAAAGAAAATAGTTTTCTTTTTCACATTATTTTCTCTAAACTTTTGTCCAAAAACACACAAAAATAACGAAAAGAACACAGATTGCCATTGATCAAATTTGCACTGAAGTGAAAAACCAGTACAACTAATTAACTGATCATCATTAACATTAACATTAGAGATTTAGCTTTAGCTAAAATTAATTGAAACAACATAGAGTACTAGAGTAGAGAAACAAATTAAGATGAAGGATACTGCACTCAGCCATCAACAAAACTATCTCCATCAAACCCCAACGATATGGATCCGAAAACAAGCTTCTTCTGGCCTCCCAAGGAGCTCTTGCAATGTGCGATCGCCCCTTCAATCGCACTTTGCAACTCCTCCATTGAAGAAGCCGTAGACAGAGACACCGGTCCTGGCATCGGCATGTCAGGAAATGCACCTGCGCCGCCTCCGCCAATGCACAAAAGCCCGGAATGACTTGGTGAAGAGCGCATGGATGAAGGACAGCTAGCAGCACACCGCTTCCTTCTCGGGTACTTGAGGTTGCCAGAGAAGGAATTCGACAGGTGATCGAACAAGAGATCTCTCTTGTGATCTTGACTCTTGGCTTCTCTTGCTGTTGCCGGGTCTTTGCGAATGGAGAAGGAGAAGTTTCTCTTCTGTGGTTGGTTTTGGTTGCTCTGTTTCTGAGGTAGAGAAGAGAGCTTCTCGTAAAGAGGCTTCACTTTCTTTACATACTTCTTCAAAACCTCTTTCGGAGAAGGCTTGATTTTACTGCCAGTAGAACTGACCTCCTTTTTGGTGCTGTTGCCACGTGGCAGGAAAACAGAGGAGAAACGGTTGGCGAGGGAGGAGAAACGGTTGGTGGAGCGCTGGGGCTTGGGAGGGAGGGGAAAGGGGAGGGATCGCCGAGGCAGTGCCTCATCGTCATTGACGGAGCTGGGGCGAGAGGAGGAAGGGGCAGAGTCGGAGGGGTGGAGGAGGCTAAGATCGGCGGAGAAAGATGAGGAGGTGCTCCCGTTTGAGTCGCGAGAGGTGGCGGAGGAGTCACCGGAGGCAGAGGAGGTGGAAGCGGAGGAAAGGAGGAGAGAGCGAACCATTGAGATACGGGGGGAGAGGTGAAGAGGGAGGAGCTGACCCTTGTAGAAGAGCTCGTCGGCCGGGCATAGCTGTGCGGCGGAGGGGCGCTTGGAGGTGGGGGAGACCGACACAGTGAACTCGAAATCCGACGAGGAGGAGGAGGATGTCGGAGAGGGACATGTGGTGGTTGTCGTGGATTTGGATTTCTTAGGTCTGTCGGCGGCGCGAGGAGAGGCCACCTCGTCGCCGGAAGTTCCGTCGTCGGTGGAACAGGGCATGGCGGCGGCGGCGGTTTAGGTCGGAGAAGTGTGATGGAATCTCATGATAAGAGAGAGAGAGGTTTTGAAGTGGGAGAAGGAAATAATAGAGAGATGATGATAATGCTTTGGTTTGCTCAAGATTTTAGGGGGCTAGTTTTCTCCTCCTTCTCTGAAATTCTTCAACCGCAGAAATGCAGAATGATTCTTTCTTTGCATGTGAGAGAAGAATTGATATTTTACTCTCATGCAATGCAATGGAATGTAATTGTAGGTGAATTGATGAAGGATGGTAGAACACAACAGGTGGCGGAGTGGAGACTTGAGGAATGGTCACATGACTTGTGAAATTGGAATCAGAGTAGGTCCGATGCCCATCGGACCTACCTTGGTTCGATGGGTGTGATGACCATTAGATCTGCATCAAAATCGTGTGCTTGCATCAAAATCCGTGTAAGTCTGTACCAATTTTCGTAAGCATAGATCTTGATGCTAATCGTACGGTCCTAGAGCTAATTGAACCTAAATATAGGTCCGATGCTCCCATCTCTGTGAAATTAAATGAGAGGTGTACTTTGCTTGATTACTAATAATTAGAGAGGCAATTATTTTGTTCTGGCTTTATGGCAGTGGGCCATGTGGAGCCTGTGTCTATTTTGGTCGGTTATGTATTATGCATCTTTTGTGATTGATTCTGGCAAAATTACAAAAAGTTCCTTTCTATCTTTTTCTTCCACTTTATTTTTTTTTCATGTAATTTGCTAATTTTGTACTTGTTCTAATTTTAATATTAAGCTCACATAGTCACCTTAAAGTCGTCAAAATTTGGGTATAAATTATATTATCTTTGAATTTCTAGCAATTGAAAATAAAAGATCAAAAATAATATCAAGCAAAATTTAATTGTTACAAATATTAGTGTTTGAGTCAGACTCAGACTCAGACTCAGGTTTGCTGGATTTATATATTCATTGTTGACGGGTTGCCATCTCAGTTGTGTCGCTGGTCATTGACTCTACCACTCTGTAAGATCCTTTGTCACCAATATCTTTATACCACATGTATTTTATACAATCAATCCTTCATTTCCAAATTTTTGTTGTTAATGACTTAATGTACAATGATATAATATTTTAGTATGTTATGTTATTTGACTCATTATAAATTTAAAATATATATATACATATTGTTCTATCTAATTTTAAAATGTATCCTTTTTATATTAATTTATAAGGTAAAAGTTTTGTTTCATATAATTTATGCCATCATTTAATTAAGAAAATATTATTCATCAGTTTATAACTATAATAATTAAGTTCAATTGACCTAGATCAAAGTCATTTTTCATAAAAAAAATTTAAGGAAAAGCTCTTATACATGCATTAGAATATTGAAAATGTTCCACCATACTCAGTATAAGAAAAAACTAAAACTTAGCTTTGCTGATTTTTTTTTAAGCAAGACATACGCCTTAGTAGGGGTGAAAACGGAGCAGATAGTGGTAAAACCATATCCATGTCTTTTTTTAATTTTCCGGATACGGATACAGATCGGATATCAGCCAAATATATATACGGATACGGATCAGATCGAATATTTATTAAAATAATATTAAAAATACCAAACTTCATAATATTTATCTAATTTAAATGGTGAATAACAATATTTTTTTCATAATATATATTAAAATATATGATATATATCTACTATTCGGATACGAATAATTGAAACGTAAAACCATATTAGTATTTATATCCACACGGACATTCAGATAACAGATATCCACATCTAATTTTTCGAATACGGATCGAATATTATTCATACTGTTTTCACCCCCTAGCCTTAGCCTTGCTTTCTTTTTCTTTTTCTTTTATGAACTTTAGCCTTGCTGATCTAAGAGGAAAAATACACGAATCCGACTCTGCTGCTTTTCTATAAGAAAAACAGGGTCCTGCTTTTCCAATCCCAACCATTCAAAATTTTTCATTCACGTATCTCGATAAAAAAAATTTCATGTACAAATCTCAACGAATTTGAATGGTTGAGATCAGAAAAACAAAACCTTTCTTTTCTTATAGAAAAGCAACAGAGTCCGTTCCAAAATACACAGGTCGACAAACAAAGGAATTGCAGGTGTTGGATAGAAAAAGCCAACGTATATACGTATGTACCATTCATGCAACAGAAAATCAACCAAATACTCTTTCTGAGGAAAATCAACCAAATACTCTTTTTACTAGTTTTGCGTATTGCAGTTTTTCTTTGGTGCCAACGAATAACATTAAATGCAACGAATCACTGCAACCGGTCTAACTTTGCTTTTATGCTCCCAAGGAGGAGCCCGCAACACGATTTAATACACAGAATGGGTAACAAAAGAATATTTTTCACCAAGGTCAAAGGTTGAATCGCTGATTGAGGAGTGAGGACACATGGAAGGAGACAAACTAAAACCCAGATTTACAGCTCCAACCACGTTGCTTTTAATTAGTTTCATCTTTTCAGGTCTCTATTCCTCTACTTGTCTTTTGCAATCAATCAAAAGCAACAGCTCTCGATCCCAATTTCTCTCTCATTGATCTTCTGTTGCATCTTTTATGCGATGAGCAGTGTAGCGGGTCGTTGCATCTTGGTTCACACAACCATAGTCACAAGATTCGCGAATTATTCATGAATAATTCATTTTTTGGTGATGACAAACCGAACGCCGAATTATTCGGTTGACCGAGTTATTTGCAAATTTTACGAATTATTTACGAATTTTTTCTGAATTTTTCCCATAACTTTTTTTTTCTTTTTTCTTTTTTTTTTGCTACCTCGTAGGACTGAGATCTCTGGTCCGAATAATTCTGAATCATTTTCGAATTATATCCAATTTATTTCCGAATCACGAACTTTTTAGCTCGCGAAACCGAACCCAAATAATTCATTTATCACTATGCACACAATCACACTTTATAAGTTTGCATTTATAAAAGTTTATAGATGGAACTATGGAAGTATTTTAGCAATGAGACAACTATAGCAAATTATTATAAACTGGTCTTATTTTCTGCATATTTTCATCAATTTAAAAATAAACGATTAAATTTATGTTAAATACACTATAAATTATTTTTGTTTGAATATTCATTTATATATGCAAGCTACCAGCATCATAAATTTGATCGTCTATTTTTAATCAACCAAATCAGATTGCAAAAGAAAGCTCAAGACCAGGAAAAACTTACAAACAACCATAAATCTCCTAATATTATTAGTTGTTTTTTTTTTTTACTGACATGTAAGTATGTTGAAGAAAACAAACCCTTATTTAAAATCATTAAAGTACCAAAATTATTAAAAAAAATTGTTCAGATTCATCATATTTCACAAATCATTTTCAAAGAGCATACACAGGGGCGGACCCAGGTGTATCCAGGGGGGCAGCTGCCCCCCCCCCCCCCCTGGATTTTGAGTTTTAGTGGAGATTTATCGGTTCTGACCGACTTTGCCCTCCTGAAATTTGTTTTGCCCCCCTCTGGACGTTTCATTTGTAATTTGGGTTAAATTTAGGGTTAAAATTGAAATAAATTTGTTGAATTTTGATTGGTAATTAGAATTATATGTCAAAGTATCAGAAATTACAAGTCAAAGTATTGGAAAGTATAAGTTAAAACATTATTTTTTATCGAGTACCAAATTGGTTAATGGATTTAAACCCGATTTGATATTTTTTTTGCCTCCCCCGATGAAAATCCTGAATCCTCCCCTAGCATACTGATGGTATTTTTGATGTATTACATTTGGGCACCATTTGCACAGATGGCTGCAGAGAAGATGTCACATGGGATTGATTTGCTAAGGTGTTGAGTAGTGAGTACTGAGGACGAAATTAAGGAGGGGCAAATAGGGAACAAATTAAGGTCGGTAGCAAGAGCTTTTAATATCTTTCGTTGTTAATGTGTCAATGGACCAGTTTTATCAATCAATAGATCGACATTGTACTAGCCAATTATTGGATTAATGATTAGTTACAAACATGAGGGCCTGTTCGGCGCACCAATGGGAACGGGAAAGGGCGTCGGAAATGGAAATTTTTGAACTGTTAGTTAGGGCCTGTTCGGTTGCACAGTGGGAACGGAAATAGGAATAGGAATAGGAAATTTTTGAACTGAATTTTACTATTCATGTGGGAAAAAAAAATTCAGTCTGAGTGAATTTTTTTTTTCTCACGTGAACAGTAATTTCAGGATTACTGCCGAATAGGGCCTTATTGTGCGCGTGGGATAGAAAACACGAAGTTGAACTGAATTTGTTTTTTCCCACGCGAACATGCCCTGATAATTCCCAATAAAAGCACAGTCTTGCATTTTCCCCTAACATCATTAAGCTTTAATCCAGTTTTTTTAAAAAAAATCTAAAATCAACAGTTTTATGTTTTAAAGGAAAAAAGAATAAGAAAAATGACTTATCTTAACTAGAAACAAGAAAAATTGAGTGAGGCTATGATAATATATGATAATATGTATATTACATATTGACTCATGCTATGAATCTATAAGATTATATATCTATTTTTGAAGTTCAAACAGTTAAACATGATCTCTATATGAATATGTACTCGCATCCAAAATTTACAATTTTTTTACTAATTTTTTATTTAGGTAGAATATCACTGTTTTTTCCATGATCGAGAATTTTCAAATTAAGTGATTTTGTGCCAATTTAATAAAATAGTAAAAAATATTCTAAAAACATGTAAAATTTGATCTTGAAGTACATTTTTCATATGAAGAACATGTTGAACAGTTCAGATTGACTGTTTAAATTCGAAAAACATAAATATAATTTTATAGCACGGGACATTACCACATTCTCATTCACAAAAATAATGTTGCATCAGTAGGGTTAAAATGCACTCTTAGGGCCTGTTCGGCTGCACAGTGGGAACGGGAACGGGAACGGGAATAGGAAATTTTTGAACTAGATTTTACTGTTCACGTGGGAAAAAAAAATTCAGTCTGAGTGAATTTTTTTTTTCCCACGTGAACAGTAATTTCCTATTTACTGCCGAACAGGGCCTTAGTTTTGTATCCTAACCATACCCCCACATCTTTGTCTCTGTTCTCAAAGTTAAAACAGTCGATCCGAACTGCTCAACATGATCTCCATATGTGCTTAACAGTCCAAAAACAGTGATTATACCAATCTAAAAAAATACTAAAATTTCTAAAAAAATATAAAATTTGGTCTTTAAGCACATTTTAATATGATATTATATTGAGCGGTTCAAATCGATTATTTGAATTTTGAAAACAGAGATAAAGATATGGGGTATGATTGAGAAATAAAACTAAGGCCCTGTTCGGCTGCAGTGTGGGTTGAGGAATGGGCACAGGAAAGCAAAACTTTTGAACTGATTTTTACTGTTCATATGGGAAAAAAAAAATTCACTCTGAGTAAATTTTATTTTTCCACTTGAACAGTAAAAATTAAGCTGCAGCCGAACAGGCCCTAATGGTGCATTTTAACCCTACTCATGTTGTAGAGTGATAACTTTTTGGAGAATTGGAGATAATGTTTTTTTTTTTGAAGAAAATTGGAGATAATGTTGGAGATAATTTATTTGGTGAATTGGAGCCACCTAACTTTACCTTTTTATTTCGTAGTCTATTTATGAGCTAAATGAGCTGTTGAGAAAGATGTGTTGTAATGTCAAGAGGGCACGCATTTAAGTGGCAAACTACCAAACTATAATTTGTGAAATTAATAATTATACCAATGTTTGTGTGCTGACTTGATGAGATGTTGGCCCATGTTAGATTATTGTTCTGGATATTATTACATAGAGATAGACTAATGTGCTTTCGGTAGCACTTCGGCCGAAGTGCTACCGAAAGCACATTAGTCTATCTCTTATTACATATATATACAGGGTTTTATTCAGAATTTTTGTTATGAGAGTAAAAAAATAACAAATCAGATTTAAATAACTAATTGAGTTTAAATCCATTATCTAATTCTAATTACCAATCTGAATTCAATGAATTTATTCTAATTTGAACTCTAAATTTAACTCAAAATACAAATTAGAATTTCAAAGGATGGCAAAAAAAATTCCAGAGGGAAATAAAATTGATCCGAAACTATAGATCTTCATAAAATTTCAAAATCCAGAAAGACAGTTGCCCCCATAGCTCTTATTAGGTCCACCCCTGCATACCCTCAGTAAAAGCATTGCAAATTCATCCATCCATTGTCAATGAAAAATCCATAAAATGTCAATCCATCTGTGGTTAATTATCTATCAACATGATGGTAAATATGAGATTATGTTCTTTTTAACTATTTAATCACCTCAAAGATATCTACCAATCGGTGACAAATGTCAACCATTAAGGGCCTGTTCGGCCCCAGGGAATGGGCACAGTAATAGACAAATTTGAACTGATTTTTTACTGTTCACGTGGAAGAAAAAAATTCACTTTGGCCTTAAACAACTAAAATACATGCAAGAAAGATAGTGAAAAGGCATTTGGAAGGATTGGTATTGTTTATTGTTATGTCATGATGAGCGCATTGAGATGAGCTTGAAAAATTGGGCATTGAGATTAGCTTAAAAACTTGGACCACAAAGTAACGTCTTCCACTTGATTTATAATCGATTTGTAACATCTTCACTTATCCTATTCCTATCGTTTTATAGTGCATGCTCCATCCGTATCCTATTTACTCTATCAAAGGAATAACATAAAAATAATGCTATAGGCGTCCAAGTCTATTAGAATACCAGTAAAACTGAGAAAAGGCAAACACCAATGAATGTGATAGTGGTGTATCATCCATCTCTATCTTATTTACTCTATTAAAATAATAGGATACATAACAATAAACAATACTCCCTATTAAAATGTGATTGGAGATCAAATTTTACATTTTTTTGAATTTTTTTACTATTTATTAAGATGGTTACAAAATCGTTGTTTTCAGACCATTGAAAGACAACGATTTTGTAACCATCTTAATAAATAGTAAAAAAATTCAAAAAATGTAAAATTTGATCTCCAAGCACATTTTAATATGGTGATCATGTTGAACGGTTCGGTTCAACTGTTTGAATTTTGAAATCGCAAAATTGACCTATAAAAAAAACAGTGTCATGATGTATCACCAAAAAAGATGTAATTGGATCCCTCCTCATATATATATGATGAATGAACAGATAAGATTTACATTAAAAAAATCCTAAATTTTAATTTGGATGAATTGATCTAGACCACTCGTTTTAAATCGGATGGTGGGCACCATTTAATCACAATTTTAATCCAATGATACAAATACTATTAAAAAACTTCAAACTTTTCGGGAAAAATTTTCTTTGGACCTAATATATATTTTTTATCAAAAGTTTCTTCTTTTCATGAGTTCATGTAAAACAATTCATAAAGTGCTGTGTTGTGCTGTGCCCATAAAACTGTGTTCCCTGTCCATGAAAAGAAGGATCATCACGGATCACCAGAACTGGCCCTTAATTGTTCTCTTATACCAGGAATTTTCCCACTGGCAGCACATTGAATTCTTGTCTGAGCAGTCCTTGGGCTCAGAAATCTGTACTGCTTTGGAGTTTGGATTAGAAGTTTACCTTCCTTTCTGAAGTGGGAATTCTGTCGGATGCATTGTTCTGTTTTCTGAAATCATATTGTGATTAAAAAGAATATGCATTAAATCATCAACACTATGAGTTGACAGCAGCAGTACCAGTAAATGGCGCACTATGATTAGAGGTTAGGGCTGTAAACGGATAATCCGCTCCAAATCTGCTTATTATCCAAATCCGGATTTAAACGGATACGGATACGGATATTTTTTGCATAGGAAAATTTGATACGGATATGGGTACGGATAATTCTTTGAAAGTATAAACGGAGCGGATATCCGCACTATCCGGATCCGAAATTTCAACTTCTCCGCTTCGTTGTAACTTGACTTTCAGCGGTTAATATTCCCTAACTCCTCTCCATTCCATATCTTCTCCATTTCTTTACTTTTTTGTAATTTACTTTTGTTTTTCTTAATTGTTTTTAATTTTTTTAATTTAGTATTTGTACTTCAAGTTCATATGACTCAATTATCCAACAATTATTCGTTTCGTAACCGTATTCGAATCCGTATCCGTGGATTATCCGCTCCGTATTCATATCTGTTTAAGACGGATTTGGTTTTGAATTTTGATATCCGTTTACTATCCGTATCCGCAAATTGAAAAACGGATACAGATTTGATATTAGCATTATCCGCTCCGAATCCGCTCCGTTTACACCCCTACTAGAGGTGGTCCTAGAGGTTTGCTGGATAAGACATAAAACACATATAAGTTTAAAAAAACAATAGGACTAAAAAATGCACAGTATATTCACAAGTATGCACAGAAAAATGATATGTTGACTAAACAATGGACAGTTTCTTTGTTGCTGCTTCCTATGCAAAGGGTTTAAAAAACTTGCTGACAGAAAAAATTCCTTCATAACCTAGGAAAAATGTTACAATATACAATAACACCAGGAAAAAAAAAACAAAAAATGCTAAGGTATTAAATAAAACCAAAGGGACTGCAAACTCCCTATTTCCAAACTACTTTACTCATCCTCCTTTGAGGTTTCATACTTTCATACCAGTTCATCAAGAAGAGGATCCCCAGTAGCCATAAGCCGGACCAACTTCACAAAATCGACCTCATTTTGCACCTTCATAGGAAACACTGCTGGTGCTTGAGCAGTGTAAATACTTGAAAAGGTATCGTTAGGTGATAGGCTCGTCTTATAAACAGTTTTGGCCAATGCATCGGAATCAAAATTTTGGGGTGAATCCATTGAAAGGAAAAACATCGGTATGGCAATCTTCTGATGGATATCTAAATCGCCTACATATCCGACCAAATCAGTAAAATCACCTACAAACCGGCCTGGTATGTAGAATAACTCGCTGGTACAAAAGGCGATTTTGTCTTCATCCCCCATGGATTCCTTGTAACTGGTCTGGAAATGTACTGGGAAATTGCTAACGACCCGTGTTACCATTTCTCCTTGCTTTAAGAACCATTCGTCTGAGTTCCCGAGTTTTGGTTTTGTAAACCATGAGTCTTTTATCTGCAGAAACAATGCAACAGTTTGTCAAAAAAAAAAATACTTATTCACTGTTCAGGTTGATCAGATGCTATTGTGTTTGTCATACACAAATAGGACCATTAAACAAATGATTACACTGCGACTTAGTGACACCAACGATGCCCCAAAATAATATTTTTGTATTTATTAATAGACATTGTCACATCTAATTTTTTTTTTTTGAATAATATTAATTAATTGAGGCAATAAAATTAGTTTGACTTGTGATTTAATTTGTTGCCTTGGCATACTTCTTATTGTTAGTTTGTTACTAAATACGGCAATGCAATCATGCCTCCTATAGCAGAGCTTCTATAGCAAAATTTACCTTGTCAGTAATCCAAAGCTTTGTTTTGTCAGCTAGAAGGAGATTCCAATAGTTGATAATCATATTATCTTGAAGGAACATAAATCCTTCAGCTCCACCGTACCGCTCAAATACCTTAGGCAAGTACCTGCAATAGTTATGACAACAGATGTTCAAACAGATGACAAAAAATAATTTTGGAGTGAATTTACAAAAAGCTGTCCCTAAAAACACACATTTGATTTCTTCCCTAAATATTGTCATTGAGATTTTGCAAACAGGGAACAAAAACAATGTGTACCACTGTCTGATGACCATAATAGGATATTATGTAATTCACACAAGAACATTGATAGTAGATACTCACTTGTATGCATGACCTAGCGAGCACTGCTCCACAGCAAGATCCCAGTTACCCTGTTCAGCCAAAATAATCACCGTCTTAAATATTCTACCATAAAGCAACCTCCACTCAAGTGCTGTCCGGTCGACAGGTCCACTCAAGTGCATCACCAAAACGACATTGCCGAAATGCTTCCTCCACCGAATCAAATTTCCAATTTCGAAATTCACTGTGCCTGTCTCTTCCACCCCGAGATGAACCGAGGGGAGTTTTTTCGGCACAAAATCCTTCTTGTCTCCATGGCCGATCGCAGCTCTAGCCCGGTCGAGTTCTAATGTCATTAATCTCGGCTGTTGATACCCGGTTGCGAGCAAATCCTGCAACCAAGCAGCAGTCAACTTGACGTCCTCTTCAGACCAAAACCCTTCCTCAGCCATTGCATAACTCAAGTGAAGAATTCTCTCGAACAAAGTGTGCTTGTTTGATCTCCAAGAAATGAGGAACTTGATCAAACGGTTGACGTTTACATGGAGGTCTTTCTCTTCAGAGAAGTGGTAGGCCTCGGCCTTATCCATGCGGTAGATGGTTGGAGGGTAGAAGGCCACAAATCCGCCGATCTCCCATAGGATCCTCTGTGCCCAGTACCCTCTGATCACGTCTGAGGCCATTGAGCTGATGGAGACTGGCAGCATCAGGCCCCAGAAAGCTTGTGTGTGGAAAAGTGTGTTGAAGGAGTTCACTGGGCCCATCATGCCTTGAGGTAGTGCCACCTTGGGAGCATCCTCGTCAAATCTATGGTAATACGGATTTAGTCAGATGCATCCAATTGTTATCAACAAATTTAATTTCTAGACATAGTAAATAGCACCCAATTATTTAATATTACCACACAAAGATTACAGCAAGCATAATCCAGTATCTAAAAAGCATAGTACGGTAGAATATCCTATTTGAGAACTCTTTTTGGTCCATCGGACTACTTACAGAAACAACATTCATATTTTGATATAACAATGCAAAATACATCCATTTAGAGTTACAGGATAGGATTAAATTATTACCTGATGTCAAAAGCCTCGAGTCCAGATGACTTGCGGGTATAATAGAACACTGCATCCACATCCGGTAACCCGTTAGATAGACCCTGCTGGATGAACTGCTGACCACCAAACACCTCAGTGTAGAATTCCTCATGTGCTACATCACCAACCTTGTCAAGGGGGAGCCCACGAGGCCAGACTGACCGCTGCCCAAAATGTATGTATGGGTTTACAACTGTTCGATTTGGGTCAGCATGGCTGTACTGGAGAAGTACTGGATGTTTCTGCTCTACAAGATTTGTGTCGAAGTGCCTGAGTTCAATAGATATATCTATTATTACATTATCCAAAAATAGTTGGAGACTGGCACTAGTGAATAAATTACAGATATACCAGTTGGGTGCCCAAAATTAGAATTTACCTTGAGCTGTTTTATTCAGTTTTTGGTTATGTGGGCTTTGTTGAGTTCTTCAAATATGGAGTGCATTTGCTAAAATTCATGTTATTTGTTCACCAATTCTGAATTCCATGCCGACAGAAGCTCAAGAAATATGTATGTATGTTTCGTACCTAAATCTGGTATTTTAATGTTAGCTAGAAGGGTAAACTAATCTTAGTGTATATGCGGAATGTGAAAAGAGATGTGAAGTCACTAGCAGTAGAGAAGGTATTGCTGCCACAGTTTGATCTGAAATTAAACAGCTACTCCACAAAACTGTCTACTGTAATATAAACATACCAGAACTCCATGTCATATCTACTAGCTTTAGGATCTATTTTCCAAGGAATACCAATTAATCAAAATTAATCTCTATGATTAAGGCTACAATCCTGATCCCTGAAGGAGTTCCTTACCTCCGAGATACCAAAACTATTATCATTATTGATTAAAATTATACAGTTATCCAAAAGAAAAATGCACCAAAACAACCATTCAATACCTGCTAAGATCACTTCCTAGCACTTCAGCACGATCATCAGCATCAAAAATAATTTTCGCACCATGCTGAATCGCAAAGAGATAACCAATCGTCTTTCGCACATATGATGAATAAGGCAGGAAATCCACTGATTTAAACCCAAGCTGTGCTTGCTGCTCCAGGGACAGATAGATCGCGCCTTTAAGCGACCAATCGGCCGGTGTCACTGAATTCCCCACAGCCAGCAACTGCCACCCCTTGATCCGTGCCAAAGCTCTTAAAGAATCACTAGGAGCTGAGGAAACCGATACCACGATCCATTTCTCTGATTTGAAAGAGGAGTATCGCACTGACGGGCCGAGAGGTCGCACTGGAGCAATGTTAGACCAAGAGACTTGAGGGTATTGTATCTTATAAGCAGCTGATTTGTCTGAGTTGGATTTCTCAAAGCACAGCAATGCGGCCGAGTCACCAGCGTTTCTGAGAAAGAACAATGCGGCAACAGTAGCTATGACAAAAAACACTGCTAGGATCTTGTAAGAGTTCTCTGATGCCCATATGGAGAAATCGAGCTTCTTTGAGAAATTACGGGCTGATCGAGGCGGGGTATTGAGAGGAGAGGTCGGCACTGTCTTCGCCACCACCCGGTCTTGGACCATCATTGTCAAGCAATCAGAAGAAGAATTGGATTGAACGGGGTTGGAATTATTGAAATAAATCGAGAATTGAAGAGCGAGATGCTGATTTGGGATGGTGGTTTTGGTTGGAGATCTGGAATTAGAGTGGTGGTTGGTGGTGGGTAGCACCGACAGGGAAGGCAAGCTCTCGCTTTCTTATAGTTCAAGGTTCTCTTTCAGAGAAGGTCGTGTGACAGCATGTGTGTGTGTGTGTGTGTGATTGTGTGTATTGTGATTTACTCTACTGAAAGGAGCTAGCTGCTTGTGAGGAATTGGAGAAAAGGGGATCTATGGCGGTAAGAGGAATATTGTTACATAATAAAAAAATGATTTCTGCGTTTCTTACGAGAGGAAATGGTTGGTAGAGACGAGATGGTGGGTCAATGGAGCTAGTACTAGAACTCAAGATCAGGAATTCATATCCTCTGCATTAACTCAAAAGAGAATATTTTGAGTTAATGAATCTCGACTGTCCGATCTGTTTCAAGATTCGTGCGAACTAGATCTGCACTAATATTAAAGGGCCCCTATGTTATAGACACGAGCCCGGATTGGCTCTGTTTAAAATCAGACGGTTGAAATTCATTAACTCAAAAAATTCCCTTTTGAGTTAATGCAGAGGATTCGGATCCCAAGATCAGAGCGTAGTTGACTGAAAACACAAACCAAAAGGGCAAAAAAAAATGAGAATTCAATTTCTTCTTCCTTTTCGGACGGAAAATATACAACTTGCTTCGGATCTGGATGCTCTCCAATTGTGGCAATGGCACCGTTGGACTGCTGAACAGTTCCAGGCGAATCTGATTCGTCCATTTCACATCTGATGTTCGGTGTACCTATTTCACAAGTATCACTGTACCTATTTCACATCTGATAGGAGTGGCAACGAGCTGGCTTGGTCCGAGCTAGACCCTAGCTCAGCTTGTAAATTCTGGACCGAGCTACAGCTGAGTGAGCTGAACCTAGAGTATCCGAGCTAAAATCTCAGCTTGAAATCGTGACAAGCCAGCCCGAGCTAGCTCGCGAGCTGACGAGCTAGCTCGCTGGGTTGGCTGGATCTTGTTTTAAGAAGAAAATAAATTGTACAAAATTTTTGGATCGAGCTGAACTGAGCTGGACCGAGCTAGACAGTATAAAATGCACACAAAATCATACAAATTCACAAATTGATGCCTAGCTGAACTAACTCGCGAGCTGGCGAACAAGTTAGGCCCCAGCTTGAACTCGTTAATTATGGACCGAGCTAGTGGCGAGTTGGCTTGTTAACAGCTCGGTCCAGTAACGAACAAACTGTCAGCGAGCTAGTCAGATGCGAGTCACGATTGAGCCACGAGTTAAAGCTTTTTTGCCACCCCTACTAATCGATGGCAGATGAGAATAAATAGAAATTCCAAATAATGTTTTATAAGCACAGTACATGTATGCATATACAATTAAATCAGACTTGATAAAAATACACCGTAAAAATTGTAATGTTGGGTGTTAATTAATTATCATCTCTATTAATACTAGGGAAACCTTTCTAATTTATAATCCCATCTCATGAATGCATAAAAAAATCAAGAATCTAAACACGTGCCTGAAATATTATTAAATATATGAACGCATTTTGAAACTGTTTTACAGAAAATAATAGTATTATTTATCTTACAAGATGTTGCGTGAAATAAGAACGCATGCATTTAATAGTGTTATAAAACACATGCATCGAGCTTATGTTTCTGAATACATGTGATGAAATTTCAAATGTGATCTTATTATTTTTCTGAAATTTTTATTTATATCATAAACAAAAAAAAAATAAACCAAAACACTTTATTTCTGCGGAATTCCAAATCTACCCAAGCTGTCAAACGTCTCTGCAGTCTCAAAGATTGGAGGTCATCCAATGCCCCTGCGGCCCCAGTCTAGTGAAGCCAACCAACGGCTTAGCGGCCCTATTTTTTTTTCTTAACATAAATTTTATATAGTTGTTTGTTTTTTTATTTGTTTGTCGAGGACAGTGGGCAACAGGGGCATTGGGCAGCCCAGTCTTTGGGGCCGCAAAGGCATAGAGCGACCTGAATATATTTCGAATTCTTTCAGAAATAGAGTGTTTTGGTTTATTTTTTTATTATTATTATGGTATGAATAAAAATTTCGGATTATTTTTCTAAGTAAAATGTCACTTAAATCTTTTTAATGTTTAATTGCTTTATGTAACTTTCCGTTGCACTTGTACATGACAAATAAAATTAAGTAGACTCCATATTGAGCATTTTTTTATAGTAAATAGCGGATAACGACACTATTACTTGATACTCCGAAATTTTTATTTATATCCAAAGTTAATTACAAATTAATAAATATACCCAACATTAGTGGGAATTTATAAAAATATCCATACCGGTTAGAAAATAGCCGGTACTTTATTTTTTTAGAGAGACACTATGAATAGCAAGATGCTGAAATCTAACACTAAAAATTCGATTTTTTTTTAATATTTGTTAGATTACTTTTTTATATATATATAATTAGCATATTTATACTAAAATACGCTAAATTACTTGAAATTATGTTAAATTACGCTGAATTACACTAAATTACGCTAAATACGCTAAATTATGTTAAATTATGCTAAATACGGTAAATTACACTAAATTAGGCCGATTTGTAATTAACTTTCGATATTAATAAAATTTTTGGCTTGATGCTACCAGTTTACACAATATATAATTATTTTAACTGTTATTTCGTATATTTTATAGTCCAAATATTCATATAAAGACAACAAAAATTAGAAAAAAAAGAAGTATAATGATAATTTTTTTTTTTTTACAATCATGACAGCCGATTCAATGAATGTCAAATAATAAATCATATTTTCTATGTTTTAAATGTATTGTGTGCATATTTTTAGTTTAATTTAAAAATCATTCATTGTCCATAGCAATACAAAAATAGAAACAGGCAAAATATTCTAAAATTACACTAAACCAATGTAGATTAATTAAATCACAGACAAATGTATAATAATAAAGTTAATTGTCTATGCATTAGTTTTGAATTACACCATAATATCGGGTATAAGAACATCTCCATTCTAGCAAATGCTTAGCAATTAATTTGAGCCACGTCACTAAGTTTAGCAATTAAAGAGATTCATAATTTTTAAATCACTCCATTCCAGAAATTTAATTAGAGTTGCAATTGATGCCACGTCAGCCAATTTAGAAAGCCTAAATCACTCTATCTCAGAAATTTTAACCAATCAATTAACCAGCGTGTCATTAAGAAAACATTTTTTTAAAACAAATTTGCTAATTTAGAAACTGTGGTACATCCCAGCAATTATATTAGCAATTAAGAGCATCCACATCCCTGAAACTCTTAGAGTTTCTAATCTGATGTGGCAGTTGCTAAACCAGTTTCAGGGATGTAGATGAATTTCTTATTTAGCAACTTTGCTCAATAATTTCTTCATAAGAAATCGTTTATAAACTGTGACGTGGCGAAATGATTCGCTGAGAATCATTTCTCTTGCAAATATATCTTAATAAGAAATTTTATAAGCTGTGACGTGGCAATTAGAAAACTCTAATTTTAGTTTTAGGGATGTGGAGGCTTAAAAATTAAGAGAGGTTTAATTTCTAAAAAACAGTTAACAGTTATTTAGAAACTCTAATAATTTCAGGGATGTAGATGCTCTAACACATCAGATTAGCAATTTAAAAGCATTCACCTAGATGCTCTAATAATAATAATTTTAATGTAGGTGAAGAAAGTTCTCTTGTGTTTGTTTATTTAATATACATCGAATTTTTTTAATGATGAATTAAAAAATAGGCGGTTCTAATAAAACAATTGAATTAATTTCTTAAACGATAGTAAAATATAACAAAAATTAAGTATTAAATCTCATGTAGTGTTTTTTTCTTCTAAAATTGGACCGTTATACCACTTACATTATTAGCCCTTGTTGTACACGGTGCTAAGTAACTACAAAAAAAATTTGATAAATCTTTTATCGTCCTAAAACACTATTTTGTTGTTCTATAACAATTGTTACGGACATTAATTTCTTAAAGATTGCATATGACTTAGTTCTTAACAAAAATCATACTTATTCAAATCTCAATTCTTATATTATGCACATAGATGTCCTGATCTGCCAATGACTTTGATTAAAATATGAAATTTCGGATTGAATATCAGCCCTCTGATCAAATATTATGATTATGCACATATTTTTTATGTTTTTTGGGTGTAGAAGTCTAAATTTATTTAGACACATACTGGTTACACATACTCTTCACATGCAAATTGTGTCATTTTTCTGATTGGTCATGATTTCTTTCTATTTTTTAAATATCATTTAAAAAATATTGATATGATTGCTAATTGATTGGTCATGTCTTTATTTATTTTTATTTATTTCATTTAAGGATTGTTATTTGTAATTTAACATGATATTTTGTTTGAGATTTTTTTATGAAAATATGTCAAAAGATAAAAAAAATATGTCATTTAAAAAATACTATTTATGCGTAGTTGTCATTTAATATGTCATTTAGTCTAAATTTTTTATGAAAATATGTCATTTTGTATGAATTTCTTTTTTGTTCTCTTATAATATGTTTCCATTGTAACACACGTGCACAATACTAGTAATTTAAGTAGTGATGTAGTTCTATTTTAGAACTACAATTATCCAGGTCTTTAATTTTTTCTTTGTGCCACATGGATTATGGACTGTACGATTCTCAGAGGCCGGGGTTTTAATATCGGCATTGCACGAATCTCAAAGCAATCAAATTGAGGGCGTATTGCAATTTGTTGTGCAACATATGAATTATAATTCCATTATCCCCGTAGAAATTACACCTCTAATTTGAGGCACCTAAAGTTTTGAATTTTTTGTTCTTATTATTTAAAAAAATTCAAAATTTAGAGTTGACATATTTAAAAATCTAAGGCGATAGCAGAAATACAGATGTAGACTGCACACTAAGGGTATGTTCGGTTGGAATGAGAATAGACTATTATTAAGGTTACGCTATTCGGTGTTTGATTGAGTTAGAATAACTATAATAGTGAATCCAAACTTTTTGTCTTATTAGAATAGACTATTCCTGAAAATTTTGAGATTTGGCTATTCTAATAAGACAAACAATAACTATTCTTAATGAGGAGGGTTCAAATGCCTTCATTTTTTGTGCTTCCATTATGCCTCCATTTTTATAAACTTTAATAACTCAAAATTTAAAATTTAAAAGTCAAAATAAAACCATTGGATATGATCTACATCATTTTATCTATGTGCTCATAAAAAATTATCACATTTTGATTTTGCTTTTATGTGAATCAACAAGTTGAAAAATTAACATCTATAAATTATCCACATTAGTACGTTTTTTACAAGCTCTTGATGACAACCAAAACAAAATTGAAATGTCATATTTTTTTACATGTATATAGATAAAATGATGTAGATCATATCCAACGGTTTTATTTTGACTCTTAACTTTTAAATTTTGAGTTATTAAAGTTTTTTAAAATGGAGGCATAGTGGAGGCATGAAAAATAGAGACATTTGAACCCTTCTCATTCTTAATTTAGTTATTCTAGCTATTATTATTTTACAACCAAACCTACCCTTAAAAAAGAAGGGTACATAGACAGACTAAATTATGCATCGCTAGCATATGAATATTTTTAAAAATATGCCTAACTTTTAAATTTTGAATTTGATTTAAACAGTAAGAATAAAATATGAACAATTGCACCTCCAGCTTCAGTTACCTAAAATTAGGAACTTACTTGCAAACAACCAAGCATCTTACTTGCACGCAATATAACACATGCAAAGCAAAGCATTGTTGTCCAAATTAGGAACTTAGTTGTAGCGCTATTTAAAAGTAAATGTGAATTCCTTATTTGGGTGTTTTTCTCTCTTGCTAAATATTCACCTGGTTGTACGAACAGGAGAAGATAAATTTCTAGCAAAATACATAATATATAATATAATGTTGTGAATGATTAACGAGAAATGAGGAACACATTAATTTAAACAAAAACAATAGTTCAAGCTGAAATCATTCTCAAATTTAAAACACTGGCGGACGGAAGGTGCTCTCCAGTTCCGATTTCAAAGGAGAGGAAACGAACCGTTCCCCTTGTCGCATCGATAAAGAGAGTCCAAATTTTCTGACGTAACTCAAATTTTCAGTTTCAATCCAGACCGTTTGATCAGAATCCGACCAATCCGATCCGAAGTAGAATGCACGAGATATTCGGGTCAAAGCAGATCGGACGGTCCTGATTTAAACACAAAATTTGAGTTACTTTAGGTGATATGAATTCAGATAAGGATGCTTTGCCTCGCTTCTCGTCTTCACTCCCAGTTCTACGCAGGCCTATCCTCTGTAGTGCCGTATGGATGGGATCCATTACTTTACGGTCCAGATTAACTCAAAACGGTGTCCATTCGGAGATAACGCAGGGGCCAGTATTATTTTTGCTTAGAGATTCGTGCAAAGTTAAGATAACGGTCTGGATCCAATTACTCCACAGAACAGTACAGAATAGTACTCAGAGGATACGATTCCCAGTCCGACTGCCCCGGGACCCCGTGAGTCCGTATCCTCTGAGATATCTCAACTTTTGCGTGACCGACGTGTCGGGTGCCTATTTGGGGATAGCGCGGGGGCCAGTATTATTTGTGCTTCGAGATGCGTGTAGAACTTATTTGAATGGTTGTGATTTTTCATAAAGTCACGCAAAGTTTGAGATATCTCAGAGGATGCGAATTTTGACACCGTCCCCGCACATGCAATTATGACAACTGACACGCATCATCCTCTCGAGAACGGAGTAGGTCCGATGCCCATCGGACATTCTTTTAGGTTCAACGAGCATTATTACCGTCCGATCTAATTTAAGATTTATCCGCACGATAATTGAAACATAACACACGAAATATAAAGCGTTTCGCACGAATCTTAAATCATATTGACGGTGATTAAAACCCATCGAACCAAATAGGTCCGATGCCCGTCGGACCTACTCTCAAGTCGTGTCTTTGCCTCCTCTGATAAAATGGTCCTCTCAAAATCAAGAGCTCTTCCTCCGATGATCACATCAGTCTCATTTATGATTCCTCTCACTACATTGCCAATTCTGGCGCTTTAATGTCGATCAGAAAGCGTGAAACTTGAAGAAACACCAGTGGAGAATACAGATGGCGAAGAAGGTGTTAGACTCGGGATGGCTGGCGGCGCGGTCAACGGAGGTGTCGCTCACCGGTGTGCAGCTGACCACCACTCACCCTCCGTCGGGATCCACCGCCCCTTGGATGGAGGCCTCTGTACCTGGCACGTAAGCATCTAGTCCCAGTTTGTCTTTTTCCTCATTTGGAATTTCGAGTCTGTGAAGTTTCAGTAATAGTTTTCCATCAGGTGTCCCTATTTAGAAATTCGGCTTCAGTGTATATGCTTGAAACATGAACCTATATTCTCTACTTTATAAAGCTCTAGATCAATCACAATCCATGATGTATTTTGAACTGGATGTCCTGGAATAGCATCCAATTAGGGGAGCAAGTTTCCAGAAGTGTACCATACTAACATCTGGTGTGCTGTTTGCAGGCTCAGATAGTTTCTCAATTTTTATTTGTAATTGATCAATGCTGATAATTAGATAGAACTGATTGTCCGTGAGAATGTCTTCTTATTGCTTTTGAAATCCAGTGTTTTGGGAACCCTTGTGAAGAACAAACTTGTTCCTGATCCTTTCTACGGGCTAAACAATGAAGCAATAATTGACATTGCGGATTCTGGGAGGGATTACTACACATTTTGGTTCTTCACAACCTTTGAATATGCACTGGTATGGCACATTGTACAATATACCTTGTTTTAATTGTTATGTGATTATACAACAAGCTGTGCAGTATCAGGCGGTACTCGCACGTTCTACCGAGTGAATTTACTTCTCTATGTTATGCAATTGGATGAATAAATAACCCTAAATTTCGCAATGGAGGCTTAAGTTTCTGTTTAAACCCACAATAAAATACTAACAAATATCAGTTATGCTATTTGGCCACCATCCTTAGGTAATTTTGTTTGGTTTTCTGTAATGTTTATTGTCATCTGTTATATACTTTCCAGTCGGCGAACCAGCATGTGGATCTCAACTTCCGTGCAATTAATTATTCAGCTGATGTATATTTGAACGGGCACAAACAGTCACTCCCCAAAGGGATGTTTCGCAGACACACGCTTGATATTACTGATATTCTCAATCCTAGTGGGAAAAATCTCCTTGCAGTCTTAGTTTATCCTCCTGATCATCCTGGTACAATCCCGGAAGAAGGAGGCCAGGGTGGTGATCACGAGGTCGGTTCTGTTTTCTCCTTCTGTATATTGGTTTTTTTATCGAGGCTGAGGGTTGTAAGTTAGAGTAATCTATATTGTTAATGATGGTTTTATTTGGTCAATGTCAGATAGGAAAAGATGTTGCTACTCAGTATGTTGAAGGATGGGATTGGATGTGCCCAATTAGGTAAGATTTACCACCATCATGATACTTTATGCTTCCATGTATATTTGGAACTTAAATTGAGGTATTGTTCCATGAAATTAATTAGTTTTATGCAAGTCTCTGAGTGGTTTGAAGGGATAATGGTTTTGTTCTTACTTCCTAGTGATGTTGTGCTTCATTTAATCAGACGAGTTGTTATATTAACCCAATTTCTTTCTTTACAGGGATAGGAATACTGGAATCTGGGATGAAGTTTCCATTACTGTAACTGGGGTGAGCATTGTAGATATAATTTTTCACTGTGAACGTAATTCTTCTAATGTAATACATCCGTTTGTTTACTTTTCCTTTTGACTTCCTATTTTGGTGGGCACAGCCAGTGAAGATAATTGATCCCCACCTGGTATCGAGTTTCTTTGATGACTTCAAAAGGTCGTACCTACATACAACAGTTGAATTGCAAAACAAGAGCTCATGGGTGGCAGAGTGCACAGTCACACTACAGGTCACAACTGAACTGGAGGGGAACATCTGCTTAGTTGAGCACCTTCAGAATAGTGTGTTAACTATTCCTGCAAAATCAGATATTGAGTATACTCTTCCTCCTGTAAGTATGATTATTTATAAACAGTTTCTAAATATAAGATTCCGCCAGTGCAGTAAAAACTTCAGCTAGTACATTTGGTAGCCCTGATTGATATGGTAGTGCTATAATATCAATCATTTGTTAGTGCTTAAATGGGACTTTGTTGGTAAATTGTACTGATAACCTCAATCTAATATCATTTGGGGAAGAAAATCTTTGTGAATACAAAACGAGTCTGGAGTACCAGTAAGGAAGGTGAAGTTCATAAAAAGTGCCTTGTAGCAGTTCAGGTCAGGTACCATTCATTGCATACTGGTTTCCTACTGTATTGAACTTGGTACCTCTGTACTGTACAGATTATAAAGAGATTCCTTCACAAGCTAATGTTAACTATTAATATTAGTTTTGGAAATTTGAAGTCAGTTTTTATGACACTTTTACTCATTTATTTAGTAATTTCCGTTTATATTGTTGCTCATAGCTCTTCTTCTACAAACCGAATCTGTGGTGGCCAAATGGGATGGGAAAACAGTCCCTATACAATGTCGAAATAAGTGTTGATGTAAAGGGATTTGGCGAGTCTGATTCATGGAGCCATTACTTTGGATTCCGTAAAATTGAGAGTACAATTGATAGTACCACTGGTGGAAGGTTTGTTATTTACTTTCTTCTTGCAGTGGAACTTACCCATACTATGATTAACTAGCCAACAAAAAATAAAGTTATACCCAAAAAAATTAAATGTATGTCATTTTCCTTGTGTATAGGTTGTTCAAAGTGAATGGACAGCCTGTATTCATTCGAGGAGGAAACTGGATATTATCCGATGGGTTGTTGCGACTTACAAAAAAGCGGTACATGACTGACATCAAGTTTCATGCTGATATGAATTTCAACATGTTACGATGCTGGGGTGGCGGTTTAGCAGAGAGGCCTGACTTCTACCATTATTGCGATCTCTATGGCTTGTTGGTAAGTTGCAAAACATTAAAATGTTTATGCTTTTGTACTGTTAGTTTCTTGAAGAAAATCAATTCCATGCAGGTATGGCAAGAGTTCTGGATAACTGGAGATGTGGATGGTCGGGGCATTCCAGTCTCAAATCCTGATGGTCCATTAGACCATGATTTGTTCCTTTTATGTGCAAGAGACACCATTAAATTGCTCAGAAACCATGCCAGCCTGGCACTCTGGGTTGGTGGAAACGAGCAGGTCCCTCCATATGATATAAACACTGCACTGAAGAGTTACCTAAAACTGCATCCTCTTTTTACAAGCGAAAATACAACTGACTCAACTGATCCGAGTAAGTACATGGATGGGACCCGCGCCTATGTCCAAGGATCAATGTGGGATGGGTTTGCGGATGGAAAGGGGGATTTCACAGATGGGCCTTACGAAATCCAAAATCCGGAAGATTTTTTCAAGGATACTTTCTACGAGTATGGTTTTAATCCTGAGGTGGGTAATGTTGGTATGCCGGTTGCTGCTACAATTAAGGCTACAATGCCGCCTGAGGGATGGTCAATACCAATTTTCAAAAAGAAGTATAACGGTTACGTTGAAGAGATACCAAACCCGATATGGGAATACCACAAGTACATTCCTTATTCAAAGCCTGGTAAGGTGCATGACCAGATTTTGATGTATGGCTATCCGAAGAATCTTGATGACTTTTGTGAGAAGGTAAGTTAATACTAAAAATTCCATAAACCTATAAAAGGAAAAAAAAAAGTCACACTCTAATAGATACACCATACCCATTTATCAATGTCATAGGACAACAAGTGTGCTGAGCTAAAAGTACCAGTCTTACTAAATTTTTAATGCAATCTCACTGATGTTTGCTCTCAACACCTTTTATTGAGACCTGTAAAGGTAGAAATGGAGCGTGCTTTCTTTCACTAAACTCTTATTTTGTAGGCACAACTCGTAAATTATATACAGTATAGAGCTCTTCTTGAGGGATGGACCTCTCGAATGTGGACCAAGTACACGGGTGTGCTAATTTGGAAGACCCAAAACCCATGGACTGGACTCCGAGGCCAGTTCTATGACCACCTTCATGATCAAACAGCTGGTTTCTATGGCTGCCGTTGTGCGGCCGAACCTGTTCATGTACAACTTAATCTGGCAACTTACTTCATAGAGGTACTTGTTCATGGAAACTAGAAAATCGGTCGATCAGGAAATAATGAATATGTTTACAGAAAACTGTCTTTGTAGGTTGTGAATACAACTGCTGATGAACTCTCGGACATGGCAGTTGAAATTTCGGTGTGGGACATGGATGGTGCATGTCCCTATTACAAGGTTACAGAGAAAATGTCGGTCCCACCAAAGAAGGTGAAGCAAGTTGTAGAGATGAAGTATCCAAAATCGAAGAATGCGAAGCCGGTATATTTCCTACTTTTAAAACTCTTCAGAATGTCTGACACTGCAATAGTTTCTAGGAACTTCTATTGGTTACATCTCTCTGGAGAAGATTATACATTGCTTGAGGAGTATAGGACGAAGAAAGTTCCCTTGAAGATTACTTCTGATGTTCTCATTTCAGGTTAATTAAGTCTAAATGACCTATATTCTGTTCCAATTCGTTTGTGTAGCTGGATTAGATGCTAAATTATTCCATTTTTTTTCGTAAAACTGCATTTCAGGTTCCAAATACAAGGTAAAAATGCACTTGGAGAACAGCTCCACGAACTTGAACTCCAAAGTCATAGTCTTAAACAACATTGATGACAAGGACAACAACAATTTGTGCAATTTCAATGAGGCACAGTTAATTGATGATTTTACAAAACAAATGAATAAGCCATCTCCTTGGAGAAGAATCTTTGGAGGCGATGTTATCTCAAGCACACAAAACCGCCTCAAAATATCTAAGATAAGTGGAACCGACACAGGAGTTGCATTTTTCCTCCATTTATCAGTTCACGGTGCAAAGAAAGATCACGGAAATAATGGCTATGAGGATACAAGAATACTTCCTGTGCATTACTCTGATAATTATTTCTCGATTGTACCAGGTGAAACAATGAAAGTCGATCTCTATTTTGAGGTGCCCGAGGGAGTTGTTCCTCGTGTCCTTCTCACTGGTTGGAACTATTCTGAGAAGCACACTATTATGTAATGAGACATGCTAGTTGTTTATTGAGGCAATGTTTCACAAGTCATCAACTGAGTGGTGTTGTATCTAGGAAGAAGTTAATATTCTTGTTAATAAAATGAATTATTATCTCAGCTGAATTTCTTGAGTTAAGGCAATGCACTTTCTGTAAAACGGTTTTCTTGTCTATTATGCTATTATAGATTTCAAGAATTTGTATTTTGGGTAACACTTAAAAAGCTTTTGTAATATCTTATGTTTTATTTTTTATTTTCTGAACTGGCGATGGGTGTAGAAGACACACTGTGAGTAGTTGGTTGCTGGAGGGAAAAAGTTAACCAAGTGGTAAAGCAAGGATACGACTGTTGCAAAAACTTGGCCAGAACAAGCACCATGTTAGGCACATTTACAATGTGAATTAACAAATCTAATTGTGTTTGTAGTTTTAAGATATATTTCTTAGGAGAGTTATCATGATTGCTTTTCAATTTGATTTTGTTGATTCTCCGGATTAAATGAAAAGAATATTATCCTTCCAAAAACATATCTTGCTAGGCCGTTATTTTTATCATTTGTTACATGGTTCCAAAAACAGAGCATTTTTATTTTTATCATTTGTTACATGGTTCTCCTTCTATCAAAAGTTAGTTGATATTTTGCCAACCATACAAAAATAAGTTAGTTGATGCCCTTTTTAGTTTTCTCAGCTTTCAATTGAGATTATATATATGTTGAATCAATAACCAGATGTTATTACTATCATTGGTACCTTTTGCTGCATAAATTTGCTACCAATCGATCAAGATTGTGTGATTAACTGATGAGTTTCTTTCTTTGTTTGGACAGAGAAAGGAAAATGAGGACATTTTTTTGCTTCTCTTCAATTTAGCATGAGTGGTCTAGGAAAAAGGTAACATGGCAGCTCAAAAAATTGGAGCTCAAGCAGTGAGACCAGGAGGTTGATCAGGCTACTCTGTTTGATCTTATCCCGGTAAGAAATGTTGGACTTTTTGAGTTTTTTTTTTTTATTGAATTGATTAATTTGTATTACTTCAAGGGTTTGTGGCTTCTTGTGGGTACATCAGTAGTAAACAGGCTTGGTTTGAGAGTTTAGGTCTTTTAAAAGATTGGAAAATGCAGCAATTGAGAAGATTAGAGAGTTTATTAAGATGGTTTGAAAATCGTATAGATGGCAGAATTTTATTAAGAGTTTATTAAGAGAGTTTATTAAGATTAGAGAGAGAGTTTATTAAGAGTTTATTAAGATGGTTTGAAAATCGTTGTTTTTCAATGGTGCAGAATTTTAATAAAATCAGTGATTTTCAAACCATCTTAATAAATAGTAAACAAATTCCAAAAAATGTAAAATTTGGTCTCCAAGCTGATTTTAATATAGATTGAATATCTAACGGTTTGGATCGACTGTTTGGACTTCGAAAATCGGAGAACCAAACCGTTTGTTTCATAGCCTAGGAACAAACGTTTGTATCTTAGCAAACCTCTCTCTCTCTCTCTCTCTCTCTCTATATATATATATATAGGAGTTGGCTACGGTGCTACGGCTCAATATTTGAGTTTTCAAAATCCTAATGGTCAATCCGAACCGTTCAACATGATCTCCATATGAATATGTACTTGCAAACCAAATTTTACATTTTTTAGAATTTTTTTACTATTTTTTAGATAGGTAGAAAATCACTTGATCTAAATGGTACATAATTTTCAGATCAAGTGATTACACGGAGGGAGGGAGGGAGAGGGCATTCAAAAATAATGGACATGTCCATTTAAAATCAGAGGGCATATTGGTCCACTAAAATTTTAAAAAATTAAATGAAATGTTAAATGATGCTATTTACCGCTTTTCTTTTATAATGATTCTAAATAACTAGCTATGGTTGCGCTATAGCTTTTTCGGAGCTTAAAAGCTATAGAGCTATAATCGCTATTTAGAACCTTGTGTTAAATAGTTAAACATGAAATGGATAGAAGAAAAAAAAAATATTAAATTTGTATGGGGATATTGGATATTGTAGTGTTTTGATGGAAAAAATTAGCTATTTCAAAAATTTAGATGGACACAGTAGAAATTTTCCCTTTAAAAATATACATAAACAGAATGAGAGTATTAATAAAATATACTTTTTAATGCCACTGTAATTACAATTAACTAGCAAAAGACTTGTCGGATTTGATACTAAATCTCAAGTATTAGGAGGTTGTAACACCCGGTAATTGTTATATTATTTCTGAAATTATTTTGGATGCATATATAATATTTAGAACTTTAAAGGTTTAAATTGTAAAAAGACTTACTTTAAAAAAAAAAAAAAAGCCAACGTGGCACTAAGGCCACGCGACACCCTCAAGTTTCTTTTCCTTTTTGCGTGGCTGAAGCCCCCACATCATAAATCACTTGAAAAGACTCTCTCTCTCTCTCTTATCGATTCATAAAACAAAATGAAAACAAAAGGTAAACCAAATATAAATGAGAAGAAAATAACTGTGAAGGAAAAGGTGAGAAAATGAGATGAAATATTTTGATAAAAAAAATTGAGATATTGATTATTATTTTATTATATGTCCGATCTGAATTTTGACTATGTTGCGTTGATTTTGAACAGTTATTGCAATTCAATTTGGATTTCCAAATTGATCACTATCAAGTAATTAGACTTCTCTATAATTTGTGTTTTTGTTTTGTATGGTTGGATTGGATGTTTGAATTAGGTACGTATTGAATTATGAGGCATATTTAATAGGATAGCGAGTCTGAGACTGAAATTTGGTTGTGATGTGATGTGATTGTGTGAATATTGTTTGACTTATTTTACAGATAACCTGGACCCATGTGTTATCAACAGTTAAATATGTAAACATAATTTATGTGAATTTGTGTGGATTGCCATCAATAGTTAAATATGCAAGTATAATTGATGTGAATTTGTGTGGATTAATTTAGTGTGTTTGAATAGTTGTTTACATAAGTCAATTATAAATAAACACATCGTTAAATAACTGGTTATTGAGGGACGAAGGATGGATGCGAGCGTGCCGTCATTGTCGCACCCCCCAATCCGACAATGTGACAGGGGTAAACATCAGTTTAGGGTAGGTCCGATGCCCATCGGACCTACTTTGGTTTGATGGGCGTGATGACCATCCGATCAGCATCAAGATTCGTGTACTTAGCATCAAAAGCCGTGCGAGTTTGTATAAATTTCCGTGCATACAGATTTAATGCTAATCGTACGGTGCTAGAGTTAATTGAACCTAAAAGTAGGTCCGATGAGCATCGGACCTACTCCTATCTCGGTAAACATATCCGGTAATATTTGTCTGAATCCTCTTATGATCTTAATACGAATAAATAGAACACATAATTTCGCAGATCGGAATCCAGATATTTATTAAATAAGAAAAGCGGATAATTTCGCAGATCCGAATTCGAATATTTATTAAAAAAGAAGAAAAGATTCAAATTTGAAAACAAATAATTTCGATAATTTGTAAACTGATCGGACATTCGAAACCCGTTTTTAAGCCACACCCACTCTCTTTCCTCTTTCTCAAGTTTAATTTAAAAAAAAAATGATATGATTCAATTCATTAACTATCAAATTACATATTCCATATTTTTTCTTTTACAAATTCCATATGTGATATCTAATAATTAGTATTTGTATCTTAAAATTTATATGACTCAATTATTTGACAATTATTTGTTTCGTATCCATATTAGAATCTGTATTCGTGGATTATCCGCTCTGTATCCGTATCTATTTAAAACAAATTTGATTTTAAATTTTTAAAAAGAATTAACTTTCTTTTGGCAAATACCAAAATACGATCTTCAAGTAAAAGCGAGAAAACATCTTTTAAGACTTTTCAGTATATTTTTCACAATATTCAGTTTTTTATACTTGTGTTTGATACATCTTTATTTTTCACAATATATATTCAATTTTCAGTATATTTTTCACAATATTCAGTATTTTTTTTTTTACTTTTTTTTTATACTTGTGCTTACAATAACGTTAATTGGTATGCTTATTTGATATTCCAAAAAATATTATTTAATTTAAAACTAAAAAATTACTCATGCATTCTGTATTATTTAAATGGAAGATGTATATATCAAATTGGGTCACTCTGAAAGTCATTTAGCCTTCAATCAATTAACTCACAATTTTTAATGGTTGTGTTTTAGTGATTTTTTATGATCATTTAAATTTCAAATTTTCTCCAATTTGATATATACTTTATCTAAATGATGGAGAATGCATCTAGAAACTTTATTTTTTTTAGGTGGAATCGCACTTTTCAATATCTAAAATATGCACCAAAGCACATTAAAATAAGTTAGAGCTAGTACATGTAATAGCTAAAATTTAAAGTTGATAATTTTAATAATCTTTTTAATTACAAAGATATTTTTGTCAATTTACTTGGGAGATGGAAAATAGTGTATACATTAAATGAGTCTTCTGAGTAATTAATGAGATGGCGATATAATTTTTTTGTTTTTATAATTAAAAGATACTCAATTGGGGATCTGTATCCTCTGCATTAACTCAAAATGATTCCCTTTTGAGTTAATGAATTTTAACCGTCTGATTTTAAACGGAGCCAATCCGGCTCGTGCCTATAACATAGAGAGCCCTTTAATATTAGTGCAGATCTAATTCGCACGAATTTTAAAATAAATTGGACAGTCGAGATTTATTAACTCAAAAGATTCTCTTTTGAGTTAATACAGAGGATATGAATTCCTCAACTGGGGTTCAAAATGGCTCATGTCTCACATCATATTTATGATCCCTAAGCAAATTGGGGTTCAAAGTTCAAATAGTGGGTGCTAAAATTTTGATGTATTCTATTCTATTGATCCCTAAGCAAATTTGCAGCAAGAGGATATTTAGATTTTAGGGTTGTAAATTAGCCAGGTAGCCAAGTTAGAACTTAGAAGCGCACAGCCGCTATTTCCTTTGGATTTATTAGCAAATAATTAATTAATGAGGCTTAAATGCATGTAACAGCTGCAATTGTTGACTAACCAGCTAGCTTCCATTATTTCATATATATCCTCACTGAGTCACTTGTCCTATCATATATGTTCCAAAAAATAATTAATTATGTTACTAAGAGCATCTACATCTCTGAAACTATTAAAGTTTCTAAATAACTGTTAACTGTTTTTTAGAAATTAAACCTCTCTTAATTTTTAAACCTCCACATCCCTGAAACTAAAATTAGAGTTTTCTAATTGCCACGTCACAGCTTATAAAATTTCTTATTAAGATGTATCTGTAGGAGAAAGGAATTTCAGCGAATCGTTTCACCACGTCACAGTTTATAAACGATTTCTTATTAAGAAATTATTGAGCAAAGTTGCTAAATAAGAAATTCATCTACATCTCTGAAACTGGTTTAGCAACTGCCACATCAGATTAGAAACTCTAAGAGTTTCAGGATGTAGATGCTCTAAATAAATTAAGCTTAAAGAACTTTAAAAAGAAAGAGAAATTCCATCAGACCTAACAAACCTATATATATATAAAGAAATTATTATATAAGAAAGAACCATATATATTAGAGGATCTCCATATTATTCTTGCTTCCACTATAGCCTACACTATACCTACTAGCTATATATATATATATATATATATATAACACGCTACGATTCAAATGCTATTTAAATACCACCACCTCCTTTTGTAATGATATGCTCCAAATCGAACTTCACACAGACATATATATATATATATATCAACTTATGCAAAGAAGAAGAAAAAGAAAAGCCATAGATAGCCATGCGTGAAGAGATAGCGAGTCGAATGCAGCCAAGGATGACTTGCCGGAAACCGAATAAACTCAACTAGAGTGGTGTTTTTATTTTATTTTTTGCGAAATTGCCGGCAAGTTGTCTTTGGCTACGTATGGCTCTCTCTTCTTCTCACGCTTGGCTTTTTCATGGATACAAAGACATCTACATGTACATCTTCCTGATGAACTGATGATCATACCATGGCTACGTTCGGCTCGACCTCTTTCTAGCTAGAATGGAACTTTTTTTATTAATCAGATTTCGAACCTACGACCTGTATAAAACTTAGTTTTAAAGTAATGATCAGTGATGAAGTCTTTCTAACTTGATATATTGCAACTTAGTCGATTATGAGCATTTATAAAGTGCCCTAAACAAGATTCGTTAAGAGGTTATAATTAAGCAAGTTTAAAAGGTACATGCATGTGTCATCAAGTTGAGAAGAAGTGTTGAATTGCAGAGAAAAAAAATTCTTTTATACTAGGGATGGTACAATATGACAAATATACCGTATTCCAAATAGAGCTTTTTTTTTTAGAGAGATACCAAATAGAGCTTTAGAAATGGTAAAAATATAATATACTCAGAATGAATTTTTTTTTTCCCACGTGAACAGTAAAAATCAGTTCAAACTTTGCCCATTTCTGTCCGTCGAACAGGCCCTAAATCTCGACCCAGTATTTTTTTTTATTTGATAAGGTGCTCGTATGCTTGGCTCATTAATTGTTTTATTATGAATAAATAAAGATGAGAGAGAGTTCAAATGTCTTTAATTTTTTTTATCTATTATGTCTCTATTTTTTAAATTTTCTAATAACAAAAAATTTAAAATTTATATGTCAAAATAAAACTGTTAAATGTGATCAATATTATTTTATCTCTACATGCACATAAAAAAATATCACTTTTTTCAATTTTATTTTTATATGAATCAATAAATAAAAAATCAATGGTCATTAGAAGTTATTCACATTAATATATTTTTGCAAGCTCTTGATAATAATTAAAATTAAATTAAATGTCATAATCATTTATATGTACATAGAGAAAATGATATCAATCATATCTAACATTTTTATTTTGACATTTTTGTTTTAATTTTAAATTATTAAAGTTAAAAATATAGAGACAAAAATAAGACATTTCAACTTTTACTCCAATAAAATATGCACGAATCTGGGCCTTTATATTCAACGAATCTTGGGCCCTGGATCAAAGCCCATTAGCACGGATTCTTACTATTAAAACTGTGTGATGTAAAAGCAGCGCATTAACTAAATTGTAAGTAGAAACTTCATTATTAATTTGTTAGTAATTTGCTACTCTAAAAAGCGACAAACCCTAGGCCCTGCATCTCGGAAGTGCCGCCTCTTTTCCTCTCACATTGCACAACATTCTCCGATAAATGGCGAGTGGTGACACTGCCTCTCTCTCTCAGTTCCTCCTCTTCGTACCCCAGGCTAGATTCAGCTATCAATGATCTGTCTTGACTCCAGGTTTTTTCCCTTCTATCATGAATCGATGGATCGATAGTCTTTTTATTTTTTCAAACAGAGTAGTTTTCTTTTTATCATTTGTTAAATGGTTCTACTGTTATCAAAAGTTAGTTGATATGCTAATTTTTCAGACTTAAGTGCAACCACATTATCTACGTGATCTTTTTAGTTTTCTCAGCTTTCAATTGAGATTGTACATTGAATTAATGACCGGATGTTATTACTATTATTGGTACCTTCTGCTACATAAATTAAATTAGCTACCAATCGATCAATGGTTGTGTGATTAACTGATGAGTTTTTTTTGTTATTGTTTGAACAGAGAAAGGAAAATGAGGACTTACTTTGTTAGTAGCTACAACAAGATTTGCTTCTATACAATTTAGCATGAGTGATCTAGGAAAAAGGTAAATATTATTTCAGCTCAAAAAGTCGGTGACAATTCTAACAATATGAATGCATTAATTCTTGATGAACTTCCTATTTTTTGTGTGTTTTAACATCTGTGTTTACTTTGACATGTTTATTATGATGCCAAACAAAGAAAAGCAACCCTCGTGTTTGAAAAGTAGCTTTTATTGAATCTTTGAAACTTATCACTATGACTAAGGGGATTATTTCTATTAAATTTTGCAACTTTGATCATTAAATACTTATTTAAGATTCTTTTACAATTCTACAGAATGCATAATCAGAGGCACCTTTCCTTCAGCCAATGCCTCAGGAACTTGGTTCAACAATGGCCTATAGTTTCAGGGAAGCTTTGGCAGTACTAAAACACCTTTTATCGTGTGATTCACAAAACTTACGGTTGTACAACAGGATTAATTACAAAGCAATCACAACATTCAACATGATATATAGCTATGCCAAGCTATTATGAGCTCGATGAAATGTTGCCACAACATCTTGAACAAAATTTCCATAAGCATGTCCTTTCTGTAGGCCATCTGCCGCAAACCGCTACAACGGGCAGGGGATAATAATTATTTGATGAACTCAGCCATTATCCAAGAATGGTTAGACAAGAAGCATCGGTGCTCCGTAGTCTATATTGCATTTGATACTGAAATTTCTTAAGGGTGTGTTTGGATAGGAGTTAGAATAGCTAGAATAGTGAAATTTGAGAATAGTAAATGAGAATAGAGGAAAAATAGTGATTTTCATATTAGTGTGAAAATAGTGCTATTCGGATTAGTAAAAATGTTGTTTGGATTGTACATTTGGAATAGTGAATAGCTGTAACTAATAAATAATAGTATTAATTATAAGGTGCTAATTAAGAGGGAAGATAGGCAAGTGGGATCTCAAACGAATTGTCACGACATGAAAATAGCAGAAGTGGGGTTAAATTTGTTAGTTTGGAATTATGTTGACGGAAATTTGAAAATGAAATATTTTTTTCTCTCTTTACACTTTCGAATAGTAGCTATTCTAATATTTATAAGGAATAGAAAATAGTTGTTATTTTAGTTATTTCGAATAATAAAAATATTATTTGGATAAATATTGCTATTTCGAATAGTTACTATTCTATAAGGCTATGTTTGGATGCACTGAGAATAACACTATTCTTAGAATAGGATTGCTATTCGAAATAGAGCTATTTGAAATGGGGAGAATAGGGCTATTCACTATTCTTACAAAAATATGGAATAGCATTTGTTGCTTTCAATATTAATACTAATATAATATTTAAACTAATATTATATTACATTTAATATTTAAATTAATATTATATTGTATTATATTTAATCTAATATTTTATTTAACACTAATCTAATATTTAAAATAATATTATATTACATTTAATATTTAAATTAATATTATATTATATTTAATCTAATATTTTATTTAATACTAATCTAATATTTAAAATAATATTATATTACATTTAATCTAATATTTTATTTAATACTAATCTATTATTTAAAATAATATTATATTACATTTAATATTTAAACTAATATTATATTACATTTAATCTAATATTTTATTTAATACTAATCTAATTTTTAAAATAATATTATATTATATTTAATCTAATATTTTATTTAATACTAATCTAATATTTAAATTAATATTATATTACATTTAACATTTAACCTAATATTATATTATATTTAATATTTAAACTAATATTATATTATATTTAATATAATATTTTATTTAATACTAATCTAATATTTAAAATAATATTATATTACATTTAAAATTTAAATTAATATTATATTGTATTATATTTAATCTAACACATAAATTATTACTTTATTCATTCTCTCCAAACTTTATTCCAAATATGCAATCTAAACAACTTTTTCACTATTCCGAATAGCTTGAGTTAGCACTGTTCTTAAACAGTAGCTATTCTTATTTACTATTCTAAACAGTAGCTATTCTAGTTATTCTAGAGTTCATCCAAACGTACCAGTCTCTATTCTTATGTCATCCAAACATAGCCTAACTCATTATCATGATCTGATGAACTCACCATTATCTAAGAATGTTACATATTTTTTTTATCAGTAGCTTGTTGTTCTAAAATACAACGTGGCATGTTATTACTCTAGTATATGAAGTGTATATATATATATATTCAATAACAAATTAGCTATATTCATAACATCGGATGATTAGCACGCAGTATTATATCTCGGTGCAAGTTCCTCAAAACCACAAACTAAAGGGAAATATTTCTCATTTGTGCTTATTTAAGCTGCTAGATAATCGAATTTGTTAGCTAATTTAATTAGGATACTTTTAACGTACATTCAACTTTTAAATAGCAAGTGCATTAAATTTGAGTCGATTTGCTTCTATATATCAAATAATATAAATTTTATAATGGTGAAATTTTAATTGTTTTACGATGAAAAACCAATTAAACTTCAATTTGTCTCATATTGAAAGATTGTTATATCTAAATAATTGAGAATAAATCTATAATATTTATTTCTTCATTTAAGTAATATTTAGTTTCTAAAATGAGTGTAACATAAAAATTAAATGTACATCCATTGATATCCAAGATCATATTTGACATGTGCTATGGATTTATATCTCTATTTTTAAACTTCAAATAGTCGATCGGAACAGTTAAACGTGATTTCCATATAAAAATGTATATGCAGACCAAATTTAACAATTTTTTAGAACTTTGTTTAATATTTTTTAGATATGTAGAAATTACTTGATCTAAAAATTATAGACCAAGGCAATAGTTTTCTACCTATTAAAAAATATAGTAATCCCAAAAAAATATAAAATTTGATCTTCAAGTACATTTTTATATGCAGATCATGTTTAACAATTTGGATCAACTATTTGAACTTTGAAAATAAAAATATAAATCTATAACACGAATTGATTCATAATATACATATTATTATAACCTCACTCAACCTGTTTTATTAATCTCTAATATAAAAAATGTGGGGAATAACAAGCCCGCACATATTATTATACGAAATTATTCGTATAATTTAAATTAAAAAATTAAAATATAATACGAAATTGTTTGAAAAATTATCATAAAATTACTGAGTGACAGAACATACTATATATCTTTTACAAGTAGTGATTAAAATTGTCTTAGATAATTTAAAAAAAAAAACATAATCGAATATATATCCATCAAATGTTTTCTATTTGATATTTATTCATCTAGACTTTATATTTGAATATATATAGTAGAACTAGAGTGTTCATATATCCATCAAAATATTAAGAGTTACAAAATTTGTGCATAACATATTAATTTTATCCTAATGAAATTAAGAATTAAAATTCATTATTAATTAAAATATGACAATACCTTTCTTCTTTTCTTTATCTTTTATTTCTCTGAATTATTTCTCTTTTCTCTCTCTCTTTAGAAAATAATTGTTGGTTTAATGCTGACTATAACAGAACAAAAGACGGAAAACTATTTATAATAGGAGGGATCCGATTACAACACTTTTGAGTTACCACAACTATTTTTTACATTTTCAAAGTTCAAATCGTCGATCCAAACCGTTCAACATGATCTCCACAATAAAATGTGCTTGCAGATCAAATTTTACATTTTTTTTGAATTTTTTTACTATTTATTAAGATGGATACAAAATTCAATGGTCTGAATTTGACTAGTTTTTGTAAAATACTTAAACTGTAATATATATCATTGCAAAAAATCAGCTCCAACTATTAAACTGTTTAAAAATAAAAATAAAAACAAAAACTTTAAATCAAAATACAAAAAAAATTACAGTGATCCTCTTTTGACCAGTACCAATAATTAAAAAAAAAAATTGAAAGATTTTTTTATTAAGAAATATTTAAATACGAAAATTAATGGATAATTCTTCAAACAGAACCTTTAGAATAGATGTTTTATTAAAAAAAATATATTAAATATTTTGTAAAGAATTAGACAAGAGATCAAATCATAAATTCGACTTATTTAGATATTTTTTAAGATATCAAATCAAAATGGTCTAAAAAAATCAAATCAATATACCATTTTAATGTATCGAAATTTCTTTAATCTTTCTTCTTCCAACAAATAATGTGATATATTTTTAAAAACAAAAGTAATGGCTAGAGAGAGGTATATATATATATCGTGTCCGGATTTTTCTAAAGTAACTTAAAATCTGAGTTTGATCAGACCGTCTGATCGGACCCAGGTTGAAAGCGATGCGAGTAGGGGTACGTGTTCAAATAGTTCGGTTTATTTGGTTTTTAACTAAATTGAAACAATTCGGTTTAAATGGGTTGATTTTCCGGTTTAAATTGTTTGGTTTGGTTGACTTTTTGAATTAGATTGGTTTAAATAGATCAGTTCAGTTTAAATTTTTTAAAGCGATAAGACTGAACCGACCGGTTTATAATAGTTAAGTGCGGAGGTTTCAATTTTTTTTCCTTTCATTTTCCCCTCACCTCTCCGTTCAGTACGCACACTCACGCATGCCTAAACCTATTCCCTGTTGCATGAATTCATATCCTCCGCATTAACTCAAAAGAGAATTTTTTGAGTTAATGCATTTCGATCATCCGATCTGTTTTAAAATTTGTGCGAAGTAAATCTGCACTAATATTAAAGGGCCCCCTATGTTATAGGCACGAGCCGGATTGGCTCCGTTTAAAATCAGACGGTTTAAATTTATTAACTCAAAAAATTCTCTTTTGAGTTAATGCAGAGGATACGGATCCCTTGAATATCTCTCTCTACTCTGAATTCCCTAATTAATTATTCTCTCTTTCTTTCGAATTCTAAGTTCGAACTCCCAATCCAATTTGAATTTCTGTTTTTCCTCTCTTTTCAAACTCTTTTCTCACAACTCACAAGTCAATGGGATCATAGATTTTCAAAGAAAGACAGGCATAAGCTCCGATTCACAATCAATTTGAAAAATAAGATTAGTATTTTTCTCTCTCGTTTATTTTGAATTTGCAATTTTAATGTATATGCCAGAGTAATGGTTATTTGTTAGATTGTGTGTTTTGGAAGAGAAAATTATGTAATGTTATCTTATGTGTTTTTGCAATATTAATGTGATCTAATATATTATCCAGACGATAAAACTAAGAATGATTGTTATAATTTACGTCTTCGGTTCAACCAAACAAACTAAAATTTAATCCGCTTTAATCGGTTCAATTTTAGTTAAGTTTGATATTTTAATTCGTTCAGTTCCATTGAGTTTTTAAAAAGCAAAAAAAATTTGATTTAGTAATTTTAGTTCGGTTTGAAGGATCCGTATTCTCTGCATTAACTTAAAAGAGAATCTTTTGAGTTAATGTATTTTAACCATCTGATTTTAAACGAAGACAATCCGGCTCATGCTTATAACGTAAGGGGCCCTTTAATATTAGTGCAGATCTAGTTCACACGAATCTTAAAATAGATCGGATGATCGAGATGCATTACTCGAAAGATTCTCTTTGAACACCCTAGATGCGAGCCGAAATTTTTATTAATAGAAATTAAAATATTAAAATATCGAGATTGAAGAACACTTTCGGCATAATTCGAAATATAGGAATTCCGTGATTTACTGTGACAGCCAGAGGACGTTATACTCTATAACGGCCCGATTACTAACCAGATTAGCGAGCTAATTTACGAAAACCAAATCTCGAACCGTTATAGAGAATTACGGCCAGGACGCAGAGAAAAAAAAATAAAAAACCGAACCATTATAGAGAATCACGATCATAAAGCGTAAAAAAAAAAAAACAGACCATTACAGAGAATAACCACCAGAACTGAATTTAAAAACATAGATTAAAGAATCTACGCACATTCTCTTTTTCTCGTTTCTTCTGCAGCACTAGCATTTAATTTAAAATAACTCGGAAGTAGAAAGCAAAAGAGACATTTCAACGTGCAACTAGTCAAAAAGACCATTTCAACGACTCGCCACGCGAGAGAACCATGTAAAGGTGTTACAAAAGAACTAGTCAATAGAGAGAAGAGAGAGGAAAAATATTACAAAAAGAAAAACAGAGCCGAACCGAAAGAGATATTTAGTCTGGCTGTTATTCTCTGTAATAGTCTGCTTTTTTTTTTTCTAGCACTTTTTGGCTGTGATTCTCTATAATGGCTCGGTTTTTTATTTTTTTTTCTGCGCTTCCTGGCCGTGATTCTCTATAACAGTCCGAGATTTGATTTTCGTAAATCAGCTCGCTAATCTGGTTAGTAATCGGGCCGTTATAGAGTATAACGTCCTCTAGCCGTCACAGTAAATCACGGAATTCCTATATTTTGAATTCTGCCAAAAGTCTTCTTCAATCTCGATATTTTAATATTTTAATTTCTATTAATAAAAATTTCGGTAGATGCGAGTTCCGATCGGACGGGTTCGGATCTAAAATCAAACTATATGTTATGTTGAATCCGAATTCGAATACATTCAAATGTTACTATAAAAATGCGGCAAACCCTAGGCCCCGTATCTCAAAAATGCCGCCTCTTTTTCTCTAACATTGCCCAACAGTTTCTCTCTCAGTCTCTCCTCTCTATCTCCTCTTCGTCGCCCCAGGCTAGCTTCAACTCTCAACGATCTGTCTGACTCCCAGGCTATGATCTGAAAATTCTGGACCATCCAAAAACAATGATTTTCTACCTATCAAAAAAAATAGTAAAAAAATTCGAAAAAATGTAAAATTTGGTTTGCAAGTACATATTCATTTTATAATCATGTTGAACGGTTCGGATCGACCGTTAGAATTTTGGAAACTCAAATATTGAGCCGTAGCACGGACCAATCTGTGTTATGCATAGTACCATAGTCTCACTCATATATATATATAGGAGGGTTCCAATACCTCATCATACTTCATATTATATATCTCCGTTTTCAAAGTCTAAATTGTTGATTTGAACCGCTCAACATGATATCATACTAAAATATGTTTGGAGATGGAATTTTATAATTTTTGCAAATTTTTTACTATTTTTTAAGATAGGTACAAAATCATTGTATCTGAACCGTTAAAAAATAGTGATTTTTTGCCTGTCTAAAAAAAAGTAAAAAATTTCCAAAAATTATAAAATTTCATCCCAAGTATATTTTAGTATGGATATCATATTGAGCGGTACGGATCGACATATTGTACTTTGAAACTGAAGATATAAAATATGAAAGACATAATGTATTGGAACCCTCCTCATATATATATAAATAAATAAATACTTCTAAAAATTTCAAAGAGGAGACGGTCTTTAAAAAAACATATTTTGTAATTCAAATCAACATACAAAAAAAAAATTACACTGATCCTCTTTGAAATGCAGCTAAGAGCGAGTGAACATCAATTGAAAAATTCTTAAGTTTCCTATCTTAAAGGGGCAATAACTATAAGAGGAGGGATCCAATTACACCATTTTTTTTGACACATCATGACACTGTTTTTTTTATAGGTCAATTTTGCAATTTCAAAATTCAAACAGTCGATTCGAACCGTTTAACATGATCACCATATTAAAATGTGCTTGGAGATCAAATTTTACATTTTTTTATTTTTTTTACATGGTTACAAAATCGCTATTTTTCAATGGTCTGAAAACAACGATTTTGTAACCATCTTAATAAATAGTAAAAAAATTCAAAAAAATGTAAAATTTGATCTCCAAGCACATTTTAATATATTCATCATGTTGAACGGTTTGGATCGACTATTTGGACGTTAAAAATGGTAGGTGTCAAAATGTGTAAATGGATCCCTCCTCTAACTGAGGATAATATAAATATAAAATTGTGAAAAGAGAAGTAGTACAGTTGGTTAGGAAAAAAGTTATAGAACTATTTGTTAGCTTATAATAATCTAGAAGTCAATAATACGATAATTTATCATAAAGCTTTGTTCATGAATTGAATGTTTAATCATTTTGTGTTTAATCATTTTGTTACCTTGAGTATTATTGAATTTATGAATCATTTTGAGTTCATGACTGGAATTGTGAAACTTCATAATATAGATGATAATACTCTAAAAAGTCTCTAACCAAGGTAATTAGTAGGAACACTAATTACCGCGATAAGGTTAGTGTGTGGATTAAATGATGGTTAAGTTTTACAAACCATAGACAAAGAGTTGTCATTTTAATCACGCAGATACATGTTAGAGAACATGATATTTGACAGACCCCAAATGAAACATTAAATGGAATTGTGTTTGTATCATTAATGTTTTCATTTTAGTGTTAAGTTCTAAAGTATGAGATACTCATTTTTCCTACATAAGAGATGTATATGTGTGATTGCTATCTAACGCTATCCGTAAAAAGTAGCTATAAAAGTAGCTATAAGGATAGTTCTTCGGTATACATAGCTTATGCGGAGGAAAAGATGGTTTATCAAAAGTACTATTGTCCCTCGTATCTCAATACGAGCTATAGCATCACTGGGCCCCTTGATAGAATATGATTATCTGGATCCAGTATGATTACAAGAGTAAACATATTTGATAATCTATTCAGGATCAAGAAAAGATTAAGTTTGCAAGGATGACACACACCTACCTTGAAACTAATCTGATAGCTATGAGACAAAAGAATTAACACGAAGTAAATCGTTTACTGGATCATGATATTGTACCGTACAGCATCATCTGTGTAATTGGTGCCATAATGTACTTGCCAGGTGCCACCTATGATAAATAGAAGTTAAAATAGTTTTAATTCTATTTGCCAACATAACACAGATCCTATTGGGTCACACCATATAGGAGCTAGTAGGAGAATCTTGTTGATTAATTATAATGATTATAATTAATAATAAGATGGATAAAATTAATTAAATATGATATCATTAAATTATAAATGTCATTTAAATGACAAGCAGAAACATTGGTTAATTTATGAACGTGTTTGACACGTTGCATAAAAGTTACCGAACGAACGATCGAGAAAATATGTATTTGATTTGGACTTAGAATATTTAATTATTGGATTTATATTTTGGGCTTAAAATCCATTAAGAATAAATCACTAATTAAAGATTAAAGGCCCAAATCAAAAGCCCAAAATTAGTCAAGCCTTAATGGGCCAAGGGCAAAATAGTAATTTCATTTTGCTAAAATTTTGCCGATTAAATTTGGCCGTTGAAATTTGCCGACTTTGATTGCCGACTTAAATTTTGAAATGATATATATTACCATTTTGATATGGCGGTGGAAATATGTATATAAATACATGATCAAAGTCATAAGAGATTTCATTCAATTTCCTGAATACCGATTCGATCTGATCGAACGATAATTCTCTCTTTTCTCAGATTCGTTCTAATCAGAGTTTACGAGTTTTAGAAATAATATTTTACGAGAGTCGTAATTATTATTTGCTTTTTCTCGTGAATAGTGTTTTTGTCAGATTCTGCGGTTTACGGTATTTCTGGTAAAAGAAATAAACCGCTCTCTCGATCAGTCCTGGTGGATAACCGATAGAGGCACTATAATTTTGGTGCTTGCTTAATCGGGTCAGACAGCCGAGTCAGACAGTCGGGTCAGACTGCATTCCAATTTGAATTTGGAAGCAAGGTAAAGAAATGTTATATTAATATATTTAATTGTTAAATAGATTTAATCTTTTAGAAATCAATCAAAGGAAAAGATCTATAAACTGATTAAAATACAAGTAAATACGGTTTTACTACTTTGGGTCTATACAAGATTAATCTGGTATGTAACTCTCGGTTATTATCCGACATGCTACTTAATCTATGATCTGAATGAGTAAAGTTTTACTTACGGTTTTTAATCTAAGAAAAGGATTGAACAGGTATGTAACTCTCGGTAGATTATCCGACATACCACTTCAATCATTTTGGCTTAAGTTAGAAGTAAATTTTTTTGTTTTACGGTCTTTCCGCAGCTTAAGCCTAATGGCTTTGGGTAGCCTCAAAACCCTACAATATTGGTTACTCAAAAGTGGAGAAGTTCAATTTCTCCTTACAACTCGTATCTTATGTAAAAATAAAAATAAAAAATACAAAATTTAAATAGTGAGTGCTTTAATAAAAGAGTCGATTTACATAAATCATATCCTACAGTGTGAATGGAAAGGGCATTGACATCTTTTTAATTTTTAGTGACCTTCGAATTTTAGTTTAAAATCTATACGCTATGGTAAAAGAGGAGGGATCCGATTACACCACTTTTGAATTACCACAAAGTTATTCTCCTCATTTTCTTCATTTTCAAAGTCCAAATCGTCAATCCAAACCGTTCAACATGATTATCTAAATAAAATGTGCTTGTAGATCAAATTTTATATATTTTTGAATATTTTTACTATTTATTAAGTATTTTACAAAAAATAGTAAATTCAGACCATTGAATTTTCTGCCCATCTTAATAAATAGTAAAAAAATTCAAAAAAATATAAAATTTGATCGACGATTTGGACTTTGAAAATGAGAATGATAACTTTGTGGTAACTCAAAAGTGGTGTAATTAGATCCCTCCTCGTGGTAAAATTGAAATGACTATTTTACGACGAAATATATAAATACAAAAATTTAATGAATAAATCTTAAAATAGAGCCGTAGAATAGTATTTTTTTTTTAAATGTATTAAATATTTTGTAAAAAAAGCACAAAGAAAAACTTTGTATTTTGATGGTATAGAGACCAAATAACAATTCGATTCGTTTAGATATATTTTTAAGATATTAAATTAAATGATTCAGTTTCTTAGAAAATATTCAAAGGAATGTATTGATTTTTTTTTGTGGAAAGTCCGTAGGCGATATTTCATTAATCAGGATATAAATAAGCTACACATCGTTTCGTACCAGTACATACAACATTTGTACCAGTATTTATATTATTACAACTGAAACCCCTTTCTAAAGTAGACAAGAAAAATTAGAAAAAAAGCATAACCAAGGGTTACTGCGCTCAGATTAGCAGATGGTGAGCCTGCAGGATTTTCTGTGCTCATGCTCAAATTGGTAGGTTATAAGCCTGCATATTTCTTGTTGTTAGCACATGATAGTGTTGTTGTAATCAAAGCGAGGCAGGGGTATTCAAGAGAGCCTTTGTGCTCAGATAAGATTTGTGCCTGAGTTATTTAAAAAGAGACATAGAGAAAGGAGATAGGAAGAAGGAGAAGAAGAAGAGAGGGAGGAGGAGAAGGGGAGGAAAGGGATCACCATCAGCTCATCATCATTATTACTAACGGTAAAATATACCTTATTTAGTAGATACTACTCGAGCAACACGACTCAAGACAGGACGTAGAAGCGGCAAGGTGGATTGACAGAGCTACGACTAGATCCGAACCATAGACGTAGCTTAACCACTCGATCTTCCATCACCAAAGAAGAGAAGACAAATCTAAGCCCGAAAACAAAAACACCTGCTCAGTGGTGGTTAGGGTAGCGGAGGTCAGCGAAGAGAAATGGCAATGAAAGTTGGCGAAGCGACAGAAGAAGCATTGCTCAATGGATAAGTAATGGCTGTGGACTCGTATTGAAATTTTTTCCATCTTTCTTCATTCCAACAAAAAAAAAAAAGAGTTTGGATCTAAACTATCCAACCAGAGTTTGGATCCATCCAACCAAGATTGAGTTGCATGAGAGTTGTGCGGATTCTGATCGCACGGTCCGCATTTTAACTAAAGGATCCGAATCCGTAGATATCCATCCGAATGTTACTATAAAAGGGCGGCAACCCTAGATCCCGCATCTCGAAAGTGCCGCCTCTTTTCCTCTGATCTCACCCTAGGTTCTATCTTCAACTGTAAACGATCCGTCGGACTTCAGGTTTTTTCCCTTCTACCATGGATTGATTGTTTTTTTCTCTTTTTTATTAGTTTTCATCTAGTCGCGTATTCACCTGTTCTAACCATAATCTGAGCTGGTGCTTCCGTACTCCTTTTTTGCACTTTTCTGTTCTATTTTTCCAAAATTGCACATCTGATGTCTTCTTTTTCCAAAATCAGAAACCCTAACCGAACTTTTGCATTTGAGCAACCAATTTTCTCTATATCACACGATAGATGTAAATATTTACCATAATTCAGGAGCAGATTTAGTGATTAGAACAATCTGAATACTTGTGATGCCATGGGGATGGACACTTGCTATGAAATGTGGTTTTCTTGTCTAATATGTTAGTATAGGTTTCAAGAATTTGTTTTTTAGTAACACTTATTTATCTTTCTTTTTTTGTTGAACTGGCGATGGGTGTAGAAGATGACACTGTCAGTAGCTTTGATCGACAAACTCTTATTACTGTGTTTGTAGTTTTATAATTTATGTAGTAATTTTGGCTATATCCTATTATATTGGGCAAAAAAGATTTTCCACATATTTATATGTGAATCAACAAACTCTTATTACTGTGTTTGTAGTTTTATAATTTATTTCTTAGGAGGGTTTAATCTTTGTTCCTTTTAAATTTAATTTTGTTGACACGCCGCAAAAAGAGAAAAGAAAGTCATCCTTCCTTTAAAGCTCATCCTGCTACGCTGTTACCAACAATTGCATGGCTTCGCAAATATTATTTGCGGTTTCCTGAACATCAAAATAAGGTCTCTGTTACATGTAGTAAGTTGGTAAATCCCCTGTATTGTTGGTCCCTTTATATGTGGCACTTCATAATTCAAGATTTGACTTAGAATGATAGTTTTATCTTCTAATAATGGGAAGTATGACCAGAGACTTCAATTTTTATTTGATTCTTTTTGTTTGTACATCATCACATCAAAGCACTAATAGAATTTTGCATTACTAGCATGGGTAACTAAATATAATTGCATCATAAAATGAATCTCATGCAAAAAAAGTTTCTCTAAGATCGTGAATTTAAAGTTAATACAATAGGTACACTGCATCATCAACTGTAACGTTAATGCTGAGTGCATCCACTTATACTCACAAATTTGAGCTGCCTTTTCTTTTCAGGGTGTTGAAATCCTGTTGAACCCTCCTGCTGCAAGCACCACCTCTCTCTCACACCTCTTCTCCAATCTCTGCTCTTTGTCGAACTCACATCACTCTAATTGAATGCTGTTCTCTTTTATGGTATAATTGAAGATTTATAACACTACTTTTGAACAAATTTAGGCCAAAAAGAGCACTGTTTGTTTGATAAACTTAAATCTTTATGCCTTGAGTCTACTACTTCTATAGTTCTATTGACAAAATTAGACAGTATTTCATCCTTGCTGTTGTTAATTGGTCCCAGCAAAATTAGACAGCTTCTCTGGTACTAACAACAGTATCCTGTCGCAAACATTATTTGCGGTTTGTGTAAAATCAATGATTTGTTCTCTGCATGTAATATATGGTAAGGTGGTGAATCCATGTGCTTTCATTCATGTCTCATCTGGTACAGAATCATTTTGAAATTGACATGAATAAACAACTTCAAAGATAAAATTCATGAAAAGTAATTTTAGTTTTCTAGACAAACCTATTCCGCAATCTTAGCCAGTGAGATTCTATGTAATTTCCTTTTGCATGTAGTATTTGCTAATATGACATGGTAGTTCCGTCCATAGCCTACAACATATTCACTATCCAAAAGAAGCCATTATAGCAATAATAAGCCATGTTTATAGCAGATTGTACACATGGAACCAAATAACACTTTGGTTCCCTTTATTGTTTGTTAGAAGTGTCGAATATCAAGTTAACTTAGATGGTCGATTTTATTAATTAGACATAGTACGAGCCCGTTGCATTCATTATTTTCCCGGTTTGCTCATTTCATCTGAGATTGCAAATCAATGAACCAATTATATTACAATCCCTGCTAACTTTTGCTACTTAGTTGGCTAACAATCGACCAATCATTGTTAATGTAACTAACAGTTTTCTTTTTTGACAATATGTTCAGATGTAAGAAATGAGAACTGATGAGTGTCTACAGGGAGATTCGTTTCGCTTCAATTTAGCATGAGCGGACTAGGAAATGGTATGAATATAGCTAAAAAAATTAATCGGTAGTATTTGTTAATGGTACCCTATAGTTGTTTTGGCTTCTAATATATTAAATAGGTGCAATCTGATCTTTATTGGTTGCTTACAGATCTGGTAAGTACCAGCTAGTTGTTTGATGCCAAATACCCCTTCTCCTTCTATCCTTCTTTCCAATTCTTTCATATATTGCTTCGTCAGTTTTTTTGGGTTTATGAGAAGCCTCTAATTATAGTTTGAAAGGAATTCATGTCAAATTCACTTGTTAGTACTAGATCAGGTTTTATCTGTTGTAACAGTTGAATTTTAACTAGCTTCCGGCCCTAGTAAATAAACTTACATGTCAATTTATTAATTTAGTTGGATAAAGAAAATTGATCATACTGTTTTTTGTCAATTACCTTAGGGTAAATGAAACTAGTGTGTTTCTTGACACCATCTCTCCACAAGAGCACTGACAAGAGCATGGTCTGTCGGGGTGTGACCAATTGTGCACGCCATAGAGACATAATATGTTCCCTGGGGAATGTAGGCTGAAGGGATTCCCCTTCAATCACACACCTGTAATTTGAGGAGAGGTGGATGGGTGGGGCCAGTGGCACGGGCTGGGACAGCACGGCCGTCAGTGACAGTGGGGCTGGCCAGAACAGGCCAGTGGATAAACTGTAGTGGGCAGGGACAGCTGAGCCAGTCAAGACAGTGGGCCCCATTTGGCCGGCAGAGCTGGCAGGTGCAGTGCGGCCAGCAGGTATGGTATGGCCAGTGGCTATGGTGCGATTGGTGGGTGCGGTGTGGCCGTTCCGAACAGCATGGCCAGTCAGGACAGCACTGGGGACAGCAGGGCTGGTTCGGCCGGTGGGCCCCTCAGAAGTAGAGTGATCATGTGGCTGCCTTCAACAAATGTTGGATCCTGAGGATTGATGCCACTGAATAATTTCCATTTTTTGTTTAATTTTCCTGCTTTTAAAATCTGTACTGTTATATATATCAAACAAAAGAAGACACAGAATTGTATTAGTGATTGAATAGTGAGAATTAGAAAATAGATTCTCAAAACTAAGAACTGATACAAATTATACAAGGCAAATGAGTATACATGTAAAGCACATCAAACATTTTTGTATGTATCAATTGTACATGTTTACCTTTTAATTTGAGATCATAAATCATGACATCTAACTTAAATATCAGAGAAAGGAAAATAGGCTATTATTAATTGAAATTAGGTCATTCCAACATCGATTCATACCACATTATGCTACATAGATACTAGAGCCAAGTTCAATTAATAATTGAAAATAAAATTACTTGTAAAGTGCCACGTGAGATTATTTTGTAAAATTATAAAGCCATCAAGCAATTCATAGCTTGACACAGATTTTCTATTTTAATATGGGAATTTACTACTAGCAGAGCTGCATAATTTTGGATATTCTGCTATTTTCAGTGTACATGTGCATAGATAAAATGATGTAAGATCATATCTAACGGTTATATTTTGACTTTTAAGTTTTAAATTTTGAGTTATTAAAATTTTTAAAAATAGAGACATAAAAAATAGAAGCATTTGAAATATCCAATAACACAACATAAATTAAATAAATAGCGTGTCTGATTTTGATACGGAATTTTTTTTATAAATCATAATTAATTTTTTTTTTTTTACGAAACCAACATGATTACTTTTTTTTTTTACAAAAACCATAAGAACCGAAATGTCATTTCGATCCGGTCCCCTTTTTAGATTTTCTGTGGTACTGGTTTCACAAGTTTTCATATGAGCCATCACAGAAAATCCAAAAAGAAGACCTGACTGAAATGATATTTCGGTTCTTATGATTTTTGTAAAAAAAAAAAAGTAATCATGTTGGTTTTGTAAAAATATTTTTTTTTAATTATGGTTTATAAAAAAAATTCTTTGATACGTGCCGGATGTGTTCCAAAATTTGATGCTATAATTAGGGCTTCAACCCTTCCCCCCACCCTCCACATAATTGGTTAGCTTTATTTTTCGTTCGTCTCAAATTTGAATTTATTAATTGAGTGCTTTTGTTTCAATTATTCGGTTCTAGTAAAAGCAAGAAGATAAAAAAGTACAAAAAGAAAATTTATAGATTGCTCATGGTACTGGCGGTATTATTATATTGACAATCAGATATTTGACCCACATACCCCCCAAAAAAAAAAAAAATTGAATACATAACCAATTCACGTCTCATGTGGCTAGGGGTGTAAACGGATATGGATATCCGGACGGATATCTGCTCCGAATCTGCTTATTATCCGTATTCGGATTTAAACGGATACAGATATTAGGATACGGATACAGATAATTTTTGCATAGGGAAATTTGATGCGGATACGGATACGGATAATTTTTTGAAAGTATAAACGGAGCGGATATCCGCACTATCTGGATCCGAAATTTCAACTTCTCCGCTTCGCTGTAACTTGACTTTCAGCGGTTAATATTTCCTAACTCCTCTCCATTCCTATATCTTCTCCATTTCTTTACCTTTTTTTTAATTTACTTTTGTTTTTCTTAATTGTTTTTAATTTTTTAATTTAGTATTTGTACTTAAAGTTCATATGACTCAATTATCCGACAATTATCCGTGGATTATCCGCTCCGTATCCGTATCCGTTTAAGACGGATTTGGTTTTGAATTTTGATATCCGTTTACTATCCGTATCCGTATCCGTATCCGCTCATTGAAAAACGGATACGGATTTGGTATCGGCATTATCCGCTCCGAATCCGCTCCGTTTACACCCCTACATGTGGCGCCTCATATTTTTTACTTGATTTAAATTTTAAATTAGTATTCTCAAAATTAATTTAAATTATTCTAAGACCAAGTCATCCTTCGGACCAGATATGCTAAGAGGACTTGGATTTCTATACATAGTTTATACCGAAATTTTTATTAATACCACTGTAAATAAATAAAAAACCACAAATTATGGAGAATTCGAAAAATACCAAGGCCTTCAAGTCAATCTGTGGTTCTAGTCTTGGAGGGCTGCAGATTGACGTTGAGGCCCTCCAAAAATAAAAAAAATGCAATGTAATATACTGAGCGTAGATTGACTTGGAGACTGGTGTATTTTTTTTTTTTTCCAATTTCAGTGGTGCTTTGATTTTTTTTTTTTTTTAAATGGTATTAATAAAAATTTCGGTAGTTTATAAAAGACACGGTACTGGAAAAAGAAACTATCCATAATTATTGTTGCTTCTGTACATGGAAACAATAATTATATAAGATAGGCTACAGAATCTAAAATCAATATTGCCTTATCCTTTCAAACAATATGATCCAAATAAAAAAAAAACAAAATTAAACACTAATCATACTGATTTACTTTAAAAAAGTTGGTACATCTTAACCACTGATTACCAATAAAAAAAAGTTAATTGTGCTGGTGCATATATTACATCCGAGTAGAAATAGGAGTTCTTAAGCGCTTCAAACAGCGAATCTAAACCGTTAAAATTAATCTATTTTTATAAGTGATGTGTTAAAATGCAAAATTTATAAATTTTTGAATTAATTTAGTATAAAGTCAAGCGGTAAAAAGATAATGAAAATGTATTGAAATTAATTTATAAACTTTTTTTTTACCGCTTGATTTATATTAAATTAATTTAAAATTTTATAAATTTTAGATGTAAATAAGGTTAATTAGAATCAATTTAATAAGTAGATTACCAAGAACACCTAATTAAGTGTTATTCATTGTATCTCAAGCAATTAATACGTAGATTGAGTGACGTGTTCAGGGCCAGATAAATAAGTAGTGGCATTTAATTAATAACCTTTACCTGTACTCCATTAACTACATGCTCAACAGATGGATATATTTAATTAGATATATATATATATATACTTGGTAAATATCTACTCAACCTCATAATTAAAGCAATAGATTTACAGGGGCGGATCCAGGTGTATCTAGGAGGACAGCTGCTTCCTTGGATTTTGAGTTTTAGTGGAGATTTATCGGTTCTGACCAACTTTGTCCTTTTTGGAATTTTTTTGCCCCTCTGGACGTTTGTTTTGTAATTCGGGTTAAATTTAGGATTAAAATTGAAATAAATTTGTTGAATTTTGATTGGTAATTAGAATTACAAGTCAAAGCATTGGAAAGTATAAGTTAAAGCATTGTTTTTTATCGAGTACTCAATTGGTTAATGAATTTAAATCCGATTAGATATTTAAACCCGATTTGATATTTTTTTGCCTCCTGACGAAAATCATGAATCCACCCCTGTAGATTTAGAGAAAAATTTAATTAATATGGGGCACCGGGCACCAGGGGCGGACCCAGGAATTTGATCAGGAGTAGGCACAAAAAAGAAGAAGAAGGCTGCTAGTGCGTCAAAAGGGAGGGCGAAGAGAGAAGAGACGTGATTTCTCTCTGGCGCAACGGAATGGGCCTTACTTATTATTTTTCTTTGGACCAGAAGTAGACACAGCATTGGATCAGAGATAGGCACCGGAGCAAATATATACTGGGTCTAAAAAAAATTTCAATTTCAGGCACGTACCCAAAACAACTACCAGCTGTCCCATTATTAATATTAATTGTTTCTTCTATGACATGGCTTTACGTAATTATATACGATTTAATCTTTACCTAATTCCTACATATTAATATATTATATTGATTATCATATAAGAATTGACATGTTGAAGACTTGAAGGTACTTAACGCACTTCTCTAGTCACGTGACAAGGACGTGAAGCGCAGCAGAGATTTTGTAGTCAACAGCTACTTTTTCTAATCTCATTCCAAGTGTCATGTACTTGTGGGAATTTTTTTTTTTTTTTTTTCTTATGAAGAAGTTTTGTAAATGTACCAATTGTACTTGCATAAAACAAGGTTTGACATGATTAAGATGTTATCTCATCTCATCTATATAATAATGTTTTTGTGTCATTAACCCACTTTTTGACAAATGAACAGTTCGGGTTCAGTTTGGCGGATCAAAAATTCGTGATTTGAATATAATTCAGAAATAATTCAATACAACAAGGAAGCAAAAAAAAAAAAAAATCTAAAAAAAGCCCAACAAAATTTTTTTTTTTTTTTTTGCGTTTTTCTTGCGTATAATTCGTGATTTTTGTTTTATTCGTGAATAAAACACGAATTATGCCTGTATATTGTTACTATAATTAATTTCACTTTCTGGGGCTTTAATTTTGATTTTTTTTGTTTGTCCATAACTATTATAAAATTGCCTATGGATGCTTTTGATAAAACATATTTAGATATTGGCTACTCTGTTACTTTATAAATTCACTAATGAGTTTGCAATGATGGATATATAAAGCTTTGAATTTGTTTTAATACTTTATTTATTTAGATATTGACCTTTTTCAGTTATCTATTTTTCTGGTTGACCCGTTTAATGGTGTTCACATTAGATAAGAAAAGTTGGCTTTTATTTATTTTAAAATTTTGGATATTTGAAAACCACTTTTATAAACATGAATAATCTGATTTAGAATATCAAATAAAAAACAGCTGATAAGATAAAGTCATTGCCATTTCTATCAACCAGTGCAATCAATTCGTCATACCAACCAATTATAACATGTTGAATATAAAACCCAAAGAAATTGTTGGATCAATGAAAAGGTATCAATTTTTAATTCTATTCTCAAATAACAGGTTGACAGCCATTGCTTGCACCTTCTTCAATTATTTATTTTTTTCAAAGTTGAAGCCTGTATTCAAGAAATGACTAAAGCATGATTGTGACTGATAAATTTGTTTCTTTTTTCAAAGGCTCTGTTTTAATAAAGGGATAATTTTTAGGAACAAATTTACCACTAAAAAAAAATAACTTCATCTTGAGTTATTCCTTTTTTTTTTTCTTATCAAACATGATCTACAAGTCTATAACAGAGGCGGATCTACACTTAGTCCAAAGATGCTAAGCCACCTTATAATTTTGAAATTTGTAATTAGGTAGGTTGAAATTGAATTGAATTGAATTTTCTTAAAAAATTTATATAATTCAGCCTCCCTCGTAAAATATTAGATATGTACTTGTAGTCTAGTAGTTAAGGCTTTATTTTTGTAATTAGGTAGATTGAAATTTAATTGAATTTTCATTTTCTTAAATTTTTTATATAATTCAGCCTCCCTCATAAAATATTAGATATTTGTTTGTAGTCTAGTAGTTAAGGCTTTATTTTTGTATTTGAGAAGTCTTGATTTCAAATCTCATTAACCACAAATTAATAATTATGCATTTTTACCCTAACTAAATTTTCTAATTCCGCCCTGTCTATAAATTAACATGTCTAAAAGTAATTGTTTCTTTTCTCTTCACCTCTCTTTCATCTTCCCTTTTTCTTTTAAGAGAAAACTAGAAAATCTCACTATTCATTGTCTCCGGGAAGTCTTGCTCTATCTATTTCAGTTCGCATCTTTTGTATCGTTCGAATTTAGTTTCGGACCATTCGATCAGAATTAGAGCCAATGCAGTCTTCACAAGTAATACACATAACCCTTTAACATTCGTGTGAATTTAAATCGGATGGTCTGAATTTAAACTCAGAATTTGAATTAACTGAGAGGATACAAAATGTAAAATTTGACCTATAAGCACATTTTTATATGAAGATCATGTTGAGCGGTCCAGATCGACTGCTATTGATTTATAGTAATTAGTACATATCAATCTGCGCTATGCATTCTATCATGGCCTCACTCTATAAAATTCTATAATTTAGAAAATAAATATGATTCATTGATTGATCTTGTTCTAAATCACGATGTAAAAGTTTAAAAGTGTGTTATAAAAAAAATAAGAGACTAACAGATGAATGTATCAAATTGATTATAAAAAAAATTTAATTAAACGTTATAAGCCATTGTATTTTTAATTTATGCTAACTAAATTATGTCCATTCTAATCAGAAATCAATTTGCAGATATTTTAGCATGAGCCGTGACATGGGAATCCCAATCTGAAAGAAAAATTGCAGATCTGCTTGGACAGCAACTGTCCATCTAGAACTGGAGAGGATCCCAAACATTCGGACTGCCACCTAGTGGGACGCCGCGGCAAGTCATTTGCTAATTGAGACCAGTGAAAAGTTCATACGCGCACAAAATAAAACCAGAGAAAAATTAGACTAACCGCGGACCAAGTAGGTCCGGTCCAAACCGAAGAGGTTGGCGGAGCAGCCGAAGATAAGTAGAGAAGGCGCAACTACACAGGGGCCCACAAGTCAGGACATGAAGCAAGAGCAAAGAAAACACATTACAGTTTAGTTTACACAGCTGAAGAAAAAGCGCAAAAAAAAAAAAAAAAAAAAAAACTAAAACTAAAACAAAAACAAAAGCAGCGTATAAATCTCTCAACAAAAATCCTCCCACTCCCCTTTCTCTACTTTTCTCTACTAACCCTCCTCCTCCTCTTCCCCTCCTCTCCCCCCGTCCTCCGCCCCAATTCACCAAATCCATCCCCAGATCTGATCGGATTCTACCTAGTCAAGGTAGGCCGAGGCATGAAGCGAGTCCCTTGTTGCTCTGTGTGTGGCACCAAGTACGACGAAGAAGAGCACACCCCTCTGCTCCTCCACTGCGGCCATGGCTTCTGTCGCGCTTGCCTCTCCAAAATGTTCGCCTCCACTCCCGATTCCACCCTTTCCTGCCCCCGCTGTCGCCACCCCACCGCCATAGGCAACAGTGTGAACACGCTCAAGAAGAATTTCTCCATTATCTCTCTCATTTCTTCCTCCAATTCTTCTCCCTCTTTTGATTTTGAAGTAAATTCTGATGCGGGGAGTGATGCAGATGAGGATGATTTCTTTAAATCACGTGCTGGGAGTACATCAGGTCCATCTGTTTCGGGTTGTTGCTGCTCTCGCTCGTGTTCACACCTGGATCTCAGCTCACATCAGGAGCTGAACCTTGTGCGCCATCTCGGTGATGGGAGGAACGCTGGTTGTGAGGTTTGGTCTGCAGTGCTGGGCCGTGGAACAGGTTCAGTTGGCAGAGGGAGTGCAGTTCAGAAGTGTAGGCATCAGGTGGCTGTGAAGAGATTTGTGGTGACGGAGGAGATGGCCGTGGACCAAGTGCATGATGAGCTGGATCGGCTGCGCCGGGCCTCTATTTGGTGTAGGAATGTGTGTGTTTATCATGGAGTGATGAAAAATGACAACCATCTGTGCTTGGTAATGGACCGCTACACAGGGTCTATCCAGGATGAGATGCAGCAGAATAATGGCCGGCTCACCTTAGAGCAGATTCTCAGGTCCCAGATTATCTAACCTTTCTAATTGCTTCTCAAAGAGTGGATTTAATCTTTATTTGGTTGGATTGAGCAGGATATTTATCTCTTATTATGAGCTAAGCAATTTCTATAACCTGTGAGGTACAACAAAAGCCCCAAAATGACTAATCCAAAATTTATATAGTAAGCATATTTGACACACATTAATCCATCCGACTGACACAAAATTCAAGTGAATCAGGGGGTAACAAAATGTATCTCATTTAGAAATGACCTATTGAGGTGCCTATGTACATAATACATGAGATGTTGTGAAATGATTGATAACTGAAATGGTAATCAATTTCAAAGCTGTTATCTGATAACAATATTTAGAATTCTCCTCATATGGTAACCAAATTCACTTCTGAAGTGCAATTCAAATTAATTCTACAAATTGTAGCTGCATATTGAAGATGTTGATCAACTTGTTTGTTTGTTTGTTTAGTTATTTTGCATCTATTCCAATTATTGTTTCCAAACCAACTCCTAGCTGTTTAGGTGCCTCAGCAATAAAGTTTTGAATTCTGTAGCATTTAGTTTATTTCGGATGGTAGTGTCTGCTAGTTGCCAGTGAGTACGAGTTTAATGCATATAAAAAAATATGTTCCCTAGCGCTACTATCTTCCAAAATAATCAATCGAGTCTCACACTACTCTTAAGGGCCTTCTTTGGAAAACCAATAAAATTTCAGATCCCATGAAACAGTGTATTAACTAATTCAATGAAAACTAAAAAATAAAATCAGCCTAAGATTCAGGAGGCCACCCCTGCCTTAAAACATTTTACTCCATACACACCGAATTTATGCTCGAATTATAAAAATAATTAAATTTTTTATTTAATTCTCTTGATCTTGAATATTTAAACCTCAACTAAAATAAATATATGCAATTTCAGATATGGAGCAGATATTGCACGTGGGGTGGCTGAACTCCATGCAGCCGGAATAGTATGCATGAGCATAAAACCATCCAACCTTCTCCTGGATTCAAACGGACATGTAGTTGTTTCAGACTATGGCCTATCAGCAGTTCTGAAGAAAACCTCATACCGAAGAGTACCAGATGAAAGCACATCCAGCTCTAGCCTGCAGTCATCCACAGACTGCCCTCTCTTAAACCCACATTACATGGCCCCTGAGGCGTGGGAGCCGCTAAAGAGGTCAAAGTACTTGTTTTGGGATGATGCAAATGGAATCTCACGAGAGTCCGATGCATGGAGTTTTGGGTGTACTTTGGTGGAGATGTGTACTGGCTCTGTACCGTAAGTGATTTCTTGTTTACCTTATACTTTATAGATAAAGACTATTACAATTTCACTGGTACAACCTTTGCTGGTGCTTGATGCAGGAGATGAAGTTCTTATTACAATGTGGTTATATCATAACCTAATTCAGGAGAAAAAGTATGAACCCAACATCATATCAGACCAAAGAAAATTAATGGAGGAATATATTAATGCAAGAAGATGTCTTTGATCAAACTAGATGTGTGGCCCCATTACTGATGTTCACACATTGTCATACGATACTGTCACTGACTTGGCACTCCTTGTTATAGACTATATCATCTTGTAACCGTAAACTTTCCTAATCATTGCAATAATAAGAGATACTATTTTGCAGATGGGCTGGACTAAGTGCAGACGAGATCTTTCGTTCGGTTGTAAAGATGAAGAAATTACCTCCTCAGTACTCAAGAGTGGTCGGTGTGGGGCTTCCTGGAGAACTATGGAAAATGATTGGTGATTGTTTGCAGTTCACTGCTTCCAAAAGACCAAATTTTCAGACAATGCTGGCAATATTTCTGCGGCATTTGCTTGAAGTACCAAGAAGCCCTCCTGCTAGTCCAGAAAAGTAATACTATTAACAATTTTGTCAGAAACATATAGAAATGAAAGACTCCTTTTGCATTATCCTGCTTTATTTCCCCTGTCTATAGAAATCACTGAGTTTCTCATTCCTAACTTTGGCTGACAGTGATGTTACTAGAACTCCCCCAACAAACGCCACAGAGCCTTCTCCAAAATCTGTTCTAGAAGCCTTTTTAGACAGGCCAAGCATCTTACACCGACTAATAAGTGAAGGGGATATAGCAGGTGTCAGGGACATACTTGCCAAAGCTGTATCTCAAGGAAATAGCAAAGCACTCTGCTCCCTTCTAGAAGCACAAAATGCAGATGGTCACACTGCACTGCATTTGGCAAGCCGCAGGGGCTCAGCAGAGATGGTGGAGGTCATTCTGGCATGTAACGAGGTCAATGTGGATATCTTTGACAGGGATGGTAATCCACCAATCTTGTTTGCTCTTTTTGCTGGATCGTATGAATGTGTCCGTACTCTTATCAGGAGATCGGCAAATGTTAACTTCAGGCTAAAGGATGGCTCCTGCCATTCTCTTGCACACGTTTGTGCTTTCAATGGCTATCCAGATTGCATGCGGGTAAGATAGTTTTTTTTTTTTTTTTTCCTTTGGTTTTTATACCACTCGAGTGAGAGGGTAAATTTGTTCCTTTTCAGGACTTACAAATAGGGTTATAGCCTTATGTAGGATTGGGGACTGTATGCTTTCTGAGTCCCCAAAATTATTTGAATTTCAAGTTCAGCTATCCTTAGAAATGCTTGAGTTGATATGCTCTTGGGGTTATATTTTAATATTTTTAATTTTTAGTTTATCTGCAATTATTCAGGAGCTGCTTTTGGCTGGGGCGGACTCAAATGCAATAGATGATGACGGTGAAACAGTTCTGCACAGAGCCATTTCCAGAAAATACACTGACTGTGCTATTGTCATTTTGGAAAATGGTGGATGTAGGTCAATGGGTATATTCAATTCACAGAGAAAAACGTAAGATTTCTTTCTTTAACAAGGAATATATGCTAGATTTACCTCAAGTACAGGACATGGGCCCAGTATCTCCCGTAAGTCACCAAACAAAAATTGTTTGGAATTCTGATTTAGATCAAATAAAATGGAAATAGTAATATCTACTTCCAGTTCATTTATGCACTCCAAATTGTACAGAATGATATTAAATTAGTTACAAAGGAACTTATATATTGTGAGTGTTCTGCTATTATACTGCTATAGCTCTAACCAGTAAACAATATTTAATGAAATCCTTGATTGCTTACTGTCTTCAATTTGTACCTTCTACTCTGCTTTACTTGTACAGGCCATTGCATCTATGCATTGACACCTGGAATGTGGCTGTGGTTAAAAGATGGGCTGAAATCGCCTCTCAGGAAGATATAGAAGAAGCAATCAACTTACCTGGCGAACATGGTACTGCTCTATGCATGGCAGCATCTCTTAAGAGAGATCATGAATCTGGTAGGTGAAACTTGAGTATAAAAGGTACTCAAGTTGCAGTCTTATCAATCACTTTATTATCTCAATTTTTTCTTTTCTGATCTTTAACTGCTGAAATTTTCTATGTGTGTTTGACAGAGGGCCGAGAGATAGTGAGAATATTGCTTGCTGCTGGTGCTGATTCAAGGGCACAAGATCCTCACTTTAGAACGGTACTGCACACTGCTGCTATGATCAATGATGCAGAGTTAGTAAAGGTAATATTTTCTGTTGAAATCTGGTGAAATTGCTCTGGAACCACTTAAAAAGACCAACTGTTTAATTATTTCTCTCAAAAATTGTCATGAATATTTGCTCATATTTATCTTTTGTTGAACAGATTATTTTAGAAGCCGGTGTGGATGTAAATATTACAAATGCACAAAAAACAACTCCTCTCCATGTGGCTTTGAATAGGGGGGCTAATTCATGTGTCGGTTTGCTTTTATCTGCAGGAGCGGACTGTAATTTGCAGGTAATATGGCTTATCTCAATTATGTTGCTCAGATGAAGTAAATAAAGAAAAATAAGGAGGTTTATGAGCACAAGTACCAACAACCTAGATAACAAGGAGGATGACCTGATGATGATGACAACAACCACCACCACCAAGCCTTTAGTCCCAAACAAGTTGGGGTAGGCTAGAAATGAAACCCAACCGGAGTCACCAAAATTCGGTAGGGTTTCATTTCCATAAAGAGGCTGTTTTTTTTTTTTACGTTGGTTCGCCACGTCTTATCACAACCCTCCTCCTTTTTCCTGGATTAGGACAGGCTGTGCATAAGCTACACAGGTGGAGTTAAAAAGAGGATGAGATAACAAAAAAAACAAAATCAGAAAATATGGGGAAATCAAAACTTCGTTTAGTATTCCTTTTGCCTTCAACTTGAAATACTTTCCTGCAATTACTGCTTGAAAATGAAGAAAAGATCTTTTACTGAAAATATTTCTAGTGCACTAGCTATTAATCAATGTGGTAGAACTTCCCAGTAGTGGTATGCCAACTTTTATTTGCAACTATTGTAAATTTCTAAATTGTACAAAATAATCAGGATGATGATGGTGACAATGCATTTCACATAGCCGCTGATGCAGCAAGAATGATACGTGAAAATCTAAAGTGGATAGTTGAGATGCTGAAACATCCTTGTCCGGATATGGAAGTTAGAAACCACAGGCAAGCATTCTTTATTATCTTTTGACCTTACGAAGTGTTTTTCAGTTCTCCTGATGTATAAGAGAACCCCGTTGACTGATTAACTGCTTCCAAAAAACACATTTGTTACATCAAAATAAAAAGTAAAAAAATAATGAAAACAAAACAAAACAGAAAACCAAAACAGTGGTTCTTTTTAGTGGATAAATATGTCCTTGAACATGAAGTTTTGCCTTTATTTGAATGGTACTCCGAGAAGAACATTTGTCTCAACAGTCTTTGGCTATAGGGGTTTGACATTGCGGGATTGTCTGGAACGGTTGCCTCGAGAGTGGATTTCAGAAGAATTGATGGAAGCACTAGAGAATAAAGGAGTTCATCTTTCTTCTACGATGTATGCCTTCTGCTTTTATTTATTGGATTAGCTTAAGATGCATTCATATAATTATAGTACCTCACTTGGTCTTGGCGTTTTGTTTCATTGCTAATTAGAAACCTCCACATTGATTTTTCTCAGTACTACTTGAAATAACGAATTCCATCATTATGATAATAGCTTTAATCTTGTTGAAAGTCTGGTCAACCAAGCTCAGACAAAAGAGAATAGTAATATATATTTGTACATAATTCCACTCAGTATGTACCAAAAAAGTGGGTTCTACTCAATGCAAAAAGGATCGACCAGTGTAATTAAAACTTTTCATCATGCCCAGAGAAGGGTACCATTAAGTAGAAAAATATCTTCCAAGGATTGTAAATTGAGAACTTGGGAGGAGGAATAAACAATAAAAAGAAAAGCCATGTCAAGCTTACTGGTATTATCCTGATTGTAATTCCAGTGTTAACTGATTTTTGTGACTATCTGACTGTTCTTTAATCAGATATGATGTGGGAGACTGGGTCAAGTTTAGAAGAAATATTACTGCTCCAGCATATGGTTGGCAAGGTGCAAGTCACAGGAGCGTTGGTTTTGTGCAGGCTGTGCTTGACCACGAGACTCTTCTTATATCATTTTGCTCTGGAGAAGCTAGGGTTTTGTTGAATGAAGTGATAAAAATCATCCCTCTAAACAGGGGACAGCATGTCCAGCTAAAGCCTGATGTCAGGGAAGCCAGGTACATGGGCAACTTATTTCCTTTTTTATTTTTGTTACATTTAATTGTTAATTTTACAAAAGAAGTAATTTCAAGTGTTGAACTTCTGATAAATATATAAGAACCTTTGTTTATATGACACATTTAGATTACCAATTACATAATTTCTAGTTCAGCTGTACATTTCTACGCCATTTGTGTGTTCTTTCTTAATGGTTTTTACTTTGTCAGGTTTGGATGGCGTGCCCAATCAAGGGATAGCATTGGTACGGTGCTTTGTGTTGATGATGATGGGAGCTTGCGTGTTGGATTTCCAGGGGCTTCTAGGGGATGGCGAGCAGATCCTTCTGAGGTAGAAAGAGTGGAGGAATTCAAAGTTGGTGACTGGGTCCGTGTCCGTGCCTCTTTAACTGCTACTGTTAACGGCATGGGGGCAATCACCCCAGGCAGTATTGGAATTGTGTACTCCATTAGACCTGATAGCAGCCTCTTGTTGGGTCTCTGTTATGTGCCTAAGCCGTGGCATTGTGAACCTGAAGAAGTCGAACATGTTGAGCCATTTAAGGTATTGCAATTTATACAAGTGCAGTCACATTCGTTCTTATTTCATTGGATCCAGGCGAACCACTTACCAGACTAAATGGAAATTAAAAGAGAAGATTAATACAGATAAAAGGGTTAGAAACCAGAAAGCATCGTGAAGAAACAATGGTGGTTGGTGATAAAATGGTGGGACACTTCAGTTCTTACTTCTATTGACCATGATTAATAATTTTGTTTATGCATGAATCTAGATTGGTGACCAAGTTTGTGTAAAGAGATCTGTCGCTGAGCCAAGATATGCTTGGGCTGGTGAGACACATCACAGTGTAGGGAAAATATTTGAGATTGAGGCCGACGGCCTTCTTGTAATTTACATCCCCAGTCGGTCAAACATGTGGCAAGCTGATCCATCTGATATGGAAAAGGTGGAGAACTTTAAGGTAAGCTTTGTCTTGGTTCAGATTTATAGGTAGTCGAGTAATTTACCCTTCAAATTTTGGTGGTTTTTACTTTGTAGATTTTGGGTTTCTTAGGTTGGAGACTGGGTAAGAGTAAAGGCTACTGTCCCATCGCCAAAGTATGGTTGGGAGGATGTAACACGAAACAGCATTGGGATAGTGCACAGCTTGGAGGATGACGGTGACATGGGTGTGGCCTTCTGCTTCAGAAGTCGTCCATTCTCGTGCTCAGTGGCTGACATGGAGAAATTGCCGCCATTTGAAGTGGGACAGAAAATTCACCTCATGCCCTCTGTTTCCCAGCCCCGCCTTGGTTGGTCTAACGAGACTGCTGCCACCATTGGCACAATAGCACGGATCGACATGGATGGGACACTAAATGTGAGTATTTAGTATTTAAGGATATTTAATTAATAACCAAAATGAATTGTGAACTTTGTTTGTCATAAGTTATTGCAGTACCACGTGTTAGGTTGCTTTATTGAGACCCAAATCATTTTGGCTTAACTGTTTTTGCCGAAGTAACCCATTTGAATAAGAGTTGACCTAAACTGTACATTTGATCAAGCAGTTAAATTTAGACGGGTTGAGTTTGATATTGATGCAGTTGATGATGATAAGGTTTAATCTGGACCTCTTAAATTCCTTTATTGCAGGTGAGAGTTTCAGGCAGGAGCAGCCTCTGGAAAGTGGCCCCAGGAGATGCTGAGAGGCTGTCAGGTTTTGAAGTAGGCGACTGGGTTCGTCTGAAGCCCAGCATAGGTAGTAGACCCACCTTTGAGTGGAATATAGTCGGGAAAGACAACATAGCTGTGGTTCACAGCATACAAGACTCGGTTTATTTAGATCTAGCTGGTTGCTTTAGAAAAGGCAAATGGAGTACCCATTACATGGATGTAGAGAAGGTGCCTTCTTTAAAGGTTGGCCAATTTGTTAGGTTTCGACTGGGTCTAACTGAGCCGAGATGGGGGTGGAGGGACGCTCGACCTGATTCTAGGGGTGTTGTGACTGGAGTCAATGCAGATGGAGAGGTTCGGATTGCCTTTTTTGGATTGTCAGGTCTGTGGAGAGGTGACCCAGCTGACCTTGAAAAGGAGCAGGCTTTTGAGGTCGGTGATTGGGTGCAATTGAGGGAGGGAGCAGATGCATGGAAGTCTGTGAAGCCTGGCAACATAGGGGTAGTTCATGGACTTGGGTTTGAGGGTGATGTATGGGATGGGACAGTGCATGTGGCATTTTGTAGCGAGCAGGAGAGGTGGGTGGGACCCACCTCCCAGTTAGAGGTAGCTTCTCCATTTGTTGTTGGCCAGAGAGTTAGATTTAAAATAAATGTGAGGCAACCGCGTTTTGGCTGGTCAAACCACACCCATTCAAGCGTGGGGACAATATCATCTATAGATGCTGATGGAAGGCTAAGGATATATACCCCAACCGGGTCTAAGGCATGGACAGTGGACCCGGCTGAGGCAGAGGCAGTCGAAGAAGAGGAGGAGATCCGGGTCGGGGATTGGGTCAAGGTGAGAGAATCCGTTTCAACCCCTACATACCAATGGGGAGACGTGACTCGTTCCAGCATAGGAGTGGTACACCGTGCTGAGGATGGGGAATTATCTGTTGCATTTTGCTTTACTGAGAGGCTATGGTTGTGCAAAGAGTGGGAAATGGAGCGAGTGAGAGCTTTCAAAGTCGGTGACAAGATAAGGATCAAACCTGATTTGGTAACACCTAGATGGGGTTGGGGCATGGAGAACAATTCGAGTAAAGGGGAGATAACGGGAGTAGATGCAAATGGTAAATTGAGAATTAAGTTTAGGTGGAGGGATCGCCTTTGGATAGGAGACCCTGCTGATATAATACTTGATGAGAGCCCGGGCCCGGCTATAGTCGAACCAATTAATGGTTCCTTGTAGGGAGGTTTAGGGGATTGTTTCATTTAATTTTTGTTAACATTTGTCAGGTAGTGGTTTAATGAATGATATCATATGGTGGGTTTTGGATAGTTGGAAGGAGGTTTGTACTCCTTTGCCTCTCACCCCCCTTCCTTTACATGTATAATTAATTATCTGTCAATTTGTTTTTCTTTTGTTAAACAATCATTGTATTATACGTATGTACAGGTTCGGACCTGAAAGACTTTAATTTAGTTGTTTCGTTTTTCTTTTGTAATCTCCAGTGCATTATCCACTTTAGCAACTATATATAAGATAAATTTGAAATTAGAAATTCATTTTGTACATTATAAGTAGTATTAAATTATGAAGCAACATCGCTGCAAACACCAGCGAGGCAGAAGTTGCTATGTACGTGTTAAATAAGATATTCCTACTAAGAACCGCATATCGCAAGTGTTCCGTTTCCTTGAAAGTCAAATTGATTAGGTAGCTATTAAGTTCATATCATGGGCCCGCCCTGTTTAGAAAGATTATTCCTTGGTATAACAAAACCAATAAGATAATTTGGTAGCAGCATGCCAGCGCATACTATCAAATCCGTTTAGGCGTTACTTTATACAGCGAATTAGACCCGATAATATTGCTTGAAAGATGTAAACCCATAACCATAACGCAGGAGGAAATAACCAAAGAGAGACAAAACAAGCAAAATAGATAAATCCTAAGAAGCATAAGGTTAGACCATGAATTAATTTTTTGCACTGACGTGTAAAGATTATTCCTGAACAAGCATTTTCACTACAGAAGGAAGACCCATCAACTGCTCCACATCCTATAATTAATTAATTGCCCCCTTAAATAAAAAGAAAGAAAGAATCAACTCTATTTACAGGCCTCCCTCCCATACTGTGGAACAACAACTGCAAAAGGAAAAAAAATTAAAAACGCTCGCTTTCTATCGGAAAACACATGAAAACAATACAAAAGAAAAACAAAACAAAAAAAAAAATCCTATGGAACAACAAATGAATACTCATTAACAACCTAAATACACCTATTTACGCGACAGCCGCAGCAATCATGCCTTGGCTTCACCTGTCATCTCTCGAATGCACCTACTTCGTATGACATGCTCATGCGCCTCTTGCAATAATTTACCGAACCTCCTGACATCCACCTTCACATTTTGATTATCCATATACACCTTTTTCATTTCCCACCACCCCTTTTTTGTCACCACACTGGGGTCGATCAAAACCGGGTCATCGGGTTCGTAGTCCTTTGAAAGAGAGCTCTCCTCAGTAGTCACCTTATACTCCATGTACTCTAACCCTAACCTTCTTGCCGGTTCGCCGTAGAAATTCTCGGCCGCCCAGTCAAGCCCAAGCGGTACAATCTGGATCAGTACTGAACCAGGTCGCATCATCAGGAAATGGGTCATTGCTGCACCGTGAATGGCCAACATAACATCAGCTGATGCGAGTGCCTCGTAAATCGTTTCTAGAGGTGTGCCCATTTTAGCATTGAGGATTTGAACACTGAACCCAAATCTGTGGCATGTCTTCACCACCTCCTTGACATTTTGGAGCACACGTGTCTTTTTTCGAATGAAGAGTACAACTTTGAGGTTTCTTGTTGAGTTGGTTGAAATGTTGATGGTGCTTGTGTTTAAACAGTGCAAAGGGGGAATGAGGGGTTCAGCTTTTGTTATTTTTTGCGGCAGTGCAAGTTCATTAAACTGAAAGTCTGATTCGGAGCTCAGCCCACGATGGAGTAGAGAGTGGAAATCCTTGATACTGTATCCTGTGAGAAAATAAAAAAAATGCAACTTAATACATAATCATTAAATAGTGCAATTGATCAGTAAGACTATATTCAACAATATAGCTTTAATTTCTTGTTTTTAATTGGCTCATATTCTCAAAAGTTTCAGACAAGTTTAGTTTAGTGGTTGCAATTAAATCTGCTTATGCAAAGTACTACAAAGCTAAGCGTGATGATATTTTTTTCTCATGTCGTTGTGGGACAATACAGATAGTCTGGTGCTTGGATTTTTAAATCCCCACTTCAACAAAACATCATAATCAGATTTATTAGATTGCAATCCTTGGTTCTTTAGTGGGTGTGTCTTTTTTCTTTAATTTATTCTGTCAAATCCTTGGCGTGCTGTCCACTGTCCCACAAGTTTATTATGGGGCAATAAATTGGAAGAGATTTTGTTTAGGTACAAGGCCCATGGGCATGGGCTACAATATTTAACTAATAAATTTGATCTTACAATGTTCATCGGCCTCCAGTTATTAAATAACTGGTTATGGCTTTTTCCCCTAGAAATAAATGATTTGTCTTTTTACTTCATGGACCGACAGAGAATCTAGCAGCTTTTAAAAGAAATTACACAAAGAGGTAAAAAAGAAAGGTAATGACCTCGGAATGGACAAACACTTTTAGTATAACTTTTACACAATACGCCTAGCCCTAGGGTAAACAATATATAAAGCAGCACATATTCTTCTCCATTATCGAAGATAATATCACATATTTTTCATCTAATCAAAGATAATATTATAGTTAATTATTCAGATGAGATACAATTTTATAGAGACACTCAATGTATTAATGCTAATTAAGCTTGTTGACTAAGTCAAGCGTGGTTTGACCTATATATATTTGACATTGCTATTATCGAAATTTTCTATTTTCTTAAAGCGTAAATGATTTATATATACAAGTGGAAACCTGAATTAGTTGCTGCCAGCTCGATAAATAATCCTATCTGATAAAAGTTCATGAATATTTATTAATCCATTTTCTATTTCTCTTTGTTAGGGGAATTGCTAATGCTTGCCGATCAAAATCCAAGGCAATTTCACTTAAACAATTAGTTTATGAAAAGTAAAAGCTACTGCAGGAGAGAATATCAGAATAATAATAAAACAGTGAAGATCAATGGAGAGGGAAGGGAGAGAAGATCAGAATAATAATAAAAAAATTATCTCACTATTCATTTTTTCAAGATTTATTTCCTTCTAATTTAAGAGTAACAAATCAAATTTCCCTTTCCTTTATTCTTCTTCCTGATTAGAGAGAGAGCATATCCTAAGCCTAAGGGAGACAGAAACCCAAGGAACATATCCAGTCTCCAAGCTACTGGAGGAGTTAATTAAGGATTTTCATTTTCCAAATTAGGATGCATTTAACTGGTTAGCACATGTCAGAGTGGTACAGTGCTGGCACCGACACAGAGATGATATATATGCTTTAGCTAACCATACCGAAGGGATTATGGGACAAGGTTTAGTACAAAGTAAAATGGCTTTTTGTGCCAGGAAATTGCCAGCTAAAAGGATCTTATGTGGACCACAAAATGCACACTTTAATACAAGTAACTTTAGATGGGTTGTTTTAAATCTGCCCCAGAATTACAATAGTGATCTGTGTAATTTGTAAATTATAAATATCAACAGTGATAACTGATAAGGACTAGAAAGCAAATGATGATCTTATACAAGGACATGCAGATACAATTTATTAAATCTCCTCTTTCAAAAGAAAATAATAATTCAAAACGGAAAACACAAATTTTTAACTCATTTTTTTAATGGAATTCGCATTTATGGAGAGCTGTCAAACAGCTAGCAGACACAACGTGCAACGTTCAAAAAGTAGACATGTATCATGTATGTATATTGGAAGTTTGAAACTACTCTATTTTGCCCCTCAAAAAAGAAGAAGAAAATAATCAAGAGTGGTTTAACTAGTTAAACGAACAAGATTCAAATACCAAATTTGAATCACATTAATTATAGGCGCTGAAATAATTGAACGAAGCACGCGCATAACCTAGACGCAGGGGCGAACCCAGGTGTATCCAGGAGGGGCAGTTGCCTCTCCTGGATTTTGAGTTTTAGTGGAGATTTATCGGTTCCGACTGACTTTGCTCCCTTGTAATTTTTTTTCCCTCCTTTGGACGTTTGATTTGTAATTCGGATTAAATTTAGGGTTAAAATTGAAATAAATTGTTGAATTTTGATTGGTAATTATAATTATAAGCATCATAAATTACAAGTCAAAGTATCAGAAATTACAAGTCAAAACATTGGAAAATATACGTTAAAGTATTGTTTTTTATCGAGTACCCAATTGGTTAATGAATTTAAATCCAATTAGATATTTAAACCCGATTCGATATTTTTTTGGGAGGGCCTAACCTTCCCCCGCCATCTATCCCCCACTTTTCCCCCAACTGAAAATAAGTAGGGGACCACAGTAAACTGTTAATAACTGTTGAAATAAGTAGGGGACCACAGTAAACCGTTAATTATTGAGAAATAGAAGGGGACCAAAAATGCCTCCACAGCATTACAGGCGCAGAAGTATTCACCCTTGTAAACTCAAGTATTCATCCATGTAAAGAAAAGTACTCATCTTTGAGAAATAACTATATAAGGAAACATTACCACCCATCTTTGACACGTTTTTAGAGGTGGTTTTTTTTTTGTACGTTCACTCTAACTAATTTTTCCGACGATCTGTGAGAAATTTTTCAAATCTAAAACCACGAAAGTCTTCTACACAATTTTCTCTTTCAAATAAGATCCATGATGACATACTTTCGAGTTGTCCGTTACGCAAGTATTCACACCTCGTACGCAAGTATTCATCTCTCATTGAACAAGTATTCATTCTCGTCGTGTAAGTGTAAAGAGTACATGAAGGTATGGTGGGACCGCACAACCGCGACTTCAGATAAGTAGGGGACCACAGTAATATGCGAAGATAAGTGGTGGAATTAGTAGGGGACGATTTGCGAAAAAGTATTGACACTTAACACGAGTTGTATTCATCCATATAAATAAAAGTACTCATCTTTGAGAAAGAATTATATATGGAAATATTACGACATTAAGAACATTAATTACGCGGAGATAGTAGGATACCACAACTGCCGTCCGCTAAAAACAAAAGAAAACGCGTAATTAAGTGGGGGGACCGCACAGCCGCCATCACTAACTACCGTGGGGACCGCATAACCGTCACCGCAAGTGGAAACAACATCAAGTATTCATCTATAATACATGAAGTATTCACATGTAATACATCAAGTATTCACCCTGATATATCAAGTATTTTTAAAAAAAACTGGACATATCACACCCATCTTTTACACGTTTTTAGAGGTGGTTTTTTTTTCTCCGTTCAATCTAACTAATATTTCTAATGACCTGTGATGAATTTTGCAAATCTAAAATCACGAACGTTTTCTACATAATTTTATCTTTAAAATGAAATCCATGATGACATACTTTCGAGTTATTCGTTGCACAAGTATTCACCCTCGTCATGCAAGTATTTATCTATCATTGAACAAGTATTCACATGTAATACATCAAGTATTCACCTTGATATATCAAGTATTTTTAAAAAAAACTGGACATATCACACCCATCTTTTACACGTTTTTAGAGGTGGTTTTTTTTTTTCTCCGTTCAATCTAACTAATATTTCTAACGATCTGTGATGAATTTTGCAAATCTAAAACCACGAACGTCTTCTACATAATTTTCTCTTTAAAATGAGATCCATGATGACATACTTTCGAGTTATTCGTTGCACAAGTATTCACCCTCGTCATGCAAGTATTCATCTATCATTGAACAAGTATTCATCCTAGTTATGTGAGGCGGAGGCGGAGGCAGAGGCGGAGAAGGAGAGGCGGAGGCGGAGAGGGAGAGGCGAAGGTGGGAGAGGCGGGCGGAGGCAGAGGTGGAAGAGGGAGGCGGAGGTGGAAGAGAGAGAGGGAGGGAGAGAGGAAAGAAATAGACGGAGAAAATCTACTAATTAATTTGTAGGGACCACTAGTTAGTTAAAATTGATTATTATAGTTAGAAAAGAAAGTTAATTAGTTGGAAGAAAAATGAGGGAATGAATCAAGAGGTAACATATAATTACCCTATATTTTTTGTCCCCCTGACGAAAATCCTAGATCCGCCCTACCTAGACGCACCTCACATCCCAAAAAAAGAAAAGCCCAGAAGTAACTACTCACCAAAGTATACCTCAATTGATCTAAAATTAGTTTAGAAAAATGGTAAACTTCCATTGTGTGTTTCCACATGGACCATATATCTAATGTTTACTTGATGTAAATATTGTAGCACAAAAACAATCCTAACAACCTCAACGAAATTGTTTACTTTTTGTTGCAAGTTATAAGTTGGTTCCTCCACTTTTTATTGCTACTTTGTATGAGGTTCTCGAGTAGATCTACTATGGAGAGAATTGGTACCATCAATGATACTACTATTCACCTAAAAAGCAATGGTTTGCTTTGCTTTTTTTCACATGGCCCCACCACGTGTAACTAATTGCCGAGTGCGGACTACCACCACCGCCATGATTTCTCAGACATTGCAGAGGCAATCCCCAATTTCTATGGCACGTTATTTACATTTTGTGTGTGGCGAATAGTTTAAACTGTTCCACCCCAATTACTAAATTGGTAAATGGTAGGTGCATCGTGCATGTGCACAGTTGTATTTTGATAACCCATGAAATGAGGAAACACGTGAAGCTTTTGTTACATAGCGAGAGCCGAGAGGAGCTCGGAAAAGGCATCTGACATGTGGATAAACATGTACATTATTTTACCAGCTCTTCATAGAAATTTAACGAACCCATAAATGATAACTTTTCCCAATTCCAATGCAACCAGTGTAGTAGGGTACTTGAGGCTCTGATGCCGCAGAATTTTTTATTTATGTATCCGTTATAACTTACAAGAATTTGTTATTATCCAAAATTAAAAAGAAAAACGACAACAACATTTTGACAAGACTATTAATTAATGCAAAAGATTATCTAAATTGGAAGAGAAAAAAGCCTGGTGCATGCATGTACTAAACGCACGTAATTAATTTAAAAAATGTGAATGGCATGCATCCAATTTAGCCATAGAACCGTAAATATTTAACAACTTAAATGCTAGTGCTGTTTGTTTTTAAAAAGGAGGTCCGACTTGCCTCTTTTTTTTTAAAAAAAATATTGCCCGATATGAAATTTGTCAAAATACAAAACTTTTATTATAATTTCACTCCACAAATCGTACGTTTAAATATTATTTTTCCCCTGTTGGCTCGTGCCAGTATATGGGATCAAGAATCAAGGTGGAACCATCGTAAGGGAAGGGAAATAAGATCAGAGCTACTAATGATTTTCAAACCTAACACAACAAATTAGATTTTCAAGAAATTAGGAACTTTTAAAAAAAAAAATTGTACTCTTTATTTTCAAAAGGAAAAAAAAATAACCCACTAATCATCCATGCAAAAGAAAATGCACCGAAATGTAAGCGAAATTCAGATTAAAAAAAATACTAGATCAGAAAGAGTAAATTATATCACATAAAATATTGTATTAAATGGTTATACTATAAAATAAGATATATTCTCATAAAGCAGATAATTAACTATAGATAGGCTTTCTTTTAGCAAAAAGTTCTTTAACGGGAAATTTTGCTGCTCGAATATTAATTATCCACATGGAGCCAATCACTCCAAATCTTGACCGTTGGGTGGTGAAATAAATATTTTTTCATTGTTGCTTTTGGTGGGGCCAGCCACCCCTTTCATATTATTTTTGCTCTCTGGCTAGTGGGCCTATGCTGGCATTCATAAATTGGACACGTGTCAATCAATGACTTCATTCAGGAGTCAAGACAGAGATGTAACACCTGTCAGAGAGAACTAAAGCCTCCTTCCCAATCCCAACTCCTTCAAATTGCATGCATTCTATTCCAATAAAAGCAGGGGAGTAACTATGTCATGAGAAATGGAGGGGCCCCAAATTTTTAACGGAAAAAAAACAATTTCATAGGGATTGTTATATATATTATGCTTCAGAGAGCTGACAGCGACAGCACAAGGAAATCATCAAATACAACTGGACTTCTAAGCTTGTAAAATAAGATGCATGTATTATATAAATTATAAGAGAAGAAAATAAACAAAAGGCCTACTAAAAAAAAGAAGGAAAATCTTTACTAAGAAAAAATCTTGGAGACGGCTTGCTGATGCTTTTAGTGGAAGCCACAATTTTTTTTCTTTTATTTAATATATTAATTAACTATTGTAGGGTTCTCACTTCTCACACTGAAATATTTTTCTACTTCAATTAGCAGAGCCAGGAGGACACTGTGAGTTTTGGTAGGATTTTGACGAGGAATGAAAAAAATACAGTCAAGTAATTAATGTTATATTATTTTATACAACCTCTCTAAATGAAGCTGCTTTGCAAAACTTTTAAGCTGTCCTTAGGAAAAAAAAAACAGAGGTACTTGTTTGTGCAAAATGTCCTGTTTGGTTGTAATTTTGATAGATTTCTAGATAGAATGTTTTTTATTGGATGGAGCTCATGTTGCTTACTAACCAATTTGTTTTTTAATAAACAAGTGTTGATGTTGATCTCTTCTGATTCACTTCTAGTACAACGAACAAAGTAGTCTCTATGAGAAACATCTAACTTTTTCCTCAATGTCAATTTCATAAAGAAAGCAACTGATGGACCATTTAAGGAATGATCATGGATAGAGATTACCAAAGAGTTATCAGAAATTAATTTATAAACTTATAATTACCTAAAATAATTATGAAAATATTCTGACCCGTTTTAGCTAATATATTGTCAATTGAATGTGAAGTACATTTAATTGCAATTACATAGTGTCCCCTCACAAAAATTCTCCAATTTGTTAGAAGGCTGTTTTCATAGCATTATCTACATCTATGTATGATCTCTCATTTCTTGATAATATTCAGATTCCTTCTACGATAAAATGTAAAGGTTCTCTTAAAAATAGTTGCAAGAATAACATTTGGTGGCTTGTCAATTCATCTTTAAGTGATTTGATATGCTTGAAATTGGAAACCTTATCCAAGTTCATGGATGAGACTAGAAGATGTACCAACCTCACCAAAACTAACTAAAACTGTGTTTCTTATTAATAGTAATGAACCAATCAAGTCATTTAAAATAGCACAAAATAACAAATTTAGACACATAGAAGAGCCGACCTACTCACTTATCTACTACGGTCATATAGCAGCTTTTATTAGCTTTTATTTGGAATTGTTGGCATTAAATTGACAGTTGAGTGAGTTTTACTGATAGTTATCTAATACAAGTCATGGATTAAAAGCTCCAAACCTAAAAATCCAACCTAGACTTGGAATTTCTAGAAGTACAAAAAGAAGTCAATCGAGAAACTTTCTAACTTCTAATAATAAGAATTGACCGGAACCTGATTCAACTTTTAAGCGTTCGTTCTACATCTAATGCTACCGCTTGAACTTCCAAATAACTGGTAGTATATTCTTTAATTAGTGGGTATCAGTTCAAATTATAAGGCCAAATTAAAAATAAAATTACCTCCAGGCATCAATTGTGGATCGATAATCAACTCGCCATGGATCTTCATTCCAACAATCATCTCCTTGAAACAATGAACCCGTCGATCTTCTCTAAAATCTACAATAGGATAGTTCGTCATCTGCTCCAGGACTCCCTGGTATTTTACACCCCACCACTTGTGATATTCCATCACCACAAAAACCACCTCCTTCTCGAAACGCTTTGATGTTATATACAGTGGTATCAACCCATCGCTGAATTCATGGTACACATTTCCCGTGTAACCACCAGTCGAGAAAACAATTGCTGGTACATCGTGAACCACGTCACATGTGTCAGCTGTCGTTTGGTCGGCTGGTAAAATGCTTGGGTTAATTGTTACTTCCTCAATTGAATTCATTACACCTTCCTCAAATTTTCTTGTGTATGGTTTTATCTGAAAAATTGGGTAAAATTTAATGAACAAGTAGAAGAAGTATTACCGAATGGTGTAAGTAATTACTAATTTTAGAAGGGTTAAAAAGTGAATGGAAAAGTAAACCACAAATGGTACCTTTTCCGTTACAGCTTCTTGCTGAGCGCCATAGAGAAATATGTTAGCTGGATTAGAAGCCGGTTCAGTTCTTATATCGCCTCTTATATAACACAAATCCGTTCTGTAATGACTTCGATCACAACAAAGAATCCCTTCAATTGAATTCGAGTTTGTCTCATCTGTTTCTCCTATACAGCAATAGCAAAGGAAAATCCTTTTTTTTAGCAATCTCATTTAATTCTTCAAATGCTACCCCCTATCCAAATTGGAATTGATCGAATTGACAAAATTTGATCAAATTACCATTGATTAGAGCTGAACAGGGGAGTGATGCAAGATTCGGTTTCTCCCTTCTGGCTTGCAAATTGCGCGGATTAGAGAAATGTGTCTTTATCTCAGAATCTTTTACAAATAAAATGGCAATCAAATTCAATACTCAAACCAAATGAGCTAAATTGGGAAAAAAAAAATCAACAAACAATCAATACCTGATTCCGAGTGACGAATTATTGGAGAATTAGCTAATCTGAAAACGGAAACAGCACAGTACAAGGCGAGTAGCAACAACAAAACAAGGCGGTGGATTGAATAAGGTTTTCCTTCCTTTTCAAGCGGTAGGGAATTCGATTTTCTAAGAAACGCGGGGCAGAGGGATTTGATTTTCCCTTTTTGGCGATGAAACATCTCTAGCAGGGGCAGCTGAGGTCAGCCCCGCCGCCGCCTCGTCCTCTCCGTTTCTATCGCGTCTCAATCTTTCTCGAACGGAGTGAAATGGAGAGAGTGCGGCTGCGCGGTGCGATTAAAGAGGAATGGGCAAAAATGGAAATCTAAATTGGCGAGGCGAGAAAGGAAGACAAGTTCCAACTTAGAGAAATAGAAAAAAACATCTCACATGAAAGACAGAGCAGAGGGAGGAAAACATGGGATTGAGTTTTCTCTTCAATTTATTATCATTTTAATTTTCAACACAGCTGCACCGTAACAACCGCTTATTATAGTGGAATGATTGTATATTATGTAGGCATGAGATGTTTGTTCCTCTTCGTAATTATTAAAGCGGGGCTCTAGCGCACCTATTAAAGCGGGTATTTATTTATCAAGTACTTTTTCTTTCCTAACTGCCCCTGCATTTTTTTTATTTTAACCTTCTCACTTTGATGTGTGCGTCAGGATCTCCTAAAGTAACTCAATTTTTGGGTTTTGGATCGGGACCGTCCGAATCGAATACGTCGCTCGAGATCGTCTCGGAATTCGAACCTGTTTCTCGAGATGTGTGCAATCCACTTTAATTGGATGGTCACGGATTTGAATCGGACTGTCCCGATCTAAAACCCAATTTTTGAGTTACTTTAGTGTTCATCGGGTCTGGTTTATTAATCGATTTTAAATCAATTAGAGTTGGGATTAAACGGTTCAGTTTTTCTGGTTAAATGGATTGGTTTGGTTCATTTTAAAAACCAGTTTGATTGTTCGGTTAGGTTTGGAATTTTAAAAATGGTTAGACTGAATTGATCCTCCGTCAGAACCAAACATTTAAAAAAATTCAAAAATTACGACATAATGTATATTGTTTGGTTTGGTTTAAAACCGGTTACACTGAACCAAACAAAATTTTATCATCTTCAAAAAATAAAAAATAAACAAAAAAATGTTTATTGTTATGATTAGTTTTTTTTATTTTTGTTTGTTCGGTTTGATTTTAATTTGGTTGATAAATTTATTTTGATCGGTTCGGTTGTATTTTTAAAACCAAATAAAATTTTAATTTGTCTTTTTTATTTCGATTTTAACCGAACCGAACCGATGAACACCCCTACTCTCTGTTTCTATTTTAATAAAAGCGGTGCTCTAATATATCACTATGTATTTTTTTTTTAAAGAATGCGTTTTCCAATTTTTATTACCAAGATTTAATAATTTTATTTTCCAGCTTGTTTTTTTTCCAATACATCAATTTAGTTCTTATATTTTGTAGCTTTGTGTTTTTAATTCGAGTAAAAATACACGCATACAAAACTCTCTCTGAAACAATCATCGAGAAAAAATTCTTCAAAAGCACAAATGAAAATTAATTTTTGAGAATTAAAATCGAAAAAAATTGAAATCGGATTTTCAAAGTACAACTTAATTTTGTCACAAATACATACTTGAGATGAGTATATAAATATTGGAAAAATCATGACGTTGGGTTTTCAAATTTTAATTTTAATTTTTAATTTTAATTTTTAAATGTTAATTTTGATTTTGTTGTTTTTCCCAGTGTTCTAAATAGCGGCGCTATAGTGCCACTATAGCGTTTTTGGACCCCAAACGCTAAGCGATGGCATCAAAATGCGCTATTTGCACTACGGCCACTATACAATATGAGTTTTTTAAGCAATTTATATGGGCTTTAAATAAAGACCCAAAAAAGCTCAAACCGAAATTGAATTTGTTTCTACTTGCTGCAGATAAATCAATTTGAAATTGGAAATAGAAATAGAAATTTGAATAAAAAAAAGTCCAAACCGAAATTGAAATTTGAATAGAACAAAAAATAGATTATGTCATGAATCATGATGCTTAAGATATTTTTAATATGAAAAATTGATAATTTATGATATTACTATGGATATTTTGAACCGCAATTTGGACTTTGTACGGGTTCAATATGAATATTATAATTTCTTAATTCCTTTGGTGTTATTTATTGTTCTATGAGACTTTAGATAATGTTGATATTTAGTACAAATATTGAATATACGGAATGTAAAACAAAAAAACGCTATGTGGCATAGCTTCTGCTATAGCGACGCTATTCGCTATAGCTTTTTTTGTAACCTTCCCGCTATGACGCTATAAACGCTATTTAGAACCTTGGTTTTTCCAGAAACAAAAAAATTCATTGAGAAACCAATTATTGGATAAAGATGATAATCATCATAATTCAGTACAACAAATTATAAACACCAAAAGAATTATTGAAAGGGGGATCACTTCTATGTTGTTGGAAATGTGGATAGCTTACCAATCAAGTTTCGCAATTTAAATGTAGTTAGATAATGCATAGTACTTGAAATATAATTAATTCAGGACTTAAAAGTTTCAAATTATTTGATGACAACAAAATTATTATTTTTATAATTATGATACATGTTGTAGGGGTGAACACGGAATAAATAATATCCGATCCATATTCGATCCATATTCGAAAAATTAGATGTGGATATCCGATATCTAAATATCCGTGTGAATATGGATACTGATATGGTTTTACGTTTCAATTATTCGTATCCGAATAGTAGATATATATCATATATTTTAATATATATTATGAAAAAATATTATTATTCATCATTAATATTAGATAAATATTATGAACTTTAGTATTTTTTAATATTATTTTAATAAATATCCGATCCGATCCGTATCCGTATCTGTATCCGGCTGATATCTGATCCGTATCCGTATCTGAAAAATTAAAAAAGATATGGATATAGAATATAAATGAAATAATTTTAATAAAAGAATATAAAAGGAGGTACCGATTTAAATTGTTATTAAATGAGTGTTAATAAAATTAGATTTAGATAACGAAATTGATTGAATATTTTATACATTATTATACATTGTGCACATAAAAAATTCAAGACCTGTCAAAATTAATGACTAAATTTGTGACTTTTTTTTTTCTCTTTTGATGGTTATTGAAATGAAATAAAAATTTATGATCTCACAAGCATGCAACTTGAGATGAACGAGACATGCTCATTGAATTAAATTTGTTAATTTAAGCATAAAATAATAAAAATTCTATATATTTCATATGCATGCATCTCATGTCTATGAAATAAAAAATTAATATCATTCAATACAAATAATAAAAGTAAAATTGCTCTTCAGATAATGCTATATTAATTTCTCTGTTTTGCCTGGAAGGCTTACTCTACAAAACTAGAATTGATAGGGTTTGATCTGCAAATATCAGGTTGTTAAATAAACGAGAGAGAGAGAGAGAGAGAGAAGGCCAGACACAGGGGTAGGTAACAGGTTCGTACTGTGTTTCAAATAAAAACCAACCTGTCAAGTGGGACCCCCATATTATAACCTAAGCAGGGACACACCACAAAGGAGTAAGAAGTTAGTATAGTGCTAACTGCTAACAGGTGGAATTGCAAAAGGCAAGGTGGGGGTAGAGGTGTTCAAAGAATTCGGATCCAACGAAGTAACCCAACTTTTGGGTTTTAGATCGGGACCGTTCAATTCGAATATGTGAAAATTCATCCGCGAAGTGAGCGTACATATTTCAACGACGAATTCGAATTCCAAGACAATCTCGAGCGACAAATTTGAATCGGACGGTCTCGATCCAAAACCCAAAGATTGGGTTACTTTAGGGGATCTGGACCGTGTTCAAATGGATCGGTTTATTCGGTTTTAAACCGAACCACCAAATTTCGGTTTAATTGGATCGGTTGTTTGGTTTAAATGGATCGATTCGGTTTAGTTTTTGAAGAAGTTCGGTTTAAATGGTTCAGTTTGGTTTTGGAATCTCCAAATCGGTTTGAACCGAACCAACCGGTTTAATAAAAAATGGATTGGTTTATCAAAAACCGGCTTATGTGGTTATCAAAAATGTTATCCAAATCGGTTTGAACCGAACCAACCGGTTTTGAAATGTTTGTATTCGGTTCAACCGAACAAACCGAAGTTTAAATCGGTTTAATCGGTTTGGTTTTAGATCGGTTTGAAATTTTAATTCGATCGGTTCAGTTGGGTATTCAAAATTAGATTCAAACCACGGTTCGGTAAAAAAAGTACAGTTTGACCCGAACCGACCGGTTGAACACCCCTAGGTGGGGGTTTGAAATTTATTAATGGCCGACTATGCAATATTTTCCTATCACTGAATCACTGATTGATGATTATGTGGCCTCTTGACAAAAGGAAACATCTCCTTTAAAATATAAAGGAGTTTGTTGTGTTGTTACTTTCCCAAGATCAATTATGTATTATTAATTAAATTATGCATGTGTGAATATTCTGAGATGTGAAAAATAAGTACTAATTAAATTAAATTATGCATGTGTGAATATTCTGAGATCTGAAAATAAGTACTAATTTAATTAAATTTAATGTTGCACATTTTATATTGGAGGGTTATGGACTGACATATTCTTAATTTATATTATAATTGGGGACACATGTAAGCTAATATATGGTAGGGGTGAAATTAAAAATTTAAATTAAAACCTAAAGGGGTTAGGCGCATGTGATGGCATTGAATGAATGCTTGGAAGCCAGTTGATTGTAGATGATTGATTGTTCATTTGTTCATTGACTATATATAAATCATCAATGTGACCTGTTTATATCTACTATTGTGTGTATTTATGTAGGAGATCATATTCTTGATTCCTCACTAACAATATGTCACTTTTCTAGTTAGCCTTTATTTATTTAGATCATTTATAAACTTACTTTTTTGGACTTTTCTCTTTTGGATCTGACTATGTAGAATCCTGCTTTTCTAATTTTAACTATTCAAAATTTTTCAATTGCGTATCTCAATAAAAAAATTTTTTCATGCACAAATCTCAACGAATTTGAATAGCTGGAATAGGAACAGTAGGACCTTGCTTTTCTCTAAAAAAAACAACAGAGTCCATTCCTTCTCTTTCAAATCCATAGTTGTCAAAGATAGGAAAAGTATCCTACCAGGTACCGTAAAATATTCCCCTCACTTTACGGTTTGAGATTAACTCCCACACGCTTTGAGATTCGCGCTATCACAGGAGGCAATATTATTGGGCTTTGAGATTCGTGCGAAGTTAAAAAGAATGGTCCAGATCTAATAATTATAAAAGATTCCCTATTATGGTACAGGGAGGATATGAATTCATCAAAGATATATATCCGTATCACAAAACTTGTATTCCAACATGTATATATTTGACAATTTTCAGGAGATAATTAAAATATAGAGGTTATTTATAAAATAAATAATTAACTTTTGCTTAGAAAATAATTAACTTTTAATGTTTTCCAACATTTATAAAATAATTAACTTTTGCTTAGAAAGAATACGAGGGTTATTTATAAAATAATTTACAAAACTTGGTGGTTAATTTTAATGTTTTGTACAAGTGGGTCCACCTCTAAAAATAAACATTTCAAAGTAGTGAGAAAGTTACATAAAATCTTCTTTGGGTTATTTGAAAACCCATTAGAGTGATAGTAATTTTAAATTTCTTTTTTTAATGATACCTCCTTATATGAATATTTTACACATGTTGAGAATAATTTTATTTCAGAAGAAAAAAAAAACAATTACTTTCTGATATGAATATTTATACATGATAATTAATAATTAAATTTTTTTTTGAGATATATTTCTGCATAGATGTTTCCGTATTTGAACAGCAAGCTTCAAAGTTGAAAGCCAATGAAAAAGAAATTATTACATTTTTCTGATCCACCGCCACCGCCTCAAAAAGAAATTATTAAAGGGACAATGGCAAACAAAAATAATAAAAAGCAGAATACAGCTACACAAAAACAAGTGGGTAGGTTGTTGCTTAAGGCATTAGGTTCCCAATACCAGACAAGAATACCCGTGCGGTTTTCTATGGAATTATGTACCTAGTAATATTATATGATTTTGTGTGGCAGGATCAATACATCCATGAATGTGGCGAGTCATGAGTTGGTCTGCTGTACACTCTGTACAGAGCCCAATAAAACAAAAACAGGAATAATAAAATAAAAAAACCTATTTTACCCCTCAGGCCCGGAATATATTATTGTTTTTATCCCTCATGATCTCTCACAATCGCTCGTCCTTTTTGGGCATGGCTAATGGCTTAAAATGTTAGTTTATTGATTTCCCACTTTAAAATAGTTGTGTTATTTAAGGAACAAATCACTATATCAATCATATTACACAGAATATATTATACTATATCAATCATATTTTCATACTATATCAATCATATTTTCATACTATATGTATGTGAGTCAATTTTCATACTATATCAATCATATTTAAGGAACAAATCACTATATCAAATCACTATTCGCCAACGGCTATGATTGAAAGATGAAATTTCGGATTTAATCTTAGCCCTCCAATCACATAATCTGTCTTCTTTTGATTAAATACATCTGAATAATATGTAGAAGTCTAAATTTAGCTAAATACATACTCGCCACACGTACCGCCACACGATGCATTACAATTAAAATTAAACAAATCTGAAATTTAGCGATATAATTCTCAGTTTCCTTATTTCTTTTTTTTTCCTTATTTCTCTTTCTCCAATTGAACCAATTCCACCTTCCGTTTCTATATGGCGGATCACAATGGAAATCAATTTTTTCTTCACTTCCTTATTTTTCTTTCTTTGTTTCTATAGATATTACCGTGAGAATCTAGAATAAATTATCAATTTTGTTTCTATACAAATCTATACATATCAATTGAAAATCATAGAAGCACAAATTAGCAGGACATGAAGAAGGAAAAGAAAACAAAATTAGAAAGGTCACATGTCATTAATTTATTATATTCGCATTCATATTTTATTGGATCCGATTTAAAATTCCTTATTGATCTGATAATAATATTTATGAAAAAAATTCTCCACTTTTTTAAATAGCAAATAATTGTTGTAATTTATTATAAATTATATCTTGTCATTTCATACAACTTAGTTGCATTACAGTTGTGCTCTTAATTAGTATTTTTATATTGTAACACATGTCATTAATTCTTTGTTACTTTATATATATATTCATACAAAATTCGAAATAAAATTTGAATCTGACTCGAAATATATTCATACAAGTCCGAATTGATAACTGACTTCGTGTAAATAAACAAAAAAGAATCGTCTCTACAGTAAAAGTTCAAAGTGCCAGAGGAAACAAATACATAAAGAGGTACAAATTATTTATTCTTTTTCAATGATAACTGGAACTTTACTGAAAAGATGCTACTACAGCACAAAAAAAAAATACCCAACATTTTGCACATTCCTTGTCTGTTAATAGGAAAAGAAGTCCATAAATTATTCTTTTTATAGTAAATTGTTTATTGAACTAAAGTGTAAAATGTAACATTCTGTGAGTGGGAAGTTGTAAGTTCGAAAACTCAAATGAGAGGTCATTTATACTAAATGGAAGTTGTATACTAGATCTCCACTTTTCTTGTTAAAAAAATAAATATAAAATACTTACAAAATTAAAATTAATATTTATATATATATATATAGGCAAATTCTTCTATGGACACAAGGACCTATTTGTAAAATGAACATATTTTCATTTTCAAAGTTCAAACAGTCGATCCGACCGTTCAACATTATCTCCATATTAAAATGTACTTGGAGGTCAAATTTTACATTTTTTTGAATTTTTTTACTATTTATTAAGTATTTTACAAAAAATAGTCAATTCAGACCATTGAATTTTGTAAATACTTAATAAATAGTACAAAAATTCAAAAAAAATGTAAAATATGACCTCCAAGTACATTTTAATATGGAGATAATGTTGAACGGTCGGATCGACTGTTTGAACTTTGAAATTAAAATATGTTCATTTTACAAATAGGTCCTTGTGTCCATAGAAGAATTTGCCTATATATATATATACATGAGATGAACTTAGCTAAGCCATGGTGTAAAACGACTTGGTACTCCACGCCATATTTTCATTTTGAAAATCCAAACTACAGATCCGAACCGCTCAAGTTGTTCTCCATATTGAAATGTGCTTGGATACCAAATTTTACATTTTTTTGGAATTTTTTTACTATTTATTAAGCCACTTTGAAAATCGCTGATCCGGATGAACAGTAGCAAAACAGTAAAAAATTATGGACCAATGGATCAGCGATTTTCAAAGTGGCTTAATAAATAGTAAAAAAATTCCAAAAAATGTAAAATTTGGTCTCCAAGCACATTTCAATATGGAGAACAACTTGAGCGGTTCAAATCGGTAGTTTGGATTTTCAAAATGGAAATAATGAGGCGTGGAGCACCAAGTCGTTTTACACCATGGCTTAGCTAAGCCCAGCACTATATATATATATATAGAGAGAGAGAGAGGTTGGCTAAGATCAAAGTGGTATGACCAAAGCTTTGGTACTACCAATTTGTTTTTGCCATTTTCAAAGTTCAAATAGTCGATCTGAAGTGCTCAACGTGTTCTCCATATTAAAATGTACTTGGAGACCAAATTTAACAGTTTTTGGAATTTTTTTACTATTTTTTATGGATTTTTGAAAATCAGTGTTCTTCAGATTTTATTTATTTATTTTTTATTATAAAAAACAGTGATTTTCAAAAATCCATAAAAAGTAGTAAAAAATTCAAAAAAATGTAAAATTTGGTCTCCAAGCACATTTTAATATAGAGAACACGTTGAGCACTTCAGATCAACTATTTGAACTTTAAAATTACAAAAACTAATTGGTAGTACCACTTTTAAAATGTAAATTTTTTTCTACATTGCTAAATTTTGAGGATCCATTAGTAAATCGAGAGCAATGGACTGGACAGGAAGAGAAAAGGCTTCTATTAATTTTACAAAACAGAGTGATATACAACTGGGTCACCATGAGGTCTTCGTCCTAGATAAGATAGGAAATTAAGCAGCAAGTCCAAACACAATCAGGGATATAAATGAGGAACAAAGTCTGCTGGTAAGTATCGAGAACATGGCAACATCACAGGAGCAATCCCCAACTTATTGGTAAATGAGATGGGCTGTCAGAGATAGAAGGAAAGTTGCAAGTAGATCCCTCACCTTTTCATTTTTCTGTAATTTGAATGGGTGAGTAGTTAGAAAAGTTAGCAGCAATTGTTTTGTTCTCTTATAATACGCTCCCGTTGCAACGCACGGGCACGATACTAGTTTTCATACTAAGTATGTGAGTCAATTTTACTTTAAACTATATAAAAAATTATATATAAGCATAAATTTACTTAAAAAATGTGTTTATAGCATAATTAGTCAGAATTGATTGTTTATTGATATTGTATTAATTAGGAGAGCATTTTTTGTATATTAAGTAAGAACATAAACCTCAATAAGCATATATTATGTAGCATTATCGTATTAATAAGAACATAAAAGAAGATATCTTGTTCTGAAAAGTTGTTAGACTAACGAACTGGAATAGTAGCAGGGGCGGAACTAGAAAATCATGAAAGATGGTGCTAAAATTTAAAATGCACAATATGTTGTTAGTGGGAGTTGAACTCAAGTTCTCTACAACCACAAAATAAGCTCTAATTACTGGACTATAAGTAGATATGTGATATTTTATAAGGGTGGCTAAACTATATAACAAATTCTTAAAATAATAAAATTTAATTACATTTCAATATATATAATTAAAATTTTAAAATCATAGGGTGACTTACCACCCGTACGGGTGAATGTAGATTCGCTCCTGAATAGTAGTGATTTCTACTTTAGTCTGAGGTGGTGGAATTATTTGTTTAACATTTTTGGTGTTTTATGTTGGGATTTCGTATAAAAGTGTAATTTTTTTAAAAACTTGACAGCGGTTGTGAAGCGTATAGGATACATTCAATCAATTAATACTTATTCAAATCAAGATCTATGTGTAAAATTAAATTCAACATAGAAATTACCACTAGCAGCGTAGTAAACGCTCTTCGCAATTGTAGTCGTAATCTTTCTTGTCACTTGCTTGTTAGACTAATGAACTGAAATAGTAGTGATTTCTTCGCAATTATAGCTAAAAAAGAAAGTTAGTTAGTTGGAAAAGAAATGAGAGAATGTTAGATGTTGGTAAGATATAATTACCCATATATATATTCAATTAATTGCACCTTTTCAAAACAAAGAGCGTAGAAATTTTGGCCATAATCCATGTGGCGCAATATAATATAATTTATATTTAATTTCAGAAATTAATATATTAATTCTATCCCAAATAATTTGGCTTCAAAACATTTCTAATATTTTGTTTATTTAATTTTGTTGATCAATGTTTTATATCATAGGGTGAACACCTGGAAAAGTTACACAAGGGCTGATATTGTTAGCCCTTTTAATTTACAATTTTTTTTTTTTTTTAAAACACAATAGTTCAAGAACAATTTTAGTTAACATGTTGATTTGAACCTAGTGCATGCAAATGTACGTATGTTAGATTAATTTTCCTGAGAGCATCTACATCCCTGGTACTATTAGAGTTTCTAATTTGATGTGACAGTTTCTAATCCAGTTTCAGAGATGTGAGAGAGTTTCTTATTTAGAAACTATGCAGTAAAGTTTTTTATTAAGAAACTGTTTATAAACTCCATGCTGACCAAATGATTGACTCAAATTATTTCTCCTCTTTTAATTTATTGCTGACGTGGCTTAATAAAAAATTCTAAAATTAATTTCAGGAATGTGAGAGTTAGAAACTTTAGAGACCTTAATTTCTAAAAAGTGGTTAACAGTTATTTAGAAACTCATTTGAGTTGCTGTGATATAGATGCTCTGGTTTTAAGAACAATGTTTAGGTTTTTGTAGCCCCTTGTAAAAAGAAAATTACACTACATCTTATTTAGCCTCTTTAATTTTAATTTTCTATTGTCAAAAAAAAAAAAAAAATATATAATTTTCTAGTTCCAATCAGGTGAGAAGTCTTTGTACATGGCTTCACCCTTGCAAGGACAAGTCACAAGGTATATCTTGTTCGTTTAAACAAACACAAAAGTACAAAAAGAAAAACATGAACACCTTTTGGATGATATATTTTTGTTATGTGCTTTGAAAGATGATAAATGCAATTGAAAGATTGAGGATCATAAAAGAAGCTGCAAATTAATAAAGCTACAACACCTTGTGTGACCACTGACCAGTGTATTAAAATTCGGCTCTATTCAGTGAATATTCGGCCGTATATTCCTATTCGGTGTCCGGCCGAATAGAAAATAGCTATTCGGACTGAATATTAAATTCATGCTTTAAAAAAATTAAAAAACATTCAAAACTCATTAAAAGAGTTCCGGACCCGAATCCATAACCCATTAAATAAGTTCCAGACCCGCTAGATAGGTGTTCTCTTCGAGCGTCCCACTCAGAAGTCTTTTATAGCCTCTCTACATGCTGTCTTATTGTATTTTAGTACTGTGGAATTAAATATTTAATAAAAAATCTGCATATATAAATCTGAATAAGAATTTGTATATTCGGCCGCATACCATATATGCAGTATGCGACAGCTTTCTGAACACCGCATGAGAACCGAATATTAATACACTGCCATTGAAAAAGGAAAAGGAAAAAACAAGAGCGGAGCCATTATCATTTTTAGCGGTTGATCCGCGATATCTGACCTTTTTTTCGAAGATGATGTTACGGATTTTTTGTTTGTTTTGGTTTTATGTTATAGGTAAAAATATGGTTACCATGTTTGCCGACATTTATATCAAGAGGAGGGATCCAATTACATCATTTTTGGTGACACATCATGACACCGTTTTTTATATAGGTCAATTTTGCGATTTCAAAATTCAAACAGTCGATCCGAACCGTTCAACATGATCACCATATTAAAATGTACTTGGAGATCAAATTTACATTTTTTTGAATTTTTTTACTATTTATTAAGATGGTTACAAAATCGCTATTTTTCAATGATCTGAAAACAACGATTTTTGTAACCATCTTAATAAATAGCAAAAAAATTCAAATAAATGTAAAATTTGATCTCCAAGCACATTTTAATATATCCATCATGTTGAACGGTTTGAATCGACTATTTGGACTTTGAAAATGGTAGGTGTCAAAGTGTGTCACCAAAAAAGATATAATCGGATCCCTCCTCTTATATTAATATCCAAAGTTAATTACAAATTAATAAATATACGATCATGATAATGGAGTAGAAACTCAATTAAAATTCAAACCAAAGCTAAATTTTGTTTTAGGAAATTGAGTAAAAATTAAGTAGTGCTTCAGAATATTAAAAAAAAAAAAGACTTTCTAGCCTACCTAGAACAACACGATTACAGTTAGGAGCCATATTGGATAGGGGTGTTCATTGGATCCGGTTTAGTCAGTTTTGAACCGAACCGAATTAGTTTAGACCAAATGGTTCGGTTTTTTCGGTTTAATGGTTCAGTTCAAGTTTCTTTTTAAAATCAAATTATAATTTCGGTTTGGTTCGGTTTGGAAATTTTTAAAACCGAAATAACCGAACCGACCGAACTTTTATATATTATGAATTTGGTCCGGGCTGCCCCGGTTTATTTCTTAATCAATTGCTTTAAATACTTCGGTTTATTAAATTAATTGCTTTAAATAAAAAAATTAATATATTTTAGTTTGAACCGAACAAACCGAAATAAAACTTTAATTCGGTTCGGTTCGGTTGCAATACTAAATTGGTTCGGTTCGGTTCTATTTTAGAAACCGAATTATTACTTTAGTTTGTCTAGTTCAGTTCAGTTGAAACCGAACCAAACCGATGAACACCCCAATTGGATCAATATTGTTTTGCAGAATGGGCTTAGCCCAGTTTACATAATCTGGAGCCCACAATAGAAGGCCTTTACTCTTCATTTTTTTCTTGTTCTTTTTTTTTTTTTAATGTTGGCTCTATGCAAAAGTACTTAACTGCTAATAAGAGTCATCTGTTGTTTTTTACCTATCATTTTGAATTTAATCTAAATAAATATACCTTTTTCACTCTCTTATGGTACAAGTTGGGATATATTAAGAATCAACCTTTTCTCTTTACATCTTGTTTGGATGGAGAGTTGAGGAAGGGAGAGAATGGAAAGAAAAAAAAAAAAAATTTCCGTCGAATCGTGTTTGGTTGACAAAATTATGTTGGAGGTGAAAGGTTTAACATTTTATCATTATAATCAATAGAATCGGTTTCCCTTCCGATTTGGGGTGTAACGGATGGAAAGAAATTTTGTTGTAAATATTTTTAGAACAAAAAACACAAATGCCCGATTCTATATTTTACCTATATAATTATCATAAAAGTTTTTTTATCACAAATCTACAACAGTCACCGAATTTCGCATTAACCTTCTAAATTTTAATCAACCAAACAAGAAATAAGACGGAAAGAAAAGTTAAATTTATTTTCCCTCATTAATCATCCAAATACAAAGAAGTTAAATATGTTAATCTTACTTTCTATTCTATTCCATTCCCTTTTATTCTTCACCTCCCCTAAGGTGTTAGTCTAGTGGCAAAGGGTAACATCCTCCGTGTGGAATGTTGTTGGAATATATGAGTATCTTTGTCAAAAAAAAATTAAATATTTAAATAAAAATTAATTTAATTAAACGAGGATGAAAGAATTTTTTTGAAGTTTTAATGAATATATGGGTATCTTTGTGAGAATATTGACTATTTTAGTAGTTTACATAGGTACACTGAATTTTTTTACTTTATGTATTTATACCTCCTCTATATTGCAATGTTGGCAGCATCAAAAAAAATTTATAAGGAATTGTCACCCTGGTAAACCATCTTTAAGTTTTATTTAGATGGTACATCTTTCTTAATTAAATCACAATTTACTCTCTACAGTAAAAGGAGATTAGGAGAGACAAGATATCTCTTTCTAAGTAAATTTGATAATCAAACATGGAGAAAATATTCGCTCATCGTCTTAGGGCCTGTTCGGCGCGCAGTAGGGAACGAGAATGGGCATGGGAAACGGGAATTTTTGAACTGCCGATTACTGTGCGCGTGGGACAGAAAATACGACCTCAGACTGAATTTTTTTTTTCCCACTCGCACAGTAACTGCGCCGAACAGGCCCTTATTTTTTTCTGCACTTCTATACACATCAAACATCAAACATCAAACGGGTTAATTACGTCAAGTCATATAATAGAGTTAGACCATGTCAAATCAGGTGTAAATGACTAATTTGATCATTAGTTTGTCCTTGTTCCACACTTTCTATTCTAGATTCAGGATACTTTTGACTTCCCCAGTAAAATGACAAGAGGTCTATGTCAGACTTAGCCTGATTTGCTTGTTCACTGCACATTTGTTTTACCAGTATGAAGGAACAAGATTTTCAACTTTTTTGTCTTTTTTAATGACCACAAATATTATAGGGTTCTTTCTTAATAATTGAAGATGTATATATTTTATAGTTTAAATAGGTTATGTATTGATGTATCAAATTTGATACAATTTGAAAAATATTTATTCATCAATCAAGCACTATTCCATACAGCCTGAGATATCATGCCTCTCCCCTCCTTCATTCTACTCCAATTTACACTCATTACTACACTCACATTATTCCATACAGCCTCTGCGAACGATAACTTTTTCGATTGCTCAAGTTCAGATCACTATGTTACAGGCAGCGTTTTCGAATCAAATTTGAACAATCTCCTTTCTTCCCTTCTCACAAAAGCCTTATCTAATAGCGGCTTTTCAGAAGGTTATAGCGGCATGGACCCGGATCAAGTCTTTGGCCTAATGATGTGCTACCCTGATTGTACACTGACCGATTGTGTATTTTGTCTCGAGTATACTGTAAGCATCTACAACACAAAAGATCGTCCTTGCCCTAACAGCGCAACAACTGTGATATTTTATGGCCAGTGCCTCGTACGCTACGGTCGAAAGAATTTTACTACAATAATTGATACCTCTATCAACCCAAATTGCATTGCCAATGGAGCAAACATGACTAATCAAACTCAAACTACAAGATCTTTACCACAGATGATGGAAAGACTGAGGCCTGTGGTCCCGTATGCTCCTCTGATGTTTGCGAACAGCACAATCGCCGGAACAAATATTATAGGGGTCATACAGTGCACAAGAGACCTTTCGCCGCAGGACTGCAACAAGTGCATCGGCGATGCTCTCGCACTCGCAAAGAATTGCTCAAGAGATTGGAATGCTCAAGGAATGAAGATTGTAGGACTCAGTTGTTATGTGAGATACGACTCAGTTCCATACACTATTACCAAATTCCCAAAGATACTGGTACCTTCACCACCTCCAGCATCGTTTGCCTCGACCAATCCAACAGGGGGTACTAATTGAGATGTCGGAATATGTTTTTGTTCTATTTTTTTTTTTATTATTATTTTACTCATGTGAATTTCGTGATAGGTGTGGCGAGCCAACGATAGAAAAACAGCCATTCTCTCATGAAATGAAACCCATAGATATTATGACTATGATTGGGTTTCATTTCTAGCTTAACCCAACTCGTTTGGGACTACACGCTTAGTTGTTGTTGTTGTATTTTACTCCTGTGAATTAGCCTAATTGTCATTACTGTAAAGTTTGCAAGTTAGTTGTAATGCAGAGTTCAAATCATAGCTATTTGTTTACTCTATTTGCAACCAACATTCATCTATTTTATTTAGGGATATTAATTAATTTGACACTTGAAATATACAGGATCGAACTCCAAGGCAATTGTTATAGTTGCAGTGTCTATTTCCTCAGCTTTTATTCTTGCTATAATTGGAATTTTATTATGGAAAAGATGCGGGAGAACTGAAAAGAGAACAGGTAAAAGATTCTAAATAACATTAAAAGATCTTTTCTTTACAGTGAACTCATTCTATGATTCAATAAAGATTTATTATTATGTATTAGCAGATGAGGACACATCTACTACTGTCTTTCTAGAAGAGAGCATGGACATTAGCCTCAGATGTATTTTGAGTCCTAGGTCAGAGTATCAGGTCTTTGACTTGAGCACACTGACAAATGCCACTGGTAATTTCTCTAATGCAAATAAGCTAGGTAGAGGAGGTTTTGGAGCAGTCTATAAGGTTTCCTAATATTACCTTATCTCTTTAATTCTATTGTAATTATTCTGTAATAATAATAGTAATATCCTTAGACTTTTTGTAACAGACTGTCAAAATAAAAATCTGCTGAATTAATATGAGAAAAATTCTCAGGGTATTCTTCCAAATGGGGTTGATATTGCAGTAAAAAGACTATCAGGGAGCTCACTTCAGGGAACTAGAGAGTTCACAAATGAGGTAGATTTACTGGCAAAATTGAAGCACAAAAACCTGGTACAGCTACTGGGGTGTTGTGTGCAGAGACAAGAGAAGCTGCTTTGCTACGAGCATTTGCCTAATGGAAGTCTCGACAAGATTCTATTTGGTAGTTTCTCTTCTTCAGTAAGATAATTGATTTCTCTCTCTTGTAAGTCTTAATTTATTTAATTTTGTGAATTTTTGTTGCCCATTAAGAGAAGGAATCTTCTAAGTATATGGAGCTTGACTGGAAAATGCGGTACAAGATTATCGAAGGAATCAGTCGCGGTTTGTTTTATCTCCACGAGGAATCTCCCGTAAAGATCATACACAGGGATTTAAAAGCTAGTAACATATTGCTTGACAAAGACATGAACCCAAAAATCTCAGATTTCGGCCTCGCCAGGTTTTTCGAGGATGAACTTACTCACAAGGAAACCTCCCATATTGCTGGAACATTGTAAGCCAATTCTTCATGTGAATCCTTCACCTCACACAATCGATTTATGTTATCTTACTTTCTTCTTTGTGTTCTGATCATCTCATACAGTGGGTACATGGCACCGGAGTATGTTTTGCATGGAAAATTCTCAACTAAATCAGATGTATACATCTTTGGTGTTCTACTTCTAGAGATTGTGACAGGTCAAAAAAACAGTTACTTTTTCGGCTCGAGCCGTGCATCAGACTTAATTAGCTATGTAAGTTGTAGAAAGGCCAAAAATTCAATACTTTGTATTTTTTTTTCTTCATTTTGTTTTGCCGATGTGAACATCAGTACCTTCTTTTTTCATGTCAAAAAATCAGTACTTCAGTGAGAAAGATGGAAAAGGGATGAGAAAAACAGAATACTCCAGAAATTTAATTCAACCAGTAAAAGACGTTGACAAATTCAACAATCACTAAAAGTCTGATTGATACTGGTATACAGAACAATAGTTGAAGTTCTCTTATTTTGTATAACACAGGCAAGGCAACACTGGACTGAAGGAACAATACATGAATTGAAGGATCCAATTTTACAGGATGATTATCTTGAAGAGATCACGAACTGTGCCAATGTGGCGCTACTGTGCGTGCAAGACAACCCAACCGATAGACCCAACATGGAATTGATCAATGTCATGCTCAGCGGCTATTCCGGTGCTGTTCGACCGGTTTTTCCTTCCATGTGGTCGTTTAGTAAGACGACTCCCTGACGAAATCACAAAGAAGGAGTTGGAAATATAGCTTGCACATGACTTGAATATTTTGAAATTATTGAAAACAGTTCTTGTATAATTCATATACAGTTCTAGTTTGCTCCTTTTTTTTCCATACTGACAAACCTTTTTTGTATTTCATTGATCTTTTTGTTCAACTGACTCCAGCATTTATTTAATCATTCAATTGACCACATAACAGTTATTACTTATTAGCTTGACAAAAATCTGTATTTTTCAAAACTTGGCATTATGTGCCAAAATTAACTTTTCAAAACTCCAGTATATATTGAACTCAAAATTTTAATTCTTAATTATTTAGTTCTTTATTTGGGCTTCAGCCCAGTTTCAAAGGATGCTTGGGCCTAGTTGGTTTTATGAGTTATAAGAACATATTCATCATATTTACGAAAAATTATAATTATTAATATAATAATTATAATTTCAATTATAAAGATATAAATTAATTATTAATTTAGTATATTAAGTTTAGTATTTTTTCATAATATCATGTCAAACTTTGTAAATATTATTTTTAAGAATGTAATATTAGTAATTGCAAATTATCAATTTAGAAAAGTATTTTTTGTCATGTCAGCGAAATTAAAATTACAGAGATAAAAAATTCTGATATAATGTGAAGGAAATTATTAAATTCTTAATGAGATAAATAAATTTATTTTTTATAATTGTAGGAATAAAGATGCTTTAATGCAGACTTAATTTTATGAGCTATCTAAACTCTAAAGTACAGATATTTAGTGGCCAAATTCTTCACAACTCTAGTAGACAAGGGTAAATCACTATCTGAGGTCTTATGTGAGGTACAATTATTTCAATGTTTCAAACAACAATGTAATTGAGGCACAACAAATTAGCCACATGAATTTAATTGAAATGCAAAGATGTAATTTCGGTCGCTATCTGAGGCACAATTATTTCAATGTTTCAACAACAATGAATTTAAAGCACAACAAAAGCGACAGCAATCTAATTAAAATTCAAAGATAGATGAGTAAGACAAGAAAGAATGAAATGTAGCTAGTGTTTATGACTTATGAGATATGTGAACAATTAATTTTGTGTGGAAAATATAATATATCGCTGGAATTTTTTATATATTTTTAAAAATTAAGCATCAAATTAATTGTTTAGAAACTTTGCTTGGAAAGTGTTGTTCCAAAGCTGGAAGATTACTTTGCACCAATTTGAATTGTTTGACTATCTTCTGTTGATATCCGTTTACAGAGAGAAATTAAAGTCTGCTTTTTGGACACTTTTAAGGCTATGTTTGGATGGGTCCGACTCTGCTGTGAAAAGCAGAGAAAAACAGCATCTAGCTTTTTCATATCCAACTATTTAAATTCGTCGAGATTTGTGTATGAAAAAATTTCTGTATCGAGATGTGTGAAATGGAAAATTTTGAATGGTGGGATGCAGAAAAGCAAGACCCTGCTTTTCTGTCGGAAAAGCAGCAGAGTCCATTCCTGTTTGGATGACACAAGAATAGCAAGAATAGATGCTATTTTAGAATAGAAGCCATTGGGAATAGCAATATGCATCAAAACAACATTTTTGCTATTCGGAATAGCTAGAATAGCTGCTATTATCTATTCCTTGTAAATGTTGGAATAGCTACTATTCGGAAATGTGAAATGAGAGGAAAAAATAATTTCTTTTTGGATTTCCGCCAACACAATCCTGAAATGACAAATTTGATACCACTTTCCGCTATCTCCACGTCGTGACAAATCATTTGAGATCCCACTTGCCTATCTTTCTTCTTAATTAGCACATTGTTAACACTATTATTTATTGGTTACAACTATTCACTATTCCACAAATACAATCCAAACAACATTTTTACTAATCCGAATAACACTATTTTCACACTAATCTGATAATCACTATTTTTTCTCTATTCTCATTTACTATTCTAAAATTTCGCTATTCTAGCTATTCTAACTCTCAACAATTCTTGGATTTATTTTGGGTTTTGTGGCTTTATGGGAGTTTTTGCATTAAATAGGTCATGGATTCCTGTGTTTGTATTTTATTGATTCCATTCAGTCAGTTGGTTTTAGGTTAACGAGTACATAATAATTAGGTGTTTGCTTCACGGAGAATTGGAGATCATGGGTCAGACTATTTGACAATATTTGACACCGTAAAATCAAAGATCGAGTCTGTTTCTTTTAAATTAAAGAGCTTCAAATCCTCGCTTAACATTGATGTAATTTTATGATTTGCGCCATTAATATAATGCAGTTTTCTATTTGAAAAAAAAAAATACAAGCATCATTTGAAATTAACAACTATGCCAGTTTATACCAGTTTAAGCAGTAGTTTAAGGAGACCATACCAGTTTAGAACTGTTATTCTCCCAGATATGAGTTGAGAACTGTTACTCTCCCATACCAGTTTATGAGTTGAGAACTGTTACTCTCCCAGATAATAAGCCGAGTCTATACCAGTTTAAGCAGTAGTTTTAAGGAGGCCATATTTCAACAACTATGCCATATTTCATTACCACCAAGCACAAAAATTAGAAATTCGTATCAGAAAATGCGCTTATGAAAATTATAATATAATCATTTATTCAGCATACTTTCTAAGAACATCCATCCAATTAAAAATAGCCTAGCGCTAATGAAATTCAGTTATCCGGCTGCCACCGCCGCCCCTCCCCCTCCGCCCCCCTAAACCAACAAAAAAAAAGAGAAAAAGAAAAGGCATCTCTAATCCATCTCCTAGCTTCCAAGCAAAACTTCCAACTATCGACACGCACCGTATGAGTCGATAATTACAACAGCTCATTGGGTTATACATCGTTCCATTTCAGAAAACTGTTCTAAACCTACTTATTCATCCTTGCTCTATCCATTCAGCTATTTAGTTAGAACTCAAATCAACTATAGCGATAAGGCATCCGCCATCATCTGATTTTGCATGACGAAATCATTGTTCCTCTTCATAAATAATTGTAAATATTAGATAGTACTAATCAATTTTGCGTGAGTAGCTCCACGTGCCGTGTAATAGCATCAGGACAAGACTGGCCACGTAGAAGCTCCAATCGGTGGAAAGGAGGCATGAATTGTAAAATGTAGTCTTCACCTACAATTAAATAAAATATAGGATTAACAAATACATCCAGTTCATCTAGCTTAAAAATTTGAAAGATGAAAAAAATATTTACCCTCTTTGACAGTCCCATACAGCCAACAAAGAACTTCATCAGTGAAGGCCAGACATACACCTCCCTGCATTGCATTGAATGGTGTTAATTTGAGACAAGTACAGTAAAATACCTTCTTACAATTACTCGTATTGGGTTCATCGTAATTTTTGAAAAAGTTAATTAATCATTAATGTCACATTTTGTTTAATAGAACAATGAAGAATGAAGTATACTAAAATACTGTGATGTAGGAATGAAAGATGAATGATGTCACATTGAGATTATGACACTTCCATACTTTCATAACCAGCCTAGAGTGTTACTCATTTCCTGTTACTCCTATTTGTCATAATGATAAAAAAAAAAATGATTCTGTTCTACATCGCTGCTAACTATGATAGTTTGGTCCAGTTTTTTGCCCAAATATAGCCTCAATCAATAGGCAAATTTCAGGAAATGAGCCAAAAATGGGAACCCGTTCTCAACTGTAGGAACCACATATGGTAAAGGTATACTGTTCGTGCAACATACTCCAAGGGAGCAAAAGTACACCCCCCCCCCATGAGAAAGAGAATAATAACACCAACACAACACAAACAAAAATTAAACAAACCCACTGTGAGGACCATTATTCCATACTGCTGTTAAAATGCTATGAAATAATAATGAACAAGAAAAATTAAATAGAAATGACATTAAAAACATCACCAACTCATATGGTTAAGCTAAAAAAAGGGTAAAAAGAGAGCACTGTCAAAAGGAGAGGGGTAACTAGCACACCTGCCAGTAACTCTTTGCCTTCACTTTTTGTGTGATCTTACTGGTTTTTATCATCTCAGTTCGCACTAGTATGCCTGCATCATCCCTGCCAAAAGATCCATGTCTGACTTAACAGCTCTAACATTGTAAAACAGTAGCAACTGAAATGCTTCTCGTATTTAGATAGGATTTGCTCATATGATCATAGCAGTTGCTCTTCGCCCTTTTCCCAATTAATGAAACTACAGGAATTGAGTATCTTATATAGTAATTCTTTATTGGTGTTGTTGCCTTCAGAAAATGCACAAGGCCAAGTTCGAAAAAAGAAAAGAGTATGAACATAGCAGTTTACCCAAATGTATCAGTGATGTTGATGTTAAAAGAAAAAAATAAAAACATAAATAAATCAAAAGGTCAAGTTGAAAAATCTTAAGCAGATTACCTGAAGCCAATGACAACATAAGGGACTCCGGCAAGGAATGATTGGATCTGCAATAGAGAAATAAACATTACTGGATGGACAATTAAAAGTAGACAGCAAAACAAGAAAAAAAACTACTCATAAAAACCATAAAATAATAGCCAAGCACAGCCACAACTTAAAGAGTAGAAAGAGGTGACATAAGATCTAAAAAGAAGTTAAAACAGTGTATGACATCAAAAAGAATTTATAACCAATTGAAAACAGAAAAACATACTAGAAATACAGACAAACTAGTTTGGCAATGCAAACTTATGCTGACGAGCATTAGTCAAACAGGAATTAAAACGAAATAATTACCCAGAATTTCAGTAGCTTTTCTCTCTCAAACCTTTCCTCTGTATGGTAATCTAGCTGTTACAAAATAAAAGAAAACCATAATCATACAAACTAAGTATTAAGCCACAGATCTACATACCAACATTGAACCAGTCTACTAACATGAGGTACCAGTATCTCCCACATGTACCAATTTGGTAACAATCCCAAACTTTTACTTTGTTGCCTGTGCATTACATGGCGATCCTTGTGTTCAATTAAGATGTAGAAAAAGAGCAGTGCTTTAGTGAGGGATAGACAGGACAAACAGAAAGAGATAATAACTTCCACATGAATAAAGATACCTCTCTGCTTGTCTTTAATTCAATGTAGAACCTCCTCCCATCATCATGAGAGTCGCAACAATCCATCTCAGCACCCATAATTATTCGATGAGCGCCAAGCTTTGTCCTAATTACTGAACAGAACTCCACATTGGCATCAATACCCGTGTTCTCGCTATCCTCTGTGGCAACGTTCTCAAACGAATACCCCCAGTAACATCTAATAAAAGACACATTTATAAGATATAGCAAAATAACTGTTGATTTTCTTACCATATCAGGATGTTAAATTGAATAAAAGATTCTACCTCCTTCGGTCTAGCTCGCTTTGTGGTCTCTCAGGGAGTTTATGCACATCAAGGTAGACGATACCGTTTCTTTTATGCACGCCCATTTTCCATGGCTCATGTCTCATGTAAGCTGTGGCCATGATCTGGTAATGTAATGAATTAACAATGTAACATGCGTGTTCATACAATAACAGTGATTAAAAAAAGGTTTATAATTGCCTAATTGGGTATACCGTATACACTTGTACAGCATCACACAGAATTTAAGTTATTTAAAAATGCAATATATTTTTATAATAGAGGACTTGCAAAATTTTAAACTGAATCAAATTAAAAGAAGTAGCAAGTAATGCATACCTTGTTAAGATTATTTCGATATGTCTGCAAAATAATAATAAAAAAAAGCATAACCAATTTAGTAAAATCCTTCTTTGGTAGGTATATGATCAGTTTATAGAGAAGCTTTGATATAGCAAGGAATAGTTACCACAAAATGAATATTGTTAAGCGGAACCGTTGAATTCCTTACACAAGCAAGCAGATCACCAAATCCCTCAGAGCCCAAGTCTGAAAGCAAAATAAACTACTTTAATATGCACTTTTGAAACATTTGAGAGATCCGTGCAATTGGCATTACAAACAAATGATAAAGCAGATTACATAGATTCAGTAATGAAGATATTTCCCCCCTTAGAAGAGCTAATTAATTATGACCACTTGTGTCAAATTTCTATATAATTAACCTATACATTTAAGCTTAATTATGAAGACTTCTTATAGCATAAAGATGCTACGTAGTTAAAGAGTGATACCAGGAGGAGTAGAACTAGGGTGTTCCTAAGTTCACCAAGCCCCTTTGTGAATTCAACTCTAAAATCTATCGGATTGGCTTCAAACGACAAATCCAAACCGTTGAAATCCTTCTACCTTACGAGTGATGTGTCTACATGTGAAAATTTTCAAATTTTAAATTAGTTTTGTATAGAGTCAAGTGGTCAAAAGGCGTCCAAAAAATGAATGCATTAAAATTAATTTATAAACCTTCTAATTTTGACCACTTGATCTTATACTAAATTAATTCGAAAGTTTAAAATTTTCACTTGTAGACGCATCACCTGTAAGGTATAAGGATTTCAACGGTTTGGATTCGTCGTTTGAAGCCAATCCGATAGGTTTTAGAGTTGAGTTCACGAAGGAGTTTGGTGAACTTAGGAACACCCTAGTTCTACTCTACCAGGAGACTAAGTACTAAAGCTCAAGTAAGTTTAGGAGCAATCACCTCTTTTCTCAACGAATGTATCAAAACCAATGTTCAGATCAGAACCGAGACAGTCTTGAACAGAGCGCTTGAAAAGCCTCTGAAATATCAAGACAAAAGAAACATAAATCACATGTCAATCAATGAACTAATGAATGACAAAAACACTATAGAGAAAGCTCAAGGAGCAAATAAACTAAGTGTTAACATTACATGCTAGTCAACATTTGCAAATGCTTACCAAAGTTCGATAAAAGACCAAAAAGGGACTATATCTAAAAGAAACGGAAACAGAAAGGGTGAGAAATTCTACCAGGCTGCGATCGTCAAAATAAACCTCTCCACCTTCGACGCGGCTGTAAGAAGCAATTTCACAAGGCTGTAAAACATAGTATTAGTGCCATCAAAGACAATCCTACAATTACACAGACCTTCACATTTCCCTTCAAATAAGAAATATGCAATTCCAATTTAACTTAAATTTTTCAAAAATTTATCATGCTTGACAACAACCCTTTGTTTTAAATATAATTTAAACTAAGTAGCAAATGCAAAATTATCAAATTCATAGCGCCACATTTCACAGGATGACCCTCCTATGTATTTTTATTGCAAACTAAAAAGCAGCAAAGCTACATTTCTTCCCATTTAATATACAGCTCAATACTATGTCATAAAGTTTCACTAAGAAAATGATTTCATGAAGTTCCCCAATTTGCTAAAGAGTAAATGTCAGGAGAATAACAGCCTGAATACCTCCTGAATGACAACAGACTTCCTTGACAAAGTCTCCTCGCTCTTGTTAAGTTTCAACTCAGACACAAACCGTTCATCGTTTCGACCATTCCCATGAGAAAACCTACCAAAACCGAAGCCTCCCCTATGAGGATAAGGTCCCGTTGGACGGGGCAAAATGCCACCACCCCGACCACGTGCAAATCCACCTCTCCCCGGGTTGTTGCTCCTGATAGGAGGGAGCACTGAAAGAAATAATATAGGTAACGAAAAGCATAAGGAACATTGGGCAATCGCAATAAATGGATATAAACACTAAATGATACAAATTTAATACCATTCTAAGCAAAAGAAGAAAATTAGAGAACATGAATGGTTACAATACCATTACACCAAATAGTTGAGCAGAACAAAAGCTTAGAGCTGCCACTGCACTTGCAGAGAACTATTTCACATCTAAACTAACAGAAAAACCCATGCCTTTATAAATAAGTAATTAACCCATACCAGGTACTAAGTAAGCACTCCGAGCAGGGGTATTCTGATAATCCTCGTTGTCAGAACCAAACAGATCTTTATCTTCGACCTCCTCGACCTCCGCCTGACCTACTACTCCGACCGAATCATACTCGTACTCCTCCTCTCCACCGGCAACGGCACCAGCAACGGCGCCACCGCTACCTCCGGCACTACTACTACTCCTCGAACTACCACTTGATGAAGAGGAAGCGGAGGAGGAGGAAGGGGACGAAGAGCCGGACGAATCGGCGCCGCCATGGCCTCCCTCCGCTTGCTCATGCTCAGGTTCTTCCTCTTGATCAAACTCTTCTCCGAATATATCTACATCATGCTCGGGGAAATCCATGGTAGCGCGTCGATTGCCGGATTAAGTTTCTTAAGCGGAGAGGCGCGCGTAGTTCAAGAGACTGCGGCGAAGAGAGCTTGCGTAAGGTGAAAAAAAGTCGGAAGGGGTTTTCAGCAAGAAAAGACAGGTGCCACTGCCACGGCAGTCAATTTTCCAGGGACGGACCAATTTCTCTGTGTTTGTATAGACTACATTCTAGACCGCTTCGGTGCGTTTTTGAGAATCTTGGGTACGTATGGATGAGAATTAGAATAGTCAGAATAGTGAAATTTTAGAATAGTAAATGAGAATAGAGAAAAAATAGTGATTTTTAGATTAGTGTGAAAATAGTGTTCTTCGGATTAGTATTTGGATTGTATTTGTGAAATAGTGAATAGTTGTAACCAATAAATAATAGTATTAACAATGTGCTAAATTAAGAAGAAAGATAGGTAAGTGGGATCTCAAATGAATTATCACGATGTGGAGATAGCGGAAAGTGATATCAAATTTGTCATTTCGAGATTGTATTGGTGGAAATATTTTTTCCTCTCATTTCACATTTCCTAATAGTAGCTATTCCAATATTTACAAGGAATAGAGAATAATAATTATTCTAGCTATTCTGAATAGCAAAAATATTGTTTGGATGCACATTGCTATTCCGAATAGTATCTATTCTAGAGTAGCCTCTATTCTTGCTATTCTTGTGTCATCCAAACATAGCCTTTATGTAATGTAAATTAGGAGGAATACACCTATGATATTCTATACATGATTGTTTCAAAGTTTAAACAGTTTTTAACATGATCTATGTATTTTAATATATTTGGAGATTAAATTTTACATTTTTTGAACTTTTTTACTATTTATTAAGATTAGTATAAAATTTATCTCAAAGTATATTTTAATATAGAGATCATGTTGAACAATTTGGATTGACTGTTTAGACTTTGAAAATTGTGTTGTAAGTGTTGTAACTATAGAATGTTATAAGTGGGTTTTCTCCTCTGTGTATATATACTTATAAAACCTAGAAAATAAGGTGTACTAATTATAGGAACTTAAATATTTGATTTATTTTGTTTACACTTTTTTCTCTTTATGAAGCTTCCAAATTTTTTTTACCACCTCATTATCTGAATTTGGACTTTACTATTGATTCATACAAAGTAAAATGTTACCATTGATTCATTATGTTGTGAAGAGGAGGGTTCAAATACCTCCATTTTCATGTCTCCACCATGCTTCTATTTTTAAAAACTTTAATAACTCAAAATTAAAAAATTAAAAGTCAAAATAAAACCATTCGATATGATCTACATCATTTTCTCTATGCACGTGTAAAAAATTATGACATTTCAATTTTGTTTTGGTTGTCATCAAGAGCTTGTTAAAAGCGTACTAATGTGGATAATTTCTAGACGTTGATTTTTCAACTTATTGATTCACTTAAAAACAAAATCAAAATGTAATAATTTTTTATGAGCACATAGATAAAATGATGTAGATCATATCCAATGGTTTTATTTTGACTTTTAAGTTTTAAATTTTGAGTTATTAAAGTTTTTAAAAATGAAAGCATAATGGAGGCACAAAAATTAGAGGCATTTGAACTATCCTCTGTTTTGAATCCCACAAGTTCATAATTAGCTCAAATTGAATTGAAAACATAGAAAAATTATGCACAACATTAAACTGCGCACGTGGTAACACATGAATTTTATAAAAATCAATGATAATGTTAGAATTTTGAAATATTAAAGTGGTAACTAAAAAAATTCCGGACAAAACTTTTGGTTTTATAATATTTCTTAACTTGAAAGAAATATTTTTTTGTGTAACTTAGTTTTTTTTTGTTTAAGCTCTTTCTTACTTCTGTTTAATTAGGTGACAAATATAATTTTTCCTTCGTTTTTTTCTTCTTATATTCCTCTTTTGAATACAAATATTGTTATCTCTATTTGAAGACGAGAGTTTACTTACAAAAATCAATAGAGCAAGCAAGAACTCAATACCTGTTCGACTGCAAGGCTTTAGTCTCTTTAGACCTTCTTAGATGCTTAAGCAGGCCGAATAGCTCCTTTTTAGATGAACTTAAAGCAGTTTTTTTAAGCTTCCTTAGGATAAAATATTAAGCTGACCCACTCCCCTCCTTACGGCATAGTACCTCCTTAGACCTATTTTATCTCTATTTCTTACTTTTTTATCCTCCAGCTTAAGCTCTTTTCATTTGTTTATATTTTTCATTGTATCTCTTTCTCTCCTTCTCAGCACGCTTCCCTAAACACATGGAAACAAAATTTATCCTCTCTCGGCATCCGTCACGAGCTCATCAGCGACAAATCCATTAATTCAATGTCATAGAAAACTTCACATCAAAACGCTTTATCAATCAATACTTAGAAGGCTGCACACATAAAATACTGCGCAAAATGGGCCCTTTATTTTTCTTAATCTTTTTCCTAGTTTGAATATTGCAATAGGCAGTGTTTCGTTGGGTTTCTTTGCTAAAATATACATTTAGAATTCAAATTAAGTAAGATACTAGACATAATCAACTTAAATCCAAACTATCTAATTTAAGTTTGTACAAATTTTAAGATAGATTTTCTATATTTCAAATAGATATGAAGTATTTTTGACTCGATTTTAACCAACCTGATACAATCAAATATTCATGAATATATGAATTAGGGCAACAAATATGGAGTATAACTAAGGTGTTCTTGAGCTCACCAAGCTCCTTTGTGAGCTTCTTAACTCAAAAACATATCGAATTGATTTCAAACGATGCATCCAAACCGATCTACTTCATGAGTGATGCATTTACATGTCAAATTTTAAATTTTTTGAACTAATTTAGTATGACGTCAAGCGGTCAAAAAAAGATAATTTATAAGTTCATTTTACATCATTTTTTGACCGCTTGACTTTATACTAAACTAGTTTGAAAAATTATAAATTTAACATGTAAATGCATCACTCGTGTAGTAGATCTATTTTAACGGTTTAGATGTGTTGTTTGAAGACAATCCGATAGATTTTTGAGTTAAGCTCACAAAGAGACTTGGTGAGCTTAAGATCGAACACCCTAGTTCTACTCACAAATATATCCAATACTATAATTATATTGCGTGTGTTGAACTGTCATTTATATTCAACCAATGCATCTCTTTTCCTGTTGAAAAATAAGAAAACGGTTTTCTCCTTGACGGATGTTATCTACATTGGAAGATACAAATATTTATAGAACAGTGATTTAGAACTGAATACAAAGTCAAATCTACAACAATATCAATTTTGAGCTATTAGATCAATTAGCATCGTTCAATAATAAATTAAACCCAAACATCAAAAATTGATATCCTTTAGATATAATAGCACATACAAATCTATCACGCACTCAATTGTGGTGTTTTTGCCAATTCAAAGATACTCATCCACGGCATCAACGCGACATTATAAGCTAGCATCAGTATTGCTGCTTTACACTTCTGTAGGGGTGATAGATCCTGTCTACCAGTCGCATCTTGCTTATTCTGAAAATATGATTCATGTGTAGTAACACCATCAACTATGCGAAGAAATAGATTACGCCGCATCCTAAACCTACGATGAAATAATTCCTCATTACATGTGGGGTTTTCAAGAAAATAATTGTCAAACAGCTGTTTGTTACCTTCTTCATGACCCCTTTCAATATACTTTTGTGGCTTCTTTTGTTGATTCGAGGAAGAGGAGTCGCTTAAGGATTGATTATTTATTGCATGCGTATCTTCAAAGAAATAAGACACAACATAATGATGCAACAATAGATCTTCTATGATAGTATCCAATTTCTCGGAAGAAGAGCTTATTTTATCACTAAAGAAAATAACTAGCAAACTGTGCTGTTAAAAATGCTAATAGAATTGTATTAAAAATGATGCAATTCTACGACAATAGATTTCAACAGATCTGAATTTCTGCGATATATAATTAACTCAATGATGAAAAATTCAAATTGGATCGCTTAAAAAAGACCTTGTTCTCAATTCAAGTACAGTTATCTACGTACATTCATAGTTTTTGAAAATTAGAGCATTAGAGTCATGGTCACGGAAAAAGACCCGTTGGACACATGATGATGACCAACTACTATGTAGCGTATGGCTCATTGCCGGCACGGACCCTGTGATAGGGGTCGATCAAGGTAAACTTATTTTGGAATCGCATACAATAATTTTATAATTGTGAGAAAAAAACAAAATCAAAAGGCTAGAGAAGGTCAGGCAATGCAAAATCGTTGGCTTATAGTGAGCAAGGTAGTCAACAAGTTCGTTGGCTGTTTCGATCATATTCTAAATCAGAGGGAAAGTGGCTTGAATGATGAGGACATAAAAATGAGAGCATTAGAGTTATATCACCAGAACGAAGAATCAAATTTTAAGCACTTACATTGTTGGGAAGTTTTGAAGAATAAAGAAAAATGGATTAGCCATATGGAAAGGATGAGAGAGATCGATTCAACTCAACGCCCCGGTCAAAAGCGAACTAACAATCACACATCTCGTCACGCACTGAGACAGGGTCTAGACTTACAGCAGCTTTGCTCGCTACTGAGATAGCATTTCAAGGATATTCTATTGTAGTTCTCTTTTTTTGGCTGAAGTTATTACATTTGAATTTCATAATTTTGAAAATCTATGCCACTAAATATTCTTGTGAAGTATGTAGATTGTAGACTAATTGCAGACCCAATCAACTCAATTAATTTGCTTATTTAACACATCTTTTCACTTTCTTTTGGTGCTCAATTTCAAATCAAGTGTTATCAGCCTCATTCAAACGTAAAACTTTCTTACCCTTGCTCTTATTATTCGACAATTTTAGTGAATGACAATGCCTTTTGTCTAAACATTGGATTATGAAATGTGTGAGCAAAGTTGCCGTAAGTCTAGACCCTGTCTCAGTGTGCGAAGAAATGTGTAATTGTTAGTTCGCTTTCAACCGGGGCGTCGAGTTGAATCGACCTCTCTCATCCTTTCCATATGGCTAATCCATTTTTCTTCGTTTTTCAAAACTTTCCAATAATGTAAGTACTTAAAATTTGATTCTTTGTTTCGGTGATATAACTCTAATGCTCTCATTTTCCTGTTTTTATCATTCAGACCACTTTCCCTCCGATTTAGAATATGATCGTAACAACCAACGAACTTGTCAACTGCCTTGTTCACTATAAGCCAATGATTTTGCATTGCCTGACCTCTAGCATTTTGATTTTGATTTTTCTCACAATTACAAAATTCTTGTATGCGATTCCAAAAAATAAGTTTACCTTGATCGACCCCTATCACAAGATCTGTGCCCGCGTTGAGCCATGCGCTACATAGTAGCTGGTCGTCATCATGCGTCCAGTGGGTCTTTTTCGTTGCCATGACTCTAATGCTCTAATTTTCAAAAACTATGAATGTACGTAGACAATTGCACTTGAATTGAGAACAAGGTTGTAGGTTAGCATTTTTAATGGAAATCCAATCTAAAATTAGAATATGTTGAAACCTATTATCATAGGTTTATATCAATATTGTAATTATAGAATATCGAATATAGACAGGGGTAATAAAATAATTTTATCAGAGCTTTAGAAAGTGTGCATCCTTTTTTGAGGTGTTCCTATGTTAATTTTTCATCATTTAGTTAATTATATATCGCTGAAATAAGGATCTGTTGAAACATTTTACTGTTGGTTTATATTAATAGTATTGTAATTATAGCATATTAAATATATAGAGGTGGTACTAAAATAGTTTTAGAAATGTTCATTATTTTTTTATGCGATCCAATTTGAATTTTTTTATCATTTAGTTAATTATATATTGCTGAAATTAGAATCTGTCGAAACCTTTTAATGTTGGTTTATATCAATAGTAATGTAATTATAGCATAACAAATATATAGAGGTGGTACTACAAATAGTCTTAGAAAGTGCTCATTCTTTTTTTAAGTGATCCAATTTGACTTTTTCATTATATCACAGAAATTCAGATCTGTTGAAACCTATTGTCGTAGTATTGCATACTTTTTAAATTCTCTTAGCATTTTTAACAGCACAGATTGCTAGTTATTTTCTTTAGTACTGAAATGAGCTCTTCTTCTAAAGAATTGGATAATATCATAGAAGATCTATTGTTGCATTCTTATGTTGTGTCTTTCTTTAACGATACGCATGCAAAAAATAATCAATCCTTAAACAACTCCTCTTCCTTGAATCAACAAAAGAGGCCACAAAAGTATATTAAGAGGGGGGCGTGAAGAAGGTAACAAACAGCTGTTTGACGATTATTTTTCTGAAAACTCCACATATAATGAGGAATTATTTCATTGTAGATTTTGAATGCGACATAATCTATTTTTTCACATAGTTGATCATGTTACTACACATAATTTATATTTCCAGAATAAGCAAGATGCGACTGGTAGACATGATCTATCATCCTTTGTCATCCCTACACAAGTGTACAACAGCAATACCAATTCCAGCTTATAATGTCGCTGCTGATGCCGTAGATTTGCCCGTTGCTTCTTTATTTTCATTGAAAAGCATTCACTATGTTCACTTTCAATGATATATTAGTTCCCTAGCAATAAATACTTGAATGCAAGTGAACTGAACATTGCAGAGAATTGCAAGTGGTATATTTAGGAATATTGCAGAGCACATGCAAAGTGAATAGCGAAAGATTATAAAATTATGTTCACTATAAGCCAATTATTTTGCATTGCCTGACCTCCTCTTGCCTTTTGATTTTGTTTTTTCTCATGATTATAAAATTCTTGTACGCGATTCTAAAAAATAAGTTTACCTTGATCGACCCCTATCACAAGATCTGTGCCAGCGTTGAGCCATGCGCTACATAGTAGTCGGTCATCATCATGCGTCCAGCGGGTCTTTTCCGTTGCTATAACTCTAATGCTCTGATTTTCAAACTATGAATGTACGTAGACAACTGTACTTGAATTGAGAACAAGGTTGTAGGTTAGCATTTATAATGAAAATCCAATCTAAAATTAGAATATGTTGAAACCTATTGTCGTATTGTCGTAGGTTTATATCAATAGTATTGTAATTATAGAATATCGAATATAGACATGGGTAATAAAATAATTTTATCAGTCTTAGAAAACGTGCATCCTGTGTTCCTATTTTAATTTTTCATCATTTAGTTAATTATATATCACTGAAATCAGTATCTGTTGAAACATTTTAATGTTGGTTTACATTAATAGTATTGTAGTAATATGTTGTAATTATAACATATTAAATAGAGGAGGGATCCAATTACACCTTTTTTGGTGACACACTTTGACACCTACCATTTTTAAAGTCCAAATAGTCAATTTAAACCGTTCAACATGATGGATATATTAAAATGTGCTTGGAGATCAAATTTTACATTTTTGTGAATTTTTTTGCTATTTATTAAGATGGTTACAAAAATCGTTGTTTTCAGACCATTGAAAAACAGCGATTTTGTAACCATCTTAATAAATAGTAAAAAAATTCAAAAAAATGTAAAATTTGATCTCCAAGCACATTTTAATATGGTGATCATGTTGAACGGTTCAGATCGGCTGTTTGGATTTTGAAATCACAAAATTGACCTATATAAAAAACGGTGTCATGATGTGTCACCAAAAAAGGTGTAATTGGATCCCTCCTCTATTAAATATATAGAGGTGGTACTACAAATAGACTCTTAGAAAGTGTTCATTCTTTTTTTATGCGACCCAATTTGAATTTTTTTATCATTTAGTTAATTATATATTATTGAAATCAGGATATGTTGAAACATTTTAATGTTGGTTTATTAGTAGAGGAGGGATCCAATTACACCTTTTTTGGTGACACATCATGACACTGTTTTTTATATAGGTCAATTTTGCGATTTCAAAATCCAAACAGTCGATCCGAACCGTTCAACATGATCATCGTATTAAAATGTACTTGGAGATCAAATTTTACATTTTTTTTGAATTTTTTTACTATTTATTAAGATGGTTACAAATTCGCTGTTTTTCAATGGTCTGAAAACAACGATTTTTGTAACCATCTTAATAAATAGCAAAAAAATTCAAAAAAATGTAAAATTTGATCTCCAAGCACATTTTAATATATCCATCATGCTGAACGGTTTGAATCGACTATTTGAACTTTGAAAATGGTAGGTGTCAAAGTGTGTCACCAAAAAATGTGTAATCGGATCCCTCCTCTTATTAGTATTGTAATTATAGCATATCAAATATTAGAGGTGGTGCTAAATATAATCTTAGAAAGTGTTCATTCTTTTTTTAAGTGATCCAATTTGAATTTTTCATCATTGAGTTAATTATATATTGCAGAAATTTGGATATGTTGAAACCTATTGCCGCAGTATTGCATCAATTTTAGTGCTGAAATGAGCTATTCTTCTAAAGAATTGGATAATATCATAGAAGATCTATTGTTGCATCCTTATGTTGTGTCTTATTTCTTTAATGATACGCATGCCAAAAATAATCGACCCTTAAACGACTCCTCTTCCTTGAATCAACAAAAGAAGTCACAAAAGTATATTAAGAGGGGTCGTGAAAAAGGTAACAAACAATTGTTTGACGATTATTTTTCTGAAAACCCCACATATAATGAGGAATTATTTCGTCGTAGGTTTAGAATGCGGCGTAATCTATTTTTTCACATAGTTGATTGTGTTACTACACATAATTTATATTTCAAGAATAAGCAAGATGCAACTGGTAGACATGATCTATCATCCCTTATCATCCCTACATAAGTGTACAACAACAATACAAATTCCAGCTTATAGTGTCGCTGCTGATGCCGTAGCTTTGCCCGTTGCATCTTTTTTTTCATTGAAAAGCATTTATTATGTTCACTTTCAATGATATATTAGTTCTCTAGCAATAAATACTTGAATGCAAGTGAACCGAACATTGCAGAGAATTGCAAGTGGTATAATTTCGGAATATTGCAGAGCACATGCAAAGTGAATAGCGAAAGATAGCGAAAATCCGAAAGAATGTAGATATCCTCGTGCAACATATTTATAGCGATCAATGAACCTGTCCTCATGCTCCTCTTTCACGGAAATCAAAACTCGCCACATGAAGTACCATTGAGAAACAAATGCAGAGGAATCAGATCCTCTTCAGACAAGACAACAGTTGTTTTCAAGAAAGAACCTTTTTAGGCACAATTTAATGCCACTCACAGTCACAGTCGCAGGGTCACAGCCAGGTGTCGATCTCGTCTGAGCAGCTAGCGGGACAGCGGCGAGATGCAATCCGAAGCGGCGACGTGGAAAGCGACGGATTACGGCAACGCGGGGTACTGGGACGCCCGGTACAAGACGGAGAAGGGAGGCGCTCCGTTCGACTGGTACCGCTCCTACGCCGCTCTCCGCCCTTTCCTCCGCCATTTCGTCCCTACTTCCTCCCGCGTCCTCATGCTCGGCTGTGGCAACTCTCGTACTGCCTCCCTCTCTCTCTCTCTCTCTCTTTTATTATCTATTTGTTAAATTGGCAGCGTTTGGGGTTTAGCACTGGCTGGTATCGGTTATAAAACAGTGTCAGCTCTAATTACTGGCACCTGGCGACATTAATTGACGCGTGTTATTACGGAGTCTGTATAAAGCTGGTCTTGAGACTGACATTGTAAAATCATCAAGATTTGTGAATATTGGATGATTTGGATCCTGATCATTTGGTCTAACCATCCGATTACTGTTTCCAGTGAATTGCCAATTGATGAGAGGCAATTCTGGTAATGTTTCAGTCAGGTTTCTTGGAATAGATTCAAACCTAGAAAGAGTAATTGCGTTGGCAAGTTATGTACAAAATAAAGACGCATGGCAAATGCTGAATCGTAGTTTTCTTTTGGAATTACAGTGATGTCAGAGGATATGGTGAAGGATGGCTATACAGAGATAGTAAATGTTGACATTTCTTCAGTGGTCATAGATATGATGAAACAGAGACATGATCATATTCCTCAGTTGACATGTATCCTTTGCTAGAAGTGGTATGGTGATTAGCATTAGAAATCTCTACTAGTTACATTATCACATGAATGAGAAACGGACTACTCTATACAATCATATTTAGTTAATGCCTTGATGAATGTAGTGCTAGAACCAAGCATTACGACACATGATCTCTGATTCTCTATCGTACTGAAATGTACTTGTCAAGTGCTTGCCAGGTTTAAATTCTTTTGAATAATTTAAGTGAAATTGTATGCAAGTATTTGGGGATTAATAACTAACTTCTAAGCCCAACAAATATCAGCCTTTTTGTACAGTCTGGCATATTATGTATCGGTGAGATTCAATATTCTTTTAAGTTTGAATCATAAGCCTCTTAACTTCATGGACATGTCAGCATTGCAACCAAGTGGCATTCTGATTTTTGTATCTATCAGTAATGGTTTTAACTTGTTCATGATTCATTCTATTTGTCGTCCTTGAGAACTTTAGACATGCAAATGGATGTAAGGGATATGAGGCTTTTTTCTGATAGATCTTTTGACTGTGTTGTTGATAAAGGTATTGATTTTTACATTCCCTTTTACAACCTTCTGCTTTTGAAATTTTCTTACTAACCTCAGAAAATTAACATGTTTTCATTCTTAATTTGAAGGTACTTTGGATGCATTGCTGGTAAGCCTTCTTCTTATTCTCAATCTGCAACTTTCACTTTTAGAGTTACTCGGGTTTACCAATTTTTTTTGGCTTCAGTGTGGCACAAATGCTTTGCAAGCTGCATCTCAAATGCTTGGAGAAGTGAACAGGTTTTCAGGCTCTTTCTCCTGTGATTTTTCTGTCTGCTCCAGTGTTTGTTAGGCTTGTTAAGTATTTCCTTTTACATTTCAACGCAGGGTTCTTAAGCAAAGCGGAATTTATATGTTGGTAAATTTTTATTCTAGTTTTGATATTTTTTCCAGCTTGAACTTGACTATAATTTTGGGCTGTAATGCGGGTGATTTGTGTTCCCTGGCAGATAACATACGGTGCGCCATCAGTTCGAGTGCAGTGTTTGAAGCAAGCTGGACACAGTTGGAAGATTACATTATACATACTTTGTATATTCTCTTTTCAACTTTTTTTTTTTTTTTTGGTGAAGAAACAACTATGGTCTGGTCTCGTTCAAACCTTCTAGCAAAGTATTACAACAATTTTTTTTTAAAGAAGCATGAGACTGTTCAACCCTTATTTAGTGTACCTTTTATAAATGGTAGGGTTTGAACTCTAAACAACCATACTGACACTATTGTTGTATTACAACTATAAATTACAGTTAATTACAGCTAAATATCAGGAAGCCCGTGATACACTTTTGAAGGACGATATCCAATCTGACCAGTAACTACATTAAAAAAAAAAATCAAAGAAAAGGAATAAGTTTTAGGCCTAAATGTTGCTTTTCTATCTATTTCTTCTTCACAGCCAGCTCTAGAGTTGAAGAGGAAATTAATGGATCATCCAGTTCGGCAGAATTAACCATGGAGCCGGTTCCCCTAACAGAGAATGGTCAGTTACCTTCTGGTTTTGTTATTGAAGACCTTGAATCACATTTTATTTATGTATGTGAAAAGATGCCGGAATTGAGTTGAACCTATAATCTGTAATAACCTTGGAAATAAAAGGTGCTGATCTACCCTCACATTTGAAAGCCTAGTTCCGCATTGGTATAGCTTTAGAACTGAAGATATCTGAATCCCATTTATGCTAATTAGAGGTGTTTCAATATATTGTTGCCTTTGTATAACCCAATGTTTCTGTTGCATGCAAAACTTTGGATTATGACACTTTTAATCAGTCAGCTGTGTATTGGATTAATTGGATTAATTATAAGCTCTCGGTAACAAGGCACTTGCATTAGTTTATATATTCTTAATTGAACCAGTGAGATGTGATCTTTCTGTAGTTGAGACCAGTTACATTAACCGGGAGAGTAAAAACAGAGTTGCTAGAGATGTTACCATGGGTAAATTGAATTTCAGCTGTACTCAAAATAGAAGGGAATTTTTTTTAAAAGAAAATGAATTCCATCATATGTTGCTCAATATCGCTTTTCATATATATAGCCCCCTACTTATGTCAAAAATTGGATTATTTGCACTTTTTAAAAAATAATATTACAGAAACTATAATTTGTTTCGTATATAAAGCTTGTGATGCTACGGTGAAAGTTAATAGCATGTGTTTTTGACGACCGAAGTAGCTTTTCTGGTTTAATATGATTGATACGGAACTAACTGTTATTTATTATTTTGGTATGATTTTTGAATTTTGGCAATTCCACAGATTTTGGCAAGCTAACTAAACTTAGCTGTAGATGAATGTACTGTAAGAACGTTTTTAAGGAGTGATTACTTGACAATTTCTATGATATTTTTTCCAAATGATTTATATCAATTTGAAAATTGAAGAAAATAAATTAATAAATTATAGATAGATTGTTGGATGTATAGATAGCCTGTCATTAACAGTCCATGCAATCCGTATTATTATTTTTTAATCAGACAATCTACGCAAAGATTAGCCTTATTTTTCTTAGCAATAGTTAGAACATAATAGTCCTTATTGTAAAAGAGTTGGACTACCATGTTTTGAGAAATAATGTTTGTTTTACTTTCCATTCATATTTTCATTTTCAAAGTTTAAACATTTGATCTAAAAAGTTAAACATATTTTCATTTTCAAAGTTTAAACATTTTAATATTTTTTTAGTAATTTTTTTACCATATTAAAACAACAATTTAAATCGTTGTTTTAATAATTTTTTAGTAATTTTTTTACCTTATTAAAACAACAATTTAAAAAATTAAAAAATAGTAAAAAATTTCAAACAATGTAAAATTTGATTTCCATACACATTTTAATATAGAGAATGTGTTGAAATTTTCGGATTGAACGTTTGAACTTTAAAAATAAAAATATAAACGGAAAGTAAAACGAGTACTTTACTTCTTAAAGCATAATAGCCCAACTTATTGTAAAAAATATATATATTTGTATCATATCAGCAACTTCAAAATTACTTCTCAAATCGAGACATGTTAAATATTTTAATATATTTTACAATTTATTCTTTTGCAATTAGAATATGAAAACACAAAATTTTAATATGAACAAAACAAACAACACTCGGATTAAATTGTAATTTTACAGTTTATCGTGTCATATTTCATATTTTAATCCTCCCAAGCACGAGTATAATAATTTCTTGACTCGTCAACCTATGCAACTAATAAAAATAGAAAATAAAATGTTAAAATAAAACTAGCTATAAAACTTAACAACCAATTATTTAACGGCATGTTTATCTATAACAATTTTATAGAATCTAGTGGTTTAAAATGTTTTACAAATTAAATACCATAAGTATATGCATTGTGTTCTCTCATATTTAACAAGACAATCACACACCTATTAGATTAAGATGAGCATAAATATAGTGTGTGAGTGAGTAGAGGCTATCAGGGGCGGATCTATGTATTTGTTAGGGATGCTAAGCCACCTCCATAATTTTTAATTTTTTAATTATGCATATTAAATTTTAACTAAATTTTAACTTTTTTATTATGTTTTGTTATTAGTTTAGTCTTTCTCATAAAATGTCAAATGTTCTTTTGCAGTTTAGTGGTTAGAGTTCTAATTTGTTTCTGACAAGTTTTGGATTCAATTTCAAGTGGTCACATTGTTTTTATATTTTCACATTGTTATTAGAGGCTATAAATATGAGTGATGCATGTGAGAGAATCGCATAAATCATTTTTTTTTTCCTTTAAAAACTTTTTCATCGAACAACTGCTACTCATTTTCCTCGTATTTGGTTGTAACCTAAAAGGTGGAATAAGAGATTTAGTCATCGTTATTTCACCAAATGAGCATTAATTGAGCCGAACTAAGATGGCATAAGTCGATCTTTAAGTCGGTCTAAATTAAACCACTTCACATGATAGTTTAATTTTATTGCACATCATGGCTTAACTCAAATGATTATAATAATATATTATTATTAATATATAATTATATAATTAATATGTTATATTGTTAATATATTAAATAATTATTATAATAATATTATAATATATTATAGTTATTATTAATATACTAATATTATATAATTAGTATTTTATTATTAATAATTAACTAACTTGGACTTCCAAAATTTTAGTGCTCCATCAACTTTAACCAAACAAAGAATATATTAAGCCATGATCTAATTTTAGAGCTCAATCAAACATAAATAATTTAGACCAACCTAAGTTAGAATAATCAATTTAGACCCCTTACCATTTAGTCCACAGCCAAACGAATTTGTATCTAGTTGGGTACAGCACAAGGGAATCTGGTAGAATGATTTCCTAATAAGTGAATCCGGTCTGTTCTTTTTAACTTTGCACGAATCTCAATGCACAAATAATACTGTCCCTTCCCGAATCCTGAATAGGCAACGGCTGAGAGCAAATCTGGGCCGTAAAGTGATTTACTCCGTGGGGTAACCAGGAGGATACGGTTCCTTAAACACCACCAGAGATAATCTCCGCTCCAAGTGATGCTATTCGAGTTGTAATTAGAAGCAGGATCAAAGCGTGAGAAGGGGAACTCCGAACTCCGAACTCTTTCTCCTTGTCGTTTTGTACCTCTTTTGTCGGGTTTGAATCCGCGCGAAGCGGATCTTTCGCATCCACTAAGAAGCACAGCTGCCCCTCTTCCCGTCTCGTCTCCAGCTTTCATCCAGGTACAGATCTAAGTTATTGCATGTGATATTGATAAGGTGCAATTGCTTAGTGTGGGACCGAGGCTAGGGGGTCTGAGCCTCTGAGGAGGGGGTAAAGATATTGACAGAGCAGTTTTTGCCACATGCAGCTCAGGAATCCTATGCAGGGCTGTTTTATTTATATTGTCCGTGCGCTGCATGAAGCAAGAACTGCTGTTTTAATATCTTTACCCTAGGAAAGAGAAATTGGTATTGAATGTTTCTAGTGGTGACAATGGGCCCCTCGGTATAAAGTGCAAAGTAAGATTTCTAGTTAATTAATTGATTGTCTATTCCTTCTTTTTCTCTTCTTGTTTTTAATTGAAGGATGAAGGCTACAACTATACTCTGGAGATATTGGTAATTTAGGACTCTAGGTTAGTTGAATTAGGTAGTTTAGGTTAATTGATTAATTGATTGTTTAGTAATTTAGTTAATTTGATTAACTGAGAGCTTAATTAGCTGCCTCAATGTCACATGTATGGTGTGATGTGTCCTGAAGAGCTCAATTCACTTTTTATGATAAATGGTATTGTTGTGACTTGTGACCACAAACTATTATAAATTTATATCTATAAATTACATGCTTCCTCAACAGCCCAAGGCATATTTCGTAGTTATGTTAGTTTAATACATGTGTTATCCTTTTTCTAAGATATAATTTTTTGTTTATAATGGTAATTTTAGACATGGCTAAGAGAGATGGGTCCAAGATGAGTGCTTCGTGGGACAAGCGTGCCGTGCACACATTTTGTGACCTCTGGGTAAGAGAAATAGAGGCTGGAAACCGACCCGGCATGCATCTGACAAGAAATGGTTGGAACAATATTATATCGAATTTTGCAAAGGAAATAGGTCGGGAGTATAGCCCCATACAGCTGAAGAGCAAGTTTGCCGTGTTGAAAAGAGACTGGAAGCAATGGAAGCTCTTGATAGAGAATGAGACCGAAATCAAGTGGAACCCGAAGAAGGATACAATCGATGCTTCCAATGCTTGGTGGGAAGAGAAAATCAAGGTACTAATTTTTCTATTAGTTTGCTTAATTGTATTTTTTAATTTTCTGTATTTTTTTAAAATTGGAAGTATAAAATCAGGTTATCCCTGAGGCAAAGAGATTTCGACGCCATGGTATTGACCCCGAGTTAGAGCAAAAGCTGGATAAGATGTTTACAGTTTCCTTTGATTTGGATGAATATGCTCCCACGCCAAGTGACGCAGAAGAGCTAGTCTACTCAGATGAACCCGAACCCGAACCCAAACGTTCAAGAAAAAGAAAATCAGGTGACAATTCTTTTTGGCAAGATAAATCAGAAAAGATGGAATTAGTTGTGGATCAAGTTCCAAGGGAACCAGTTATAACAAACAATCCAGTTGAGAAAACATTGTCACCCGAAATTTCCCCAAAGGTGGAGGTAGTTCTGGATCCGGATCAGCAGTCATTTAATCGGCAAGACCGTTTGCCCGATGAATTCGAGAGCAGGAGCAAAGCCACCTCAATCAAATGTGATCACACGTGCTCGATTACTGATGCGGTACGTCTTTTGGATAGCATTAGTGAGGTACCGAAAGCAAGCCCGCTTTATTATTTTGCAATTAAGTTAATATTAGATAAGGATAAGCGGGAGGTTTTCATGGCGCTCTCACCGGAGACTAAGGTGTGGTGGCTTAAGATGGAGGAACAGGAAAGTAGGAAGTAGATTTTATTTTTAGGTTTTAGGGACTTTGTTTGTGTTTTGTCAAATATTAATGTTTTTTGTTTGTGTTGTTGGAGAATGTTATTTATTTATGCTTCCTTTTTCTGGGTCTTTTTTTTTTGGCATCAAGATTCAAGAATCAATGACTTTCAATCTTTTTCTTGTTTTATTCTACAAGAAAGAAAATACTTCCAGGGATAAACAGATGATTTGATTATTAGGTTGTGTAAAGTGGTCTTTTAGTATAGTTTTTATTTGGACTGCTCTAATCAGACCTTCAATATTTTATTATAATATAAAATTCAATGAACACCTAATTATACACACTACCTCTCTCTGTATCTGTACTCTTTTGCCATGTATCCAAGCGTTTTGCTAGAACTGTTAAGTTAACATGTTTACTTGTCTATAATTTAATTCTAACAATTCTTCTCCCACTCAACAGCTTGTCCCTTTTGTGGCTATTTTTGCTGACTGGTTTTTCAAGTCTTTGTTTATTCTTTTTTTAATATTGTTCTATTGTTTTGTTTTATGCATTTCTGATGTCAGTTTCAAGTCGTTTACTTGAAAGTATTTCCTTGTTCAAATAATGAAGTGGATGGTTCATATATCTTTATTTTTTATTTTGTTTTCATTTTTAGAAATATAATAACTTAAAATTTGAAATTTAAATGTCATAATAAAACAGTTAAATATGATTTATATTATTTTCTCTGTGCACACGTAAAAGATTATAATATTCTGATTTTGTTTTGATTAGTATCAAGAACTTGTAAAAATACACCAATGTTAATAACAGATTTGTTGTTGTTTTAATGGGTCCTTGAAAATGAAAAACAATCACCTCCATATTAGTCCCAAAAGGTCGATGTTTCAAGCACCCAAAATATCCAATAAAGGAATAATAATGTGGATCTTTGGTATAGAAAGATATCCTCAACGACAATATTCATTTAACAATAAATATATAGATATAAAGATAAACAAATTGTGATAAAATTGTAATAATTTTTTTGCTATATTAGAGACACATAATTTAATTTATTATATGAAATTATTTTTGCCCTCTAAAAATCAAGGGCTATTGTTGTCAATGTATGTTAAGAAATGGTATATAAAAATTTGAATGTGTGCTAGAATTATATTTATTGTATATTTAATTATTGCGTACTAAATTTGATATGATATTTAATTATTTGGTCACTTAAAAAGATATCGATAAATAAAATTGTTAGTTTTTTTAAATTACTTGACGAATAATCAATTAGTTATTTAAATTGTAACACGTACGATACACAATTTATCTAAACAATAGAGAACATATATAAATTTATATAGACAATTATATAGACAATTTTATATAGATAATTGTAACCCAAAAAAAATATTTTATATAGATAAGTATGTGTGTGTATATATTTTGGTCACAACTTATATTTATTTTAGAAAGCTGATATGATATGAGTACTCGCATTCCAGTACCCGCATCATACCCGCACCTTAACTGCCATAACTGCTTGGGGGGACCGTAAAAATTATAACGCTGAATTTTATTCTAAAGTATTTATACATATGCACGAAAGTATGTATGTCTATGCACGAAGGTATTTATACCTATAAGGTGAATAATTTTTACGTAAATAATTGTGTCCCCAATCAAATCTCCCAAAACGTATTTGCAGCATAAAAACCTGTAGGGGACCACTCAAACTACATGGGGGACCATACAAATTTTTAGAAGTGATTTTTTTTTCTCTGTTCAATCTCGTCCATATTTATGAAGATCTGTGAGGAATTTTGCGAATCTAAAACCACAAACGTTTCTACGCAATTTTCTTTTTCAAACGAGATCCATAATGACGTATTTTCGGGCTCGTCGTCACGCAACTATTTATACCTTGTCGTGCAAATATTTAGACCTATGCTTGCAAGTATTTTTTTACATATGACATTGAATTATATCTAAAAGTATAAAAATATAAAGTACTGCAAGTATTTATACTTATGCACTGAAGTATTTATACAAATGTGGTAAACTATTTTTATTAAAGAAAGGTTGACGCGGGGACGATTGGGAGACTAGAAAATAGATGATCATAACAAGTTAAGCATCAAAATATTAATATATTATTTTTTAAGTGTTAATATTTTATTTTCTAAGTATTTATATTTATGAAAGTTGACGATTGAATTTTTCATTTTTCTTTCTTTTGACTTTTTGTTGTATCCATTCATAAAAGCGGTTTTCTGTAATATATTTTGTTAATATCTGTTCTTCAAATAATATTTATTGTTTTACTCTACCGACATTGTTTGGAAGCTTTATTATTATTATTATTATTATTATTATTTAGTATCATAGGTGATTCGTTGTCTAGAAAAGCAAAGAATTCTATTAATCTACAAGTTATTTCAAATTATTCTTAATTTCTTTATAATATCCCAAGATATTGTAGGCCAGATTGTCAGTACATCTTGACTTTGCTACCTATTTGATATATTTTATTATTTTAAATTATTATCATTTCAGCTGCTTCAATATCAATTTTGAATCTACTGCCTCTTCACAAGTTTCAAAAAGAGGCTGCATCATCTGGGACCCGAGATTTTTATTTTTACCCAAAAACAACATTATTTTAATATAAATAACTAAGTTTCCGAAAATAACATTATTTTAATATAAATATTTACGGTTTGAATTTTTTTTTTTTTAAGAGAAAAATAGCTAAAATGCTGAAATGAAATATAATTCAAAAAAATCGAATTATTTTTTAAAATATTTGTTAGAAAATACGCTACGAATAGGGCCGATTTTGTGCTAAAATACGGTAAATTACAATAATTATGGTAAAATACGGTAAATGTACTAAAATGTTGGAATTACAATAATTATGTAGAATTATGCTAAAATACGGTAAATTACGCTAAATTACGTATGAATTGAGCCGATTTTGTGGCATCTTTCATAAATCATAAAAAATAGTAAAAAAATTACAAAAAATAATAAAAATTGGTATTCTACAAGTTCATTAGATAACTAATTTACTGAGCTACGTAGATTGAAGAATAGAAATGAAAATCTTAATCGGAAACTTCAACTGAAGTTTTGAGGCCCTTCTCTTTGTTTTTTGGCGATTCTGAATTTGGCAATCTAGCATCATAGCATGTATGCATGCGCATTTTCACAAGCTTTCCGAAAAGTGGTCATTTGCTGAAATCGGACACTCGAGCGCCGTTTTATTGCCGTTTAAAGTTTCGTCGTCGTTTTTCACCTTTCTGTGAAAATATCATCCCAATTCATACGTAATTTAGCGTAATTTACCGTATTTTAGCATAATTCTACATAATTATTGTAATTCCAGCATTTTAGTACATTTACCGTATTTTACCATAATTATTGTAATTTACCGTATTTTAGCACAAAATCGGCCCTATTCGTAGCGTATTTTCTAACAAATATTTTAAAAAACAATTCGATTTTTTTGTGTTATATTTCATTTCAGCATTTTAGCTATTTTTCTCTAAAAAAAAAAAAAAAAAATTCGGAATTATTTACGGTTTGTGTACAAATATAATTTTTTCAGAAACTTGGTTAATTATATTAAAATAATTTTTTTTTTGGGTAAAAATAAAAATCTCGGATCTGGGACTGGGGCTGTTTTTCCAGAATAATTAAAAAAAAATAGAATAACTAGAAAACAATGATGATAGAACATTGGGGTGAAAGCGGAGCAAATGGAAATAAATCTGCTGTTATTCCAAAGAGATAACAGGACCATGTTATTCCGATTTCAGTCATTGATCTTTGTTGAGATTCGGATACGAAATTTTTTTTTTCTTGAAATTCACGCATGAAATTTTTTGAACGGTTGTGATAGGAATAACAGGGTCCTGTGATCTCTTTGGAATAATAGCAGATTTATATCCGGAGTGAATACGGAACGGATAGTGGTAAGCCTATCTATATTCTTTTTTATTTTCTTGATACGAATACGGATACGGATCGGATTAAATATTTATTAAAATAATATTAAAAAATACTAAAGTTCATAATATTTATCTAATTTTAATGGTGAATAAGAATATTTTTTCATAATATATTTTAAAATATATGATATATATCTACTATTCGGATACGGATAATTGAAACATAAAACCATATCAGTATCCATATCCACACGGATATTCGGATATCGGATATCCATATCTAATTTTTCGAATACGGATCAAATATTATCCATACCGTTTTCACCCCTAGAGAACATGCCTTGCATTATATAGTTCAAATGTTTTTTTTAATAATTTAAATGTTGAAATGAAGAAAATGAAATTTTAAATATTAATTTCTTTTGTTAAATTTAAGACCCTCTGTTTTTTAATATCTAGTCTGCAGAGAGTATAACTTAATTAAATGAGTTAGATACTTAAATAGTTAGATGTAATTCATACGAAATAGTAAATTTAAAAAAAAAAATAAAGCACTGAAAAGATTATTTGTGAACTTAATTTTGCAGATTATTTTGCAATTTTTTTTGTCACATCAACAAATTTAATAATTATATGTCAACCAATTTCATATTATCTTTATCTTGCAATTAGTTTTTACTTGAATTGTGGTATAATAACTTGTAATTTAAAATTGAAATTCTCCAAATTATCAATAATAAATCAATTACAAGAGCAAAGCTTGTGTGCACTGTGCTCACTATTTTTTTAGCATAACTCCAAAATCTATCAGATTGGTTTCAAACAACGAGTGATGCGTGTACATGCAAAAAAAAAAGGTTTATGAGTTATTTCAGTGCATTTATTTTTTATTATTTTTTTACTGTTTGATTTTGTATAAATGAATTTGAAAATTTTGCATGTACAAACATCGCTCGTGATGTAAATTGTTTTCAATGGTTTAGATTCATCGTTTGAATTCAATCTAATAGATTTTGGAGTTATGCTTACCAAAATTTCTTGGTGAACACAGTGCACGCTAGTTTTAATTAAAGTTGACATGATACTTTTATAGAAATCACTAAATTACTATTCGCTTATCTATATAATTATAATTATCACATTAATATCAATAAATATTTTGCAATTGAAATTAATAAGCCCGGGGTACCTGTAAATATTTTTTTTCTCTTATTAATACAATCGTTATAGCATCTACATCCAGTAACTCAAATGAGTTCTTAAATAATTGTTAATTACTTTTTAAAAATTAAAGTATCAAAGTTTCTAAACTCTTATATCTCTGAAATTAAATTTTAGAGTTTCTACTAAACTACATCAGCAATAAATTAAAAAGGAGAAATAATTTGAGTCACTCATTTGACCAGTGTGGAGTTTATAAACAGTTATTAATAAGAAACTTTCATGCATAGTTTTTAAATAAGAAATTCTACTACATTTCTGAAACTGAATTAAAAATTATGAACTCAAATTAAAAACTCTAATAATACTATGTATGTAGATGATTGCTTAGTATATAGTGCTAATCTTAAAAAGAAAAAAAAAATGTTGTGCGGGCTGGCATGGCATCGAGCTGTATCAACGGATCCGTATCCTCTACATTAACTCAAAAGGGAATCTTTTGAGTTAATGAATTTTAACCGTTTGATTTTAAACGGAGCCAATTCAGCTCATGCCTATAATATAGGGGCCCTTTAATATTGGTGCAGATCTAGCTTGCACGAATTTTAAAACAGATTGAATAGTCGAGATGTATTAACTCAAAAGAGAAGCTTCTCTTTTGAGTAAGATTTCAAGATCCAATCAGCGAAAGATTTTGTACTCTTGAGAAGCCGAGTGAGACAGCACGAATCTCAGCGCAAGAGTGACCTTCTGATTTGTCTTACAATTTGTGCCACGTGGTCAATCCGAATGTGCGCACGTGTTGCCGCGTGAAATATGAAACTGAGGTCTGAGGAAGACATTGCGACCGCTTTATGTAGTCCGGACACACGGTGCATCAAAATTCAACCAATGTTCATGTCAACATGCTAGTCATGCTAGTCATGCTACCCCCCACCTGGATACCAATTTAACGACCAGTCAGGGGCGGACCCACATGTTCTGGGTCCGGATCCTCTAAAATAACTTAATCTTTGAATTTTGGATTGAAACTGCCTGATTTGAATTTTTCGTCGGAATGTGTGCGCTCACTTCGGAGATGAATTTTTGCGGATTCGAATAAGACGGTCCCGATTTAAAACCCAAAAGTTGAGTTACTTCACTGGATCCGAATTCCATGGTTCCAGAGGACAGCTGTTTTCTTCGAATTTTGAGTTTTAGTAGAGATTGAAACATCTCAATTGACTTTGCTCCTCTTAAAAAAAAAATTCCTCTTTGAATGTTTGATTTGTAATTCGGACTAAATTTATGTTAAAATTAAATAAATTTCTATGATTGGTAATTTAAATTATAAGTTAAAGGATCAGAAATTATAAATCAGAGTATTAAAAAGTACAAGTTAAAACATTATTTTTTAACTTTAGGGGATTATGTTAATATTTTTACTCTTAGATGTTATATATAGATGCTATATTAAGATTATGTTAATATTTTTACTCTTAGATTCTAGAAGCTTAGCTAGACAATCATTGCTACCATTGTTACTTATTTTCGGAATAATCTAGATGCTCTATTAGATATTTAGATTAACCATTTACATGTCGGCAACATTGCACACCATCTAACTGCAGACATGCTCGCCACAAAAGATCCAATCTCAAAATCGCCACAAAAGAAGCTCCCGAGTTTCTGTTACCTTGGAATTCGTATCTCTGCATTAACTCAAAAGAGAATCTTTTGGATTAATGTATCTCGACCATCCGATCTGTTTTAAAATTCGTGCGAACTAGATCTGTACTAATATTAAAGGGCCCTATGTTAATAGGCACGAACCGGATTGGCTCCGTTTAAAATCAGACGGTTGAAATTCATTAACTCAAAAGATTCCCTTTTGAGTTAATGCAGAGGATATGGATCCGTTACCTTGACGCCTCTCTCTCTCTCTCTTTTTGATCCTTCCCTCCACCCTCCGTGAATTCATTTCTCAACTCCTATTCGTTTGAGAAAAGCAACAGTAATAAGTAATTTCATTTCTCGCTCAGCCCCTCCGATCTTCGAGAAATTACAGAAACTTTCAACAACGTGCCGTGTTCAATGACGTGTACGGCTTGACGACAATACCGAGCTCGATAAACAAGCGCAGATTCATGCTAGATACTACCACGGTACCACCCTCGAATCAATCACCTTAATCCCTCTTCAACTTCTTCAACTTGGGGTTTGATTTAAATACCCCCCTTTCCCCTCTCTCTCTCTCCATCTCCCTCTCCCTCTCCCTCTCTACCAGCTGTACTAATAAGTTGGCACTTGCGTCCTTATCCAACGTCGAGTGCTCATTTGTAAGAAGGAATAGAGAGAGAGATGTCGGGAGTGGATTGGGAGTCGGTGGCGGAGGCCACGTCAGGCGCGCTCGGAGCGCTGGTTAGCACTACCGCGTTCTATCCTCTCGACACGTGTAAAACTAAGTATCAGGCCGAGGTCAAGTCCGAGGGTAATCAGAAATACAGGTACGAGTTATTGCAATCGGTTTTCCTTTTTTTATTATATTTTTATTTGATCGGACTATCATCGTGTTATGATCGCCGGATCAAGTCATCCCTTTTTTGCTTTTGGCTGCTGTGATCGTAATTTGAGAAATTTTGTAAGCCATTGTTTTAATTTTGGAACTAAGGATCAGAATTGCGAATGAATTTTGGTTCGATCTTGCAATTTTTCATTGATCTCTCGGGGTTCGATCTGTTGTGAGCTCCACTTGACATCCAATCGGATAATGATTGATTATTTTTAGAATTGAGTGTTGTTGAGAATTTTTTTTTTTTTTTTTTGCGGTTAGTGTTGTTGAGAATCACTATGATCTTCTTGTGTATCACTTTTCTTTTTCAAATATATAAATAATTAAATAATTAAAGTAAATTAAACACTTTGATCTTCTCGCTTTTCTACCAGAGGGGGTTTGAATTATTATTTATTAAAGAATTGAGGTGGTTTTGATTTGGTCAAGCTGTTATTAAATTAGCATTTTAAGAGTAAGTTAGAAATATCAGTTATATTTTAAGGAAAGCATACATAATGTATACAGTATCTATACAGCATGAGTGCATGACTGATCAATGTGTCCTGAAGCTGCAGAGTTCACAATTCTATGCAACTAATTTTATGATCAAATAGGAATCAAACAAAGAACTAGTTTGGTAAATTTTCTTTGGACCAGAGTTGTCAAGTAACCTGGATAGATCTGAATTAAGGTCATATTTGTCATTTGAGTTAAGACTTGGGTTTTAATTGTACTTCTCTTTGTTACTTGGCAAATATTTATCTCATTAGCACTTTCTCCATAATGTCTTTAGGGTGAATTACTACTTTTCACTTCTTTGAGGTGCATTTTTTATGCGTAAGGCCTTTGAGGGAATACGTATTTAAAGCATGATATTGTTTTGTTATTTATTTCAGTTTTAGAAGATACCATTGTGCTTATTTGGAATATTCTGCTTTCATTTTACAGGCATCTGACAGATGTATTGAAAGAAGCAATTAAAGAGAACAAAGTTCTTTCTCTTTATCAAGGGTTGATAACGAAGAACTTACAAACTTTCATTTCCCAGTTCATATATTTCTATGGATATAGTTTTTTCAAGCAACTATACCTCAGGAAGAGCGGCAAAAAATCTATTGGTACGACTGTCAATCTCGTGGTTGGAGTTGCTGCTGGTTGTTGTACCGTTATATTGACCCAGGTTAGTTGCTGATAATAGGCTAAAAGTTTATATTTATTTCAATGCTTGCTAGTCCAGTATCTGTTTGGTACCAAGTCTTGAATGTGGTAATTGGGGTATTGTTATGTACCAGTCAGTATTATGGTACTTGTATTTGTCAGGTTTCTGTTTTGAATTAAAAAAAAAATTGTCCTTTGTTGGCTTGCTTTTGTGAATTTTTTTTTCTTTTTTTGGGTGTTTAATTGTACAACTGAGGGACAATGGTGTAAAGAGCCAGTTAATGTAGGTTGAGGAGAATTTGGGACAAAGTTAGGCTTAATACATAATAGGAGTTTAATGGCAGGAGCTGAAGCATTGTCTTATTTCGAGTATAATTGAAAATGGGTGCACCAGGACAAACTTTGGTATTTGTTGCACTTGCACATATTTGGGTTTAGAAGTCTAATTTAGCAAACAAAAAATCTTGTTTGTAACCAAATCGACACACTGTAGACATTACAAATGCTTAGCTTCTTTTGGAAATTTTGCCCCAATCAGCTAGTTCCTCTAACTTAAGACTCCAATTTTGGTTGCATCTTCTCAATTCTTGGTGTTATTTATCTGACATATATTGTTGTAATTTTTTTGTTGTATAGCCATTGGATAATGCTTCATCTAAAATGCAAACAAGTGCCTTTGGAAAATCAAAGGGGCTGTGGTCAACTCTTACTGAGGGTTCACTTGGTGATGCTTTTGATGCCATAGGCATCTCTATTCTCTTAACTACTAATCCTGCTATTCAGGTACTTGCCTTATGATACTTTTTTATTAGTTTAGTTTTTGTAATTTTCTTGGATTCTATTCCAACAAAAAGAAGGGTTCAATCTGATATCTATAGAAAACCTCTCAAAGTGTTAAATGACAACTATTTTCAAATATGATGCCATTAATTACCAAGTTAGTACAAGATAACAATTATGATAAAATAGTGACTGGACTATTATCGGCGGCTAAGTTCTACTCAATTGATAAGAAGATATAGAACTCATATTTCCCACTTTAGCCCTTGGTCAGTTTACTGGATGATATGTACAATAAGTTCTCCACTATAATTTTTGTCATAATTGCTTTATTTTAGCATGAAATTTTTTCTACAAGTTCTGTCATTAGATTCTGGAAGTTGTCCAAGAGCATTAATAATATGTTTTTGTTCCTTCTTGAAAAAAACAGTACACAGTATTTGATCAGCTGAAACTTCGACTCCTACGTGAGAAGAATCAAAATGCACAATCGAACGGGGCTGTTTCAAAGGCTGTGGCTCTTTCGGCCTTCTCGGCCTTTATGCTTGGTGCCCTATCAAAGACTGTGGCGACCATTATGACCTACCCAGCAATCAGGTACATCTCAAGGATCTTAATTTCAAATATACTCTTGTATTGGTCAGTTTTGAGTTACATCCTCTTTTGCTATTTCCTTGGTGCTCAAATTACTTTATGGTATTTCTTTTGCTGCTCAAGTTATGATTTAAGAAAGCTCAATGCTTGATTGAGGCTTTAACCTTAGTTATGAATAAAAAGGGGGGATCACTTGAACGACAATGGATTTCCAAAAAATTAAATAAAATTGGAAATTAAATAGATATGTTACTAGACATATAGATAGCTTAACAATCAAATTTCCTACAATTTATGTATTATTTGATCATCCATCAAGGACCGTTAATTTCACGGAACATTGAAATTTCAATTCACTCGATGGACGGTGAAACCTACACAAAATCTCTATCAAATTTTGTAGACATGATATGTGAATAATGCGTATAATGTTGGATTTTAAATTTAAACTTTATTTTTTAAAGATTGTCAAAATTGTCAAGTGATCCCCCCTCATGAATAAATGAAAATTGTTGTATTGGCACACTGTGCAACCATTTTTGTGATGTACTAGTTGAGTCTGATTTGTGGTGGTCCAATAATGCCTCTAGTAAGTAACAACAACTTCAAAGACTGTCAGGTCCTTTGCAAATCTGTACTAGCCTATTTGTACAAACTTGAACTGCTATTCATGTTCTTGCATTTTTTTTTGCTTATTTCATTTCCTACCAACAGGTGTAAGGTTATGATCCAGTCAGCCGTTCCCGATGAAGAAAAATCTCAAAATAAACCAAAACAGCCCAAAACATTTCTCGAGGCCTTGAAAGCAATTTGGAGCAAAGAAGGCATACCGGGTTTCTTCAAGGGTATACAAGCCCAAATTTTGAAAACTGTGCTTAGCTCTGCACTCTTACTAATGATCAAAGAAAAAATTTCAAAATTACATGGGTTGCGTTGATGGGTGTCAGGCAGCATCTAATTACTAACAAGAAAAGAGCAAAGAGTATGTAAGAGCGTGGAAAAAGGAATTAAAAAGGAAAAATAATAAAAACTCAGAAAAGGAGAAACTCACTTCAGTTCAGGATCTGGATATTCTTTGTAACAAAGGAAATAAGTGCGGGGAATGGTACGAGGCCATTCCCTGTTTGTGTTTCTTTAATGCTTGTTTGTGATCTTAAAATGAGAGGGCATAGTTTAGTTTTCTATCTATAAATAATCTTTGTTTGCTGTAAGTGCTGTGGAGCAACAATGGTACTGAGAGGCTGTTAGGGAAGTGTTGGTTTTTCCTCTCTTGTCAATAAATTAAGGGGGAATTTCATGTATATCCCTCAAAAGTTTCAATATTACGTATTTATTC